>CM055121.1:851719152-852319152 GCA_029206835.1 Rana muscosa
TCACCCCCTCTCTCTCTCACCCCCTCTCTCTCTCCTCTCCCCCTCTCTCTCCCCCTCTCTCTCTCACCCCCCCTCTCTCTCCCCCTCTCTCTCCCCTCTCTCTCTCCCCCTCTCTCTCTCCCCCTCTCTCTCCCCTCAATCTCCCTCTCTCATTCCCCCCTCTCTCTCTCTCACTTTCACTCTCACTCTCCCTCTCCCTCTCTCATATTCTCTCTCTCTCTTCCTTCCTTTCTCTCTCACCCCCTCTCTCTCTCCCCACCCCTCTCTCCCCCCTCTCTCTCCCCACCCCTCTCTCTCCCCTCTCTCCCCTCTCTCTCCCCCTCTCTCCCCTCTCTCTCCCCCTCTCTCCCCTCTCTCTCCCCCTCTCTCCCTCATTCTCCCTATCTCTCTCTCTCCCCCTTTCTCTCTCTCTCCCCTCTCTCCCCCTCTCTCCCCTTCATTCTCTCTATCTCATTCCCCCTCTCTCACTCTCCCTCTCTCATTCTCTCTCTCATTCTCCCTCTCCACCCCTCTCTCTGTCTTTCTCTCTCTCTCATCCCCCTCTCTCATTCTCTGTCTCTCTCTCTCTCATCCCCCTCTCTCATTCTCCCCCTCCTCCCTCTCTCTCCCCTCCCTCTCTCTCCCCCTCTCTCATTCTCTCTCTCATTCTCTCTCTCTCTCACTCTCCCTCTCCACCCCCCCTCTCTCTGTCTGTGTCTCTGTCTCTGTCTCATTCTCCCCCTCTCTCTCTCTCTCCCCCTCTGTCTCTCCCCCTCTCTCTCCCCTCTCTCTCTCCCCCTCTCTCCCCCTCTCTCTCACCCCTCTATCTCCCCCTCTTTCTCTCTCTCTCATTCCCCCCTCTCTCTCTCTCTCTCTCTCACTCTCTCATTCTCTCTTCCTTCCTTCCTTTCTCTCTCCCTCTCTCACCCTCTCTCTCTCACCCTCTCTCTCTCATCCTCTCTCTCTCTCTCTCTCAACCTCTCTCTCCCCCTCTCTCTTCCCCCTCTCTCTCCCCCTCTCTCTCCCCTCTCTCTCCCCTCAATCTCCCTCTCTCATTCCCCCCTCTCTCTCTCTCTCACTCTCCCTCTCCCTCTCTCATTCTCTCTCTCTTCCTTCCTTTCACCCTCTCTCTCTCACCCCCCTCTCTCTCTCTCTCTCCATCCCTCTCTCTCTCTCCCCATCCCTCTCTCTCCCCCTCTCTCTCTCATTCTCTCTCTCATTCTCTCTCTCATTCTCTCTCTCATTCCCCCCTCTCTCACTCTCCCTCTCTCATTCTCTCTCTCTCTCATTCTCCCTCTCCACCCCCTCTCTCTGTCTGTCTCTCTCTCTCACCCCCCCTCTCTCCCCCCTCTCTCTCCCCCTCCCTCTCTCCCCCTCTCTCTCTCCCCTCTCTCTCCCCCCTCTCTCTCTCCCTCTCTCATTCTCTCTCTCTCTCCCTCTCCACCCCCTCTCTCTCTGTCTGTCTCTCTGTCTCTGTCTCCCCCTCTCTCTCTCCCCTCTCTCTCCCCTCAATCTCCCTCTCTCATTCCCCCTCTCTCTCTCTCTCACTCTCACTCTCCCTCTCCCTCTCTCATTCTCTCTCTCTCTCTTCCTTTCTCTCTCCCTCTCTCACCCTCTCTCTCTCACCCCCCCTCTCTCTCACCCCCCCTCTCTCTCTCTCCCCATCCCTCTCTCTCCCCCCTCTCTCTCATTCTCTCTCTCATTCTCTCTCTCTCATTCCCCCCTCTCTCACTCTCACTCTCCCTCTCTCATTCTCTCTCTCTCTCATCCCCCCTCTCTCTCCCCCCTCTCTCTCTCCCCCCTCCCTCTCCCCCTCTCTCTCTCCCCTCTCTCTCCCCCTCTCTCTCTCCCTCTCTCATTCTCTCTCTCTCTCTCTCCCTCTCCACCCCCTCTCTCTCTGTCTGTCTCTCTGTCTCTGTCTCATTCCCCCTCTCTCCCTCTCCCCCCTCTCTCTCTCTCCCCTCTCTCTCCCCCCCTCTCTCCCCTCTCTCTCCACCTCTCTCTCTCCCCTCACCCCCCCGCTCTCTCTCTCACTCTCATTCTCTCTCTCTTCCTTCCTTCCTTCCTTTCTCACCCCCTCTCTCTCACCCCCTCTCTCTCACCCCCTCTCTCTCACCCCCTCTCTCTCACCCCTCTCTCTCCCCTCAATCTCCCTCTCTCATTCCCCCCTCTCTCTCTCACTCTCACTCTCACTCCCCCCCCCCTCTCTCTCTCTCTCACCCTCCTGTCTCTCACCCCCTCTCTCTCCCCCTCTCTCTCTCTCCCCCTCTCTCTCTCCCTCTCTCTCTCCCTCTCTCTCTCCCCCTCTCTCTCTCCCTCTCCCCCCTCATTCTCCCTATCTCTCTCCCCCCCTTCTCTCTCTCTCCCCCTCTCTCCCCCTCTCTCTCCCCCCATTCTCCCTCTCTCATTCTCTCTCTCTCATTCCCCCCTCTCTCTCTCACACTCTCCCTCTCTCATTCTCTCTCTCTCTCATTCTCCCTCTCCACCCCTCTCTCTCATTCTCCCTCTCCACCCCTCTCTCTCATTCTCCCTCTCCACCCCTCTCTCTGTCTGTCTCTCTCATCCCCCTCTCTCATTCTCCGTCTCTCTCTCTCTCTCTCATCCCCCTCTCTCATTCTCCCCCTTCCCCCCTCTCTCACTCTCATCCCCCCTCTCTCATTCTCCCCCTCCCCCTCTCTCTCTCACCCCCCTCTCTCATTCTCCCCCTCTCTCTCTCCCTCTCTCTCCCCCTCTCTCTCTCCCCCTCTCTCTCTCCCCCCTCTCTCTCTCCTCCCTCTCTCATTCTCCCTCTCTCATTCTCTCTCTCATTCCCCTCTCTCATTCCCCCTCTCTCTCTCTCACTCTCATTCTCTCTCTCTCTCTCCCCCTCTCTCCCCCTCTCTCTCCCCCCTCTCTCTCCCCTCATTCTCCCTCTCTCATTCTCTCTCTCATTCCCCTCTCTCTCACTCTCACTCTCTCATTCTCTCTCTCTCTCTTCCTTCCTCTCTCTCCCCCTCTCTCTCTCCCCCTCTCTCTCTCCCCCTCTCTCTCTCTCTCATTCCTCCACTCTCACTCTCACTCTCCCCCCTCTCTCTCTCTCATTCCTCCACTCTCACTCTCACTCTCCTTCTCTCATTCTCTCTCTCATCCCCCTCTCTCATCCTCCCCCTCTCTCTCTCTCCCTCCCCCCTCTCTATCCCCCTCTCTCACTCCCCCCTCTCTCTCTTCCCCCTCTCTCTTCCCCCCCTCTCTCTCTCCCCCTCATTCTCCCTCTCTCATTCTCTCTCTCTCATTCCCACCCTCTCTCTCTCACTGTCACTCTCCCTCTCTCATTCTCTCTCTCTCTTCCTTCCTTCCTTCCTTTTCTTTCTCTCTCTCTCTCTCTCTCTCATTCTCCCTCTCCACCCCTCTCTCATCCCTCTCTCTCAATTCAAATTCAAATAAGCTTTATTGGCAGGACCAAATACATGTTAGTTTTAACAAAGCAGTTGAGTCTGTATAAGGAAAAGGGAAGGGGGGGGGTAATATAAAGGGGAATGGACATAAGTCTGTAATAGGATTTTTAAGTCCTCAGTTTCTTATGTCCCCCTCAGTCTGTGACACGCTGTCACATATTGGGTTGCTATCTTCACCATTGGTTCCTCTTCTCCCAGTAGAAGTTGGAGTTTCCTCTTCTATAGAGTTGAAGTCCGGGATGAGAGCGAGAGTCTCTGGAAGTGAGTGTCCCTCACTGATGAGTACTTGGGGCAATGTAGCAGGAAGTGTTCCTCATCCTCCGGGACCCCCTGGTCGCATTGCTGGCACAGTCTGTTCTCCCTGGGCTTGTAGGTCTGTCTGTGCCGTCCTAATTCCATTTCCAGGCTGTGGGCGCTCAGTCTGTACAGGCTCATTGTCTGTCTGTCTTTGGGGTCTTGTAGAACCTCCAGGTACGGGGCCAGTTTGTAGTCTCTCTGCAGTGATCTCTCTCTCTCTCTCTCTCTCTCACTCCCTCTCTCATTCCCCCTCTCTCTCTTTCTCCCGCTCTCATTCCCCCTCTCTCTCTCTCTCATTCTGCCTCTTTCTCTCTCATTCTCCCTCTCCACCCCTCTCTCATTCGCTCTCTCATTCATTTATTCTCTCTCTCTTTCATTCTCTCTCTCTCTCTCATTCTCCCCCTCCACACCTTCTCTCATTTGATCTCTCGTTCATTTATTCTCTCTCTCTCTCTCTCTCTTTCATACCCTCTCTCATTCTCTCTCTATCTCTCTCATTCTCCCTCTCCACCCCCTCTCATTTTCTCTCTCTCCTCCCCCTCTCCTCTCTCTTTCTCTCTCTCTCTCTTTATCTTTTTCATTCTCCCTTTCTCTGTCTCTTTCATTCTCTGTCTCTGTTTTTTTCTCTCTCTCTCTCTCATTCTCCCTCTCCACCCCTCTCTCATTCATTTATTCTCTCTTTGTCTCTCTCTCCCCCCTCCCATTTTCTTACTTTCTTTCCCCTCCATCCTTTCAATTCTATTGCTCTCTCTTTTATTATCTTTTTCCTTTCTCCTTTTTTCTCCCATCCTCATTTTATCTCACTCTATTTAATTGTCTCTTTCTGTCCGTTCTTCCCGGTTGCTCTGTCTATCCTCACTTTTGTTGTTACACACGGGGGATAGGTTTCTACTAAGTGGTTAATTTAAAAAAAAATGCTGTTTTAAGGTCCATTAACAGTCCAAATAACTATATTACTGTGTTTCCCCGAAAATAAGACCTAACATGATTATCGGGGAGGGCTGCAATATAAGCCCTAGTAGTCTATTTCAAAAAGATGTAATCCGCTTTGTAAAACGCCCACACTGGCATAAGGTGCAGTGTGTCCGTCCCCCCTGCAACTATCGTGCAAAATACCCCATCCACAGCCGCCGCTGACCCGCCGGAGGTCTTCTCCTCTCCCCCTGGCTGACGTCTGTGGCCCCTCCCTCTGCAGTGCTCGGAGCGGGCTGAAGTCAGGCAGGTCACATGAGCACCCAGGGGTGCTGAGAAAAAGGTACTTCTCATAAAACAGCCACAAAGGGAGACACACTGCACCCTACACCAGCACAATCCTCTCACAAAACAGACTACATAATCCTAAAAATACTTTAACCAAGATTTTTTTGGGGGGATTAAAATGATGTCAAAATACTGATGATAATAAGACATTTCATTAAAATAAGCCCTAGGATCTTTTTAGTAGCCAAAACTAATATAAGTGTAGCGGGTACCCCGATTTTGGGGGACGCTATGTTCTAAATTTATTGGTAGTATGAGCCATAGTTGGCTCAGGTTCTCTAATTTTGCTAGTTATGGACTCTGTTCTGCTATGGTGTTGCCTGGTGTATGGTTCCCCTGTACTGTGGTGGCGCATTCTTGCCAGGTCTTGAGTTTAACCACGGGTGGCATTGTGGTGTGATTGGGTGTCCTCTCTCGGCTACCATGTGGTGGGCGGGGTTTCGCCTGCTGTGCATGCCGGGAGAGGGTACATAAAGGGCAGACGCCATGTTCTAGGAGGAGTGTGCCCCATGGGGGTGCGTGAACTGGCCGAGGAGTCTCGGGCACCTTTTGTCCGAGGCTGCAACGTTCCAGGTAGGCCCAGTACCTTCAACTGGGTCTACAGCCAACACACTGGAGTCCCAGGCAGCCCGTGTGAGGGTGGTCCGCTCTGAAAGAGAGGAAACTGGGGGAGGACCTGTCCGATGGATTTCACAATGAAGGAGAGGCCTGGTTATCTATCAGAGGAAGGATTTGTGAGTTGCAGTATAGCCCCTGTAGTGTGTCCCATTGACACCTATGGTCTCTACTAATCTACGGGATCTTATTCAGGAGTCATAATTCAATCATTAGGGATTCTGTGGCAGAGGATCTCTAGGACTTGTCCGTGAAGGGGACTAAATTCAAGTAGCAACTGTTTGTGCTTCACTCCGGCTGCTAGAACTGTGAGAGGGATCTATCCGGGTGAGCAAAATTCATACTCAGGCTTGAGTGAAGAATAGGGTAACTGGGTGCTGCGTGCCTGAACCTATCTCCCTACCTACTTTGTCACTATCTTCAACCTGTTCCTAAATCTGTTTGAGCAAGATAAAAATAAACTTGGCTGTTTGGAGTTTAAATACAGTTTGGACATTGAGTTTCTTTGGGGAAAGAACACAGACTTTTCCCTACATTCTCATAGTTGCCAACATTGCAAAAAAAACATCTGGGACACTTTTTTTGTATTGAGGCGGAGCCTTGCGATAATTAGGGGGCGGGGCATTCGTTTGTAGGCGTGTCAAAAAATGGGTGTGGTTTAAATGTGGTTTACGCACGATAGTGGGTGTGGCTTAAATGGGCGTGGTTCAAAGGGGTGTGGCTAGAGTCCGAGGTGAGAGAAAGAGAGAGAAAGAAATAGAAAGAAAGAAGCCAGATCCTACACCACAATAGAAATGTGTAACAAAATTGGCAGATAAGGATACTCCAAAACACCTGTTGGCGCTTCAATCATCCCGGCACCATGGTTGTTACGGTGTCAGGATGATTGAAGTGCATTATTTCTATTTTTACATTGTAATATAAAATGAAATCATTCAACTCACCATAATGCCGAATCAGTGGAAGCCCTGAGCGTGTTACCTGCCACGTCGCCTGCCACCAGATGGCCTCCCCAGCAGTCCGTCCTTGCATCAGGTGCCTCCCCAGCAGTCCGTCCTTGCATCAGGTGCCTCCCCAGCAGTCCGTCCTTGCATCAGGTGCCTCCCCAGCAGTCCGTCCTTGCATCAGGTGCCTCCCCAGCAGAGCCCCCTCCACACTTGTGGACAAGGGTCCAAAAATCATGATTGTCCCGGGTAATTCGGGACTGTTTGGCAACTATGCACTACACTGATTACCCCGCCACCCACTACACTGATTACCCCATCACCCACTACACTGATTACCCCGCCACCCACTACACTGATTACCCCGCCACCCACTACACTGATTACCCCGCCACCCACTACACTACACTGATTACCCTGCCACCCACTACACTGATTACCCTGCCACCCACTACACTGATTAACCCGCCACCCACTACACTGATTACCCTGCCACCCACTACACTGATTACCCTGCCACCCACTACACTGATTACCCCGTCACCCACTACACTGATTACCCCGCCACCCACTACACTACACTGATTACCCTGCCACCCACTACACTGATTACCCCGTCACCCACTACACTGATTACCCCGCCACCCACTACACTGATTACCCCGCCACCCACTACACTACACTGATTACCCTGCCACCCACTACACTGATTACCCTGCCACCCACTACACTGATTAACCCGCCACCCACTACACTGATTACCCCGCCACCCACTACACTACACTGATTACCCTGCCACCCACTACACTGATTAACCCGCCACCCACTACACTGATTACCCCGCCACCCACTACACTACACTGATTACCCTGCCACCCACTACACTGATTAACCCGCCACCCACTACACTACAATGATTACCCTGCCACCCACTACACTGATTATCCCACCACCCACTACACTACACAGATTACCCTGCCACCCACTACACTAATTACCCCGCCACCCACTACACTACACTGATTACCCCGCCACCCACTACACTGATTACCCCGCCACCCACTACACTGATTACCCCGCCACCCACTACACTGATTACCCCGCCACCCACTACACTGATTACCCCGCCACCCACTACACTGATTACCCTGCCACCCACTACACTGATTACCCTGCCACCCACTACACTGATTAACCCGCCACCCACTACACTGATTACCCCGCCACCCACTACACTGATTACCCTGCCACCCACTACACTGATTACCCCGCCACCCACTACACTACACTGATTACCCTGCCACCCACTACACTGATTACCCCGTCACCCACTACACTGATTACCCCGCCACCCACTACACTGATTACCCCGCCACCCACTACACTGATTACCCCGCCACCCACTACACTACACTGATTACCCTGCCACCCACTACACTGATTACCCTGCCACCCACTACACTGATTAACCCGCCACCCACTACACTGATTACCCCGCCACCCACTACACTACACTGATTACCCTGCCACCCACTACACTGATTAACCCGCCACCCACTACACTGATTACCCCGCCACCCACTACACTACACTGATTACCCTGCCACCCACTACACTGATTAACCCGCCACCCACTACACTACAATGATTACCCTGCCACCCACTACACTGATTATCCCACCACCCACTACACTACACAGATTACCCTGCCACCCACTACACTAATTACCCCGCCACCCACTACACTACACTGATTACCCCGCCACCCACTACACTGATTACCCCGCCACCCACTACACTACACTGATTACCCCGCCACCCACTACACTGATTACCCCGCCACCCACTACACTGATTACCCCGCCACCCACTACACTGATTACCCCGCCACCCACTACACTGATTACCCCGCCACCCACTACACTAAATTACCCCGCCACCCACTACACTACACTAAATTACCCCGCCACCCACTACACTACACTAATTACCCCACCACCCACTACACTACACTAATTACCCCACCACCCACTACACTACAATTACCCCACCACACTACAATTACCCCACCACCCACTACACTACAATTACCCCACCACCCACTACACTACAGTGCAATAGTACGGTACCTGCGGTGCGTGAGGATGTGTTGGTGGTCCGAGGGGTCTGCCAAATGGAGTGAGCCAGGACCATCACAGTGTCCCCAGCCAGCGGTGCCCCGGTCCTTCCATCAGTGTCCCCACTCGTCGGACACACGGGGGCGGGGCGGAGGGTTGTTGGCAGCGGCGGCGCCGGGTGCTGATAGGCGTCAGTGTCCCCAGCCAGTGGAGCCCCGGTCCTTACATCCGTGTCCCCGCTCCTTGTCGGACACACGGGGGCTGGGCAGAGGGTCGTTAGCGGCGGCGGCGGCGGGTGAAGCATGCTGCTTCCTTGTGCCTCTCCTTGCATTCAGTGGAGAGCGGGGAGGAGTCGCCAATCCGAAGCCGATTGGCTGCCCCAGGCTCTGCACTGAACACAAGGGGAAAACGTAAACAAATATGGTGGCGGCAGCGGCCATTTTTGTGTAGCTGCTGCCGTTTTTAGCTAAAGCATTCCCGAATTTACCGGGACAAAACGGGACAAAAAGAACTGGGCTTGTCCCGAATCGGGACAAGCCCAATTCGGGACAAGGGTCCAAAAATCGTGCTTGTCTCGGGAAATTCGGGACTGTTGGTAACTATGCATTCTGGGGACGAGAACCAGTGAACGGGAGGTAACTCGCTGCAGGACCCAAAAATAAAGAACACCACTCAACCTTCTAAGCCATGAGGATCCGGGCATGTGGCACGGTGTGCCTTTTATCCCTGCAAGGAGAAGGTAAGCAGGAGAAAAGGGTCCGTGTGCTACATAAGAGCCGGTCTTATTTTCGAGGAAACACGGTGCTGTATTATGAAATAAATGAGCCATGCTTGTATTTTGTTGGACGGTCAGCAGTGTTGCAACATATGAAGACAGTCATTTAGGAACATTTATTTGCACATTTCACTGGTGTTATGTGGCCCGGTGTCTTGCCGAAAAAGTTCCCCCGGCGGATAAGGACCCCCCCTGTACTGCGCAGGCTTGAACTGAGCCTCCAAAAATAGCCAAACATGTAGAGCTGAGAGTCAGCTCTAGATGGCGCCTGCCCACACCAAATTGTGCTGCGCTTCTGACATCCAGGCTCTTTCCTTACCATCCCCGTGGACATGTAGATGATAAAAAAAGAGCCAGGAAGCCGAGCGAGCGAGGATGTGAGGCCGACTGGCCACTTACAGCGAGGTCCACGTCGTCCTGGACCTGCTGTAATAACTATTTCATTGCGCAGCCGCTGTCTAGAGCTGACTCTCAGCTCTACATGTTCGGCTATTTTCGGAGCTCAGTTCACGCCTGCGCAGTACAGGGAGGAACTTATCCGCCGGGGGGATCTTATTCGGCAGAACACCGGCAGACAGCAGTCAAAAAGCCACTTCCTGGCAGGAGGGAGACTGCAGCCCATCAGCAGGTTGCAGCCTGGTGTTTGAGAACCACTCATGCCCATAAACAGGTAACAACCTAATTTATAGATGAGTACTGGGGAAGAGAAAGGGGAATAAGAAACGAACTGCCCCAACTACTGTCCTTAACTAAACAAGCCTACCCTTTAAAGTCAAGGAAGCTGCCATCTTCACCTTTATTTGATCTGTAGTTGCCCTATTGCAGCACATGCCATCTATGACATCAGCCATTTGATGGCTTGACAGTTCGGTTGAGAGCACAAGCAACTGTGACAGAGATTATTCACAGCATGCTTTAAATGTTTTGGGAAGCAATAGATTTTGTTTTGCTTTAACGTTGAAATTGCTTTTATTTTATTATGGATGGCGTGGAGAAGTATTTAGACTCTCTGTCTGATTTTGGTTGCAGCGTGTGCCCTCCTCTTGCTTCCTATTGTGCTTTGACACTGCAGAGCAAGCAACAGGAAATCTGATAAAGCTTAACCCTTCCTAAAGCAGAATTCCTTCCAAAAATAACAACATAATATGTAGCCCATTAAAAGACAAAATAAAACCAGTTTTTGTTGCAATATTCATCATCTAAAGATTCTATCTGCAGTTCCTTTTTCTGCCACTAGATGTCCTCAGTCAGATGGCCTGTCTCATCCTGCACCTGGCCCAGGCTGTTACTGGACAGCAAGGCTCCATTCACATCTGATCACGGGTAGAATCGCCGCGATTTCAAAACGCTGCAAAACCCGGGACGCGTTTGCAATACCATTACTTTTTAATGGCACCCCAATTGCGCCACAAATTTTGTTTGGTAAATCATGCTGCAATCGCAACGCTCGCCACTAACACCCAAAAGAAGCTCATGTTCCTTTTTGAGCGACAAGTGTCATGCGCGGCGATTGCAGTGCGATTTACCGCGTGACAATCGCAACGTGATTAAGGTGCCATTAAAAAAGTAGTGACATCCCAATCAGGTGTGAATGGAGCCTAAAAGGAAAGCCAGCACAGTGATAAAATCATCTTTCTGTCACTCTCTTTTCTCCTCCTATCAGCATTTTTCTTGTCTTATCTTGAAATAATTTGCTTATTTTACTGCTTCTTCCTCACACACTCCATATCTGCTATACAGTGGCTGCAAGAACCTGATACCAGTATAAATTCAGGTACTTGCACTGCTTGTATTTAAAAAAAATACCTGAAGGATCCATTTACACTATTGCGTTGCATTACAACATACGTTACATATGTTGGCGCAATGTGGCACCATTTATTCTAAAAGGCATCTCAACACACATTGCACACGGACTAAAGTAGATGCAGAAATGATACATGCACCTTTTCAGTGCGCAAGACAGATCATTGAAAAAAATGGTCTGCCTTAACGCAAAACACATTTTAATATAAAGTGTAATTTGCATGTGCTAACACACCGCATTGGTGCGAATGGGCCTTTAAAGCTGAAATCCTCTCTATAGCTTTATCGACCTAACTCAGCTGCATTTAAGTATGCCTCATGTCGTGGAGGCAGCTGGCAAAATGTTGGATTTTATGAGCAGTGGCGGCCGGACCATGCAGGGTGCATACATTTCTATGGGTTTTTCTTTTTTTTTTAAGAACGTGATTAGAGCCTGAGGCTCCAATTTGCTATAAAAATAGGTGGGCTTGGGGCGCAAAGCACTGCGCCCCGAGCCCACCCACTTGTGTGACAAAAGCAAATTAATATTTGCTATTGTCTTTCTGATTCTTGTTCCCAGACAATCAGGAAGTCCCGATTGGCCAGGGAGTCCTAGGACTCCCTGGCCAATTGTGTCTCAGGACACACTTCCTGTTTGGCTGGGAGGAGAATGCCTCTCTGTGTGCTGCAAATGCACGGCCTGTCCAGCCAGGAGAAGCGGTCAGAGCGGCCCGGCTCTTTCTTTCCCCTGCCCTTCCTGTCTCCCGCGGGGGGGGGGTTTCTCCGCCGTCTGTCTCCCGGGGGTGTTAGTTTGCCCCCCCTCCAAATATATTGCACCACCCGCCCCACTTCCCATGCAAATTTTCTGTGTAGGGATGCCCCGTCCTCTTCCTGCTACTTAAGTTCAGGTGTTATGGTGGTTAATACCACTGAGATATCTGTGAAGCTGCTGTGAACAAGTATCCAACAGGGACCAATCCTTGCCCCTCTTCCTCCACTGGGAAAAGCTGTTTCATAGTGTACACTGCATGAAACATGATCTCTGAATGAGGAATGAGAGAATCCTGTGATTCATCGGACCCTCTCAGAGATAATGTTACATGCACTGTACACTGTGAAACAACTTTCCCCAATGGATGAGGAGGGATTGGTTCCCCGTTGAGAGCTTGTTCACTGCAGAACAAAGACTCAGAGCTATTAATCATTTCAGTGCCAGCTGAGTTCAGCAGCAGGAAGGGGACGGGTCTATCCCCGAAGTTAAGATTTCTACAGGAATCACCTGTCTTCATGACATGGGATATACTTCATTACAGGTAAGTAAGGGCACTTTCACACTGAGGCGGGGGCGGCAGCGGTAAATTGCCGCTAAAACTTTTAGCAGCGCTGTACTACTGTGCTTTTAACCCCCAAAGGGGTTAAAATGGGTTAAAAGTGCTGGCAAAGCGTCGCTGCCGAAACGCTTTGCAGGCGCTTTGGCAGAGCTGCCCATTGATTTCAATGGGCAGGGCGGTTTAGGAGCGATGTATACAGCGCTCCTGCACCGCCCCAAAGATGCTGCTTGCAGGACTTTTTCTCTCGTCTTGCAAGCGCACCGCTCCAGTGTGAAAGCACTTGGGCTTTCACACTGGGGCTGCAGGTTAGGCAGTTTTCAGGCGCTTTACAGGTGCTATTTTTTGCGCTAAAGCACCTGAAAAACGCCTCAGTATGAAAGTAGCCTAAAGCTATGCAGATATTTTTTTTTAGCTTAAGACAAAACCCGAGAACTGTCACCTGATATCAGGTCCCTTGCCCTATAAGCTGCAGTCAGGGAATCCCCAAGCTCCATAGCCACATTCAAAGGGTCAGGAATGCTGGTGATATCATTGGCCTAATATGGGCACATGGCATGTGAACCCAGTTCGGCCCAAAACCTTAGCTTAGCTAGTCTATAAGTATACTTTTTTTTTTAATTATACTACTATTTCTCATATTGTAATGATAGAACATTTTTGCTGTAGATAGTCTGCTAAGCAGCAAACAACTGTGAGGTATATGTGAAACAAAGTGTAGCGGCCTCCTCTCTTTCCTCTCTTTATCAGCTCGTCTGTCTCTTGTCTAGGGGTACCTTAGAGGAGAGAGTGTGGGGTCACCACGCCAAGCCTTCACCGCAGATGTTTGTGTGGTGTAAGCAAAGTTCTTATTTTACCTTCGGGTCGGTGTTCTGCACCTGGAACCTCCAAAGAAAGTTACCTTGAACAATGTCTGCCAGAAAATGAGCCCCACACCATTAAAGTCCAACACTCCTTTATTCTCAATGCAAAAGTGAACACCATCAGTTGGACTCCTTAGAGAACAGGACAGACAAGGAGGTGTGGATGCAAGTAGGCCCAGACACAATGAACTCTCCACTTTCCTTCCTGAAAGTGGGTTGCGGTCTCCGAGCGAGGGGGGATTTCCTTCCAGGCGGTCTCCGATGGAAGGTTCACCTGTCACCGGCAATATGCTGCACCGGGTCTTCAAGCAAGTGTCTCCCACTGGTCCATTACGCCCTCCGGATTCGGGTACCCACTCCCGGGGTTCCCTAGGATCTCCTTCCCTCGCGGAACTCAGTGGTCGGCACTGAGCTCCAGACCTCCATCTGAGTACCTCACCTCAGGCTAAAGGTGCCTGGGATGGAACACGACCTCCGAACGTCCTCTAGGCCTAGGCCGCCTAGGGGACCGACACGAACCACCGCCCTCAGGCTGAAGGTGCCCGGGACTCGACCCCGTGACAAAGATGGCCGGCCCCTTTATACCCTCTCCCAGCAAGCACGGCGGGTTCCCCGCCCCACCATACCGCTGCCGAGGGAGAACAAAAAGGGAGCACAGCACACAGCAATGGTTCAACCCCAGCCCAAGGCGACAGCGCCATGCGTGGGGCTGCAGGGAACTGCACATCACTGGTGTCTCTGCCAGTTTTAAACACACAGAAAAGTGTATACCCGCTACAAAAGTATAATCAGTGCAGAATTCAAAACCTAAGTTTGAAATATATATATAATCAGTACAAACACTACTAGGGGTAAAACAACTAATCATCAACTAAGCAAAACATAATGTACACCACGCCCTCCATCTGACAGTTGACATGGTGTATCGTAGAGTGTAATCTGCCATTTGGCAGATACACTGCATGGTTTTCAGTGGACAAAAAGTGCATGAACCACATTGGCAGGTTCCTCTCGAGGTGGTATCTTCCCTAGCTGTCTCAATAAAATGGCTTTGTGTCAATCTGTCCCTGAGTGATCTTGCCCTCCTGAAAGTAATATTGAGTTTAGGACCTGTATATTTACAAAGGATGGGATCATTGGTAAGGAGATACCAGTGTTTCTTTAGTATTTCCCCTGTACATGAGGGTTTGATGAGTATAGGTAATAATCATCCTGGTGGTATCTTCCTCACTTTATCGGGGTCTCTTACATAGAGCTTCCTGTCTGGTCTGTTTAGATGCTCTTTTGTAAGCCTTTTTAAGCGTTGTCTTTGAGTATCCCATATCGTAAATCTCGTTCGTAATTCTTCTGCTTCCTTCTTGAATAGCATATTATTAGAGCAGATTCTGCGCAACCTGATATATTCTCCGTAAGGAATACTATTAATGAGAGGTGTCGGATGGAAACTGCTAGCATGTAAGAGGGTGTTCCCTGCTGTCTCCTTTCGATATAGAGTGGTGTTAATGTTCCCGTCACCTTCAATTTCTTACTTTGATGCATAGTAAATTTTAAATTGAATGCATTCTAATCTAAATCACGCATAAATTCAGCTACATCAGCAGTGGACCCAGTCCCCAACATCAAAACATCATCTACATACCGTACCTATTCCACATTAGGATAGAATCCCAATATTTGGCATACCTGTTGTCAGAGAAGAGCATACGTTCCCATCCCCCCCAGGTACAGGTTGGCATACGATGCGGCACAGGAGGTCCCCATCACAACCCCCTGCACCTGGAAGTAGTGGGAATCGTTAAAGGTGAAGACATTGCCTGTCAAAATATGCTCCAAAATAGAAAGAATACATTTTCTAAAGGACCATGTGTCCTGAGTTCTCTCACTTAGAAAGTCCTGTATGACAGACAGGCCCGAAGAGTGTGGAATACTACTATACAGGGCTTCGATGTCAATAGCCACTAGAATAGTATCCGTCGGTACTTGAATATTTTCCAGACGTCGTAAAAGATCTGGTGTGTCCTGAATGTAGCAACTGACCCTCTTTCTCCCGTCTGTCTCTGGCTCACTCACAGGGGAAAAAGGCACACAGTCCCACCATGCCCGTACCCCCTGGTTTGCAGAGGTTAAGCACACTTGTTTTAACTTACAACTTAACTTAGTTCCCCTCAAAGCTGGTTTCTGTCCCTAGAATGTAAGGACAAAGTCTCCATATCCCAAGTAACTCCAAGGTCCACACCAGTAGCTACTCCAACGTAAAGTTTATTTTTCCTTATGCATGAACATCCACAAAGTTGAGAAGAGAGAAAGGGTGTTAGGAAGACAGATCAATTCAGGCACTCCTGGCTTCTTCGCCACTCGATCCCGAGTGGGTACAGCTCACCCGGATAGTCACCCAATGGCACTAGCAGTCTGCGTGTAGCTCGAACAGTCTATCAGATTCCCTAATGGATGCGTTCAGGAGATCCTCTGCCACAGAATCTATAGTGTCTCGAACCTCCTAATGGTCCCGTTGTTTAGATCCCTGTTTCCGATAGATGACATCCCTCCAGAGAGTTACTGACCCCCTTCCTTCACTGTGATCTCTCACCAGTCCTTCGGAACGGTCCTCCCCCAGTCTCCTCTTCTAGAAACGGGTCCCCTTGCAAGGCGGCACCCTGGGATTCCTCCTCCCGAAGTGGGCTCCAGCTAAAGGTGCTGAGCCCAGGGATGAAGTTGCAGTCCCAGGACTAAAGGTGCCTGGGACTGAAGCGCACGGACCCATAGCCTGGAGGGCCATGCACTTGAACTTGGACCGTAGGTTCTCCCTCCGGGCATGGGCCCCGGGAATTGCTTTCTCCGGGCATGGGCCCCGGGAATTGCTTTCTCCTGGCATGGGCCCCGGGAATTGCTTTCTCCGGGCATGGGCCCCGGGAATTGCTTCCTCTCTCTAATGGCGTCTGCCCATTTTGTACCCTCTCCCGGCATGCACAGCAGGTAGACCACACCCACGGTACGGCTGCCGAGAGAGGACACCCAATCGCTACTCCATCACCTGTGGTTCAACCCCAAGTACAAGCGACAGCGCCACCCGTACTTCTTAGGGGAACTGCACACCAGGCGAAACAGTAGCAAGGCAGAGTCCAGTAAATTGAAATATTCGAGCCAACTACCGCTCAAATCACCCCTAGATTTAGCATAACAATCCTAAATTTAGGACCCCCGCTACATGAACATATGAAGGAAGTAATACAACATGGGAGCGGAGATATTGGTCTAGCCTGTTTAGTATATGCACCAGTTTCAGATATAATTGGCCTTCCAGGAGGACACACCAGATCTTTATACGTCTTATGCTGCATACACACGGTCTGAATTTCTGTCAAAAAAAGTGTGATGGGAGCTTTTGGTCGGATATTCCGACTGTGTGTATGCTCCATCCAACTTTTTCTCTCTGAATTTCCACCAGGAAAAGATTGAGAGCTGGTTCTCTATTTTTCCGACGGAAAAACTTCTTGACGGAAATTCCATTCGTCTGTATGCAATTCCGACGCACAAAAATAAACACGCATGCTCAGAATCAAGCAGGAGAGCCGAACTTCCTATTGAACTTCATTGATCTCGGCTCGTCGTACGTGTTGTATGTCACCGCGTTCTTGACCATTGGAATTTCAGACAAGATTTGTGTGACCGTGTGTATGCAACACAAGTTTGAGCCAACATTCTGTTGGAAAAAAAAACAAGGTTTACTTGTCAGAAATTCTGATCGTGTGTACACAGCATAAGGAAGAGAATATAAAGTGGGCATGATAGGATGTTTAACGAGAAGGGCCTCCTATAAATCTTTGGTAATGACTCCTTGATGGAAGGAGTCCAATAGAAGTAGATCCTAGACAATCAGGAATGGTATAAAAAAAATCTGAGGAACATGCTAGTAAGGTTCAGAATGAATTCTATCTACTTCTATTTGACTCTTTCCATTATTCCATTATTATTCGATTAATCAAAACAATAAAACAAATCGATTATGCTACTGTGCAAATTGATTATCAATAACCTTCAGCTAGACTTATTGTGATTACTGCCAACACCTATCAGAGTGTATCAACATATGACTCTTAAAAATAAAAATAAACAAAACTGGTGTAGCGCAACCAATGAAAAACACAATCACATTAAAATCAAAAAGTCCCAACAATGTGAAAGTTCCACTGTTTGTGCAACTCAAGGTGATAGTTAATGAAATTAGAAATTCATAATATCCAGTGACTTCAGTGACTACCATCTCTTTTGTTTTTATATCAACGTGGAGAGTTGATGATATGCATGTTTTACATACCTATGTGAGTTTTTTTTATCCCGGTGTGTACTTTTAATAAATATTCGAAGCAGAGAGCACTATGGTTTCCCCTTGTCATTCTATGGCCACACACGATTGAGATCCCAGGAGGAGGTCAGCGTGGTCCAGGGACACCGAGAGGAGGATATATCCTGTGGCACTCTGAGAGACATACTATCAGGCTTTTGGGACTCTGTAGTGGGGTCAATATTTGGAGGTGAGCAGGCATTCCAACCAGAGGTGGTTGTCACTCAAGTCACTGGATTTTATGAATTTCTAATTTCATGAAATATCACATTGACTTGCACAAACGGTGGAACTTTCACATTGTTGGGACTTTATTTTTGATTTTACAGTAATTGTGTTTTTCATTGGTTGCTCTACACCAGTTTTGTTTAACTGTGAGGTATAGCCCACATAAATTAACAATACATGGTCTTTTAAGAAACCAGTGCTGTATTTACCTGCTTATTCTGCTGTACACATATTCTGATGTTGGGGACTTTCAGTGGGTGCACCAATGTAACATCATTCACATATTTTACTACATAAATCAAGTCCAATTAGGTAGTGCTTGCTAAATCTAGTTTGTTTTCTTTTGGTTGGCCCCCAGACAGCAAGGATAACTTGCCACAAATTTATGTTGCATTGTAAATCTTTTAACTTGCTGTACATTATCACTGGAAAGTTGTGCACTTGCAGAGCAATTGAAGCACAAGTTCTAGTTGACACTTTTCCAAATTCAGCCACAGTGACCCCTGTGGTGGGATGACTATTACACAACATAACTAAACCATAACTTGCAGCCATCTTTCAGAATGTTTGTAAAACAAAAAAAAAGATCTGGAGTCATGCAATGCGGACTTGCTGCAATTGTGCAACAAAAGTGTAAAGCCTGGTAAGTTTAGCAATAGCTTAGCAAGTCATTTTCAAACTTGCAGCTAAATTGCTTGCTATCTGGGCCTGAAACTAGTAAAAACCGGACACTACTAATTGTCAGGGAACTAAGCTGTCTCAGATTGTTGCCCTGAGCCATAATGGACACCACACCCATGTCATTTACTTTGGCCCCCAGGGACACTTTACGGGGATAAAATGAACAGGTATTTCCTGACCTACTTCAAACATCTGTTGTGCATGTAATGTAATGCAAGGCTCATTAATTACTTAGCAGTAAAATGTGAAGCTGATGAAAAATAATAATTATTATAACATCAAGTAACATAATTAAAGAGGATATTGTGTTTGCAGATACAATATTTGAAAAAAATTATAGGCAATAAATTGAACAAAGTTTTTTTTGCTTGTTTCAATGGCATTAGTATGAGACCCTTCTAAGAATATTCAGAATTAGGATGAGCTTGGGTTCGGTCTGAACCCAAAAGGTAGCTGTCAGTGGCGGACCCGCTGCTGCAGATAAACAAAGGGTCAGGTATACTTATGAAATCACTGACCTGATATGGCCATATGGCTTTTTTCATTTGCCATATTTAGTACCAAAAATACCATAAAAGTGACATATAGAATAAAAGTACACTTTTTATTTACAGTAACACTACTTTTTTATTTATTTTTCTTTAAACAGACACTGATCAAAATAGAAAAAAATATACTATAATTTTTTTTTTACATCTTTATGTCTCTTGATTACATAGTAAATAAACGATTTTTTGCAAGACAATATAGCCAATAGAATGTTCAGTTTCCCCCCCAAAAAAGAATGCATGTATTACTTTGTTGACAAAGCTATCACTGAATAGACAGGCCCAATGTGGAAAAAAAAAATGCTCAGATTCTTGAGGGTTATACAGGTTCAAGCGCTATAGTAGTTAAGTGTACACCAGAATATTAAATTTGTATTTGTCTGTGGCCACTGCTATGTAATAAGCATTTTCAGCCTAATTCATTAAGCTGTAGAAGTTCCCATCAATATTGTGTGTACTTGAAAGGATAGGAAGGAAGTTTTGAAGCTTTGGGTCTTCATTAGGGATGAGCCGAACACCCCCCCATTCGGTTCGCACTAGAACCCGCGAACGGACCGAAAGTTCGCACAAACGTTAGAACCCTATTAAATACAATGGATGCGAACGTTCGAAATCTAAAGTGCTAATTATAACGACTAATATGCATGTTATTGTCCTAAAAAGGGTTTGGGGGACCCGGGTTCTGCCCCAGGGAACATGTATCAATGCAAAACGAAGTTTTAAAAACGGCCATTTTTCGGGAGCAGTCATTTTAATGATGCATAAAGTGAAAAAAAAAAAGTCAAATATTCCGTTAAATATCGTACCTGGGGGGTGTCTAAAGTATGCCTTTGAAGTGGCACGTGTTTCCCGTGTTTAGAACTGTCCCTGCACAAAATAACATTTCTAAAGGAAAAAAAAGCCATTTAAAACTGCTTGCGGATTTAATGTAACGTCTTGTCCCGGTAATATGGATGAAAATCTTTGAGAAAAATGGCATAGCTACCCCATCACCCCCCCCCCCCGCCACCCCAGCCCATTACCAGCCCCTTTTGGGTCTTGTATGGATATTAGGGGAACCCCGCACACAAAATAAAAAAGGCCCTATATACTCTGAACAGCCGTATACAGGCGGTGCAAACAAGACAGGGACTGTAGGTTTGTTCTTATGTAGAATCTGTTTGTAATTTTGAACAGGTACATTGTTTAAGTGTAGCTCCAGCCAAAAAATCTATTTTGAAGCTTTTTGGAAAACATAGGGAAGGGTTATCACCCCTGTAACATTTGTTTTTCTGTCTGTGCCCCTGTTCAGAACATTTCACCTCACTTTCCGTCCCAATGACAACTGTTTTTGAAAAGTGGGGTTTTTATTGAAACAAGGATTGGTGATAAAGCATCAGTAGAGAGGAGACACCTTTTTCCCATATTAACTCTTACAGGAGGGAATTTCCCTTCCTAGGGGTAGATTTCCTCTCACTTCCTGTTGTCTCCTTCCGTTTGCAAGTAGGAGTCGTTTGTAAGTTGGATGTTTGAAAGTAGGGGCCTGCCGTATATACTCTGCTGAAATTTGCCCCTTACATGTTGGTGTTGCCACAACACTGTGAGCCCTCACAGTTACTCTTGGTGGGCGCTGGAACGCCCTGCTGTGAACTATTATATCAGGAATTGTATTTACATGCCATTATTGAACAGTGGTAGGAAAAATTGGGCCTTTGGTGGTGGTGCTGGTGCTACAACACTGTCTGCCCTCACAGTTACTCTTGGTGGGCACAGGAATGGGCCCTGCTGTGAATTATTAGATCAATAATTGTAATTACACGCCCCTGTAGAACAGGGGCTGAAAAATTTGGCCTTAGCCACTGGTGCCACAACACTGCAACCCCTCACAGATACTGTACTTGGAGCACAGCAATGAGCCCTGTTGCAAAGTATTGCATTAAAAATTGTAATTACACGCCCCTGTTAAACAGGGGCAGAAAAATTGGGCCTTAGGCACTGGTGCTGGTGCCACGACACTGCAACCTCTCCCAGATACTCTAGTTGGAGTGCAGGAATGAGCCCTGCTGCAAAGCATTGCATCAAAAATTGTAATTACATGCCCCTGTTAAACAGGGGCTGAAAAATTGGGCCTTAGCCACTGGTGGCGGCACCCAGAAATAAAAATGTTCTTCCAAGCTATCATCATGAATCGGATCATTGAGGAGGAGGAGGATAGTCAGTCAACATAACAGGACAGTCACTCAGCACTCTCCCCACTTTCATTCCTTCCCTACCTACACATCACCCACTAAATTTTTCCTTCTCCATCACTCCCCTTCCCCTCTGCTTCCCTCCCTTCCTCCCTCTTTCTCCCCCCCTTTTTTTTTCTTCCCCCCCCCTTCACTCCCCTTTCCTATATCTTTTTCCTTTCCTTTTTCTTTCCCCCCTCCCTTTGTCCCCTCTTTCTCCCCTCCAATTCGCTTTCCCTTTTCCACACTATTAGTCCCTTTCCTTTCACCCCCCTTTTTTTCCCCCCTTTCCTTCTTTCCCCCCCTCTTCCCTTCTTCACTGTCTCTTCCCCTTTTCTCCTCTTCTCTTTCCCCCCTCCCCCTTACTCTTTCTTTTCACTTTCCCTTCCTCTCCCCCTTCCTCCTTTTTCACCACTTCCCTTCCCCCCCCTTATTTGCCATTTCCCACTACTTTCTTTTTCATCCCTGGGTTCTACCCCTTCTTACCAAACCCCCCCTTCCTTTCCCCCCATCTCATTTTATTTCTTCCCTTTTCCTTGTCCTAATTTTCCCTTCCCCCCCCCCCTTTTTCCTTTTTCCTCCCCCTCCCCCCTTTTTTGCTTTTCTCCCCACTTGTATCCCCGCTATACCTTTTCCACACCATCTATTGTACCTAATATCTTTTCCCACTTTCTATCCCCCCTTTCCCTTCCCCCCCTCCTCCTTTCTCCTCCCCCTCCCTGTCCCTTTTCCCCTATTTTTTCATTTTTCTTCCCCGTTTTTTCCCTCCCCTCCCTATCCTTTCAGTCCCTATATGTTCCACCCCCTCCCCTCTGAATTACAATTATTTTGATATACATAGGGATCCACCCCATACAACCGCGCAGATCTCTCTTTTAGGGGGGGAGAATCCTCACAGGCACCCAGGTCTCTTTCATCCGCCACATTGCATCTGTGCTTGTACAGTTCTCTGGTAAGTTTCTATCTCTCTTTTTGAGACAAACATATAAAACATGATACGAAACTATATCAATACATGTTATTTATGTGTACACTAGAAGCTTTGGGTACATTTCCCCTGTATATATGGGACACCGCTGCGCATGTATAGGACCATACATATGATCAGACATGTTTTCCTCTGTAAATATTCAAATGATACTGATATTTAGAAAATAAATGCTAATGTAGTATGTGGATGTGCCATTGGATAACATACTTGATATGCCTCAATGTGCACACCCACAGTCTTTCTTATTCCAATCGGATCTAATATCTGTATAATGTTGATCTATATATGTTAGTTTTTTTTCCCCCTTAAATATATAGGATATAACATGCATGTATATTTTATCAATGTTTTGTTTGCTCCTAGAACCTTTGTATTAACTCTTTGTGCTACGCTAAATGGCCCTGATGAAGCAGAAATCTGCGAAACGCGTAGGCCTTCACTTCTCTCTGTGATTATTTGAACTGTAATGTGATTTTATATTTTCTTATATATACTTTTGTAAGAATATAAGGTTTTTTCACATTGCTGCCTTCGACAGGATAATAAAAATTGTTTATTTTTCTATATATCGTGATACGTCTATATTTATTCACTCCACTGAGGCACACACAAAGTCCCACCCTCGATCAACCATTTTTTTGACATACAGTCGCACACTTAGCATCAGCATCAGTCTTGAAGGGATGTGACATTTGAAAATAAATTATTCTGTTATATCAGATTCAGGTGCTTGGTAGCTGGTGGTGATCCAAGACTGGTTCATCTTTATGAAGGTCAGTCGATCAACCGAGTCGGTGGACAGGCACACCCTGTGATCCGTGACAAATCCTCCAGCAGCCCTGAATGTGCGTTCCGAAAGAAAGCTGGATGCAGGACAGGCCAGTAGCTCAATTGCATACTGTGCAAGCTCTGGCCAGTGATCCATCCTCAAGACCCAGTAAGCCAGAGGATTTTCGGTGGGAAAGGTGTCCAAGTCTGACCTTGCCCCTAGGTATTCCTGCACCATGTATATCAGACGCTGGCGATGGTTGCTGGAACCGATCATACCTTGGGGCTGCGGACTAAAGAATTGTCTGAACGCATCGGTCAGACGGCTACCTTCCCCACCGCTCCTTCTTTGACCGACCGAAGCCTCAGCAACTCATTGTCCAGGACCAGGAGTTTGTAACCTCCCAGTTTCTGGGAACGCGTTGCACAGACCTTTCTGCAAGACCTCCCGGAGTTGTCTCATCCTCTGCTCCCTCTGCGACATTAAGATAAGGTCTGCAACCTTACCCTTGTACCGTGGATCAAGGAGAGTGGCCAGCCAGTAATGGTCCCTCTCCTTGATCCGAAGAATATGAGGATCCTTCCGCAGGATCAGGGAGGCCATGCAGCGTAGGTTAGCTGAGGCATTCGGTCCGGAGTCCTCTGGGTCACTAAGGACGACATGATCCGCAGCCACCTCCTCCCAGCCACGTACAAGTCCAAGTGTTTCTTGGGACTGTAAATCATCCCTAAAAGACTGCTGCTGTTGATGCTGAGTGCCAGGCTCCACCTCCATGCTGACACAATCCTCCTCCTCTTCCTGTGGGATAGGTGGGACAGAAGGAACATTGTCTGGGTAAAGGGGGCCTTGAGAGGCAAGGAAGTCCTCCTCTTCCTGCCTCTGTTCTGCCTCAAGTGCCCTGTCCATTATTCCACGCAGCGTATGCTCCAACAGGTGGACAAGAGGTACAGGGTCACTGATGCATGCACTGTCACTGCTCACCATCCTCGTGGCCTCCTCAAATGGTGCCAGGACAGTGCATGCATCCCTGATCATGCCCCACTGGCGTGGTGAAAAAAACCTGAGCTCCCCTGACCCTGTCCTGGTGCCGTAGTCACACAGGTACTCATTGATGGCCCTCTGCTGCGTGTGCAGCCGCTGCAGCATGGCCAACGTTGAATTCCACCTGGTGGGCATGTCACATATAAGGCGGTTCTTGGGCAGGTTCAACTCTTTTTGCAACTCAGCCAGCCGAGCACTGGCATTATATGATCTGCGGAAATGCACACAGACTTTCCTGGTCTGCCTCAGGACATCCTGTAGGCCCGGGTACCTGCCCAAGAACCGCTGCACCACCAGGTTAAGGACGTGAGACACATGGGTCAGTTGTCCCTGTCGGAGGGCGGAGAGGAGGTTGGTGCCATTGTCGCAAACCACCATTCCTGCCTTAAGCTGGCGTGGTGTCAACCACCTCTCGGCCTGCCCCTGCAGAGCTGACAGAACCTCTGCCCCAGCCTGGCTCCTGTCCCCCAAACACACCAGCGCAAGCACGGCATGGCATCTTTTTGCCTGCGTACTTGCGTAGCCCCTTGAACGCCTACGGAGCACCGCTGGTTCCGAGGACAAAGCACAGGAAGAGGCCATGGAGGAAGAAGAAGAGGAGGGGGTGGAGGAGAGAGGTGTGTCACAACCAGTAGTAGAATTTTGGAGGCGTGGCGGCGGAACAAACTCCAACACTACTGCACCTTGTCCTGCATCCTTCCCAGCTGCCAAAAGTGTGACCCAATGGGCCGTGAAAGAAAGGTAACGTCACTGTCCATGCCTGCTGGACCATGAGTCAGCGGTAATATGCACCTTACCGCTGACCGCCCTGTCCAGCGAGGCATGGACATTGCCTTCCACATGGCGGTAGAGAGCCGGAATCGCCTTCCGTGAGAAAAAGTGGAGTTTGGGAACCTGCCACTGAGGAACCGCACATTGCATAATCTCACGGAAGAGGGCCGAGTCTACCAACTGAAAAGGCAGCAGTTGAAGTGCTAGCAATTTAGCCAAGCTAGCATTCAACCGCTGGGCATGTGGATGGCTGGGAGTGAACTTCTTTCGACGGTCCAGCAGCTGGGGCAGGGAAATTTGGCTGCTAGAATCGGACGTCCGTGTACTGCTAGCAGAGTGCCCGCAAGTACTTGGCTGTGACACACCTAATTCTACACCTTCATTCCTCTCAGTGCAGGTTTCAGAGAGGACTGAAGGTATAGTGGGGTTGGAGATCCCAGCTGATGCGGAGCAAGGAGAGGTCCGCTTTGTTCTTTGGTGTGGGTCTTTAAGGTAGGCTTGCCAATGAGCTGCATGGCAGGTCAACATATGTCTGGTCAAGCATGTGGTGCCCAAGCTGCTGATGTTTTGGCCATGCGAGATACGCTTGAGACATATGTTGCAAACAGCAGCGGTGCGATCTGATGCACTCGACTCAAAAAAGGCCCACACCACAGAACTTTTGGAATAACGGGCAGAGGCAGCGCCCTGCACAGGCAGAGTTTTGCGGTGTGATTCAGTCGGTGTGCTGCCCTTACGCTGGCCCCCGGAGGGCATCCTGCCTCATTGGAGATGTGCCTCCTCCTCATCCTCCTCCTCCTCCTCCTCCTCTCTCCTATCGGGCACCCACGTGGAGTCAGTGACCTCATCATCCCCTCCCTCCTCATCAATGGAACCAATCTGGCAGTATGCTGCAGCTGCTGGAACATGACTACCAGATTGGTGTCCTTCTTGAGCATCCCCTCTCTCTGCTCTCTAGCTACTGCCTTCCTCTAGCTGGGTATCATCTTCAGACCCTTCGAAACGCTGGGCATCCTCCTGGAGCATGTACCCAACACTGTGCTCAAACAGTTTGGGGGACTCCTCAGGAGGACACTGTGGGTCAAGGGAAGGAGTGACTGATGATGACATTGAGGACGCTTTGGCAGCTGCTTTGTCAGTACCCTGAGCCTGGGTGAGAGAGGATGAGGAGGGCTTGGTCATCCACTCTACCAAGTCTTCGGCATGATGCGGCTCAACACGTCCAGCTGCCGAAAATAAGGACAAGCGTGTCCCATGGCCACGTGCTGATGACGATGCACCGCGTCCACGACCAGCACTGTTGTCTCTAGACACAGAGCCTGCTTGCCCTCTTTTATTGGCTCCTGACTGTCTGCCTCTCCTTGTTTGCCTTCCAGACATTCTAAAGGCCTGCAGGGAGATGGGGAAAACCAGCAATAAGGGGTAGCTTCAGGTGTATATTTTGCAGGAAGCACACTACGCCTGCTGTAAGTGCTGCAGATGCCTGCCTGTGTTACACAACAGAAAAACACAGCAATAAGGGCTAGCTTCTGGTGTATATTTTGCAAGAAGCACACTACGCCCACTGTAAGTGCTGCAGATGCCTGTTAGTGTAACACAAAAGAAAAAAAACTACGAGCAATAAGGGGTAGCTTCAGGTGTAAAATGTGCAGGAGGCACACTACGCCCGCTGTAAGTGCTGCAGATGCCTGCCTGTGTTACACAACAGGAAAACACAGCAATAAGGGCTAGCTTCAGGTGTATATGTTGCAGGAAGCACACTACGCCTGCTGTAAGTGCTGCAGATGCCTGCCTGTGTTACACAACAGGAAAACACAGCAATAAGGCCTAGCTTTAAGGTGTATATTTTGCAGGAAGCACACTACGCCTGCTGTAAGTGCTGCAGATGCCTGCCTGTGTTACACAACAGGAAAACAAAGCAATAAGGGCTAGCTTCAGGTGTATACTGTGCAGGAGGCTTAGCAAAAATATCGCTGACACTGTCCCCTGCCTATCCTTCTCTCTCCCTGCACACAAGGTTTAGCAGAATATCACAGACACTGTCCCTGCCTATCCTTCTCTCTCCCTACACACAAGGTAAATGAACAAATATCACTAACCCTGTCCCTGCCTATCCTTCTCTCTCCCTGAACCGGAACACGAACGGCCCAAAACGTTCGATCTTCATCGAATGATCGAACAGCCGATGTTCGAGTCGAACGTATGTTCGACTCAAACACCGAGCTCATCCCTAGTCTTCATTATATCAGCAGGCAAGTCATACACTTGCAACAGCAAAAAGTTTCAATCCACAATCTTTGGATGTTCTCATCATTACTGCCAGGAACATGGTTAGAGCACACAGATCATCCCGTACACTTCAAATGCAGTTAGATTCTCCATTCTGGTGAGCTGTCATTTTCACTAACTATACAATATATAACCCCACATTGAACTGTAAGGAGAAGCATTGCAGAAATTTGGGAATTAGGGTACATGGGCCACTATTATAACAGTTTCTAACTGGTTATCTAGTTTCTAGTGTAGCAGACCCCCCAAAATTGGTGTCGCTGTGCCTTAAATTTAAGGGCAGCCTGAGCAATAGTTTGGCTCAGGTTATTCTGATTCTATAGGGAGGACCTGTCCGGAGGATCGGTGAAGGAAGTCACTGTCTCAGGAGAGGCCTGGTTACCTATCAGAGGGAAGGATTCCGTGAGTTGCATAGTAGCGCCTGTGATGTTGGCACCTATGGTCTCTAAAGGTTGCAGGCGTTAAAGAGTTCTAGATTCATAAACTAAAGGATTCTGTGGCAGAGGATCTCCTGAACTTGTCTTTGAAGGGGATTAAATCTGAAGTAACTGTTCGTGCTCCACTCCGGCTGCTATAACTGTGAGAGGGATCTATCCGGGTGAGCAATACCCACCCAGGCTTAAGTGGAGGATAGGGTAACTGGGTGCTGCGTGCCTGAACTTGTCTCCCTACCCAACTCTATCTGTTTCAACCTTTTCCCAATCTGTTTCAAGCAAGGAAAATAAACTCATCTGTTGGAGTTTAAACACCGTCTGGACATTGGCCTTCTCTTAGGATGAGGGACGAGAACCAATGGAGGGAGGTAACTTGCTGCAGGACCCAACAATAGTATGAACACCGCTCAACCTCTTATACCAGGAGGATATGGGCATGTGGCACGGTGTGCCTTACCCTGCAAGTGAAGGTAAGCAGGAAAAAAAGGTCCGTGTGCTACACGTGGGGGCTCGAGTCTGGGATGTTTTGCAGCTACCCCCTGGAAGTTGGACTATTTTTTTTCCCCGTGTATGTGGTTCTGTGAAAGTCGGCCATTTCGGAAAATTGAACTGCGGCACTTGTGAGGAAAATGGAGGTCAGGCCTGTACTGGACTTTTTCTAAACTGCGTAGTTCATGGGCGTGCCTAAAACATAGAAAAACCTGCGATCTACGTGCAGAAAGAAGAAAAGGGGAGGAGCCCCCGCCAACATGTGTGTTGCACGTGGCCATTGGAACCAAAGGGACAGTACGAGCTGGATCATTGGAGGAGAAGCAATATGGCTGCTGCCCCATGGACTTCTGTTGCACCGGGACCTCGGATGTTCCAAACCACTTCAACCATGGGCATTGCTCCCCTCACTGCCCCCCTGACAGATACAGGGATCCGGCTTAAGCCTAGGGGCCGCTTCACTCTCTATGTCTGCCGAGATGCGGAGGCCTTGGGCATGCTCTGCCCCAGATGCCAAGGACTAGCGGTGCAGCTACGGCCTTTTGGAAGGCGTGCATCCTGTGGAGAGTTCCTCTTCGAGGTAGACCAGCCCACCGAGAAACCCAGAGTCTATCGGGTCAACTGCCTTACAGGTGCCGTCACTTCTGAGGAAGAAACCTGTACTCCCACAGTTGAGCCCACGCGCACCGAATCGACTGCCACGGATGTGGCCAAGGGACATGTCTCAGCTGTTGTAGAGCCATCGGCGGATACCGTAGCGGATGCTGCCTCCGTCACCACCAAAATCTCCATTCTGCCCGACAAGCGAAAGGTGGGCTATGTTAAGGCCTCCCGCGGCTACGGTCAAAGCCTGCCCCAGCGCCTACCTGAACCGGATCTTCAAGCCGGAGGGACCTCCTGGAGATCCATGTCAGGGGACGGTAAAGAGGCTGGGGGAACTGTGACATTGAATTTGCCGGGGAAGGGAGGGAAGCTCATATCCCATGCTACTGGGGATGTGTGGACAGCCAACCCGCGGGAACTTTCTGTTTTTGGGGGCAATGTGTCTGTGTCTACCAAGAATTACCTGCCGGCGGAGGAGTATGACACTTCCGATCTAGATTCATCAACCGATGTGGAGGATGATTATGAGATCGATGAGGTTTTTGTAAAAAAAGGTTGGGATAAAGTACCGTTGACTTCACCTCGCAGCCTTAAAGGGGATCACCAATGGACTCTGGGGAAACTACAACCCGAGTGGAAGCCCCTGTTTTGAAGGAAGATGTTGTTCCCACACCCGCTCTGCCTGCACCTGCATTATCCGTGCCTGCTGATACGAAGGGACGTCCGCCATTGCGGCCACCTTTGCCACAGCTGGAACCAGCCTCATTAGCAAGGTCCCCGGATGCTATCGTTATTCCTGGAGCAGGAGATCGGGCAACCCTGCCGCCCTTAGCCCGGTTGCAGCGGCTCCTAAATAGAAAGGTTGCCATGGAGTACGGGTGGGAATACCCTTACGTTCCCAAAGAACTTCTCTTTGAAATCGAGGCCTACCGGGAACGGTGGTATGCTGACTTCGTCGGGGACCATTTGGAAGTTCACAGAGGCCGCAGGTATTTAAAATGTTCTGTCACCATGGCAGATCGCTACAAAGGGTGCCGTAGAGAATGGACTTATGGTTGGCACATCCATGCGGATCGTGTGGTGATTTGCTGCAGAGAGAAAGAGGATACTGTGTATTCAATTGAGACACTAGATAAGCAGTGGAAAACTCTTGTTTTCCCGGATCCTCATTATTATCTGTGAAATGGAACTTGTGTGCTGTTCTTTTTATTCCGTTTCACAGGAACTGTCTGCCCTGAGCTCATAACTTTGCCCGCTGCTCCAAGGGGGAACTCTACTCAACTGAGGAACCGGAGAACTGTTTTCTTTTTCTCTCTCCCCTCAGCTCCGCAAAGGAAAGAAGTGTTTTTTTTCCTTTCCTTACTGAACAATGGGGTAGGTTAGTCAGGGCCAAAGTAAGCAACCGTTGTGGTCAAGATGGAAGATTCGTGTGAAGTAAATTCATGCCCACGCGCAATATTAGAGTGTATTGGCTTGAGTTGCCACCAGGTGGTAGGGTTTTGCAGAAGTGTTTTACTGAAGCTAGGCTTAGCAACGGAAAAAAATTCTACAGTGTAATCATCTCTTTCCGGAGAGATGGTTTTCTTCTGCCCATCTTAGATGTAGGATGGTTTAATGTGTGCAGTGTTTTTTTTTCTTTTCTCTCCCTCTGCAGGTGACCTGCTGTCAGCTCTACCGGAGAATGGGTGGGGTAGATATGTTAGGAGGGGTGGGATTGTGACTTGTAATACTGTTTTTTTTTTTTTGTATGTATATTTTTACATGCTCTTTATCTTTTCTCTTCCTCTGCTATTCCCAAATTGTTTGGTTCAGGCACCATTCTAAAGTATTAATGCTGTACATAGTTGTGAATAGATCAGAGCCTACTCAGGACTGAGGAGGGTTTTCTGACCTATTCCAGCCACTGGGGACAGTGGCTTTTCAAGAAGGGGTATGTGTAGCGGACCCCCCAAAATTGGGGTCGCTATGCCTTAAATTTAAGGGCAGCCTGAGCAATAGTTTGGCTCAGGTTATTCTATTCTATAGATTGGACTCTGCTCTGCTGTGTTGTTGCCTGGGTGTATAGTTCCCCTTGACCTGCGGGTGGCGCTGTCGCTCAGGTCTCGGGTTGAACCACAGGTGACATTATAGCGTGATTGGGTGTCCTCTCTCGGCAGCCATACAGTGGGCGTGGTTTTGCCTGATGTGCATGCTGGGAGAGGGTACATAAGGGGCAGACGCCATGTTTTAAGGGGATTGGCCGGGGGATTCCAAGGTGGAACCCCTGGTGGCGAGAGTCGCGCTCGTTGGCCTGCTGGCCAGGGGTGCGTGAACTGGTCGAGAAGTCTCGGGCACCTTTTAGCCTGAGGCTATGGTGTTCCAGGTAGGCCCAGTACCTTCAACTAGGTCTACAGCTCAACCACTGGAGTCCCAGGGAACCTGAGGGAGGGTGGCCCACTCTGAAGGAGAGGAAACAAGGGGAGGACCTGTCCGGAGGATTGGTGAAGGAAGTCACTGTCTCAGGAGAGGCCTGGTTACCTATCAGAGGGAAGGATTCCGTGAGTTGCATAGTAGCGCCTGTGATGTGCCCTGTAACGGCACCCCAAATATCAAGGGTATTAAACGCCATTTAAATATTCCCCTCTCCTGGACACACATCCACTCGCTACCAATCTTCCACAGCCAGGCGACCACTTCCCATATAATTAATCCTTCTAGAAGAACGAGACGCACGCTCTGTATCTTCCTAAATCGAATGCCTTTTTATTGAGAAACATTGTAACTTTTATATACATCTAATACACAGTAGTTTAACATGAACAATGGCTCAGCTCCACCCACACATTACAAGACTCAACACATTACTTTGACGTCTGTTAGGAGACAACAGACTTTACACAATAGACGTAACGATCTTCAATACACATCTTCTCATGTAAAGGTTGGCAGACGCTCCGTCTGCAGAGTACAATACACACAGGCATAGTGTTAACTATCTCTATTCACACCAGCCCTTTATGTTTAAATAACTATGCATGACCCTTATTCACCAGACTGTCTGGCACTTTACAATACACACAAGGACAGACTCAATTTCCCCAATCCACATCACCACAAACAATGAACAGGTCCCTTAGAAGCTGGGATTTACATCCCACTGGCAGGTAACACATCTCTCAATTAACCTGGTAAGTTTCAGAATAAAACAATATTGTGGACTAATATTCCTATTTCAATTTCCAGCCAGCCAAGCCATATTCTTAATGTCCATGGTTTCTTGGCTCACCCTGTGTCCAACGTGACCCTCCTGTCACACATCTCCCCTTTCGGCAGGAGACTAACAGAGGAGGCGACCCCAGACGGGTTGACTCCGAAGTTAGTCCATAGGTCCATTCCTCTAATGCCGGTATCCACACAGTACCCCAAATAAATTGCTCCAAACAGAGCATTACTTACCCAGCCAACCTCTGCCTCTCTCAGAGAATATACCCGCCGCTGGGGAGAGGCCTGGACTGGCCCTTCTCCCTGGAGTCCTTTCAGCCGCTGGAGAGAAGACAGGGTGACTGGGCTCAATCCGTCATGCTGTTGGGGATCTGGGTCGACTGCCCATCATCCCTGGGGTATACAAGTGGAGACTGAAGTCCCATCCACTTGTGGTAGGTGAAAATCCCCCAGTGCTTGCAAAGCAAGGCTGACATCCTCCTGTCTCAGTGTCACACCATTTTCTGGGGTTGTGTCAGTGAGGACCGAAGTCCCATCCAGTACCACAGGAACTCCCTCTTCTGTTAGTTGAGAGCAGAGGCCCGCGGCACTCTGCTCTGTTGCCAGCTCTTTTGCTGGGTTGCTGTGGGTGGAGACCACAGTCCCATCCACCGATATCCGCTCAAGTGGCAGTTGTGTGCAGCGGCCAGCAGCATTCTGCCCTGCTGCCAGTGATTCAGCTGGAGGGAAATGCTTTACCACCTCAGCTTGTTGCTGGAGAGAGGGGCCAACTGCCCCGGCTCCCTGAAACTCCACAGTTGTTTCCGGTGCTGGGCAGAGGTTGCCATCACTCTGCCCTGTTGCCAGCACTTCTGCTGGGGACTCCACACCATCTGCTCTGGCTAACTGTTGGGGAGTGAAAAGGGCTGCTTCTCCCCCCTGCATCTCTGAAATCCACTGGGAAAGAGGAACCATCACCTCGGGCCTCCAAAACTGCCACGGGTGTAGAGCAGGGGTCTGCAGTACTCTGTCCTGCTGCCAGTACTTGAGCAGGTGATGCATAATCCATAACATCCTCCGAACAGTCCCTTAAGTCCATACCTTCTGTAATCTGTGGCTGGGGAGATGAGCCAACTGCCCTAGCTCCCTGGAACTTCATATCATCCACTTCGGCTTTAGGGATGGCAATCTGCAGATTTTCCACTGCCGATTCTCTGGCATGCTGCGGGACAGGTACATTCCTCCATCCAAGATCATCCCAAGCAGAAACAGGGTCATCAAGGTCAGTCAGCACTTCTGCTTTGGGGATGGCAATCTCCAGATTTTCCACTGCCGATTCTTCAGCCAGGATTTCATAGTTGTCCACTGGTCTTTCCTGATAGTCCCAGGCAAAGGTAGCCCCACCCTGCTGCTGAGCAGATCCTAGCAGCTGTCTGTAGGCAATCTCCGATTGCCGTATTTCCGCCATTCTCCACTCATGTTGTCGCTCTAGTTCTCTCTTTTGTCGTTCTCTCTCTTGTCGCTCTAGTTCTCTCTTTTGTCGCGCATCCTGCAGCTGGATGCCTCTAATGGCTTCCTGTATGGCGGTCTCTGATGGGTTAGCACCATATAATGCCAAGCGCTGTTGAACTCGTTGCTGAAACAAATCTTCAACTGAACGGGGTCCTGCATCACCCTTCTTCTGGTCCATCTCGGCTCTCAAGTAGGTCTTTCAGCGTGACTTTCCTGCAGGCTGCATAGCTGGTCATTCACTGTGGTGGTTTGGAGTGTCCCAGGAACTGGAGGGAAAATCCCGCTGCTGCCAACCAATGTAACGGCACCCCAAATACGAAGGGGGTTAAACGCTGTTTAAATATTCCCCTCTCCTGGACACACATCCACTTGCTACCAATCTTCCACAGCCAGGCGACCACTTCCCATATAATTAATCCTTCTGGAAGAACGAGACGCACGCTCTGTATCTTCCTAAATCGAATGCCTTTTTATTGAGAAACATTGTAACTTTTATATACATCTAATACACAGTAGTTTAACATGAACAATGGCCCAGCTCCATCCACACATTGCAAGACTCAACACATTCATTTGACGTCTGTTAGGAGACAACAGACTTTACACAATAGACGTAATGATCTTCAATACACATCTTCTCATGTAAAGGTTGGCAGACGCTCCGTCTGCAGAGTACAATACACACAGGCATAGTGTTAACTATCTCTATTCACACCAGCCCTTTATGTTTAAATAACTATGCATGACCCTTATTCACCAGACTGTCTGGCACTTTACAATACACACAAGGACAGACTCAATTTCCCCAATCCACATCACCACAAACAATGAACAGGTCCCTTAGAAGCTGGGATTTACATCCCACTGGCAGGTAACACATCTCTCAATTAACCTGGTAAGTTTCAGTATAAAACAATATTGTGGACTAATATTCCTATTTCAATTTCCAGCCAGCCAAGCCATATTCTTAATGTCCATGGTTTCTTGGCTCACCCTGTGTCCAACGTGACCCTCCTGTCACATGCCCCATTGGCACCTATGGTCTCTAAAGGTTGCAGGGGTTAAAGAGTTCTAGATTCAGGAACTAAAGGATTCTGTGGCGATCTCCTGAACTTGTCTTTGAAGGGGACTAAATCTGAAGTAATTGTTCGTGCTCCACTCCGGCTGCTAGAACTGTGAGAGGGATCTATCTGGGTGAGCAATACCCACTCAGGCTTGAGTGGAGAATGGGGTAACTGGGTGCCGCGTGCCTGAACTTGTCTCCCTACCCAACTCTATCTCTGTTTCAACCTTTTCCCAATCTGTTTCAAGCAAGGAAAATAAACTCATCTGTTAGAGTTTAAACACCGTCTGGACATTGGCCTTCTTTTGGGAGAAAGAATAGACTTTTCCCTATATTCTAGGTACGAGAACCAATGGAGGGAGGTAACTCGCTGCAGGACCCTACAATAGTATGAACACCGCTCAACCTCTTATACCAGGAGGATACGGGCATGTGGCACGGTGTGCCTTACCCTGCAAGTGAAGGTAAGCAGGAAAAAAAGGTCCGTGTGATAATGTTTGTTGCTTTTTTGTATAGATTAAGCCAAAGTGATGTAGAATGGATGAAAATAATAACCGGATGTCCACAATGACTAGGGCATACTTAGTGTCCCAGGCAAACACTTTAAATATGAGTATATCTCTAGATTCCTGCATATACTGTAACTTGGAAAGCCCCTCCAATGGAGATAACTGTTCAAGTGACAAGACTTTAACCACTTAAGGACCGCTCACGGCATATATACGTCGGCAGAATGGCACGTACAGGCACAATCGCGTACCTGTACGTCCCCTTTAACTGCCTGCCGTGTGGCCGAGCTCGCGACCCTGCAGTCATCCCCGTGAGTCGGACCGTGGGTCCCGCGGACTCAATCGCCGCGGGGATCCCTGCAATCGTCTCATGGAGGGATGGAGCGGGGAGATGTTAGTGTAAACACAACATCTCCCCGCTCGCCTACTGACACTGTCCCCGATCTCCGCTCTTTGTAATCAGAGCGGAGATCGGTGACGTGTCACTCGTAGCCAAGCCCCTAGGCACACTTAACCCCTTCAGCGCCCCTAATGGTTAACCCCTTCGCTGCCAGTGTCATTTTTACAGTAACCAGTGCATTTTTATTGCAATGATCGCTGTAAAAATTACAATGGTCCAAAAATGTGTCAAAAGTGTCCGATGTGTCCGCCATAATGTTGCAGTCATGAAAAAAATCGCTCATCGCCGCCATTACTAGTAAAAAATATTTTTTTATAAAAATGCCATAAAACTATTCCCTATTTTGTAAACTCTATAATTTGTGCGCAAACCAATCAATAAACGGCAATTGCGATTTTTTTTTTTTTTTTTTTACCAAAACTATGTAGAAGAATCTGTATCGGCCGAAACTGAGGAAAAAAAATGTTTTTTTAATATACTTTTTGGGAATATTTATTATAGCAAAAAGTAAAAAATATTGCATTTTTTTCAAAATTATCGCTCTATGTTTGTTTATAGCGCAAAAAATAAAAAGTGCAGAGGTGATCAAATACCACCAAAAGAAATCTCTATTTGTGGGAAAAAAAGGACGTCAATTTTGTTTGGGAGCCACGTCGCACGACCGCGCAATTGTCAGTTAATGTGACGCAGTGCCGAATCGCAAAAAGGGGCCTGGTCTTTGTGCAGCGTGTTGGTCCGGGGCTTAAGTGGTCAAAGGGATTACTCTCAATTTTGAAAGGGGTATGGAGACTTTGGATGGTGGGCTCTGCCATCATAATATTTTGCAGCTTGCAAGTCTTTAGATGTAGTGGCTGCATTAGTTTTCCTTTTTTTTTGCCTTTTGTTTTGACCTGGTGATCATGCAAATAACTAACATCCTGTCCTTGGCTGGCTACTCACTGCTTCACTGTATCTGTTGGGGAAGCTATGGTTGTCACCCAGGCTCTCCTGATCTGAACTACAAATAGGTCTCCCTAACTCAAGCAACAGCATGTCTAAAGTCCTCAAATGTTCTCTGCGGTTTTTACACTGTAATTATGCTAGCACTGCCATAATTGCCAGTGGTCCTTCGTCTGACGTGGATAGCATAGTTCCATTTTGACGTCAATGAAGGAAGAAGCAGCGCAGATGTATGTGTTCAAGTAGGTAACAGCTGTACCCCAATGAAGGGAGGTTTATTATTGCTCCCACTGAAAACCAAACATAAGTATACACTGTATAGCGCCAATGTGTATATAGCTCCAGGATTGTGGGTACCTTGAGAACTTGTTGCATTAGAATACATGATAACTATGTTTGAATATAGAACTATTGGTGTTTATATCTGCAACCTGAAATTCAGTGTTGTTTGTTAAAGATTCTCTGAGTTTTTCTAAAGTTAAAAAGGACCTTTAACAAACATTGCATCTATGTGTCCTTAAAGCCCAGCAGACTGAACTCGTGACATCTGAATTTGCAGTGGACATTTCGGGCAAGTCAAACTGATGATGAAAAAAGTGTATAAGCATACGTTTCCTTCAGTGAAATGGCACATTAAAGTAATCTAATGATACAGGCAGCTGAAGTCATATCTCTGTAGATGTTGACTTGGCCTTGCCCCTAGTGTTTGTGAGAAAGGCTGCTCGGTACAGTTAAAGCGGGCTGTTCACCATTTACTTCATACTCCCTAAGCATGTTCATATTTTGTAAACTGTACAGTAAAACCTTGGATTGCGAGTATAATTCGTTCCAGAAACATGCTTGTAATCCAAGAGCACTTGTATATCAAAGCGAATTTCCCCATAAGAAATAATGTAAACTCAAATGATTCGTTCCACAACCATTTATTCTTAAGTCCTTCAGTTTATAGTCCATATAAAAAGATTATAGCAATGTGACCAGGTTGTGTAACCATAAAATGTCCATCTACAAATGGCAGCCTCCACAAGGGGATTAGAAGCAAAATCCAGTAGGAGCTACAGGATATAAAAGAGAAGAGAGGCACCTCTAAGTGTAGCAATATGTTGCAAAATGTTGTATCTGCATTAAATGTAACCATATTGCTACACTTAGTGCTGGTTCACACTACCACGACTTGGGATCCGACTTGTGTCGCCCCAATTCACGCAACATGAGAAATTTAATTGAAGTGAATGAGAGCCGTGTTAATGTACACTACTGTAGTCTCTCCGTCTTCAGAAAAGGTTCCTGTACTACTTCAAGGCGACTTCTAGGCAACTTGTAGGCAACTTGTACCCATTAATTTCAATGGAAGTTGCCTCCAAAGTCGGATCACTGTCTTAACTAAAGCAACTTTACAGGAAGAGAAAATAGTTTTCTCAGTTTCCCTCCCTCCCACAGAGCTGATTATTGTTTTATTGGCCACTGGCAAAGTCGCCTGTCCTGGAGGCGACTTCAAGTCGCGTTATAAGTCGCTCTAAGTCACGCTGAAGTCACCTCGCAAACTCGCGCTGGAAGTCGTGTTGTCCCTGTGTGAACTTAGAGGCGCCTCTCTTCTCTTTTATACTCAGTTGTGACATGACGCTACTCTTATATCAAGACATCGCTTGTATATCAAGTCAAAATTTATTTAAAAATGTTGCTTGTCTTGCAAAACACTCTCAAACCAAGGTTTTACTGTATTTAGTTTAAAGCTGAGCTCTGTTCAGGGTGATGAGGAATGTAGTCTCCTCTCTATGAAGGTGTAGACCCCTTTCATTAATGTACAAGGTAGATCTTAAGCGCATCTGAAATCTACTGGAAGTCATAAGCTGACCTTTAATTTGAATTTGCGAGAGATAGAGGTTCAATAGTTAACTATATATGAATGTAAACATCCCTTGTGATAGAAATATGGTATGACATGGTCCTCTTTATGGAGACATATGGGGTCTAAAAGACCCCAGATCTCTCCTCTACCCTGGAAAGATCAATAAAAAAAAGTAAAAAACAAAATAGATTTCTAACAGGTCACACTCCAAAATTGTGCACGCTCATGGAATGTAGACAAACTACGATATTTAAAAATCACATGTTGGATAAATGTCACATGCATTCACTCAGCCATTACAAATTCTGAATGTAGTTTGCTTAAAAGAGGCAGTCAGAAAAAAATAATTAGATACACATATATACAGTGGCGGTGCGTCCATAAGGGGCGCCGCCCCCTCTCTCCTGCCACCTCTCTATCACCATAGATAGATTCATGCATTGCATGAATCTATCTATGGTCGATGCTGCCACCCCATATTCAGGTGTCCTTTTCGGGCACCGGGCACCTGAGTTATAGCAGCGGGTTATTTTTTGAAAGCACAAGGTAAGTGTCGGGCTGGCAGGGGATGCACACTGGCAGCTTTTGATGGGCACAGTAGCAGCAATTGATGGGCACACTGGCAGCAATTGGTGGGCACAGTAGCGGCAATTGATGGGCACACTGGCAGCAATTGATGGGCACACTGTTAGCAATTGATGGGCACAGTGTCAGCAATTGATGGGCACAGTGTCAGCAATTGATGGGTACAGTGGCTGCATTTGATGGCACAGTGGCGACAATTTATGGGCACAGTAGCTGCGTTTGATGGGCACAGTGGCTGCAATTGATGTTTTTTTTTTTTTTTAACTTTGTTTGCGCCCCCCAAAAGTTTTGAGCACCAGCCGCCACTATATATATATATATATATATATATATATATATATTGTGACAGCAGGAAGGTAAAGTCACCTGGTTGCATCCAGGGGGGTAGATATATTTCGCCCAGATTCAGGCTTTACGCCGACTTATACAACTAGGTGGAGAGTTGTATAAGGCTAGTGGGCTCATGGATGACTCATACCTCTAGGGAGAGTGTGGGGCGTCGTGCAGACAGAGATGAGGAGACCAGCTGAACCTTGTCAGCTCATTTAGGCCTCTATAAGAACTCCCAGCTTCATTAGATGTTAGCTCATGCCTGGAACCAGACCTGTGTGGACTGTCTAGGGAGAGTGAACCCCTGTGCGGTGAGACAAAGCCTGTGTGGCTATTTGCTTGGACATTTAAAACCAGGGACTTAGGGACTAGGACAGCACTAGGCTGATCCCAGTTGTTAGTTAGGAAACCTGTATGTTTAGTTAGAGGTCAAGTTGACCAGGATTTATTTTGTTTATGTTTCTTTTGCTTTGCTGTGTTTTGTCACTGTAAATAGAAAATAAACCGCACCTTTTTGATTTTGAAAACCACAACCTCCGTTTGCTGGGCCTGTTTTTGTGTGGGGAGCCCATCCCGGGGGTCACCCACACCCGCTGCCGAGCTAACCCCCTCACAATATATATATATATATATATATATATATATATATATATATATATATACACACACAGTATCTCACAAAAGTGAGTACACCCCTCACATTTTTGTAAATATTTTATTATACCTTTTCATATGACAAATTCATTAAAGTGTATTTTTTCCAAACAAATTGCGTTTGAAAAACCACTGTGCAAATACCGTGTGACATAAAACATTGCAATGACCACCATTTTATTCTCTAGGGCCTCTGCTAAAATATTTATCTATATATAGCGCACTATATATTTGGTCACTGCCACTGACCTGGTGTGCGTAGAGTCACTGCCGCTATGACCTACAGAACATGTACTGCCTTCTTGGAGAACTTGGCCCATGTCAAAGAGAAAAGCACCCCTTCGGGGAGTTATCAGAGGCCCTCACTGTCACCATGACTCTGCACTGGGTCTTCAGAAAGGGTCACCTCCCCGGCCTCCTCGATCAAAGATACGGGTCCCCTCGCAAGGCGGCACCCTGGGAGCTCTCCGATCCTTAGCGGACCCCAGCTGAAGATTGCTGGGCCCCGGGCCTCCTATTTAGTACCTCACCCCAGACTGAAGGTGTCTGGGATGGAACAGCAACTCCACCTCCAGGCCTAGGGCACCTGGAGGCAACACACCCAGGCCTCCGGGCCTAGGGCACACGGAGACGACACACACACCCAGGCCTAAGGTGCCTGGGCGTGACCTCGAACCCCAAGGCCTCCGGGCCTAGGCCTGGGTGTGTGTGTGTCGTCTCCGGGTGCCCTAAGGTGCCTGGGCGCGACCTCGAACCCCTCCTGGAAGATGGCCGCCCCTTTTTATACCCTCAGCATGTTCCCCGTCCCGCTGCACTGCTGTCAAGAGGGGACAAGAAAAGGCACAACCCTGTACTGCGGTTCAACCCGGGCCTATGGCAACAGCGTCACCTATAGGCCCCAGGGAACTACACCACCAGTACTATCTCCCAGGGACAGAAATGGTCCATGAACCCTAACAAGTTGTGTATCTAAGCCTTATTACCACTCAGATACTTCCCTTAAATATAGCACTCCGCTACACATCCCCCCCTTTTTAATAGACACTGGTCCCCAGTGTCTGGAGTAGACCCATGCCTCTCAGGCCTGAGTCAGCATAAGTCCAATCCAGAGAAAAAATGCTAGAAATGCAAACAAAAAGTGTCATATTAGACATGTCTGGGAGTGGTTAGCCCACTAAGATACAATTAAGAACACATATGGGGGTTATTTACAAAACGAAAAGCCACTTTGCACTACAAGTGCAAATTACAAGTGCAAAGTGCACTTGAAATTGCACTGAAGGAAGAAGCATTTTAGCTTGCACATGATTGGATAATAAAATCAGCAGAGGTTCCCCTCAGATTTACAGCGACTGCACTTCCAAGTGCACTTTTAGTGCAATTTCAAGTGGACTTTGCACTTGTAGTGCAACGTGGATTTGCCTTTCATAAATAACCCCCATATGCTTCTTGTATTTAGACAGCTTTAAATTTACACTTTCTTGAAGAGCTCAATGTGCTACTGCCATCTGACACTTCTGGATGTGAGAGATCATATGCCTCTCATTGGGCGCTGTGTTTCCTCCAGGGCTGTACTGGGACAAAAATTTGGCCCTGGACTTCATCCAGACCAGCCCACTTAAATTTTTCAAACACGCACAAAAACAGTATAAAAACATAAGTAGCATAACATAAGGAGTCCTCACTCACCTCTTTTATTATTTCACTTATTCTCCTCTGTATTTTTCTCCTCCTTCTCACATCACTGCGTGAAGTGGGGGGCTAATGTCATGCAGGAACATTGCTACAGCCTCATTGGCTGGAATTTCAGAAACCGGAATTGCTGCACAGCCATTGGCTGCCTCTCAGCAATTCAGTGTCGCTGAGGCTGAGCCGGGTTGAGCATTATGAAGTGAGATAATGGGCAGTGCGGATGACAGGTCTCTCCCATGCCGGCCGGACAAACCCGCCCCCCCCGGCTGGCCAGCCAATCCCGATGGCCACCCAAGCCCCCCCTCCTTCACTGGCCATTAGCCGTTCTACTTTATTTCTCTTATAGGCAGTACCAGGGGCATTGCTAGGGCTACAAAATATCTGAGGCTTGGGCCCATAGCAGCGAAGCAAAGAAAGTCATACGCTTGGGTGGGCATACACATGTATATTGTATAATATACGTGTGTGTGTATTAGGGATGCACAGATTCCATTTTTTTAACTCTGAGTACTGATACTTTTTCAAAGTACTCGCCGATACCAATTACCAATACCTATCGCCTAGGAAGAGTAGGTAGAGGGGTAGTTTTGGAGGTAGGGGGGAGTTAGGTAGTTTGGTGAGGGCAGGGTGGCGGGAATAGAGGGTAAGTGAGGGCAGGAGGAGGCGGCTTGGAGAGGAAAATTGATCATTGGTTGTTAAGGACTCGGCGGCCCCGCTCCTTAACAACCAAAAACTGTCAGCATTCTTTTCTTTACATTGCAGCTGTTAGCGGGGAAATCCCGTTGACAGCTGAAAGAACGAAGGTATCAGTTTTTAGTATCGGTGAATTGGCACGAGTACCGATACTTGTGCAAATGGCTAGTATCGGCACCGATACTGGTATCGTGCAACCCTAGTGTGTGTGTGTGTGTGTGTGTGTGTGTATGTGTGTGTGTGTGTATATATATATATATATATATATATATATATATATATATATATATATATATATATATATGTGTATATGTAGCGCTACCCCCAGTTAAGAGAGCCGCTGGATTTGTTTTCGGACCCTGTGTACAGCACCACCAACCCCCGGCAATCTGCTCGACCCACTCTGGCACAGCTAGTCTAGGGGTTATATTTTTATCATAATCAATGGGTATGGTAAAGGCACCCTCCTTACAGTAAGACAACACCTCAATGTTAAAGATTAAGTATAACAGTTTACTTTGATTGTAAAAGAAAAGGTTTAAACAGGATATAATACACACAACTGACTTGCAGAGCCCTGCAGCAATCAATAAAGCACACAATAATGGCGCTGTGCGGTAATCCACCACGCGTAGCTATTATGGTATACACGCCCTGTGGCGCACTAAACAATATCCTATATCCCCACCCTGGCCAGGCCTGACCCAGAATAAATCTCAGTCCTTCCTATAGGGATTTCTTCGCATACAAACTTTCGGTGGTGCACTTGATGAATGGTATTTGTAATCCACAACTGGCAATCACTAAGTACACTATGCTGGGGGGGAGAACTCTTCAACTCTGTCCTGCTACCGGTCCCCCAGTGGAACAACAAGCAAACGGTCGGTGGGCCACGGTAGTCTATAGGCCTAGAATCTGTAAAGTCTATTTGATTGAGCAAGTGCTCGCTCACCACTCCGGGCGCGATCCCAGCCCAAGATTTCCACCTGCTGTGTCTCCGCACACAGCGTCTGCAACGATCGGGTTCCCGATCCAACCGATGTCCTCACTCGACAAGTCAGATGCCACCCAGGCTCCGCAGTGGGGTGGAAGGCTCTTTGGAAGTTGCGCAAGGCCCAGGCTTCAGGCCTTGCACTGCAGCAGATCCGCACAGGAAGAAACTCTTGCTTGCAGCGCGGTGTTCAAAGAGGCCGAGCTCCCCCTTGCCTCCTCCTTAAATAATCCCTCCCATGAGTCTCTGCGGTGGCTAACTGCACTCTGGGTGCCGAACGGGGTTCTGGGTAACGTAGTCCCGGGGCCTTAAAGGAGACCTCGCTACATATATATATGTGTGTGTGTGTGTGTGTATATACAGTGGGGCAAAAAAGTATCCAGAAGAGGATTGGGAGAATGTCATATGGTTAGATAAAACCAAAGTAGAACTGTTTGGTAGAAACACAACTCGTCGTGTTTGGAGGAGAAAGAGAATGCTGAGTTGCGACCATAGAACACCATACCTACTGTGAAGCATGGGGGTGGCAACATCATGCTTTGGGGCTGTTTCTCTGCAAAGGGAACAGGACGACTTATCTGTGTACATGAAAGAATGAATGGGGCCATGTATCGTGAGATTTTGAGTGCAAACCTCCTCCCATCAGCAAGGGCCTTGAAGATGAAAACGTGGCTGGGTCTTTCAGCATGACAATGATCCCAAATACACCGCCCGGGCAACGAAGGAGTGGCTTCGTAAGAAGCATTTCAAGGTCCTGGAGTGGCCTAGCCAGTCTCCAGATCTCAACCCCATAGAAAACCTTTGGAGGGAGTTGAAAGTCCGTGTTGCCCAGCGACAGCCCCAAAACATCACTGCTCTAGAGGAGATCTGCATGGAGGAATGGGCCAACATACCAGCAACAGTGTGTGACAACCTTGTGAAGACTTACAGAAAACGTTTGACCTCTGTCATTGCCAACAAAGGATATATAACAAAGTATTGAGATGAACTTTTGATATTGACAAAATACTTATTTTCCACCATAATTTGCAAAAAAAATTATTTCCAAATCAGACAATGTGATTGTCTGGATTAGTTTCCACATTTTGTCTCTCATAGTTGAGGTATTCCTATGATGACAATTAAAGGCCTCTCTCATCTTTTTAAGTGGGAGAACTTACAAGTACAATTGGTGACTGACTAAATACTTTTTTGCCCCACTGTATATTAATGTGTGTGTGTGTGTGTGTATGTATACACACACACACACACTGTATATCACACAAACGTAAGTACACCCCTCACATCTTTGTAAATATTTTATTATATCTTTTTTTTATTATATCTTTTCATGTAACAACACTGAAGAAATTACACTTTGCTACAATGTAAAGTAGTGAGTGTACAGCTTGTATAACAGTGTAAATTTGCTGTCCCCTCAAAATAACTCAACACACAGCCATTAATGTCTAAACCGCTAGCAACAAAAGTGAGTACACCCCTAAGTGAAAATGTCCAAATTGGGCCCAAAGTGACAATATTTTGTGTGGCCGCCATTATTTTCCAGCACTGCCTTAACCCCCTTGAGCATGGAGTTCACCAGAGTTTCTCAGGTTGCCACTTGAGTCCTTGTATTAGGAAGCAGGTAGGTCAGTGTAGGTAGGCCAGTGTAGGGGTTAGGTAGGTCAGTGTTGGGGTCAGATAGGTTACATGAGCAGCGTAAAGGGGCGGAGTCAAGGAGGGGCAGCAAAATTAGGTTTTGCCTAGGGTGTCAAAAATGCTTGCACCAGCCCTGCAGTATTTTGTAATCCGTCTGACTGTTTTGATGTTTTGATGTTGATCAGCAAGCCTGCTGATCTCACAGGTTTTGAGATCAGACAGAACACCGCTGCTTTGAAAATTCAACATCAAAACAGTCTGACGGATTAGAAAATACTGAATTTCACTATATAAGCTTAGTTTACTGTTAAAATAAGTGTGAAATGCAAGACTCCGGTGGGTGTAAAAAGATGTGCGATTGCCGCCTTCTAACTGTATCCCTACTGCGATCGCCGACTTCTGTTTCAAAATCTGATTGGTCGCCAAATCTGACGGAACAGCAGCATATAGACGAACTGCTCCCCTCCTCCTGCAGCCATCGAACGCCTGTTTATCCTCCTTTCCCTCCCGCAGGCATTCAGAGGCTACAGGAGGAGGGGAGCGGTTCCTCCTATATGTTACCACCCAGCCTCCCCTCCTATCCAGCTTTCCACTGCTGCCCCCAGGCCCCTGTGTTCTCTCCTGCGCCGCAGTGTATTCACTCTCGGGTCACGCTGTCAGAGCAGGTGGGCAGTGATAGGTTAATTGGGCGGTCCCGTAGAAGGTGAGGCTCTCCTGGGAAAGAGGGTGGGGTCAGACCCAGTGGAGCATTGGATTGGCTTTTTCATTATCCAGGCTTACATTTGAGGTAGGCCTCTCCCCCTTCCCAGTCTGAACCTTATTGTAGAGCTCTGTGTTGCTCAAGCAGGAACTGTCCTGGGTGCCCGGAACACCTCTACCAGTAGAATGTGGCATGCGGGTTGCTTGCAGCAGGGCTCTGAGCGGAGAGCATCTCTCTCTCATTCAGCCCAGAGCCCTGCACTGACAGTTCCCCCTCCCTTGCTCCCTCCCTTTGCTTCTTCTCCTCCTATGTGCACCGTGGGAACTGTGAAGCTAAGCAGCTGAATTTGATCATGAAACTGCTCGGCTTCACACTTTCCATGGTACACATACAAGTGTAGAGGGGCGGGAGGAGAAGGAACAAATTGGCAGCTCTCTCTCCTCTCCCATCCGTGCGAGCAAGGAGGGGGGGGCTGTCAGTGCAGGGCTCTGAGCTGTATGAGAGAGACGGTCTCAACACTAGGTAACGCTGATGGGCACTGATAAGCGCATTGATGAGAACTGCTAAGTGGCACTGATAGATGGCATTGATGAGCACTGATAAGTGGCATTGATGAACACTGATACATGGCACTGATAGGCAGCACTGATAGGTGGCATTGATGGGCACTGATAGGCAGGATTGGTTGGCACTGATAGGCAGCAGTTATGGGCACTAATAGATGACATCGATGAGAACTGATTGGCAGCACTGATAGGGGGCAATTAACCGCTTCTCGACCGCCGCACGAGGATATACGTCAACAGAATGGCATGGCTGCGCAAATGGGCGTATATATACGTCCCTTTTAACTTGCAAGTAGTGTGGTCGCTCGCGCCACCGGCAGCGCGCTCGTGACCCTGTTGGGACCTGCGGACCCGATCGCTGCCGGTGTTCTGCGATCGGGTCACAGAGCTGAAGAACGGGGAGATGTTAGTGTAAAAACAACATCTCCCCATTCTGCCTATTGACACTGTCACTGATCGTGTTCCCTGTCATCGGGAACAGCGATCAGTGACGTGTCACGGCAAGCCATGCCCCCTAACAGTTAGAAGCACTCCCTAGGTCACACTTAACCCCTTCAGCGCCCCCTACAGGTTAACCCATTCACTGCCAGTGTAATTTTTACAGTAATCAGTGCATTTTTATAGCACTGATTACTGTAAAAATTACAATGGTCCCAAAATGGTGTCAAAAGTTTCTGATGTGTCCACCATAATGTCGCAGTCACGATAAAAATCGCTGATCGCTGATATTACAGCTGATCGCTGCCATAAAACTATCCCCTATTTTGTAGACGCTATAAATTTTGCGCAAACCAATCAATAAACACCTTTTTTTTTTTTTTTTTTTTTAAATATGTAGAAGAATACGTATCGGCCTCAACTGAGGGAAAAAAAAATAATTATATATTTTTGGGGGATATTTATTATAGCAAAAAGTAAAAAATATAGAATTTTTTTCTAAATTGAACCTCTATCTTTGTTTATAGCGCAAAAAATAAGAAAAACGCAGAGGTGATCAAATACCACCAAAAGAAAGCTCTATTTGTGGGGAAAAAAAGGACGTTAATTTTATTTGGGAGCCACGTCGCACGACCGCGCAATTGTCAGTTAAAGCGACGCAGTGCCGAATCGCAAAAAGTGGCCTGGTCTTTGGCCAGCCAAATGGTCTGGGGTTTAAGTGGTTAATGAGCACTGGTAGGTAGCACTGATAGGCGGCACTGATAGGACTGCACCGATAATCAAAGCCCTGATTATCAGTGTAAACCATATACTGACCGTCTTGCTGGTTAATGGCCCTCCTTTCCTCACACAGACAGTGTGGGAAGAAAGGACTGCCGATAACCATCAAGTCTGTTTACATGTGATGTAAAAGATGTGTGTTATGACTATTAGAATTTTTAAACACATATGTTTTATTTCAAACAGTGAGATCCGCTCTCTTTTGCTATCGTTGAACCCTGAACGTGTCCTGATGAAGCCTAATGGTGAAACGCGTTGACGCACAAGGGCTCACTGTACATTTTGTATCCTTATATATGATTTTTAACCTGTCTTTGAATGCTCTGTTCATACTATGTACTTTTTTCAATAAACAATGTAATATTTTTTTCTACTTCTCCATTGTTTTCTATGCCTCTAAAGTCCGACCCAGGGGTACTTAGCAAGTATCCCTTCTTTTTTTGTTCCCAATATTCCAAGTACTCACATGATGGCAGGAGGGAGGGAGCCGCTCAGGTGTGGAAGTCCCTGGAATTACCTCCTCCCAGCAACCAAGGGTGCAGGCAAATGCAAATGCAATTGAAGAAAGGAAAAAAGGTCTTCTGGACGCAGCACTCCTGTTAAAAAGCCTTTATTCCAAAAAAAAGGGGGTTTTCAGGAAACCAAAAACACTCTACACAACACAACAAACTGATCTAGTTTAGCTGACGCGTTTCGCACTATTTAAAGTGCTTATTCATAGCTATGAATAAGCACTTTAAATAGTGCGAAACGCGTCAGCTAAACTAGATCAGTTTGTTGTGTTGTGCAGAGTGTTTTTGGTTTCCTGAAAACCCCCCTTTTTTTTGGAATAAAGGCTTTTTAACAGGAGTGCTGCGTCCAGAAGACCTTTTTTCCTTTCTTCAATTACTCACATGATGGCTCTTGATGTGTGACACTAAACTCTGATTTAAAAAAATATATTCTATTCATCTAAGTATTCTTAAGAACCAGCTACCTAAACCCCCAAACTTCTGAATCAATATTCAGCCTCGTCAACGGTCCCCAAATTTGAGCACCTTTCATCGCTTAGGCGAAAACTCCATCTCCATGTTTCAGACACCACCAGGCTTGGTATACAACATAGCAGACAGGAATACTTTGAGCATGGAGACAAGAAAGGCAAGCTATTAGCGCTGCTAGCACAGCAGGATAGGCCCTTAGCGGTTATATCGGAAATCCTTACAGCAGATGGCGTATTGGTCACCTCCCAGGAGGATATCCTGTCTGCATTTACCGTGTTTTATACCTCTCTGTATGTTTCCTCACTCCCTGAAAGTTTTGACCCTACACCTATGATCTCTATGTTGGACACGCTAGCACTGGGATGGCTTTCTGACGCAGAGAAGCAACTCCTTGTCTCAGAGATCACTCCAGAAGAAGTCACAATGGCCATTAGGTCTTTCCCGGCAGGTAAAATGCCCATAGAGTATTATAGAACCCACACAGAACTACTTGCCCCCAAACTAGTTTAGATGTTTCAAACCTGCTTGCAACAGGGCTCCTTACCATCCTCTATGAGGGAAGCCCATGTCGTTCTCATTCCAAAGCCTAATAAAGACCCTAAGCTGTGCACCTCCTACAGGCCAATTGCACTTCTCAATTGCGATCTAAAAATACTAACCAAGTTACTGGCCACTAGACTTAATAGAGTAATAATATCCCTGATTGACTCTGATCAAACAGGCTTTATGCCCGGTAGGTCCACAGACATTAATATACGTAGACTATTTTCTAATATACATGCCCCTCATACTAACCAGGGCACTAAGACCATCGCCACCCTTGATATGGAAAAGGCATTTGACACGGTGGAGTGGGTATATCTGTGGGAGGTGCTTAGAAGAATGGGTTTCCCACTGAAATTATTGATTGGATGCGCACTTTGTATACCGGTCCAATGGCATGCATTAAGCTGAATGGCTCCCTGTCTACTCCGTTCCCCCTGCAGAGAGGCACCAGACAGGCATGCCCTCTCTCCCCGTCTCTGTTCGCCCTGGCCATGGAGCCTATTGCTGAGGCCCTCAGGAGCTCAGCCGAGGTTCGTGGTCTTAGGGTGGGCTAGCTGGAAGAGAGAGTGGCTCTCTACGCGGATGATCTGCTGTTTTTTTTTAAATGACGCTGGTGAAGCTCTGCAGGGCGCACTCGGTATCATGGATGCCTTCTCCGCCTTCACGGGGTTGAGAGTGAACTGGCACAAGTCTCAGCTGATTCCAGTGGATGAGGGGGCCAGGTCCTCCTCACCCTCCTCTCTCCCACTTCAGTGGGTTGATCAATTTACCTATTTAGGTATTGTCATCTCGAGAGAGAGTGGAGATTTTGTGCGACTCAATCTTGACCCTGTCTTGGTAGCAATCAAAACCAAACTGAAGGCGTGGAACAATCTTCCCCAAAACTTTCTTGAATTCTCTTAAGCAACTCTTCCTCTCCTTTATTTGGGGGCCTAAGCCACCTAGATTCAAATACACCTCTCTGACCAGGCCTGTGGATAGTGGGGGCCTTTCTCTCCCTGACTGCCACAAGTATTTCTTGGCCACTCAGCTTGTGACCGCCCATTGGTGGTTGCAGCCAGACCTGACCAACTCTGACGGTGCTGGAGGTGGCTATAGTGGGGTCTCTGGAGGCCTTGAAGGGGTTGCTATTCAGGGGGCCTGAGGACACCCCAGCCAAAATCCTGGTCTCCTCACACCCCCCTGTGGCTGAACCCTAACCTATCACAGTTCAATACCATCCCGGATCCACAGGCCTGGGCCAAATACAAAATACTGACCCTTGAGCATGTTATCACCAACAGAGAGCTCACCCCCTTTCACGTTTTATGCACAAAATGTAATGTGCCTGCACGGGCCCATTTTAGGTATCTTCAAGTCGCTCTTGCCTACAGGTGTCAGTTCTGAGGCCAACCAGTTGAATTGGCATACTCGGAGCTCGAATCCACCCTACGGGTGAAAGACTTGGAGAAACCTACGTCTCAGCTCTACGGGTCCCTGCTGGCTGCTGCGGGCCCCGAGTTGTCCTCCCTCTGCAGGAAATGGGTGGGGGACATTCCGGAGCTGGACAAGGATGACTGGAGAGAGATTTGGGACTTTCCCTTCTCCCCTCTGGTCTCAGCTAGGGATAAACTGGTCCAATACAAAATTGTGCATAGAGCTCACTACACGCCTCACAGGCTGCACTAGATGTCGCTGGCACATTCTCTGGCGTGCTGGCATTGCTACTACCAACCGGGGGACTTTTTCCAAATTTATGGGGTTTGCCCAGCAATCAAACATTATTGGAAGGAAGTACTCTGGGTGATAGCTAAGGTCACTAAGACTCGTGTTCCTTATGATCCTAAATGTTGTCTGCTGGGGCTGGTGGAACAAATGTCAATGCTCAGAGCCAGGAATACTCATATCCCTATTATTGTACTATGCTCGTAAGGCCATTGCAATGAACTGGAAACAATCATCTCCCCCCTCTGTCAAATTCTGGAAAGGCCTAGTGAATGCCAGTTTGCCCCTATATAAAGCCACCTACTCGGGTAGGGGTTGTCGACAAAAATTTGAAAAGGTATGGACCTGTTGGCTAGATGATAATACCAGGGCAACTGATCCAGTAACCAATTCCTAGATTAACAATATATCGCTAGTTTGTTAGTATATTGACCCAACTATGCTCATGTTGCATTATCCTGTCGGTATCAATTTGAGCACAGATTCTCCTGAAATGAACCTCTCCCCACATTGGGGTTATAGTATAAGTTAAGTTGTTTCTGTTAAATGTTGTGCCCTGTTGCGATATGTTGCCGCATCAGAGGAACTGCCCCCACCCCCATGCACTGACCGCACAGACTGACACCCACCTACCCATAACCACTGACAACCCAGTCTCACACCAGCTTACCCCAACCCCCAAAAAGTCCCACAATGTAGATCCAAGTCAATCACAATGCCTGACATCCCCTAAAAGAAAAAAAAAATACCCTTAACCCAACAATGCCACTTGGCGAATGATAGCTCTCCAAGTTGTCTCTAACAATATAAGGAAAAGGTCAGGGATAGTGTTAACATCATTGCCCAAATATGACCAGGGTCATATTTGGTCAACAGTATTGCCCACATATTGCTATGTTCCATATTTAGGTAATGATGCTATCCCACCCCCTTCCCTTTGTCTATGTGGCCAGGGATTCCAGGCCATGTAGGTAAATGGGCAGCTGCTTCTTTAGCAACCACTAAAAGCAGAAAGCCAATGCCTTAAACATTCAGCATTCAGACGAACATCTGAACAGCCAATGTTCCTCAGCCCATCCCTAGTCAGCAGTCTCTAGCACAACAGAGGTAAATATGAAATATTATGTAGTATTTCATATTTATTTAACAAAATTGTTATTATTTTTTAATGGAAAAATTATTTTTTTATTCATCAACACTATACATTGTCTTAAAAATGAACACTTCTCTCAGTAATTTATTGTCAGGCTAAATATCTCAATAGCTTTAAAACAAGCCTTGGTACAATTCACATACAGAATCTTGAACTGTTACAGTTTGATATTTGTTTGGCTGTTTGGTATTAAAACAAGGCACAAAAATCAACATCCCCTATCTTCAAAACGCATGTATAACAGTGACTCATATAATAAAAGAAATATAGCAAACATCATCTATGATACAGTAAATAATAAAATGTGATTTCCAATGACTTATGTTACCAACCCACGTAAAATATACAGAGTTGCATACAAAATCATTAGTACTTTTTACACATTTAAGTCAATAGATCGTCAGCAAAAACACATTTTACAGTATCTACATGACAAAAGACTGTTTGGCCCTACCTGCAGCAACAAATTAGGGAATTCGAATAACTAATAAAAGTTAACTGAAGAATTGTACCTAAAATAGTAGGTGTCTGTTACTCTACAGCAGGGGTCTCCAAACTTTTTAAACAAAGGGCCAGTTTACTGTTCTTCAGAATTTAGGGGGGCCGGACTGTGGCCAGTGTTAGTGGAAATTTTCCAGGCATCAGCGGGCATAAACATCACCATATTTGGTATTAGTTGAAGGAATAGTGCCCCATCGTTGATATCATTGGGAGGAATAATGCCCTATTATTGGTGTCAGGGGGAGAAATTATGCCCTGCTGTTGGGTGTCAGTTGGACGAAAAGTGTCTCATAACAGTAAGAGGAATAGTGTTCCAAGGGCCGGACAAAGGGCCACATCTGTCCCCAGGGCCGCAGTTTGGAGACCACTGCTCTACAGGATACAGTGCCTTAAAAAGGAATTCATACCTCTTGAAATTTTCCACATTTTAAATGTATTTTATTGGGATTTTATGTGATAGACCAATAACATAATTGTGCAGTGGAAAGAAAATGATAAATAGTTTTTCACAATTTTTTACAAATAAATATGTGAAAAGTGTGGCATGCATTTCTATTTAGCCCCCTTTACTCTGATACACCTAACTAAAATCTAGTGGAATCAATTGCCTTCAGAAGTCACCTAATTAGTAAATAGAGTCCACCTGTGTGTAATTTTAACTCAGTATAAATACATCTGTTCTGTGAAGACCTTACAGGTTTGTTAGAGAACAGACAGCATCATGAAGGCCAAGGAACAAGTTTAAAGCAGGGTTAGGTTATAAAAAAATATCCCAAGCTTTGAACATCTCAAGAAGCACTGTTCAATCTATCATCTGAAAATGGAAAGAGTGTGGCACAACTGTAAACCTACCAAGACATGGCCGTCCACCTAAATAGACAGCCCGGGCAAGGAGAGCAATAATCATAGAAGCATCTAAGAGGCCCAGGGTAACTCTTGAGGAGATGTAGAGATCCACAGTTTAGGTCAGAGAATCTGTCCACAGAACAACTATTAGTCGTGCACTCCACAAATCTGGCCTTTATGGAAGAGTGGCAAGAAGAAAGCCATTGTTGAAAGAAAGCCATAAGAAGTCCCATTTGCAGTTTGCGAGAAGCTATGTGGGGGGACAGCAAACATGTGGAAGAAGGTGCTCTAGTCAGATGAGACCAAAATTTTACCTATTTGCCTAAAAGCAAAACCTATGTGTGGCAGAAACCAAACCCTGCACATCAACCTGAACACACCATCCCCACGTGAAACATGGTGGTGGCAGCATCATGTTGTGGAAATGCTATTTGCAGGAACCGGGAAGCTGGTCAGAGTTGATGGGAAGGTGGATGGAGCTAAAAACAGGGCACTCTTAGAGGAAATCCAATTAGAGTCTGGAAAAGACTTGAGATGGGGCAGAGATTCATCTTCCAGCAAGACAACGAACCTAAATATACAGCCAGAGCTACATTGGAATGGTTTAGATCAAAGCATATTCATGTGTTAGAATGGCCCAGTCAAAGTCCAGACCTAAATCCAATTGAGAATCTGTGGCAAGACTTGAATATTGCTGTTCACAGATGGTCTCCATCTGACAGAGTTTGAGCTATTTTGCAAAGAAGAATAGGCAAAAATTTCACTCTCTAGATGTGCAAAGTTGGTAGAGACATCCCCAAAAAGACTTGCAGCTGTAATTGCAGAGAAAGGTGGTTCTACAAAGTATAGACTCACAGGGGCTGCATTCAAATGCACGCCACACTTTTCACATATTTATTTGTAAAAAATTTGGAAAACCATTTATCATTTTCCTTCCATTTCACCATTATGTGCCACTTTGTGTTGGTCTATCACATAAAATCCCCCAAAAAAACAATTACGTTTTTAGTTGTAATATCACAAAATGTGCAAAATTCCACGAGGTATGAATACTTTTTCAAGGCACTTTATATTACAAGATATTTTAGAATGTTATTCAGGGGAACATAATGCTTTTAGGATTATGTGATGACTTCACATTAGTAAACATAAACAGGTATAAAGTGCAACCGTGGCTTTACCAAGAAACCTGGCATGACTTATAGCTATACAAGATAAATTTGTCAACTTTGGCAGCAGCAAGCGTGGGTAGATCTCATTTCTTTTCGCCACCCTATAAGGTGTTTTTTTTTTTATAGCCAACGAGGAGCATCCTCCTTTTTCCAATAATCCATTGTAAGTGACAAACCAAAGAGCTTCTTTTCTGCCATTTTTGTCGTTTTCTATGACTCATCTTAGCGAATGTTCCTTGCTACGATAATGTGAAAAATATTCTTGCATGCCTATGTTTCTGCAGTTGCATCTTTGGACTGTACTACGGTTGTCTGTTTACAGTTTCTTTGTAGCACCTTGAAAATCCCAATAAATTCTTTGTTAAATTAGAATAAGTTGTCAAGAAGACTGCTTTTCTCTGAAGTCGGTAATGGCCCTCCAAATTGCACACAAGGCTCCTCCCCTGTAATGAAAAAAAAAGTGCATGTTACTTTTGTGGAAATTGTACGGTGGATTTTAAGTAAGGCCTAACTCCATTCCATTGATGACTTCTCATTCTGAACCTGCTAGCTGTCGGGCTGTCGGCTGTCATGCTGACCCTCTGACTGAATTCCCATTAATGCATTGCAGTGACGCATATTAATGCACAAGTATAGGTGTCTTGTGACGTACACTGCCTTTCACTCTAAATAGCACCCTGGGGTGCATGTACACATTGGCACATGAAAAAAAGCATGTGATAACAGACTGCAACATTGTGAATTAGACCTAACATTTTTAGTAACTGATCCAAAATGGAAGTTTTCTCATTTTACTCTGCCTTTCCTTAATTGCATTAATGTTCTGTGTCACTGAATTGGAAAAAAAACTGAAACCAGTGTGTCACCATAACAATCGGACAGCTAACATTTTCAGAAGGAGGACAACAATGCCAGTCCCCATGTTACTCTTAATAAAGGTTTGCTTTAAAACCCAATTGATGCCTACACCTTTTTTATAACTACCGGTATATAGGGCTCCATTCACAAAAGGAACTTGCATGCGATATTTACTGTAGGTGTCCAGACACATTTTGCCTAAATATCGTATACGATCCTGTAACTGTCAATTCACTATACCATTTTGCAGTATTTACCGCAAAACGCTGAAAACATTCGGTAAATACCGCATGAAAAGGCGTTAAACTCCATTGACAGAAGGAAATTAAATGCATGCCGTAATTAAGTAGTGATCGAGGCATGCTGTAATGATGGAATGTGTACTGATTGTTAAGAAGTGGGCAAATTATAAAATGTGTCAGTCGGTGTGTGTGAACAATGAGTGAAACTCCACCAGCGGATCCGCCTGCTCAGCTGGCGATCTGTCTGCTGATCCCTGCTGAGCAGGCAGATGTCAGTTCCATGTCCGCTCCGCGGATGCCTTTATGGGAGGTCAGATGTATACGGATATCCCCCATCCCTCTGTTAGTAGCTGAAAGGATCGGATTGGATGTTGGCGGGTGTATAACGGACACAATGGATGGTCAGGCCGGGTCCGCCTGAAAATCGGACAGGTGGACCCGATTGGTCTGTCTGTGTGAAAAGGGCCTTACTTCCCATTGTGGTTCATAGTACAATGTACTATGTGGCTCATTGTATAGAGTACATGGATGTGCAAAAAACAGGGAAAACAGCAAAATCACACATTTTGTTTCTTACGAAATCCTTTGTTGAGTATCAAGGACACTTGTGACTCCTCTGATCTGTAACTCTGGGCTTTGGGATATGGATTCATTCTTATTTCTGTGTACAATAGATGTACTGGGGTTGATTTACCAATACTGGAGAGTGAAAAATCTGGCGCAGCTCTGCATAGAAACCAATCAGCTTCCAAGTTTTTTTGTCAAAGCTTAAAGTGATTGCAAAGTCTCTTTTTTTTTTTTCTAGAAAAATAACAAACATGTTATACTTACCTGCTCTGTTGCAGTGGATTTGCACAGATCCTCCTCTTCTCGGGTCCCATTCTGTGCTTCTGGCCCCTCCCTCCTGTTGAGAGCCCCCATTGCAAGCAGCTTGCTATGGGGGCACCCAATCCGAGCCACAGCTCTGTGTGCTCATTCAGACATGGAGCTGCGGTTCGGCCTTGCCCCCTCTTTCTCCTGATTGGCTAACTGACTGACAGCAGCGGGAGCCAATTGTGCCACTGCTGTGTTTTCAGCTAATCAGGGGGGGGGAGTCCTAGATGGCCGAGACACTTGTGGACATCGCTGGACAGAGATGGGGCTCCGGTAAGTATTAGGGGGGCTGAGGGGGGCTGCTGCACACAGAAGGCTTTTTATCCTAATGCATAGAATACATTAAGATAAAAAACCTTCTGACTTTACAACCCCTTTAATTGTACAAGCTGAAGTTAGAAGCTGATCGGCTACCATGCACATCTGCACCAGGTTTTGCACTCTCCAGTTTTAGTAACTCAACCCCATAGTGTTTTGCTGACTTAGTACAGAATGACATAATTTAGCTCTTTGCACTACTTAAAGTGTTGTTACCCCAACACTTCATATTCCTGATATGTGCCTGCTTTACCATGTACTTGAATGAGAAAGTATCCTGTTCTCTTTTTATATTGCTTTTATTAGGTGAAATCCATGGTGTTCCTGCTAGTCCCTCTGCTTTCCTATTAAAAACTGACCACACTAAGCAGTAGAGCAGTTTGTGGTCAGTTCTCTAGCTATGCTGGGAAATCAGTATGCTCTCCTCCAATGATCAGACTTGTCCTGACACTCCCCCCCCCCCCCACACACACACAGCCATTCACTGGGAATCTCAGTGTGCTGCTTCTTTTCCACCCCCAGCTCTTATGCAGCTGAGAACAGAGGGAATGTGATCCCTTATAAAAAAGGGAAAAATGGTATTTATAACGTTTTTTTATATCTATACACAAATGTTTTGCCTTTCATTTCTATTTTAAACTGAATGGGTTGTTTTACAAGGTGATCGTTTACAATCACTTTAAGTAAACTAACCAGACAAGGTGTTTCAGTATACATTTTTTATTGTTTTAATGTTTTGAAGTTTCTATTTGTGTTAGTTCTTAAGTGCCGGTTCACACATGGGCGGCTTCAAAGTCGTCCGACTCTGAAGCCGCCCCGTACAGCACGACTTCAGCACAGCTTGCAAAGCGACTTCTGTATATAAGTCAATGCAAGCCGCTCCGAAGTCGCCCCCAAGTAGTACAGGAACCTCCTTTCTAAGTCGCTCTGACTTGAGTCGTTCCTATTATAACGGTTCCATTGCACTGAATGGAGCGTGACTTTTAGGGGCTGACAAGTCGCCTGACAGGTCGACCCTTGTGTGAACGGGCACTAATTGAACCAAAATTGTATCCACATGACACTTTGACATATCTAATATTGTACTACTGTGCTTTAAATGGGAGTTATCCCGGTAATCTCTGTATTGAAGTACATACATTTTCTGCCATCGGGAAAGTATTCAAAAATGCTTTGTCACATTAAACTGTGCTTGTGAAATTCTGTTTCCCCATATACAGTGGGGATCGAAAGTTTGGGCACCCCAGGTAAAAATGTGTATTAATGTGCATAACGAAGCCAAGGAAAGATGGAAAAATCTCCAAATGGCATCAAATTACAGATTAGACATTCTTATAATATGTCAAAAAAAGTTAGATTTTATTTCCATCATTTACACTTTCAAAATTACAGAAAACAAAAAAATGGCGTCTGCAAAAGTTTGGGCACCCTGCAGAGTTAATATCTTGTACTGCCCCCTTTGGCAAGTATCACAGCTTGTAAACGCTTTTTGTAGCCAGCCAAGAGTCTTTCAATTCTTGTTTGAGGTATCTTTGCCCATTCTTCCTTACAAAAGTCTTCCAGTTCTTTGAGATTTCTGGGCTGTCTGTCACGCACTGCTCTTTTAAGGTCTATCCATAGGTTTTCAATAATGTTGAGGTCAGGAGATTGTGAAGGCCATGGCAAAACCTTCAGTTTACGCCTCTTGATGTAATCCCCCGTGGATTTTGAGGTGTGTTTAGGATCATTATCCATTTGTAGAAGCCATCCTCTCTTTAACCTCAGCTTTTTCACAGATGGCATCAAGTTACCATCCAAAATTTGCTGAAATTTTATTGAATCCGTATTTCCTTCTACTCGTGGAATGTTCCCTGTGCCACTGGCTGCAATACAACCCCAAAGCATGATTGATCCACCCCCATGCTTAACAGTTGGACAGAGGTTCTTTTCATTAAATTCTGTGCCCTTTCTTCTCCAAACGTACCTTTGCTCATTCCGGCCAAAAAGTTCTATTTTAACCTCATCGGTGCACAGAACTTGTTTCCAAAATGCCTCAGGCTTGTCTATATGTTCATTTGCAAAGTTCAAACGCTGATTTTTGTGGTGAGGACGTAGAAGAGGTTTTCTTCTGATGACTCTTCCATGAAGACCATATTTGTACAAGTATCTCTTTATAGTGGAATAGTGTACCACAACTCCAGTGTCTGCCAGATCTTTCTGGAGGGATCGTGCAGTCAAACGTGGGTTTTGAATTGCTTTTCTCACAATCCTGTGAGCTGTTCTGTCTGATATTTTTCTTGGTCCTCAAGATCTTGCTTTAACTTCCACTGTTCCTGATGACTGCCATTTCTTAATTACATTCCGAACAGAGGATATTGACATCTGAAAACGCTTTGCTATCTTCTTATAGCCTTCTCCAGCTTTGTGAGCGTCAACTATTTTCAGTTTCAGTTTTCTAGACAACTGCTTAGAAGAACCCATGGTGCTGATTGTTGGGGCAAGGTCAGATGAGTCTGGCCATTTAAAACCTTTGAGATTGACATCACCTGGTCTTCCCAGATGATGATTGAGAACAATCCATGACACTGGCAGGTCTCAGCTTTGCAAAGGGGGCAGTGCATGCTATAAATTCTGCAGGGTGCCCAAACTTTTGCAGGTTTTTTCTGTAATTTTGAAAGTGTAAATGATGGAAATAAAATCTAACTTTTTTTTACATATTAAAAGAATGTCTAATCTGTAATTTGATGCCATTTGGAGATTTTTCCATCTTTCCTTGGCTTCGTTATGCACATTAATACACATTTTTACCTGGGGTGCCCAAACTTTCGATCCCCACTGTACTGATCAGCACTAAAAGAATTAGCTTTTATATACTTTTTTGTATTGCGTTGGCATGGCATGCTTACGCTCCACAGCATTGGCTCACAGAAGAAGTTGACAACGCTACCAAGGCATTAGGAGCCTGTGATGAGCAATTTTACCCTAGTATAGGATATATGCAGGGACTCCTGTAACTGGCAGAATCACCAGGTAATTAGATTCTTTTACTGCTTACTGCTTATAACCGCTTAGCAACTGCTGCACACACACATACTGCGGCAGGGCGGCCACCTGCGACCCGTTCCTGCTGTGTCCCATGTCTCGATGCGATAGTTTGGGAAAGAAGCAGAACAGCGGTCTGCCTATGTAAACAAGGCAGACCATCGTTCTGTCAGTAGGGAAGGTAGTGATCCTGTGTTAAGCAGGAACACGGATCTCTGCCTTCCCTTAGCACAAACACCTCCCCCACAGTAACCAAGTACATTTAAGCCCAGGTTCACACTGGGCTGCGGGAGTGAAGCCGTGCGAGTTCAGCTGAACTCGAACGATTTCACTCACGCTTGTCAGTCCCGATTTCGGGCGCGATTACAGAGACATCTGTGCAGGTCAAACTACTTTTTGAAATCGGTGCAGCGCCGCAGATGCAACGTCGCATGGTGTCATTGCCGGCAATTGCCGGAAAATGCAGCCGATTTGACATGTCAAAACGCATGTCAAATCGCAATAGGCACACATTTTAATTTGATCGGCTCTGATGTTAACCCCTTCCCTGACAGTGTCATTAGTACAGTGACAGTGCATATTACTCTTTCGTCCATGGACCGACACAGCTTCTCTATTGACAAAGTGGGTATTATCCGTTAATTAGGAGTGACTAGGCAGAAAAACTTGTAAAAAGTGTTGCATCACACCTTCTACAGTACCGCCCAGGGGGCGGACCCTCTGGGTATACCCTCTCAGTCTGCATCTTCGCAGATCAGTTTTTTTCTGTCTAGGAAGGAGTAGGACATGGCTCCCTTCAGGCCCATTGGTCCGGGGAAAAAAGATATATATATATATTTTGCTACATTTGTTGTTTCCTGCGATCTTCGATCAACTGCCGACTGGGTGACAGGCTGGATCCTCGATCCTTGTAGTCTCCCCAGTTTCGGCCATCGAGCGTGTGCCGACCCTAGCTACGCGCTGGGTTTTCCACGACATGCCCGTCGCTCCACGGGTGGCCGGTGAGCTTACGCTCCAGGGCCTGCATCGGACCGCTCAGCTTCGGCTGACCTTACGGCCGAGTCGCAGCAGCCTGGCCGGTGAGCGTCATGCTCCAGGGCATACATATGATCGTCCCTTCTGGGTCCAATCACAGCATGCCTGGCCAACAGTCACCTTCCGTGCGCGGACGATGATCTGTTTGGAATGTCTTCCAGCAGAATACATGCAGGATAGGTAAGTAAAACTCCCCTGCCTCGGCTGGGTGATTTAGCTGGACATTCCTGGAGAGATCAAGTAAGTGGTTGTGGCCCCTTTCTTCCCTCTCTCCCTGCCTTTCCCTCCTCCCTGGGCTTCTAGCTAAAGGTTGCTGGGTGTCACCTAGGGGGTCCCACTGGAGCGGGGCTGGCTGTAACTAACATTTAAAAGAAATGTCATTTTTTCTTACCTGTGTTTGTGTCCTTCCTCCTCCATGCTGTCGGCGGCCATTTTGAGGTGGTCCATGCCAAGTTTGGCCTCTTGTGACTGCCCAGCGGCCATCTTCCTGTGGTTCGGCCACACCCACTGGCCCCTATCAGCTGATCGGCGGCCATGTTTGTCCACCCTGTATGCAGATATTGCCGTTCGGCGGCCATCTTTTTGTGGGCTATGGCTGCTTGACCTCTATCTTCTGTCGGCGGCCATTTTCTTAGAGCCCACATTATCTTCCATACAGACGTTTTTGGCAACCATTTTTCGAGAGCCTCCGGCCTCTAGGGTGCATTACACTGGCGCGAAAATTCACACAGGAAGTGCTGATAAAAGAAGCAGACTGACACAGCAGCAGCGGGACAGCATCACAGGCGCAGCATAGCAGTACCTATCCAGGGTGGTGAGTCCTCTGGGTGACCCGGCCTCTCTGCAGCACAGGAGGGTGGCCTATTGATATCTTGCCTGGAGCCCTGTGAGTGTCAGCGTGTGGTCAGCATGGCATCTGAGCCAGATGTCTTCTCCCCTGAAACACCAGATTTAGCAGCTTGTGCCCCTGAGGTGTCTATGAACGCTATGACTGCAATCCTAGAGGCGTTTTCTGCCAGGGTGGAAGCAGCACATGGGAATACAGGGGGTAGTAAACGCCCCATCCCCTGCAAGCTTCTGGGGATAATTCTGGTGCAGAACCAGGTCCAGCTACGGCTCGGGGCCCAGATTCTGACGCATCAGAGACTGCAGACCGTGACCGGACAGTGAGAATGACTCAAAGTCCAAGTCAGTACGCGAGACGGCTTTGGTATCTGACCTTATTACTGCAGTGCGGGATATGCTAAAATTGGAAAATACTGCAGAAGCAGCAGAGACTCCGGTCCACTTGGGTTTCATAGACCTGCCCGCACTGCTAAGGTGTTCCCTTGTGTGTCTCTTGATAAACTCTTATACAAGGAATGGGAGAACCCACTGAGGGTCTTTACAGCCCCAAATAGGTTTGCGGTACGGTACCCCTTTTGAGGAGAGTTTTCTGAAGAAATGGACCTCTCCCCCCTATAGTGGACCCTCCGGTGTCCAGACTTAATAGAGCCACCACAATTCCTGCAGAAGGGGCTCCTGTTTTCAAGGACCCTGTGGATAAGAAGGCTGAAGCACTCGCTTGCTACCTATACTCAGTGGTAGGCTCGGCAGTACGCCCGGCATTGGCGGGGGCCCTAGTGTCTCACACACTTACTGAATGGGCAAGATTGCTACTCCAGGGGTTAAGGAGCGAGATGCTCCTCCTGATGAGATAACATTGGCCGACCTGTTGGTCCAGGGCCTTAGGTTTGTCTGCGAGTCAGACATGAATACTATTCCCCTGCTGTCTAAAACTTCGGTTTATGCAGTAGCAATACGCCGCCTGATCTGGCTAAAAGGCTGGTCTGCGTACCAGACTTCCAAGAAAGCCCTGTTGGATCTGCCTTTTAAGGGCGACAGACTTTTTTTGGGGCTTCTCTGGATGACATCATCAAGGATGCCACAGGAAGTAAAAGCACTTTTCTTCCCCAAATTAGCAAGGGTAAGGGGCCACGCCAAGGGCCCTCCTTTACTGCACACAAGTGTTTTTTTCGTCCCCCTAGGGCGACAGGGAAAAGACCCCAGGCCGATAAAGCGCCTTCCCTAAGGACAAAAGCGTCCCTGGTCCCGCATACCCAATAAGCCTGCAGACAAATTTGCGTCCGCATGAAGGTCCACCCCCACCCAGCTCTCGGGTGGGGAGACGTCTTCGCAAATTCGCGACTCAGTGGACAGCACTAATCTCCGACAGGTGGGTTTGCGAAGTAATCTCCTCAGGCTACAAGATAGAGTTTCGCGGTCCAGGGTCTACTGGAACGCGGGGTAGTTATTCCAGTTCCAGAACTGGAACGGGGTTTTTACTCAAATCTGTTCATTGTGCCGAAGAAGGAGGGGGTTCGTCCAAGCTTGGATCTCAGAGCCCTCAATTGCTTTGTGAAGGTACAAAGTTTTCGGATGGAGTCGGTTCGATCTGTAGTCACGGCTCTCCATCCGGGGGACTTTCTGGCCTCCTTGGACATCAAGGACGCATACCTGCATGTCCCCATATACTCCAGACACCAGAGGTTTCTGCGATTTGCTATCGGGAAGGACCACTACCAGTTTGTGGCCCTCCCGTTGGGCCTTGCCTCAGCACCCAGGACGTTCACCAAGGTGCTCGCTCCGATTCTGGCACTTCTAAGACAGCGGGGTATCGCTATCACAGGCTACTTATACGACCTTCTGCTGAAGGCCCCTTCAAGCTCAGAATTAGAGGTAAGCGTGTCCATTACCTGTCAGACTCTTCGAGACTGTGGTTGGATACTAAACACGCAAAAGTCAGTATTGGTGCCCACTCAACGCCTAGGGTACCTGGGGTTGATTCTGGATTCTTCAGAGGCAAAGGTATTCCTCCCTGTGGAGAAGTTGCAGACCCTCCGGGCTGCAGTACGGCAGCTGACTTCCAGGAATTGGTCGTCACTCCGTTTTTTGCATGCGAGTGTTGGGCCTCAGGGTAGCCTCCTTCGAGGCGGTTCCATATGCTCAATACCACACTCGAGTGTTACAGAAGGAAGTTCTGTCCAGATGGAACAGATGTCCATCATCTCTGGATTATCAAATCCGAGTGAGCCACATAGTCAGGAGATCCCTGGTATGGTGGCTGACAGCACCGGCTCTAATGGCCGGGAAGTAATTTCTTCCAGTTTACTGGATAGTGATCACGACGGACGCCAGCCTTACAGGTTGGGGGGGAGTCTGGGGTGTTCAGTCGGCGCAAGGTCGCTGGACCCCAGAGGAAGCCCTCCTGCCGATCAATGTCCTGGTAATCCGGGCGATCAGGCTGTGCCTCTTCAAATGGTCTCAGAGGCTGCAAGGGCGTCCAGTCAGGATCCAGTCAGACAACGCCACAGCAGTGGCATATGTCAATCATCAAGGAGGAACAAGAAGCTCAGCTGCAACATCGGAGATCGCTCGCATCCTGAAGTGGGCAGAGAGGAGCGTACCGGCACTGTCGGCCGTGTACATTCCGGGTGTGGAAAACTGGCAGGCGGACTACCTGAGCCGCCAGATGCTGGACCAGGGAGAAGGGTCCTTACACCCGGAGGTGTTCCAACTCCTCTGCCAAAGATGAGGCACAAAAATATCTCCTGCGCTTTCGGTGTATCGTCAAAACACGGGTAGTGTAATTCCGTCTAAAGGCAAAGTCTGAAGTCTTGCAGCCCTCCTCAGAACAATGGGTGTTCATATGGCTAGAGAAAACAAAGGAGAAAGGAGGGCGCACCAACCTAGTGCATTACCACTTAAACGTTTTATTTAAATTATAAAAAGTAGTAATCCTACTCACAATCAAAGCTTAAATGAAAGCTTATCGGAAAAATCAGCTGGAATTTTTCGGCACCTGCCGACTGGACTCAATGACAGAGAGGGCTGAGGAAAGGGGTGCGCCCCAGAAACGCGTCAGCTATCCAAAGGTTTGAGGTATTGTCAGACCCTCTCTGTCATTGAGTCCAGTCGGCAGGTGCCGAAAAATTCCAGCTGATTTTTCCGATAAGCTTTCATTTAAGCTTTGATTGTGAGTAGGATTACTACTTTTTATAATTTAAATAAAACGTTTAAGTGGTAATGCACTAGGTTGGTGCGCCCTCCTTTCTCCTTTGTTTTCTCTAAAGATGAGGCACACCAGACGTAGATCTTCTGGCTTCCCGACTCAATCGGAAGGTATTGAGATTTGTGGCCCGGTCAAGAGACCCATGGGCAGATGCAACGGACGCGTTGGTAGCATCGTGGGGTCAGTATCGGCTAATCTATGCCTTCCCTCCCTTAAGGCTTCTTCCTCTTCTGCTCCGCAGAGTGGAGGCAGAGGGAATTCCAATGATCCTAATCGCTCCAGATTGGCCTCAGCGTCCTTGGTACGCCGATCTAGTACGTCTGGTAGCAGACGTCCCCTGGCGCCTACCACTACGGAAGGACCTGCTATCGCAAGGTCCCATATTCCATCCTGCTTTACAGTCATTGGCTTTAACGGCATGGCTGTTGAGAACCAGGTACTGAGAGACCGGGGCCTGTCAGACTCAGTAATCTCTACTATGAGAAGTGCTCGAAAACCGTCCTCTAGGAAGGTCTATCACCGCACTTGGAGGGCCTACATCATGCCCCAGACGATGCAAGGTTTTGCGAAACGCGTCGGGAGACTCCATTGCTGCCATTGAGTGTCTTTGCAAAGCGCTATATTCATGGATTGGATGTAAGTGTATCTGCCTATATTCATTAAAATTCCTTTGCGGTATTACGCTATGTGCCTTCTCCCTTCTTTTTCCACATGAACTTTATGTGAGCCAAGTCAATACTCCTATTGGCTTGAATTTCCGGTGTTTTTTCCTGAGTTTGAACCTTGGATACAAGGGTGCATTGTGCCGGCCTGGTTTCCATATGTATGGACATATACATATTCAGCCTGTCTGACCCCTTACACATACGTGCATTGGGTCCATTACATCTGGTAAGCCTCCCTTTCACGTGGTGGTGGTTACGTTACAAGTCACTTTTTTACTTTGGAAGATTCACCTTTACAATTTGGGACTGATTCAAACTGGAACTGATTCGAATTTATGTTTCTCACATCCTTTGGAGTTTCATATACATTTGGACTTAAACTTAATTATTTGTGATTTAGTTTAATTTCGAGCACTTGGGTGTTTTATATTGTTATACGCATAGCGCTGCATTTTTGTATATAATCTCCATGTGTGAGGAAATGAAATGGCATCCGCGTACCTATTTGGTTTCCAGAATCCTGCTGTTTTTACAGCATGGGGTGGACCAAGGGCTTGCCCTAAGTACGATTTAAGGGACAGATATCTGCCCTGGCTGTCTTTTTTTCAGCGACCCCAGGCGACTCACTCTCTCGTGAGTACATTTGTGCAGGGGGTCCGACATGTGGCCCCTCCGGTCCGTCCCCCGTTACCTCCGTGGGACTTGAACTTGGTCCTCTCGGTGCTTCAGAAGGCACCGTTTGAGAATATTAGAGATATTCCCCTGTTGACACTTTCTCAGAAAGTGGTCTTTTTGGTGGCTGTTACGTCAGTTAGACGAGTCTCTGAGCTGGCAGCCTTGTCCTGCAAGGCTCCCTATTTGATTTTCCACAAGGATAAGGTGGTGCTGCGGCCGCAGCCTTCCTTTCTTCCGAAAGTCGTTTCGGCTTTTCATCTCAACGAAGACATTGTACTTCCATCCTTGTGTCCTCAGCCGTCGAATCCTAAGGAGTCGGCGTTGCATTCCTTGGACGTTGTCCGAGCTTTGAGAGTATACCTATCTGCTACTTCCCTGTTCCGGAAGTCAGACTCACTGTTTGTTTCGGTGGCTGGTCCCAAGAAGGGCCAAGCAGTCTCATCGGCCACCATCTCTAGGTGGATCCGACAGATAGTAATCCAGGCTTACGCCTTAAAGGGTCAGGCGCCCCCCTTTCCTGTCACGGCGCATTCGACCAGGGCAATAGGTGCCTCTTGGGCTTTCCGACATCAAGCGTCTGCTTCCCAATTATGTAAAGCGGCGACTTGGTCGTCCGCTCACACTTTCACAAAATTCTACAAAATTGATGTAGGTGCATCTTCGGATGCCTCTTTTGGCCGCAAGGTTTTGCAAGCGGCTGTTTAGAGTTGCAACTCCTCCGTTGGAGGAGTGCTGTTTTGTGTTTGGGGTGAAGTTTATTTTTATGATGTTACCACCCCTCGTTTTTTCTCTGACACTGCTTTGGGATGTCCCACTTTGTCAATAGAGAAGCTGTGTCGGTCCATGGACGAAAGAGTAAATAGGATTTTTTACTCACCGTAAAATCCTTTTCTCTGAGTCCATGGACCGACACAGCACCCACCCCTCCTTTTAAGTTTGTACTGCTTTTTGACGAACTGATCTGCGAAGATGCAGACTGAGAGGGTATACCCAGAGGGTCCGCCCCCTGGGCAGTACTGTAGAAGGTGTGATGCAACACTTTTTACAAGTTTTTCTGCCTAGTCACTCCTAATTAACGGATAATACCCACTTTGTCAATAGAGAAGCTGTGTCGGTCCATGGACTCAGAGAAAAGGATTTTACGGTGAGTAAAAAATCCTATTTTTTTAGCACTGATCATTGTATTGGTGTCACTGGTCTTCAAAAAAGTGTCACTTAGTGTCCGATTCGTCCGCCGCAATATCGCAGTCCCGCTATAAGTCGCTGATCGTCGCCATTACCAGTAAAATAAATAAATAAAAATTCCATAAAAATATCCCATAGTTTATAGACGCTATAATTTTTGTGCAAGCCAATCAATATACACTTATTGTATTTTTTTTTCTTTTTTTTTACCAGAACTACAATAGAATACATATTAGCCTAAATTTATGAAGAAACTAGATTTTTTTTTAAAAAATTATTGGATGTGTTTTATAGCAGAAAGAGGGAAAGGTTGTTGTTTTTTTCTTCAAATTTGTCAGTCTTTTTTTGTTTATAACGCAAAAAACAAAAAAAAAAAAAAAAGCAGAGGTGATTAAATACCACCAAAAGAAAGCTCTATTTGGGGGAAAAAAAAAGGACAACATTTTTATTTGGGCACATCGCCGCACGACCACGCAATTGATAGTTAAGGTTACACAGTGCCGTATTGCAAAAAATGGCCTGGTTTTGAAGTGGGTAAACCTTCCAGGGCTGAAGTAGTTAAAGGCATTCACTATCACATTTAAATGCTTTAACGTAGCCTTTCTCACTCAGGGTTCCTCCAGAGGTTGCTAGGTGTTCCTTGCGCTATGAGAAATTTCTCTTCACAGGTAAATAATCACTGGCGCCAATTAGAATTTTAGCTCTCTGTAAGGTGGGGGGATTCTTTCTAGTGACCACAAATGTAAGAATCATTCTTTACACTAAAAGTATCATGGGTTATAGATATAGCAATTATTTGGTAGGGATTCCCTGAGACCAGAAATTATTTCAAGGGTTCTTCCACGTTATAAGGTTGAGAATGGCTGCTTTCAAGGGAGCTATTTGTGAACTGCACCCTTAAGTCCTTCACCTTACTCATTAACTTCCAAGCAAATTTTGTTTTAGTCAAAACAAGTCTGCTCTTTATAATCCTTTATGAAAAGAAATATAATCCAGAATGGGTTACAGCACCTGGGGATACTAGAACCACAATATACTTTCCCTTCTATAAGAATCTATGATACTATTGGTAAACAAGCAGTAATATTGGTAAACTACCTGAGATCCATAGACTTTAGGTCCTCTCTTGTAACATGCCACAGGATATCCTCCAACCGATAATCTTCTGCCAAAAACTAAAGCAAATGAGGAAATATAAGTAGCATACTTTTATGTTATTGGAAAGCATTACAAAATATTCTGCATATCTATATTTTCAGAACGTTAGATGGTCTCAAATAATTGCTTGATTTTTGCATGGTACTCTGCTACATTGGTAAAATTGTGAAATAAATCTGCTAAGCAACATATCCCCAATACAAATCCAGCACAAATGTCAATCTTTAAAACTAACAAGGGTGGTAAACAATGAGCAGCACATTATTCAAGTGCACAACACACCACAAAATATCTGGTATTCACACCCTGACAGTTAGTAATGATGATCTATTTAATATGATTCTAATTCAACAGAGGAATTGGTTACATAACTTTGCAAATATGTGTGGGTATTGTCAGTTTAAAAAAAAAAAACTTGCAGTGGGGATTCTTATCTACATGCAGGGCGCCGGACGCATGGATTCCAATGTTTTTTTTTTTTTAGAAGCACATGATTAGAGCCTGAGGATCTAATTGGCTTCAAAAAAGGGTGGGCTCGGGGCGCAGAGCACTGTGCCCTGAGCCCACCCAGTTGTGTAACAATAGGGAATTAATATTCCCTATTGAATAATAAAGTGAAGTGGCGCTGATTAAAAAGCACGGGTGAAGCAATAAAAATGCTAGTGAGCAAAAACAATCAAATAAAGGTCATATAGAATAACTGAAACAATCCAAAAAAGTGCATATAAAATAGCTGAAACAATCCAAAAAATTTTATCACAGTATAATATTGATATTGGAAAAAACGTGTATACCAATGAAATAGTCCATTTGTAAAGTGCATCCAAGATAATCTGATACTTGAACAGATAAAATCAGTTCTTAATCCAAATGGGAACACCTCCCATTTGGATGTGGGTTTGCCGCTCCCCCCCCCCCCAAAAAAAATATATACCACTAGCCGCCACCGCCTTATGGATGTGGGTTTGCCGCTCCCCCCCCAAAAAAAAAAATATACCACTAGCCGCCACCGCCTTATGCATTTCATTTCCAGCAATGAGTGCTCTCCAATTCCCTCTAAAACCCAGGAATAGGGATGGGACCTCATCGTCCCTGCGATCACTGGTGTGTCAAAGAGAAGCAGCTTCAGAGGCAAATTGCACAGCATGGTGGAAGATCACCGGACGAGGAATAAGTTAACTATTACAGCTTATTTCTTTAACCCCAAGCATTTAACGCAAGGGTAATTTTCTGCTGCTACCTAAAATGAGGCATAAATTATTGGGTGTTATGCCAGGTCATTCATGCATGAATTATAAGGTCAATGTAGCAGCTCTAAGATAAGCCTGCTTTTAATAATCATTTCAAACTTCCTGATAAAGACCTACAGTAGTTTTTAACTGGAAAGAAAATAGGTAGGTCCTCTTTGCTGACTGGAAGAGTGACATTTTTATTGTGTTTTATGAAATCCCACAATATGTTTATTACATTTAAGCCCAACTCCTTGAAATTCCTTAAAAAAGGGTCCTTCAAGCTGCAGTTCAGATTTGTCTCCCACAGTACCACTTCTTCACCATCAGATGCCCTTAATCTTCTGAGTTACATCACACCAAGCATCACTTAGTTGAGGAAAGTGGATAAATAGTGGATAAATAAATAATGCTGGCCCTGTAAGGTTATATTATTGGTATTGCTAAGTTTTGATTTTCATGTAAATATCTGTTTTCCGGACATACGGCTTTTACATCCCAGATCTCCATGGTTTTCATTGGCTTGTAGTATAGTAATAAAAATGGAAATTGAAGCGCCACTTAACCTCTAAGAGGTACAAATCAACTGCTGACAAGGCTTGTACTTGTAATCACACTGGAAGAAAGAACATTAAAAAGGTCCAGCACACTTCTGTCCATTCAGATTTTTTTCAATCAAGCCCTGCTTAAAGGGGTGTTTTTGGACCCCCGAACTGTGTTGGCTACTCTTTGGATTTCCCCCCTGACTTTATTTGGAACAAATTTGTATCTTGACCTCTTAGCAGTGGTGTGGCGCTTCGAATTCCATTTTTGTTACATTACCAAGCATCATATAATCTTGGGGGGGATTTACTAAAACTGGTGCACACAGACTCTGAGGAGGCTGTGCATAGAAACCAATCAGCTTCTAGGTTTTATTGTCAAAGCTTAATTGAACAAGCTGAAGTTAGAAGCTGATTGGTTACAATGCACATTTGCACCAGATTCTGTGTGCACTAGTTTTAGTAAATCTCCCTCACTGTGTCACAATATCACCATTCATTTACACTGCAATTATGCTGAGAACATTGCTGATTTGATCAGTGTCTCTCTGAATCGGTGACAACTGCCCAGCCTGGTAAAGAGGTGAAATGTAAGAGGACCCTGTGGCATCATGTGACCGTCAAGAAGGCTACTAGAAAGTGTACAAAACCAACCCTATATCGTAACAGCAATTCCTGATACACTACCTTAGGTGTCAAGCACACCAGCATCAAAAACAGACCATTAAGGTCTGCCAAGCGAACATTCTTAAACGGATTTGAAAGCATTCTATGGTCTTCTATGTCCATTTGTACTCTAGTTGAACATAGCTGAATGGAAGTAAGTGCGACTAATGCATCTAGACCTACTTGTTCAAGATAGCTTTTAGGTTCTTCTTCTTGGTACAATCTCTGTGCAATCTGCTTACATTTAACATTATAGGAGGACCAACCTGGGCAAGCCATTCAATTTGTATCCAAATTACAGGCCCTTACATTACATAGTTGATCAACCTTAGATTGATTAATTTTGTAGAGAATTGAAATACCTTGTTTATTGTGTCCTCCTCCACACGATGCTGCCGCAACCAGTAAATAAGTTCAAGATCTTCGTTGCTTGAATTGGATGGTCTTGTGTGGGACACTGAAATCCCAGGAATATCTAAACAAAAATTATAGATAAAACTCATTATCAAGAATAGTTAGATGAAATTATTATTTTTGGCACATTATTATAAATTAACTTTACACTGGAATGCTTAAAAGTATGTGAAAGATATTTGTCTTTTTTGTTCATAGTAAAAAAAAATGTAAGTCTGGCAAATTACCTACATGCCTCAAAAGATAAGTTCACCTTTTGTAACATATTACATAGTTAGTCTGGTTAAAAAAAGGCCATCTAGTTCAACCAATAAAAGGAAAACAAAATAGGGTGTAACATGTAATGAGTTACTATAAAGCACCTGCCTGCCCTTGTAAGGGTTGATTTACTAAAAGTGGAGTGCAGAATCTGGTGCAGCTGTGCATGGTAGCCAATCAGCTTCTAATTTCATCTTGTTCAATTAAGCTTTGACAAAAGAATAAAAATACCTGGAAGCTGATTGGTTTCTGTGCAGAGCTGCACTAGATTTAGCATTTTCCAGTCTTAGTAAATCAACCCCACAGTGTACACAGATGGGCACCATTCCTCCTTCCTGTGAATAATGTCATAACACGCCCACCATTATGGTAAACGGACCCCCTCCCCAGTGTACAGTAAAGGGACCAAATGGAAGGCTGATCAGTCACATGACCACCATTTGAAACTCCCAAAAAATTCTAAATGTTGAAATTGTATAAAAAAAAATGACAATAATGTTAATATATCATGCATGACCAGTTCTGAAAGGCCAATTTGGGGTAGAAAAAATTAATTCTATTCAAGATCATCTATGCTGGAGAAATAAGTAAATTGGGAAATCATTCAACATTGGATAAAAATATACACTGCTCAAAAAAATGAAAGGAACACTTTGAAAACAAATCAGATCTCAACAGGCAAAAATCTCATGCTGAATATCTATACTGATATGGACTGGGTAATGTGTTAGGAATGAAAGGATGGCACATCATTTGATGGAAATGAAAATTATCCACCTACAGAGGGCTGAATTCAAAGACACCCTGAAAATCAAAGTGAAAAAATTATACAGCAAGCTAGTCCATTTTGCTGAAATTTCATTGCAACAACTCAAAATGGTCCTCAGTAGTTTGTATGGCCCCCAAGTGCTTGTATGCATGCCTGACAACATATGGGCATGCTCCTAATTAAACGATTAATGGTGTCCTGGGGTATTTCCTCCCAGATCTGGACCAGGGCAACACTGAGCTCCTGAACAGACTGTGGTGCAACCTGGCGGCACCGGATGGACCGAAACATAATGTCCCAGAGATGTTCTTTTGGATTTAGGTCAGGAGAGCGTGGGGGCTATTCAATCTTATCAATTTCTTCATCCTCCAGGAACTGGCTGCATGCTCTCGCCACATGAGACCGGGCATTGTTGTGCACCAGGAGGAACCCAAGACCCACTGCACCAGCAAAGGGTCTGACAATGGGTTCAAGGATTTCATCCCGATACCTAATGGTAGTCAGGGTGCCATTGTGTAGCCTGTAGAGGTCTGTGCGTCCCTCCATGGATATGCCTCCCCAGACCATCACTGACCCACCACCAAACCGGTCATGCTGAACGAGGTTACAGGTAGCATAACGTTCTCCGTGGCTCACCAGACCATTTCACGTCTGTCACATATGCTCAGGTTCCAGATGATGTCACATGACGAAACCGGTAGTACACACCTACAGAACGTCACATCACTTCCGGCTGGCGGACTAAACTGTCAGCGTTGCATGCCTTTTTTATATTGTCTAAATGTGAGTATCCATTCTTTTGTTTTTGATCAAATAAAAGTTAAAAACGTTATTACACTATCTGGGGCTCCTTTTCTCTCATGCATGGGTCATTGCTGAATTAACATCATCAAGCGCTGAGGGACGTGTGACCGCCAGAGGGCCACACAGTGGCCCACACTGTGAAGGCTCCATACCCCAAGAGGGGGTGAAATAGCTGGTGAGTGCAGGCTTTGTAAGAGCACAGACTGCAGTGATCACGGCTTACTTACACTTGGCACTAAGCACCTTCAGAAACCACTCAGCACCCGAAAACCTGATTGGATTTATTTACCATGGTTTTCATAAGGAATTTTTCATTGCACTAATTGCATTTTTTGATAACCTGCACGAAAATCATTGGTTTGTTAACTTGCACATATATTTATCTTTGCACTAAGCAGGGGGCACGGGCACCCCAAAGAAATATTGGATTTATTTATAAGGAATGCTAAATTGATTTTGCACATATATCTCCTTTTTTGCAGTAATTTGCACAGGCACTATAGCACTTTGGATTTTTCAGCACTCTGTTGTATTGGTTTGCTTATTTATTCATTCATTTAGTCAAATCTTTAAACACAAGGACTTTTTAAGTGTAGCACAGGCTTCACAGGGCTTATTTATTTATTTATTCATTTAGTCAATTCTTTAAACACAAGGACTTTTTTAAGTGTAGCATAGGCTCCACAGGGCTTTAATAGACCAGCGCCAGTTCTGTTTTTTTCCCCTCATCTTTATATATGCTCAGGGTGAACCTGCTCTCATCTGTGAAAAGCATGGGGCAACAGTGGCGAACCTGCCAATTCTGGTGTTCAATGGAAAATGCAAATCGAGCTCCACAGTGTCCGCCAGTGAGCACAGAGCACACTAGAGGATGTTGGGCCCTCAGGCCACCCCCATGAAGTCTGTTTCTGATTGTTTGGTCAGAGACATTCACACCAGTGGCCTGCTGGAGGTCATTTTGTAGGGCTCTGGCAGTGCTCATCCTGTTCTTCCTTGCACAAAGGAGCAGATACCGGTCCTGCTGATGGGTTAAGGACCTTCTACAGCTCTGTCCAGCTCTCCTAGAGTAACTTCCTGTCTCCTGGAATCTCCTCCATGCTCTTGAGACTGTGCTGGGAGACACGGCAAACCTTCTGGCAATGACACATATTGATGTGCTATCCTGGAGGAGTTGGACTGCCTGTGCAACCTTTATAGGGTCCAAGTATCGCCTTGTGCTACCAGTAGTGACACTGACCCTAGCCAAATGCAAAACTAGTGAAAAACAGTCAGAAAAGATGAGTAGGGAAAAAAAATGTCAGACACCTCCACCTGAAAAACCATTCCTGTTTTGGAGGTCGTCTCATTGTTGCCCATCTAGTGCACCTGTTGTTAATTTCAATTAACAGCAAAGCAGCTGGAACTGATTAACATCCCCCTCTGTATACACCCCTCCCCCTCTGCTACTTAACTGACCAGATCAATATCCCAGGAGTTCTGATTCAAAAGTGTTCCTTTCATTTTTTTCAGCAGTGTACAGGTCCTTCTCAAAAAATTAGCATATTGTGATAAAGTTCATTATTTTCTGTAATGTACTGATAAACATTAGACTTTCAAATATTTTAGATTCATTACACACAACTGAAGTAGTTCAAGCCTTTTCTTGTTTTAATATTGATGATTTTGGCATATACAGCTCATGAAAACCCAAAAATCCTATCTCAAAAAATTAGCATATTTCATCCGACCAATAAAAGAAAAGTGTTTTTAATACAAAAAAAGTCAACCTTCAAATAATTATGTTCAGTTATGCACTCAATACTTGGTCGGGAATCCTTTTGCAGAAATGACTGCTTCAATGCGGCGTGGCATGGAGGCAACCAGCCTGTGGCACTGCTGAGGTGTTATGGAGGCCCAGGATGCTTCGATAGCGGCCTTAAGCTCATCCAGAGTGTTGGGTCTTGCGTCTCTCAACTTTCTCTTCCCAATATCCCACAGATTCTCTATGGGGTTCAGGTCAGGAGAGTTGGCAGGCCAATTGAGCACAGTAATACCATGGTCAGTAAACCATTTACCAGTGGTTTTGGCACTGTGAGCAGGTGCCAGGTCGTGCTGAAAAATGAAATCTTCATCTCCATAAAGCTTTTCAGCAGATGGAAGCATGAAGTGCTCCAAAATCTCCTGATAGCTAGCTGCATTGACCCTGCCCTTGATAAAACACAGTGGACCAACACCAGCAGCTGACATGGCACCCCAGACCATCACTGACTGTGGGTACTTGACACTGGACTTCAGGCATTTTGGCATTTCCCTCTCCCCAGTCTTCCTCCAGACTCTGGCACCTTGATTTCCGAATGACATGCAAAATTTGCTTTCATCCAAAAAAAGTACTTTGGACCACTGAGCAACAGTCCAGTGCTGCTTCTCTGTAGCCCAGGTCAGGCGCTTCTGCCGCTGTTTCTGGTTCAAAAGTGGCTTGACCTGGGGAATGCGGCACCTGTAGCCCATTTCCTGCACACGGCTGTTCACGGTGGCTCCGGATGTTTCTACTCCAGACTCAGTCCACTGCTTCCGCAGGTCCTCCAAGGTCTGGAATCGGTCCTTCTCCACAATCTTCTTCAGGGTCCGGTCACCTCTTCTCGTTGTGCAGCGTTTTCTGCCACACTTTTTCCTTCCCACAGACTTCCCACTGAGGTGCCTTGATACAGCACTCTGGGAACAGCCTATTCGTTCAGAAATTTCTTTCTGTGTCTTACCCTCTTGCTTGAGGGTGTCAATGATGGTCTTCTGGACAGCAGTCAGGTCGGCAGTCTTACCCATGATTGCGGTTTTGAGTAATGAACCAGGCTGGGAGTTTTTAAAAGCCTCAGGAATCTTTTGCAGGTGTTTAGAGTTAATTAGTTGATTCAGATGATTAGGTTAATAGCTCGTTTAGAGAACCTTTTCATGATATGCTAATTTTTTGAGATAGGAATTTTGGGTTGTCATGAGCTGTATGCCAAAATCATCAATATTAAAACAAGAAAAGGCTTGAACTACTTCAGTTGTGTGTAATGAATCTAAAATATATGAAAGTCTACTGTTTATCAGTACATTACAGAAAATAATGAACTTTATCACAATATGCAAATTTTTTGAGAAGGACCTGTATATAACTCTTGGACATGACAGTCAGCGAGAGAGAGAGAGAGAGATTGCCTCTTGCATGTTCATTTATAATGGTGAAACATAATCTCTGTTACTTACTTATTGGCTGGGACCTGTGCTGAAGACGTTTGATCTCGTGATCCTTCTCTTCAATAGCCTGCCGTAGAAGAGTCTGGAAATCTCTCTCCTTCTGTAACAGCTCCTCCAGAAGCCTAAACAGCAGAGAAATATTATATGCACTAGTTAGAAGGCAATTGCAAAGAATAATTGCTATATGAAAAGTATATATTATCAATCCCCCTTATACTACCTCATTAAATACAGCTATAGTCAAACTAAAGAGAGGGTGTCATTCCGGTGCCCAATATATACTAAACTTTCTTTTATAAGTAGAGTTGACAGCTTTCTTATATACTGAAAATAAAAAAATTTAACACAGAATTCACATACATTTAAACAATAGTTCCAAACAGCTACATATTTATCCTCCAACCAAGAACTTTAATTACCTGTTTGACTCAATTTTCAGTCTCCCCAGTTGCATGTTGAGTGACCTCTGAGCATTCTGGGAGTCATGAGACATGGTGGAGCTGAGGGTGCTCACTCCGGATGTATGTACATTGTCCTCATTTACTGCACTAGGCCCTTGGCTGGGCTCTTGTGTGGCGTGTTCATTGTGATCCTCCTCAATCTCTATATCATCTGCTGGGTCACTTTCAGAGGTGATGCTAAAATGTGGCCTCAGTTCTGTGGATTTATTAATTATAAGTCAGATCATTTTCAGGATTGCATACACACTGACACAGATTTTTAATACTTCACTGCTACTTATTAATAGTTGCATTATTGTTATTCAGTAATATTTCATATTTTGGCCACCTAAAGCTAGTACTCTAGCCAAAATGACAAATAGCCCACTAAAATATACAACAACAAAGCCAGGTTTGCGTCAATATTGGTCTTCAATCCATTGATTTCTCCTTCAGTACTTTTTTCTGCTAATAGATGTCCTCAGTCTAAGCCCAGGTTCACACTCGCACGATTTCACTCCCGCTTGTCAGTCCCGATTTCGGCCGCGATTACAGAGACATCTGTGCAGGTTTCTGCACAGATGTCAATGTAAATTGCGGGCCGAAATCGCAAAAAGTAGTACAGAAACTACTTTTTGAAATCGGTGCAGCGCCACAGATGCGGCGTCACACCGATTAGGACGGTGCCATTGCCGGCAAGTGCCACTGATTTGACATGCGATTTGACATGTCAATTCGCACCAGTGTGAACCAGGGCTACGAGCCAGCATTATTACACCCACTTTTTCCTGAGACTGGACAGTTAAAGGAGAAACAGTACAGTGATGAGCTCATCTCTCTGTCACTCTCTTCTCAGCACATGAACTGTATAGCTGGTACTGACACTTCCTCTCTCACTCCATGCTCAAAAAGGATCACCAGGGGCTTAAAGTAGGTCAAATCTTATGCCGTGTACACACGACCATTTTTCTCATCGGGAAAAATTTCATTTTTTCTCTTTGACGAGAAAAACGACCGTGTGTGGGCTTTCCATCCTTTTTCCCGACGAAAAAAACGGCAAGAATCACGACGAGAAAAATTAGAACATGCTCTAATTTTTTTTCGTCGTGATTCATGGCATTTTTTTCCGCAGCAGTTTTCCCATAGGGAAACACTGCCAGGGAGCCTACACATGGTCATTTTTCTTGACCAAGAGAAAAAATTACATGAAAACTGGCCGTGTGTAGGGAACTGTTTTTCCCGTCGAGAAAATCGATCGTGTGTACACAGCATAAGTCTGCTTGCATTTTTAATGATGTATTCATGATTTCAGAGTAGCATTACTTAACCACTTCCTGCCCAGTCTATTGTCAAATGACGGCTGGGGGGGGGGTAACACTCATTGTTCCGGGTGGACGTCATATGACGTGCATGCCCAATGAACTGCGCTGCGGAGCGATCTGTCACCAGCTGTGTTCACCAATCACAGCAGATCACATGACAATTGTACACAATGGATGGCTTCCTTTCATGCCATTTATGTGCACAATTGTGTTGGTAGCTGTGATTAATCACATGGTACAAACAGGACCAATCAAAGCTCATCTGTACCATGTGTTTAGCTGTGGCCAATCACAGCTAATCACAACACTACACAATGAATAAATCAAATTCATTCAGTAAAAATAGTTGCTTATACCTGTGAAATTGACTGGTATAAGCAATCATAATGTAACAAAAAAGATCACTTCCCCAGAGGAGTACAGTGTTACTTTGGTAACTCTGTATTGGTATTGCTCTGGTCACAGTGTGTTAAAAAAAGACACAAACATGTAATACATTTTTTAAATATATTTTTATTATTATTATTATTTTTTACAAACTGTTACCAGTCAGTGTCACTGATCACTGTCACAGAAGTTATATGATGATGCTGTACTGCACTGGTGACAGTATGTAAAGAAAAGATAAATTGTGGAAAAACAATTAAAAATGTCTTAATTTTCCAAAACATTGTGACAAAAAAATTCCAACTTCAAAAAACTTGCCTCTTACTAACTACATTGGACTGTCTACTTTCCAAAAAGGGGTCATTTGGGGGATATTTGTACTGTCCTGGTGTTTTCAGGCCTCATGCCGCGTACACACGATCGTTTTTAATGTCATTGAAAAAAACTGCATTTTTCTCGACGTGATTTTTCGTGTTTCCTCTCAAGCCTGCCTTGCCTACACACTATCGTGGAAAAAAATGTTTGAGTAAAGCGCGGTGACGTACAACACGTACGACGGCACTATAAAGGGGAAGTTCCATTCGGATGGCGCCACCCTTCATGTTAGTAAAGTTTGTTGAGAGACGATTCGCACTTTTCAGCCTCGTGCTTTTCAGTCCGTTACAGCGTGACGAATGTGCTATCTCCATTATGAACGCTAGTTTTACCAGAACAAGCGCTCCCGTCTCATACTTGATTCTGAGCATGCGCGTTTTTTTTCACGTCGTTAAAGCCCACACACGGCCGTTTTTCATGACAAGAAAAACAACGATCTAAAAAACGATGTGAAAAATTAGAGCATGTTCCAATTTTTCTCGTCATGATTCTCTGCGTTTTTCTCGTCAGGAAAAATGCTGGAAAGCCCACACACGATCATTTTTAATGACCATTTTAAAAAATGACATTTTTCTCGTCATTAAAAACTATCGTGTGTACGCGGCATTATTAGATGGAATAGGCCTTCAGTACATCAGGATTGATCAATTTTCAGATATATATACCATAGTTTGTGGACTCTATAACTTTCCTACAGACTAAATAATATGCACTGATTTGTTTTTTTTTCACCAAAAATTTTAGCAGAATATAGTTTGGTCTAAAAGTTATGAAGAAAGATTATTCATTTGCAAAATATTATAACAGAAATTAAGAAAAATGTGTCTTTTTTTTAAAAACTATTCGTTTTTTTCCCAGTTATTTAGCAAAAAAGGAAAAAACCCAGCGGTGATTAACCACTTAAGCCCAGGACCATTTGGTAGCTAAAGGACCAGAGGTGAATTCAGAATTTTGCACTGCGCTGCTTTAACTGTAAATTGTGCGGACATGCAATGTTGTACCCAAACAAAATTTGCGTCCTTTTCTTCCCACAAATAGAGCTTTCTTTTAATGGTATTTGATTGCCTCTGTAATTTTTATTTTTTGCGATATAAACGGAAAAAGACAGAAAATTTTGAAAAAAAATGATATTTTCTACTTTTTGTTATAAGAAAAATCGAATAAACTCAATTTTAGTCATACATTTAGGCCAAAATGTATTCAGCCACATGTCTTTAGTAAAAAAAAAATCAATAAGCGTATATTTATTGGTTTGCGCAAAAGTTATAGCGTTTACAAACTAGGGTACATTTTCTGGAATTTACACAGCTTTAAATTTATGACTGCCTATCTCATTTCTTGAGGTGCTAAAATGGCAGGGCAGTACAAAACCCCCCCAAATGACCCCATTTTGGAAAGTAGACACCCCAAGTAAATTGCTGAGAGGCATGTTGAGCCCATTGAATATTTTTTTTTTGTCCCAAGTGATTGAATAATGACAAAAAAAAAAAAAAAATTACAAAAAGTTGTCACTAAATGATATATTGCTCACACATGCCATGGTTATATGTGGAATTGCACCCCAAAATACATTCTGCTGCTTCTCCTGAGTACGAGGATACCACATGTGTGGGACTTTTTAGGAGCCTAGCCACGTACGGGACCCCGGAAACCAAGCACCGCCTTCAGGATTTCTAAGGGCGCAAATTTTTGATTTCACTCCTCACTACCTATCACAGTTTTGAAGGCCATAAAATGCCAAAATAGCACAAAACCCCCCCAAATGACCCCATTTTAGAAAGTAGACACCCCAAGGAAATTGCTGAGAGGCCTGTTGAGCCCATTGAATATTTTTTTTTGTCCCAAGTGATTGAATAATGACAAAAAAAAAAAAAAAATTACAAAAAGTTGTCACTAAATGATATATTGCTCACACATGCCATGGTTATATATGGAATTGCACCCCAAAATACATTTTGCTGCTTCTCCTTAGTATGGGGATACCACATGTGTGGGACTTTTTAGGAGCCTAGCCGCGTACGGGACCCCGAAAACCAAGAACCGCCTTCAGGATTTCTAAGCACAAATTTTTGATTTGACTCCTCACTACCGATCACAGTTTCGAAGGCCATAAAATGCCAAAATAGCACAAAACCCCCCCAAATGACCCCATTTTGAAAAGTAGACACCCCAAGCTGTTTGCTGAGAGGCATGGTGAGTATTTTACAGCTCTCATTTGTTTTTGAAAATGAAGAAAGACATTTTTTTTTTTTTATTTATTTTTTTCAATTTTCAAAACTTTGTGACAAAAAGCGAGATCTGCAAAATACTCACAATACCTCTCAGCAAATAGCTTGGGGTGTCTACTTTCCAAAATGGGGTCATTTTGGGGGGGTTTGTGCCATCTGGGCATTCCATGGCCTCCGAAACTGTGATAGGCAGTCAGAAGTGAAATCAAAAATTTACACCCTTAGAAAGCCTGAAGGCGGTGATTGGTTTTTGGGGCCCCGTACGCGGCTAGGCTCCCAAAAAGTCTCACATGTGGTATCCCCGTACTCAGGAGAAGCAACAGAATGTATTTTGGGGTGTAATTCCACATATGCCCATGGCATGTTTGAGCAATATATCATTTAGTGACAACTTTGTGCAAAAAAAATAAAAAAAAATAAAAAAAAATATTTTTTCGCAACTTGTGTCAACATATAAAAATAGGATTTTTATAACAGCTTACCTGTAAAATCCTTTTCTTGGAGTACATCACGGGACACAGAGCGACATAGTCATTACTAATGGGTTATATAGATACCGTCAGGTGCTGGCACTGGCAACTTCCAAAACCGGAAGTACCCTCCCCTATATAAGCCCCTCCCATCCGGGAGCACCTCAGTTTTGTAGCAAAGCAATAAGTGTCCCTAAAGAGGGGCGGGAGCTCTGTGTCCCGTGATGTACTCCAAGAAAAGGATTTTACAGGTAAGCTGTTATAAAAATCCTATTTTCTTTCTCGTACATCACGGGACACAGAGCGACATAGTCATTACTAATGGGATGTCCTAAAGCAATGCCAAATGAGGGGGGGGATACACCATATATAAGCTGAGCGCTATCAGACATGAGGATCTTTTGCGGCCTGCAACACACTGCGCCCAAAGGCGACATCCTCCTGACTTCTAACGTCCACCTGGTAGGACCTAGTAAACGTGTGTACCGAAAACCATGTTGCGGCCTTACAGATTTGAGCCAGGGAGGCCTGGTGATGCACTGCCCATGAAGTTCCAACTGCTCTCGTGGAGTGCGCTCTAACTTTGAACGGAGGTGGTCTCCTTCTCAAGCCATAAGCTTGCATAATGACCTGTCGAATCCACTTGGCTAAAGTAGACTTTGACGCTGCCTGACCCTTTCTGGAGCCTTCCGGCAGAATAAACAAAGTATCCGTTCTGCGAATCTGAGCAGTGGCTTTTAGATAAGCTTTAACTGCTCTTACTACATCCAAAGAATGCAATAACTTTTCCTCTACCGAAGTAGGTTTGGGGAAAAAAGAAGGAAGAACCACATCTTGGTTCAAATGAAACCTCGATACCACCTTAGGAAGAAAGGCTGGATGAGGACGTAACACTACTCTGTCCTTATGGATAACCAGATATGGCTCCTTACAGGACATAGCTGCTAATTCCGATACTCTTTTAGCCGAACAAATGGCTACTAGAAAAATCAATTTCCTGGTGAGAAGCACCAAGGAAATATGCTGTAATGGTTCAAATGGTTGTTTCTGTAGAACCGACAGAACCAAGTTTAGATCCCATGGACATATGGGAATATTAACCGGAGGACTAATACGCATCACTCCTTGTATAAAGGCTTTGACTAGTGAATGCGAAGCCAAGGGCCTTTGAAAAAATATTGACAAGGCCGAAATCTGACCCTTGATAGTACTCAAGGCAAGCTTCCTATCTACAGCCCACTGTAGGAAGTCCAGAATCCTACCTATTACGTACTTATGTGGATGCCATTTCTTGGCCTCACACCACGCGATGTACGCCTTCCAGATTCTATAGTAGATCTGCCTGGATACCGGCTTCCTGGCATTGATCATGGTAGATACCACAGCATTAGAGAGCCCTCTCTTTTTTAGAATGTGGGCTTCAATAGCCAGGCCGTCAAACCTAGGGCTGGTAAGGAAGGGTGGTATATCGGTCCTTGCGAAAGCCGGACGACGTGGGAGAGTCCAAGGACTCCCCACTGAAATTTTACAATCTCCGCGTACCACGCTCTTCGGGGCCACGCTGGAGCCACCGGAATCACTGGTTTCTTTTCTACCCTGATTCTGCGGAGTAATCGAGGTAACCATTGGCGGTGTGAATGCATATATCAGCTTGAACTGATCCCAAGGGAACACTAGGGCATCCGAGCCGCAAGCTAGGGGATCCCTTGTCCGAGAGACAAACCTGTCCCCCTTTGCGTTGAATCTGGATGCTAGAAGATCTACATCCGATGTTCCCCACCGCTGACATATTGTCCAGAAAACCTCGGGGTGAAGGGACCCTTCCTCTGGGCCTAATTGCTGGCGACTTAGAAAGTCCGCCTTCCAATTCTCCACTCCTGGAATGAATTTTTCTGCCCATTTCAGGATGTAATTTACTTCCCTCTGGGCTGCACGACTCCTGGTGCCCCCCTGATGATTGATATATGCCACTGCTGTGGCATTGTCTGATTGAATTCTGACAGGGGACCCTTGGAGTTTGGATGTCCATGCTACTAGGGCATACCGGGCTGCTCGTATCTCTAAGAGATTGATGGGCAGGGCCTTTTCTGCATCCGACCATCTGCCCTGGAGAGACTATTGCTCCAGTACTGCTCCCCAGCCTATAAGGCTGGCATCTGTAGTGACCACCTTCCAAGAAATCGGACTGAAGGATTTCCTTTTTTCCAGATTCTGGGGAACCAACCACCAACGGAGGCTCTTGCGAACGGAAGGGGACAAGGACATTGTAAGTCTAGGGCCTGAACTTTTTTGTTCCAGGCTGACAGTATGGCCCCTTGCAAATTCCTTGAATGGAATTGACCGTAGGGTACTGCTTCGAATGATGCCACCATTTTTCCCAGCAGCCTCATATACAGGCGTATGGACGGCTGTCTTTTTTGTACCCACTAAGTGGATCAAATCTTTCAAAGACAACACCTTTCCTCGAGGCAAGAATATTTTTCTCTGGCCTGAATCCAACCTTAGCCCCAAGTATTCCAGACTTTTGACTGGTTTTTAGGGCTGACTTGTCTCGGTTGATAATCCAACCGTGAGATTCCAGATACTTGATCGTCTTGTGAACGACCACGTCTAGTTTTTTCACTGAGTGGTCTATCAGCAACAAGTCATCCAGATATGCCATTATCATTACACCTTGTGTTCTTAGATTGGCCAATAAAGGGCCAGAATTTTTGTAAACACTCGTGGTGCTGTGGCCAAACCGAAGAGGGTAAGGCTCTGAACTGAAAATGGCGCCCTTCTACTGCAAAGCGTAGAAATTTTTGGTGGACTGGAAAGATGGGAATGTGCAAATAAGCATCTTTGATGTCGATCGTGGCTAACCAATCCTCCCCTTGTAGGGCAGTGGCCACCGATCGGATCGACTCCATCGGAAAGTCCTGATATACAGGAATTTGTATAGCCCTTTTAGAATTAATATGGGCCTCCCGTCCGCGTTTGCTTCGGGACTGTAAAGAGGTTTGAGTAAAACCCGAACCCTCATTCTTCCAGGGGAACCTCCATAATTACTCCTTGGAGCAATAGTTGTTCTAGTGCCAACAGGAGGGACTCTCTCTTCCGGGGATCCCTTGGCACGTTTGACCTCAAAAATGGGAAGGAGGAGAGTCTTTTAACTCCAAACTGTATCCCAAACCTACTGCGGAGAGCACCTATCTGTCTTGATCGTGTCCCGCCAGGTCTCTTGCGAACAACTGGAGTCCTCCCCCCACCCGACTGAGTGGGGGCTTCAATGAATTTAACTTTGGGGGAGGTTTTGTACCTCCCCTGACCCAGGGTTTCTCATTACCCTGCTACTGTCCCTGTTTTTTACCCCTGGGATTTGACCGAGGAGGCCGTCGGAACTGTTACACAGCCGATGCCCCAGGGACTGGAGAAGCAGGCCTCTTAAAGAGGGACCTCTAACTCTGCTTTTAACCGGCAAGAGCGTATTTTTACCGCTGGAAATTTTCTGGATATATTTGTCCAGGTTTTCCCTGAATAAGCATTCACCATGAAATGGGACGCTAACCAGCCATTCTTTACAGGGAGCTTCAGCAGACCAGTTTTTGAGCCATAGGAGCCTACGCATATGTACTATAGACAGCGTAAGGCGGGAGGCCTGATGGACTGAATCCTCTATGGCGTCAACCGCAAAGCCTAAGGCTCTAGGTAGATCAGCTAGGGCAAAGCCTGCTGATCTGTCAAGTCCCTCAAGACCTGTTTCAACTGATCCTTCACTGCTTAGCAGACCCCAATAGCTGCTACTGCTGGTTGTATCACCAAGCAGATTTTCATAAGGACTCCAATCTTTTATCTATTGGGTTCTTGAACATTTGGACATTATCCACTGGACATGTCAGTGATTTATACATACAAGAGATGGCTGCGTCCACTGTAGGGACCTTCCATTTTTTTTTTTTTTTTTTTTGATGAACTTATCCTCCATGGGATAGACCACCGGAAATCTCTTGGGGGAATAAATATTTTCTCAGGATGTTCCCAATCCTGGTAAATGAGCCCTTTCAGTAAAGGGTGAAGTGGAAAAGAACAAACAGTCTGGGGGCTTCTAGCGACCCCAACGAGGATACAGTAGTGGTTGATGGTTCCGCAAGGTGCATTTTTAAATGCTGATCGGACCATGTTAGTCAGAGACTGAACCCATAATCTTTCAGCTTAAGATGCAGAGAAAAGGTTCCCCCACTGTTGATTCCTCTATAACAGAATCAACCTCATCCTGATCCCCTTCAGGCAGGTCGATCCCTGTATGGGACTGTTGCTCTGCTAACAGGCACTCTGAAGGAGGAGACGGAGATCGGGCGTGCTTTCCCTGACAGGGAGGCAGCGATAAATGTTGACAATCTCTCTCTAATCCTCCCAGAGCTGAGGAAAAAACCTCCTCTGTTACATACACAGGAGCAGGTGAACTGAGGACAGCCACAGTACCAAGTACCCTGCGGGGTCTCTACGGTCACTTACCTCTGAACTTCAGGGGAGACTGGTGCAGCAGGAGTATGCCCAAGATCCTCCGAGCCCGATGAGACCCCCTTCGCTTCCTGGAAGATTCAGTTCCGGAGCTTCTGGACGGCATATTCCTAAGCCTAAAGCTGAGGTATTCCAGCCGTAATACACCACTTTTACTGAGAATAGTCTAGCACAATTGCTGCTATATCACAGTTGGTGTCTACTAATGTGCCTTTCTAGGGGATGCCTGTATCAACCGCTTGCTGTATGCCTTTAAATGTTGCCAGCTCTGTCTCTGTACTTCATAGCCAGCTCACTACAATATTGTGGTTTTTTTAAACTGCTGGGACGCCCGCACATGCGCAGAAGCGCTGCGGCGCGCACAGAGCGTCATCCCCCAGGCTCCGCCCCCTTTCCCGGCTCACCTCTATATATAGAGGCGCGTGCACGCGCGCGCGCGCGGGCACGCGCGCCTTCGGCGCTAATTTCAAATATGGTAACAAGGGACAGGAGCCAGGGCCCCTCTTTGCCGCAGGCCGGGGGATGGACGAGCACTGCAACATGGCAGAGGAAGCAGTTTCCTATAAGAGAACTCACCATCTGCCTGGACTTTGCTCTGCTGAGAAGAAGCTAGTCCACATGACAAGAAAACATTCCACAGCGGCCTCTAGTGGACAAACACAGGTACCGCAGTCTAATATATTAAATATATATAAAAAAAAATTTTTATTTATTTTTTTTTCTTGACCACCATTAAAAATTATTACATTTTTTTAGTAGTTACAGGCATGCACAGAATTTTGCGGGAATACCATTAGGTAACAGACAGAAAGACAAATTAGGCTTGGGGGTCCCCCAATAGAACCAAGTTCCTGGGGGCCCCCACTTACCTGTTCCCCGCCGCAGGACTTTGTTTGGTCCACAAAAGCCCAAACTTCACCTATCACGGCAGGCATTGTAATCAAACCTTCAGGGACCGGGTTCCCAAGGATTCCACTCCCCTGGACCTGTATAGCACCCTGCACAGAAAACATCTTGGTCGTGGGTATGACCAGAGCTCTGGATCCCAGGGTCCAGCTCTCCTAAGAGAAGCATTACAGGCAAAACCTTGCTCTTCTCTGCAAGGCCCGGGTACCGACCGTTTAGCTATGAAGCTTTTTTGGTCGGATCCGGAATAGCTTACTGAGGCCCAAAAGAACCTGTACGCAAGCTCAGTGAAAAACACATGTTTCTTCTTGGCCAACACCTTAGACACTGGCAAAAAACTGAGGTGCTCCCGGATGGGAGGGGCTTATATAGGGGAGGGTACTTCCGGTTTTGGAAGTTGCCAGTGCCAGCACCTGACGGTATCTATATAACCCATTAGTAATGACTATGTCGCTCTGTGTCCCGTGATGTACGAGAAAGAAATATTCCATGGACTCGACATGCCTCTCAGTATATAGCTTGGGGTGTCTGCTTTCCAAAATGGGGTCATTTGGGGGGGTTTTGAACTGTTCTGGCATTTTATACACAACATTAGGAAGCTTACATCCACTCTTCTAACCACTTGAAGACAAAGCCCTTTTTGACACTTTTTGTTTACATGAAAAAGAAAATTAAGTACTGTCCGTGATACTTTTTTTATTTGCACTAACATAGAATTTTTCAGGACAAGCTTTCGGGGTATGTCCCCTTCTTCAAGGTCCAAGCAGTACTGATTCACAATTTTTTTAGCAGAATGTTAAAACAAAGCAAGAAAAAAATCTCAGAGGGAAAGGAAAAAAAAACACATACAAATCAATGGTAATAAAGATAGCAGCAGAGTTAGTGAGATAAGACAGAGGGAGAGCTATAGACTTGAGGGGGGAGATGCTAGTCACAGAGGGGGTCATAAAACCTTAGTATAATGGGTAAGGAAACCAATGTCTAAATTTAGGCCAATTCTTTTTGACACATAAACGAATGGCCTAAATTTAGACATTGGTTTCCTTACCCATTATACTAAGGTTTTATGACCCCCTCTGTGACTAGCATCTCCCCCCTCAAGTCTATAGCTCTCCCTCTGTCTTATCTCACTAACTCTGCTGCTATCTTTATTACCATTGATTTGTATGTGTTTTTTTTTCCTTTCCCTCTGAGATTTTTTTCTTTTTTTTCTTGCTTTGTTTTAACATTCTGCTAAAAAAATTGTGAATCAGTACTGCTTGGACCTTGAAGAAGGGGACATACCCCGAAAGCTTGTCCTGAAAAATTCTATGTTAGTGCAAATAAAAAAAGTATCACGGACAGTACTTAATTTTCTCTGTCACAATTGCACTAATACGGCTACAATTACGTCAAGTATGTTTACATGAAAACATATTTTGTTTTGCAAGAAAATTATGTTGAACCCCCAAACATTATATATATTTTTAAAGCAAAGGCCCTACAGAATAAAATGGTGGGTGTTGCATTTTTTTTTCTACACAGTATTTGCGCAGCGATTTTTCAAATGCATTTTTTGGGGAAAAAATACACTTTTTTTAATTTTAATGCACTAAAACACACTATATTGCCCAAATGTTTGATGAAATAAAAAAGATGATCTTAGGCCGAGTACATAGATACCAAACACGACATGCTTTAAAATTTCCAACAAACGCGCATTGGCGACAAACTACATACATTTTTAAAAGCATTTAAAAGCCTTTACAGGTTACCCCGTTAGATTTACAGAGGAGGTCTACTGCTAAAATGACTGCCCTCCATCTGACCTTCGCGGTGATACCTCACATGCATGGTGCAATTGCTGTTTACATATGACGCCAGACCGACGCTTGCGTTCGCCATTGGGCAAGAGCAGGGCAGGACAGGGGTGCTTTTTTTTTTTTTATTATTAATTTTGCTTTTTTATTTTATTTTTAAATTGTTCCTTCCATATTTTTTTTTTTTTTATCATTTTTATTGTTATCTCAGGGAATGTAAATATCCCCTATGATAGCAATAGGTAGTGACAGGTACTCTTTTTAAAAAAAAAACTGGGGTCTAGACCCTAGATCTTTCCTCTGCCCTCAAAGCATCTGACTACACCAAGCTCGGTGTGATAAAATGCTTTCCCAATTTCCCAATGGCGCTTTTTATATCCGGGGGGGGGGGACATTCCCTCCCTCTGCTTGTAAAAGCAGTCCAGAGGCTAATTAGCCACTAGGATTGCTTTTACATGAAAGCCGGCCGCTGGCTGAAAAGAATGATACCAAGATGATACCTAAACCCGCAGGCATCAATCTGGTATAACCATTCTAATCCAGCAACATACCAGTACGTTGCTGGTCCTTGTTGGACATGTATTGTAATCTTTTTTTTTTTCATGCAGTCAGTTGGCGGAATGAAAAAAGAGATTGATCGGTGGGTATGCCCACCATTAGAATACCGCCCTTCATCCACCCACTTCTAATGATGGGCATACATGCACCATTTATATATGCCGAAGCATGGGGGCATCCTCCCGCAAAAAAGTTATGCCGCACACACATGGTCGGACTTTTCCACGGGCAAGCCTCCGTCGGAATTTCGACCGTATGTACGCGGCATTAGGAGCAAAATCACTCCTCCGCCCCTGCTGCCCCAATGCTTCGGCATATTTGCTTTTTTTTTTTAACTGTGGTGGTGAAATCACCTCCTACAGCACTGGAGTCGCAGGGATCAGGCCTGTCTCTGCAAACGCTGCAGTTATGTGTGTTGTGTTTTGTAAGTGACAGTGATCGATCGATACTGCACTTGGGTGGCCTGGGCTGGACGGAGGGGCAAAACGCAGGTGCTAGCAGGTATCTGGGCTGATCCCGCTAACACTGCGTTTTTGGGAACCCTAAACTGCTGGGGACGCTAGTATAGATCTGATCAGATCAGATATTGATCTGTTCAGATACTATACCACTAAGGGAGGTGTATGCTTCACGCGTGGGTGTTAGCGTTACTGGCACTAACCTGACGCTGCCTGGGGTGTGACGCAGACCCTCTCTGACGCTAAAACCTAAATGATATCACCCGCCGGGCGATCAGGGGGTTAAACCTTTATTGGGTTATATACGGCGGGTGCCCTGACACTATAAAAAGCAAACTAACTAACCAGCGTCACCCGTAACACTTATATGATGATCACTGGTGAAAGGGTTAACTAGGGGCAATTAGGGGGTTAAAACCTTTATTAGATAATATATGGGGGTACCTGACGCTATAAAAACCTGCGGCGAACCTAAAAAAAATTGCTGGCTACCGATCTGCATCACCGACGCTAAAACAGCGATCAGAAAAATGATCGCTTAGCGACAGTGGTGATAGGGGGTGAAAGGGTTACCTGGGGGGCGATCAAGGGGGTTAAACCTTTATTAGATCATTTATGGGGGTACCTGACGCTATAAAAACCTGCAGCGAACCTAAAAAAAATTACTGGCTACCGATCTGCATCACCGACGCTAAGACAGCGATCAGAAAAATGATCGCTTAGCGACAGTGGTGATAGGGGGTGAAAGGGTTACCTGGGGGGCGATCAAGGGGGTTAAACCTTTATTAGATAATTTATGGGGTACCTGACGCTATAAAAACCTGCGGCGAGCCTAAAAAAAAAATACTGGCTACTGATCTGCATCACCGACGCTAAGACAGCGATCAGAAAAATGATCGCTTAGCGACAGTGGTGATAGGGGGTGAAAGAGTTACCTGGGGGGCGATCAAGGGGGTTAAACCTTTATTAGATAATTTATGGGGGTACCTGACGCTATAAAAACCTGCGGCGAACCTAAAAAAAAATACTGGCTACCGATCTGCATCACCGACGCTAAGACATCGATTAGAAAAATGATCGCTTAGCGACAGTGGTGATAGGGGGTGAAAGGGTTACCTGGGGGGCGATCAAGGGGGTTAAACCTTTATTAGATAATTTATGGGGGTACCTGACGCTATAAAAATCTGCGGCGAACCTAAAAAAAATTACTGGCTACCGATCTGCATCACCGACGCTAAGACAGCGATCAGAAAAATGATCGCTTAGCGACGGCGGTGCTAGGGGGTGAAAGGGTTATCTGGGGGGTGATCAAGGGGTTAAACCTTTATTAGGGGGGGTTAGGGGGCTACACTGGACCTAAAACTAAACTGTAGTGACACTTTTACAGTCACAAATGTCACTGATTGCAGTGATCAGTAAATAAATGGTCACTGCAATCAGTGACACTGTGACTGGGGGCTGGGGGGTGATCTGGGGGGGCCTGGGGGGGCGATTTATGTGCCTATGTGTGCTGGTGTTAGTGTAGTGTTTGTGCACTAACCTTGATGTCTTCTCTTGTACAGCGCTCGGTATATGTGAGCACCGCACAAGAGATGACATCACTTCCTCCTGCTTCCTCTGCCTGTGTGTACATTACACAGACAGAGGGGGCATTTCCATTCGACGGGAGCGATCGCGGGGGGGTGGCCGGAATCGAACGGCCGTCCCCTCATGTCGGATCGCTCCCAGACGAATTCCGACCACTCACTGTACAGAAGGGGGGTCCGATTGGACCCCCCAACTGTACAAAGGCAATCACGTATGCTCTACGTGATTGTGCCTGTCGGTGCCATTGTGCCGACGTATATATACAGTGAGCGGTCGTTAAGTGGTTAAATACCACCAAAAGAAAGCTCTATTTGTGTGAAAAAAATGGGTACAGTGTTGCATCACCATGCAATTGTCATTCAAAGCGTGACTGTGCTGTAAGCTGAAAACTGGCCTGTGCAGGAAGGGGGTGAAAGTGACCGGTATTAAAGTGGTTACAGCTCAGCACATAGCTTTAAATAGAATAGGGGATTGTGAGCTAGAAGTGGAATGCAAATGAGAACTGAACTAATTTGTCTCATCCTGCAAACATTGATTTAGGAGATTTGCAAGTACTATATATATTATCTAAATCAGGGGTCAGCAACCTGTAGATCGCGATCTACCAGTAGATCGTGGACAAGTGACTGGTAGATCATGGTCTGGGCTTGCTGACTCGCCATTCCAGAGCATCAAACGGTGCAACCCAGAGAGACTACTTGTAAACTTGGAGCTGTAGTAGGGAGCAAGAGCCGCACAAGCCGATGCCTCCTCTGTAGTGCTGGCTCCTGACCCATGCGGAGTGATACCAACTGCACTTCTCCTCTTATCTCAGCTAGCAGTCTCCAGAGTGGTGCCAAAAGCATAAAAGAAGAGTTTTTCAGGTTGGTGTGAAGCAATACACTGGGCATAATAGTATTGGGCTGCTTTCACATTGTGTACTGTGGTTTACCCACACTGCAAGTGTAGTGTAACTGCAGCTTTGCTTCGGGTTTGTTGCACTTAGCCATAGACTTCTATTATAGCCTGTATATTTGGTGCACTTTCTGAAGGGGTTTTACCCCCCCCGCAACTTTACGTGTGAACCAACCCCCAAGGGTGCCACTACTGAATAAAAGGGCTTATTCAAAAGTACAGCAGGCACTGCTGCTCCTCTAAAAAACGATCTGAGTGTGTCTGACAGGTGGTGAGGAGGCGACATGTTGCTGCCTCCACCACCTGATTCAAACCCATGATTGTCGTGCAATGCACACGATTGCAACACGGTAGTACGGCTATTAGAAGTTTAAATCAGGTGTGAGGAGACGAAACTGTGCCCGGTGATCTTCGAATTCTCCTATGTTGTTCAGGTAGATTGCCACCTCTTTAAGGTTGCCTACCCCTGATCTAAATACTTAGAGCAGACATTAAAGTTCATTCTTCCCTTCTGCCTCAGCCATTCACAGGAAGCTTTTTATTTATTCACAGAATACAAAGCTGCCTATGAATTGCTGACCACCGCTCAGACTGACTCTGCATTGATCTGGGTGTGAGACGAGAAGTCTCTGTCTCACAGCTGGACCCCAGCACTGTGTACTGTATGTAGCTGAAGCTACATGCAGCATATAATGTACAGTGCTTAGAGACACTGCAGCGGGGCGTGGCCTAGCAGCAGATGTAGGACGTGTGCACCTCCAGCTCCGCCGGCCATCTGTGCATTTATCCTTCTCCTACCTGATCCTGACATTTAACAGCACCGCACATCGCAGTGCCGACATCAGTGAGACGGCCATATCCTGGCGATACCCTCCGCAACGCTTGGAACCATGTCTAGGAGGACAAACTCTGGGAAGACTCAGGCTGAAGTACATGTCCAAGATGGCGCCGACCAGCAACGTGCAGCAAAGCTACAACACATGGAGGCTGCACAAAAACATTTGTTTGGCGGAAAATCCTACAAGGATACGCTGGCTAATTCCCCTGCTGGTGGAGAATCTTCTGGGAGCGCAATGGAGGCAGATGATACGGTCCCCTTGGAGGATGCGGATGGATTGTCGCCTGAGTGGCACGCAGTGAGTACTCCTAAAGACACTACCATTAGGCCTCAGACTACCTCCCCAGACTCAGATGCTGCAGAACCCACGCTGAGAGATATACTCACAGCGATAACATCCTGCAACCTGTCTATCACTGCTTTATCTGATGACATTAAGGGGGTAAAAGCTGAAATTACATATGTGCGCCATGACATGCAAAAACTGAGGGAGAGAACCGCTGCGCTTGAGGGCAGATTGAGTACAGTGGAGAATGATTTACCCCCCATGCAAAGGGACTTGAAACATAATTGCCACCTCATTGAAGCGCATGCAGCGCAGCTTGATGAAATGGAGAATCGCATGAGGCGCAGTAATATCCGTGCCCTGGGCATTCCTGAACGTGCCGAGGGTAAAAACCCTGTGGACTTTATTGAACAGTGGCTTACAACCACGTTTGGTAGGGATGCTTTCTCACCCCTCTTTGCTGTAGAGAGGGCTCACAGGGTGCCATCCCGCCCTCTGCCCCCGGGAAACCATCCCAGGGCCTTTCTCTTCAAGCTCCTTAATTATAAAGACAGGGACGCTATTCTGTCCAAGGCCAGAACCTCAGCTGGGAAAATGGCGATTGATAATTCCAAAATATCTTTATTCCCTGACTTTTCTGCGGAACTGCAAAAGAGGAGGGCTACCTTTAATGAAGTTAAGAAGAGACTCAGGGACCTCAACCTACAGTATGCCATGCTATACCCTGCTCGGCTCCGAGTAACTGCCCTGGAAGAAACACAGTTCTTTGATCGTCCATCCGCGGCCGTGCAATGGCTAGACCGTGAGGACAGAGTGCTTAGAGCTGCCAGACAACAACGTCCTGCCCAGGAATAAGGTGCTGCTATAAGGAGGAGCCTTTTATTTATTTTCTTAGTTCAGGCGGATGATGGAGGATATGGAGACTTTTGTATCACTGTTTACTACATGTTGACTGCAAATGTGAAACACCACTTACCACCCAGAAAATACTTCTGTGGGAGTTTCCACTGCTGTCCCCCCCCCCCCCCGAGCATTTCTCTGGTGGATCTTTGCACTTCGGCCCAAGGGTTTTTACCCTTGGCACGTTCAGGAATGCCCAGGGCACGGATATTACTGGCTGAGAGCCCGGTTGGCTCCAAGTTTGATTTTACAGTTGTTTTATTATTTTTATTTTCTTGATTGTGTTGCTCTCACCCTCTCTCTACCAGACTTTGCAATGATCTTGGCTTCCGCACGGAGCCCCCTGCTGTATGGACTTAGCCCCCTGCCTGGCTGGACAACACCGGTATAAGGTATCTCAGTTCACGCTACCATTGGACAACTCATGTTGGTCTTTCTTTTACAGGCAACTGTACCCCTTATGACTTTAGTTGTTATTCTATAGGGGGTCCTGGAGGGGCCCTCCGCTTCCTAATGCCTTCCTTATGTCGGCGAATGTTAAAATTGTGTCCTGGGATGTCAGGGAATTGGGTAGTCCTGTGAAACGATTGGCAGTCCTTAGACATCTAAAAGCTGCTGGGGCGGGTATTGTATGTTTACAGGAGACACACTTCCCCTCAGATAGCACTCCCAGCTTTAGCCCCCGGGTATATATATCACAATTTCACTCTACTTACTCTGCCTATGCCAGGGGGGTGAGCGTTCTGATTCGTCAGGATGTACAGTTCCAATGCATACAAAAGCTCATTGACCCAGGGGGAAGATATGTGTTCTTATTGTGTACTATATCACATGTTTCATGTATTGTAGCGGGTATGTATATCCCACCTCCTTATTCGACCAAGATCCTCAGGTGTCTGGCAAACTTTATGGCGCGGTTCCCAGATATTCCACTGCTGGCAGTGGGTGACTTCAACAATTATATTAACCACAATCTGGACAAACTGCCAGTGCCAGCTAATGTGTCCATCCGAAATGATGGGTCCACATCCTTTGCCGGACTACTTGAGGAGCTTGGGCTGACGGATGTGTGGCGAGTGAGCCATCCTCAGGTTAAACAGTATTCTTGCTGTTCCACAGCACATGGGAGCTTATCTAGAATTGATATGGGATTAGGTAATGCCCCATTGTTACAGCTGGTTATTGACTCTGGATACGGAGACAGACATATATCAGACCACTCCTCCATGTGGGTTACGATTACGCTACCTACTACTGTAAAACCTAAAAGCTGGAAACTGAATCCGTTCTGGCTTTCTCTGTTCCCGAGCCCAGACCCGATAAGGGAGAACTTGAAGTGGTTCTTACAGGAGAATATAGACTCCGCCAGGGTGAGGGATGTCTGGGATACTGCTAAGGCTTTTCTGCAAGGGCAATTTATTACCACTATTAACAAGATAAAAACAGACACGAAGGCCTGGGAAGGGGAGGTTTGCCGGACACTAAGGGAATCGGAGGAGGCATATATTTCTAACCCCACTGCGGACACAAAGAGGGTCTGGTTGGGGGCACAGGCAATGTCAACTCAGCTGGCTCTGCAGCTTGCTGAAAACAAGCGTTTATTCCTGCAGCAATCCCATTTTGAGGAAGGGGAGTCGACTGGCCACATGCTGGCCTTATTGGCTAGGACGCAGAGGTCTACCTCAATGGTTTCAACCCTCTGTGATTCCAAGGGGATAGCCCACACCCAAACTTCTATGATAACGCCAATCTTCAGATCATTCTATGCTGATCTATACACTTCAAAGGTACGGCCCACGGAAGGAGACATACTAGGATTTCTGGGGGAATGTGAACTACCTCGTTTGTCTGCTTCGGACGCAGCTCTGCTTGATGCCCCTATGTCGGAGAACAAATTGGCTACCGCATTAGAACAGACTCAAAAAAACAAATCTCCGGGGGCAGATGGCATCCCGTCCGAGGTATACAAACGATATGCTGCCACATTGTTGCCTATGCTCGTAAGGGTCTATAATGAGGCACTTAGAGAGGGTGTTTTCCCGGACTCAATGAATGAAGCTGTTATAATAGTTATGCTGAAACCCAGTAAGGAAGCCTCACAGCCTGACTCCTATAGGCCTATCTCTTTGCTTACAACCGATGTCAAGTTATTGGCACGGGTGATGGCAACGAGATTGTCACAGGTGGTCCACAAGCTGGTTCATGCGGACCAGTCGGGATTCATACCTACTAGATCCACAGCTCAAAATATAAGGTGACTTTTCTTAAATTTACAGCTGCCAGTGGAGAATACAGGCAACAGGGCTATTTTTTCACTGGACGCAGTTAAAGCCTTCGACAGTGTCGAGTGGCCCTATCTGTGGAAGGTGTTAGAACGGGCAGGGTTGGGTGTTAACTTTATTAATTGGGTCAAACTACTGTATGCTAACCCATCGGCCAGAGTCAGGGTTAATGGGGAGCTTTCGGGCCCATTTCCATTGTTCAGAGGCACTAGGCAGGGGTGTCCGCTATCCCCCCTGCTGTTTGCCCTGGCACTGGAACCTCTTGCCGCACATATAAGGAGGGATAGTGCGATAGTGGGATTCAGGCGTGGCACGGGGATGGATGTTATCTCCCTATATGCAGATGATACCCTACTATACCTGGGTGATATGCAGGGCTCCTTGTCTACTGTTATGCACTGCATCAAGACCTTTGGCGCATTGTCTGGCTTCTCCATTAACTGGAATAAGTCGGTACTTATGCCGTTAGATCCCCTGACTGTGCATCGATGGTACAAATTGTGTCATCCTTCCGCTATCTGGGGGTGCAGGTGTCCCCAGACGTCTCTCAATACATTCCTCTCAATCTCGCCCCGTTACTTGCTAAATTTAGGGTCAAGTGTAGTGCCTGGTGTAAATTGCCCTTATTGGTAGTTGAAAGGGTGAACCTTATAAAAATGGTGTGGGCGCCTCAATTATTATACATAAGTCATAATTCCCGGTGTGGATTCCACGCTATTGGTTTGATAGGATTGACTCCCAATTTAGAGAACTGATTTGGCACAAGAAAACGGCGAGGATTAGACTCTCTACCTTACAGTATAACAAGGATGAGGGGGGTTTGGCGGTTCCACATGCCAGAACCTATTTTGTAGCGGCTCAACTACAGCAGCTGGGAGGTTGGGGACTGGTAGATACATCGGACCCTATCCGTAGACTTCTGGCCACTCCGACAGACGAGGCCCCGGCGTTGTCTGGCTTGGAGACTGGCCATGCACATTTGTTGGGTGGGACCCCTTCTCTGATCCTACTAAAAACTCTGTGGACTTCTGTTAAACGACTATTGGGTGTTAGGGGATTCCTACCACTCACCCCCATCTAGCGTAATCTTCATTATAAAGAGTTATACAAACTTACAGGATTTAGACAATGGGAAGCTGTGGGGCTCAGATACTTAGCACAACTTCACAATGGCAGGGTCCTCAAATCCTTTTTGGAACTCCAGGCTGAGTTTGGTATACCTCGCTCTCACTTTTTTAAATACCTGCAGCTGCATCATGCACTACAGGAACAGTCCAGGCAGAGGCCACTTAGACTAACGGACCATGCCATAATCCAGGGAATTTTTATGGAAGGAGAAAAAAAGGGTATGATTTCACGGGGCTACAATATTTTGCTCAACGCGCTCCAAGATCCAACTAGTTTACCATGTAGGGCTAAATGGGAGGAAGATGTGGGGCCTATTGATGGGGAAATGTGGGATGTCTGTTTGACGGTTGCTCCTATGATCTTGGTGTCTCCCTCTCAGAGGCTGTCACATTTATACCTGCTGCACAGGGTATATAGAACTCCGGCCAGGCTACATGATTGGGGGCTCAGAGACTCCCCACTGTGCCCCAAGTGCATGAGAGATCATGGTGACCTCATGCATATGTTCTGGAAATGCCCAAAACTCTTCCGATACTGGACTGAGGTGCTTGATGTGATTACACAGGTGTTCGCCTTCGCTGTCCCGAGATCACCCGTTGTATATCTGCTGGGTGCCCTGGATGAGGAACTCCTATCACCGCCGGTTTTTACGACAATTATCTGTTTACTTTATGTGGCACACAAGCTGATAGCTCAGCTTTGGATTACTCCCAGGGTACCCACCAGAGGACAGTGGATTGATCAGGTAAACAAACTACTAATTAGAGAAAAACTGACTTATCAGCATAGGAATGCACCGCGTAAGTTTAACTCAATGTGGCAGGCCTGGCTTGATGTCCCGGGGTTAGCACCCCACCAATTGGTTAAAGACAGACTACTGCAATGCTAAAAGCTGTGCCGAACTATAGAGGGGACTGATTTCATAGATCGTGATGGGCAGTTTGGAACCACATACTTTGAAGGAGGGCGGGGGGTGCACGTGCGGAGTGATCACCCTTGTGTTTTCTTCGATTACGGCTTTATGACACCATTTGGGGGGGAGGGGGGAGAAGAGAGAGAGGTTGACTGTAGGATATGTGCCTTAATGTACTTTTTGTAAGGTTTGACTGATATCTTGTTGTTACATACACTGAAAAAAAAATATGTTTTTGTTTCTTTCTCTTTGCACTATGAGGAATGTTCTGAATCTGTGCAATACACTGTGATGATTCTAATGTGATGCTTCTGTTTTATTCATGGACTTTTTTCATGTACAATGTGTATGGTATATGTTTGGCAACATTCAATAAAACTTTTTCTGATTTAAAAAAAGAGACACTGCAGCACTTAGTGAAGGAAATAGTTGGTTTACACCAGCTTGGTCCAAACAAACTACAGTAAAACCTTGGTTTGAGACCGTTTTGTAAGACAGGCAATTTTTTAAAATAAATTTTGACTTGATATACAAGCGATGTCTTGATATAAGAGTAGCATGTCATGTCACAAATTAGTATAAAAGAGAAGAGAGACGCCTCTAAGTGTAGCAATATGGTTACATTTAATGGAGGTACAACATTTAGCAACTCACATGGTTGATGATTACAAACAGGCACCGGGGTAAAGCTGTCCACATAGACTGTCCTCCTCACCTCTGTCATTCCTTCCACACTGCGCCCCACGAGTGGTTCAAGCCACGCTTTCAGATCGCTATACTGCAGGGTAGTCTTCCCGGTCACGATTGCAGACTGACAGCGGTGAGAGCCGGCGGTGAGGAGGATGGTCTAAGTGGACAGCTTTACCCCAGATGCCTGCATACCTAGATGTGCCTCTTTTAAACATCAACCATGTGAGTTGATAAATGTTGTACCTTCATTAAATGTAACATATTTCTACACTTAGAGGCACCTCTCTTCTCTTTTATACTCTGTAGCTCCTGTTGGATTTTGCTTCTAATCCCCTTGTGGAGACTTCCATTTGTGGATGGACATTTTATGGTTAAACCCAAAACACATTGCTATAATCTTTTTAGATGGACTTTAAACTGAAGGACTTATGAATAAAGGGTTGTGGAACGAATCATCTGAGTTTCCATTATTTCTTATGGGGAAATTCACTTTGATATACAAGTGCTTTGGATTACAAGCATGTTTCTGGAAAGAATTATGCTCGCAATCCAAGGTTTTACTGTATTTAAATTGAAAGGAAATATGGGGATCAGCTTTAATCCAGGATACTATTAAAGAATACCAGGATGAAGTAGGGGATATGTTATAAAGCAAGCTGCTAGCACGCCTGCCTCTAGTCATTGTGAGTTTATACTAGAGAATATATAGATAGTTAAACAGCACTTAAGACAGGTGAATGAAAAAAATAGGATTTTTATAACAGCTTACCTGTAAAATCCTTTTCTTGGAGTACATCACGGGACACAGAGCGACATAGTCATTACTAATGGGTTATATAGTTACCGTCAGGTGCTGGCACTGGCAACTTCCAAAACCGGAAGTACCCTCCCCTATATAAGCCCCTCCCATCCGGGAGCACCTCAGTTTTGTAGCAAAGCAATAAGTGTCCCCAAAGAGGGGCGGGAGCTCTGTGTCCCGTGATGTACTCCAAGAAAAGGATTTTACAGGTAAGCTGTTATAAAAATCCTATTTTCTTTCTCGTACATCACGGGACACAGAGCGACATAGTCATTACTAATGGGATGTCCTAAAGCAATGCCAAATGAGGGGGGGGATACACCATATATAAGCTGAGCGCTATCAGACATGAGGATCTTTTGCGGCCTGCAACACACTGCGCCCAAAGGCGACATCCTCCTGACTTCTAACGTCCACCTGGTAGAACCTAGTAAACGTGTGTACTGAAGACCATGTTGCGGCCTTACAGACTTGAGCCAGGGAGGCCTGGTGATGCACTGCCCATGAAGTTCCAACTGCTCTCGTGGAGTGCGCCCTAACTTTGAACGGAGGCGGTCTACTTCTCAAGCTATAGGCTTGTATTATGACCTGTCGAATCCACTTGGCTAAAGTAGATTTTGACGCTGCCTGACCCTTTCTGGGGCCTTCCGGCAGAATAAACAAAGTATCCGTTCTGCGAATCTGAGCAGTGGCTTTTAGATAAGCTTTAACTGCTCTTACTACATCCAAAGAATGCAATAACTTTTCCTCTACCGAAGTAGGCTTGGGGAAAAAAGAAGGAAGAACCACATCTTGGTTCAAATGAAAACTCGATACCACCTTAGGAAGAAAGGCTGGATGAGGACGTAACACTACTCTGTCCTTATGGATAACCAGATATGGCTCCTTACAGGACATAGCTGCTAATTCCGATACTCTTTTAGCCGAACAAATGGCTACTAGAAAAATCAATTTCCTGGTGAGAAGCACTAAGGAAATATGCTGTAATGGTTCAAATGGTTGTTTCTGTAGAACCGACAGAACCAAGTTTAGATCCCATGGACATATGGGAATATTAACCGGAGGACTAATACGCATCACTCCTTGTATAAAGGCTTTGACTAGTGAATGCGAAGCCAAGGGCCTTTGAAAAAATATTGACAAGGCCGAAATCTGACCTTTGATAGTACTCAAGGCAAGCTTCCTATCTACAGCCCATTGTAGGAAGTCCAGAATTCTACCTATTACGTATTTACGTGGATGCCATTTCTTGGCTTCACACCAGGCGATGTACGCCTTCCAGATTCTATAGTAGATCTGCCTGGATACCGGTTTCCTGGCATTGATCATGGTAGACACCACAGCATTAGAGAGCCCTCTCTTTTTTAGAATGTGGGCTTCAATAGCCAGGCCGTCAAACCTAGGGCTGGTAAGGAAGGGTGGTATATCGGTCCCTGCGAAAGCAGGTCCGGACGATGTGGGAGGGTCCAAGGACTCCCCACAGACATTTTTACGATCTCCGCGTACCATGCTCTTCGGGGCCACGCTGGAGCCACCAGAATCACTGGTTTCTTTTCTACCCTGATTCTGCGGAGTAATCGAGGTAACAATTGTGGCGGTGGGAATGCATATATCAGCTTGAACTGATCCCAAGGGAACACTAGGGCATCCGAGCCGCACGCTAGGGGATCCCTTGTCCAAGAGACAAACCTGTCCACTTTCGTGTTGAACCTGGATGCTAGCAGATCTACATCCGGTGTTCCCCACCGCTGACATATTGTCCGGAAAACCTCGGGATGAAGGGACCATTCCCCTGGGCATAATTGTTGGCGACTTAGAAAGTCCGCCTTCCAATTCTCCACCCCTGGAATGAATACCGCAGATATGGCTGGGACATATCTTTCTGCCCATCTCAGGATGTAATTTACTTCCCTTTGGGCTGCACGACTCCTGGTGCCCCCCTGACGATTGATATATGCCACTGCTGTGGCATTGTCTGACTGAACTCTGACAGGGGACCCTTGGAGTTTGGATGTCCATGCTACTAGGGCATACCGGGCTGCTCGTATCTCTAAGAGATTGATGGGCAGGGCCTTTTCCGCATCCGACCATCTGCCCTGGAGAGACCATTGCTCCAGTACTGCTCCCCAGCCTAAAAGGCTGGCATCTGTAGTGACCACCTTCCAGGAAATCGGACTGAAGGATTTCCCTCTTTCCAGATTCCGGGGAACCAACCACCAACGGAGGCTTCTGCGAACGGAAGGGGACAAGGACATTGGTACGTCCAGAGCCTGAACTTTTTTGTTCCAGGCTGACAGTATGGCCCTTTGCAACTTCCTTGAATGGAATTGACCGTAGGGTACTGCTTCGAATGATGCCACCATTTTTCCCAGCAGCCTCATGCACAGGCGTATGGATGGCTGTCTTTTTGAACCCACTAAGTGGATCAAATCTCTCAAAGACGACCCCTTTTCTCGAGGCAAGAAAATTTTTCTCTGGTCTGAATCCAGCCTTAGCCCCAAGTATTCCAGACTTTTGACTGGTTCTAGGGCTGACTTGTCTCGGTTGATAATCCAACCGTGATATTCCAGATACTTGATTGTCTCGTGAACAACCACTTCTAGTTTTTCCACTGAGTGGTCTATCAGCAACAAGTCGTCTAGATATGCCATTATCGTTACACCTCGTGTTCTTAGATTGGCCAATAATGGGGCCAGAATTTTTGTGAACACTCTTGGTGCTGTGGCCAGACCGAAGGGTAAGGCTCTGAACTGAAAATGGCGCCCTTCTATCGCAAAGCGTAGAAATTTTTGGTGGGCTGGAAAGATGGGGATGTGCAAATACGCATCTTTGATGTCGATCGAGGCTAACCATTCCTCCCCTTGTAGGGCAGTGGCTACCGATCGGATCGACTCCATCCGGAAAGTCCTGATATGCAGGAATTTGTTTAGCCCTTTTAGATTTAATATGGGCCTCACGTCCCCGTTTGGCTTCGGAACTGTAAAGAGGTTTGAGTAAAACCCGAACCCCCATTCTTCCAGGGGGACCTCTATAATTACTGCTTGAAGCAATAATTGTTCCAGTGCCAACAGGAGGGATCCTCTCTTCTGGGGATCCCTTGGCACGTTCGACCTTATAAAGCGGGAAGGAGGGGAGTTTTTTAACTCCAATTTGTATCCCAGATTTACTGCGGAGAGCACCCATCTGTCTCGGATCGTGTCCCGCCAGGTTTCTGTGAACAACTGAAGTCTTCCCCCCACCCGATTGGGTGGGGGCAACCCTTCATGCATTTGACTTTGGGGGAGGTTTTGTACCTCTCCTGCTCCAGGGCTTCTTGTTACCCTGCAACTGTCCCTGATTTTTACCTCCGGGATTTGACCGGGGAGGCCGTCGGAACTGTTTCACAGCCGATGTCCTAGGGACTGGAGAAGCCGGCCTCTTAAAAGAGGGACCTCTAACTCTATTTTTGACCGGCAAGAGTGTACTTTTACCGCTGGAAATTCTCTGGATATACTTGTCCAGGTCTTCCCCGAATAAACGCTCCCCATGAAATGGGAAGCTGACCAGCAATTTTTTACAGGGAGCTTCAGCAGACCAGTTTTTGAGCCATAGAAGCCTGCGCATATGTACTACAGACAGCGTAAGGCGGGAGGCCTGATGGATTGAATCCTTTATAGCGTCCACCGCAAAGCATAAGGCTCTAGGTAGATCAGCTAGAGCAAGAGCCTGCTGATCTGGCACGTCCCTTAAGACCTGTTTCAACTGATCCTTCACTGCTTGGCAGACCCCTATAGCTGCCACTGCTGGTTGTGTCACCAATCCTGCTGTAGAAAAAGCAGATTTCAATAAGGACTCCAATTTTTTATCTATTGGGTCCTTGAACATTTTCCACCGGACATGTCAGTGATTTATTCACACAAGAGATGGCTGCGTCCACTGTAGGGACCTTCCATTTTCTGACGAACTTATCCTCCATAGGATAGACCACCGGAAATCTCTTGGGGGGAGTAAATATTTTGTCAGGATGCTCCCAATCCTGGTAAATGAGCCCCTCCAATAAAGGATGGATCGGGAAAGAACAAACAGTCTGGGGAGCTTTTAGCGACCCCAACGAGGAGACAGAAGAGGAGGATGGCTCCGCAAGTGGCATTTTAAATGCTGATCGGACCATATTAGTCAGGGACTGAACCCATAACCTCTCAGCATGTGATGCTGAGAACGGCTCCTCCACTGTTGATTCCTCTACAACCGAATCAACCTCATCCTGATCCCCCTCAGGTAGGTCGACCTCTGTATGGGACTGTTGCTCTGTTAACAGGCACTCTGAGGGAGGAGACGGAGATCGAGCGCTTTTCTCCTGTGACAGGGAAGCAGCAATTAGTGCTGACAATCTCTCTTCCAGCCCTCCCAGAGCTGAGGAAAAAACCTCCTCTGTTACATACACAGGAGCAGGTGAACTGGGGACAGCCACAGTACCAGGTACTCCTGGGGGTGCCCTACGGTCACTAACCTCTGATTCTTCAGGGGAGACTGGTGCAGCCAAAGCATGCCCAAGATCCTCAGAGCCCGATGGAGACCCCCTATTCCTCCTGGAATTTCTAGTCCCGGAGTTTTTTAGACGGCATATTCCTAAGCCACAAAGCTGAGGTATTCCAGCCGAAAATACACCAGTTACTGATAATAGTCTAGCATAAATGCTGCTATAATAAACAGTTGGTGTCTACTAATGTGCCTTTCTAGGGGATGCCTGTATCAACCGCTTGCTGTATGCCTTTAAATGTTGTCAGCTCTGTCTCTGTACTTCATAGCCAGCTTACTGCAATAATGTGGCTTTTTAAAACCTGCTGGGACGCCCGCACATGCGCAGAAGCGCTGCGGCGCGCACAGAGCGTCATCCCCCAGGCCCCGCCCCTTTTTCCGGCCACCTCTATATATAGAGGCGCGTGCACGCGCACGCGCGCGGCCACGTGCGCCTCGGCGCTAATTTTCAAACATGGAAACCAGGGACAGGAGCCAGGGCCCCCTTTGCCGCAGGCCGGGGGATAGACGAACACTGCAACATGGCAGAGGAAACAGTTTCCTGTAGGAGAACTCACCAGCTGCCTGGACTTTGCTCTCTGAGAAGAAACTAGTCCATATGACAAGAAAAACATTCCACAGCGGCCTCTAGTGGACAAACACAGGTACCGCAGTTTAATATACTAAACATACATAAAAAAACATTCTTTTTTTTTTTTTTTTTTTTCTTGACCACCATTAAAAATTATTACATTTTTTTAGTAGTTACAGGCATGCACAGATATTAGCGGGAATACCGTTAGGTAACAGACAGAAAGACAAATTAGGCTTGGGGGTCCCCCAATAGAACCAAGTTCCTGGGGGCCCCCACTTACCTGTTCCCCGCCGCAGGACTTTGTTTGGTCCACAAAAGCCCAAACTTCACCTATCACGGCAGGCATTGTAATCAAACCTTCAGGGACCGGGTTCCCAAGGATTCCACTCCCCTGGACCTGTATAGCACCCTGCACAGAAAACATCTTGGTCGTGGGTATGACCAGAGCTCTGGATCCCAGGGTCCAGCTCTCCTAAGAGAAGCATTACAGGCAGAACCTTGCTCTTCTCTGCAAGGCCCGGGTACCGACCGTTTAGCTATGAAGCTTTTTTGGTCGGATCCGGAATAGCTTACTGAGGCCCAAAAGAACCTGTACGCAAGCTCAGTGAAAAACACATGTTTCTTCTTGGCCAACACCTTAGACACTGGCAAAAAACTGAGGTGCTCCCGGATGGGAGGGGCTTATATAGGGGAGGGTACTTCCGGTTTTGGAAGTTGCCAGTGCCAGCACCTGACGGTAACTATATAACCCATTAGTAATGACTATGTCGCTCTGTGTCCCGTGATGTACGAGAAAGAAAGTACTATCCAATTTACTATAGTAATGAACTCTAATCACATATGGGATTATAGAGTCAACAGACAATTGTTGTTTGACTTACCTGGAACTAATGTGGTAATGGCTGTTTGCACAGCCTTGCGAATTATGCTGTCTAGAGCAAACATCCAGTGGGGCTTGATATTGTGGTTTCGGAGCACTGTATTCACCTGGTTAAACAGAAAACATTCGCTAAGCTAATGCTTCACGATCATGCAATATTGCAAATATTTGAGCAGCAATTGTTCTACTGTGCGAAAGTGAAGATTAGTCTCTTGTAACCAAAGTACATCTGATACTGATCTTTTGAAAAATTGTGAGCAATTATGAATATTTGAACAAAGGAAAAGACGGCAATTTCTAATGTGTAATTTAGAAAAATTACTGCTTGCTTTAGGAAAATGTGTATCTCTGTTTTGCATCAGTACTCATAAATGTATCCACTTGTACTAAGTTTCTTTAAATAACTGAACATAAAGAACTCATTGGGGTTGATTTACTAAAGTCAAATAGACCGTGTACTTTGAAAAGTGCAGTTGCTCCAGAGTATAGTAAATGAGGTAAAGCTTCACATTGCAAGGAGTACCCAATCACGTGCAAGGAAAAAAAATACAGCATTTTTGCTTGCACATGATTGGATGATGGAAGTCAGCAGAGCTTCTGCTCATTTACTAAGCTCTGGAGCAACTGCACTTTTCAAAGTGCACAGTCTATTTTCCTTTAGTAAATGAACCCTGTAATGGTTATATGTACTTGATGATGATGCAGACTCTGTCAGATCTTTATCAATCGACACAGACATAAAAATAAAGACAAATGTGAATGTGTTTGGGGCATTAGATTGTAAGCTCCATTGACACAAAAGGCACATGGAAACGGGTTTATTGAAATTTTCAAAATGATGCAGACTATTCTCAGATCTTTATCAATCGACATTGAAATAAATACAAATGTGACATGTCTGGGGTATTAGATTGTAAGCTCCATTGACACAAAGGCACATTCTAAAGGTTATATGCAGGGCTTTTTTTCAGCAGGAACTAGGGTAAGGTGACCAGATTTTTAAAATGAAATCCGGGGACATTTTTTTTTTTTACTAGTAATGGCGGCAATCAGCGACTCTCTGCCCATCGCCACCGCCCGCCTCACAGCCTGTCAAGTCTCACTCTCCGGGCCCCGGCTACTACTGGGTGGGGTGCGGAGGAAGATCACTCCACCAGGGAATGCAAGGAGATAAGCAGGCAGGCGGCTGTCCGGGACTTGAGCCAAGGCAGAAGAACATGCGAGCGGAGCTGAATGGGCATGCACCCGAAACTGAAAAAAAGATTCCCTCCGCTCCGACCAGCACATGATCATCAGAAAGGGGCTCAGATAATAGAAAAAATACACCCCCTTAAGCTAGTAGGAATGGCGGAGCGGGGAGGGGTGTAATTCAGATTTTTTTTATTTATTCTGAACTGACTGTCTTTGAAATTGCCCCAGCCCTTGTTCAAATCCAATCCGGGGACAAAATCGGGGACAGACTTGGTACGAGGACAGTGTCCTCAATCCGGGGACTGTCCCCTGAAACCGGGGATGTCTGGTCACCCTAAACTAGGGGGAACTCAGTTCCACCACCTCTGGCTCAGGTCTTCTGCTCCCTGCACACCACTATCACTTGGTAACACAGAAGTCCAGCTTCTGCGTTTACAAGTGATAGCTTATCTTCCAGTAGCTCCCACAGGTCAGATCTCCTGAGCATATCACACCGAGTGCAGGACAGGGACAAGGGAGATACAGAACAGGTGCCCAGCGTTCAGTGCAGTCATGGGCGGTAGGGGGCGCATGGTAGGCTGCACCCTGTGTGGTCTCCATTTTTTCCCTGGTGACCAGTTGTTGATGCTCCTACTGCATGATCTCCCTTGTAAGTGTCTGTAGTATAGTCTAGTCAGCTGAGAGGTACTACAGCCGGATGGGTGCTTCAGCTTAATATTGCAACAAAGGTAAGAGACGTGGCAAATGGTAAAGCTTTTAAGAAGGGGGGAGAAGATAAGTGCAGTGGAGGGAGGGGTTGTATCCAGAGGGAAGAGCTACTATTTGATGCTATTTGGCAGGTATGTGTGTGTGGTGAGCATGGTTGAGTTCCTGCACCTATTCTCTGAGAAAAAAAGCCCTGGTTATATGTACTATATACATGAAAGTAACAGTGTCTGTGGCATTAGATTGTAAGCTTTGCTGGCGCAGGGAACAAGGTGAATGACTCAGTGTTCCCTATGCAACCACAAAGGCACATGGAAATGGTCATTATGTACTTTATATTGCAGACTATGGGGTTGATTTATTAAAGGTAAATAGACTGTGCACTTTTCAAACTGCAGTTACTCCAGAGCTTAGTAAATGAGGTAAAGCTTCACTTTGCAAAGAATACCCAATCACGTGCATGGAAAAAAAAAAAAAATGCATTTTTGCTCATGATTGGACGATGGAAGTCAGCAGAGATTCTGCTCATTTACTAAGCTCTGAAGCAACTGCTCTTGCACAGTGCAACTGCAACTTTGCAAAGTGCAGAATCTATTTTGCCTTTAGTAAATCAACCCCAATGCAGCCACAATGGCACACACAAATGATAATATGTACTATGTACTATATAATGTTATGTGGACTCGGCCAGATCCTTATCAATTGATATAGATGTAAAAGTGACTGTGTCTGCAGCATTAGATTGTAAGCTCTGCTGGTGAAGGGATTGGGGTGAATGAATCAATGGGGGTTATTTACGAAAGGCAACTCCACTTTGTACTACAAGTGCAAACTACACGTGCAAAGTGCACTTGAAATTGCACTGAAAGTGCACTTGGAAGTGCAGTCTCTGTAAATCTGAGGGGTAGATCTGAAATGATAGGAAGCTCTGCTGATTTTATTATCGAATCATGTGCAAGCTAAAATGCTGTTTTTTATTTTACTTGCATGTCCCCCTCTGCTCTACAGCGACTGCACTTCCAAGTGCACTTTCAGTGCAATTTAAAGTGCACTTTGCACTTGTAGTTTGCATTTGTAGTGTAAACTGGAGTTGCCTTTCGTAAATAACCCCCATTGACACGTTAAATGTCTCAGAGTAGGCACCTCACTCAACTTAATGAAAATTAAGGTCTGATAAAACATTTATGGGAAACCTTATCCACTTCCCATTACATTAGGCTCAAATGGTGTGAGACCGGGGCTAGTAGGGTTTGGTGGAGAATGGAAGCGTCCACTTAGGACTTGGAAATAAAGTTTCTTGCTTTAATAAAATCAACAAAGATGTCAGTATCATGTGCCATGCTGCATGAATGGCATGATATATGCTATATTAGGGTAAAGAAAACAAAAAAATAATGCAAATCTCATCACTGTCTTTTAACAGCCAGAAAACAGTTCTTTACAATTTAAAAAAATTAAGTCCATTCTTTCCAATAATCTTTCTTTTACTTACCGCATCTTGAAAGCCAAACAAAGCCACTTGGATCTGGCTGATGGCATGACTGTCAAAGTCCAGCTCAAGTTTCAGTTTTGACAGGGTTGAAGCTATGATTTTACGGTCAGTTGATCTTATAAACTCTCGTAGACTGATCACCAGAGTTGTTATATGGTCCCATTTTAATTTAGTTGCGTCTGCACCCTATTAAAACCATATCACACTTCATTAATATGAATTACTAACAAATGCTCCTTACAAATGCAAATGGTAAATACGAACAAAACATATCTACACGTTTCTCAGTAATATATACTGATTAGATTAAAGTATAACTCCACTTTTGTTGAGAAAAAATCATCCCCCCTCTGTGTGATCTATGTAAATTGCAAGGATTATAACAACCTTTGTTGCAGATTCCTACCTTTTGTTATTCAGAAGAAATCCCTGTATGTTCCTCTGTGCCCCGTGATAAGTGGGTCTAGTGGGAGGGGTTTCATAATAGTCTCTCAGCTGTGCACCTGCACAGTACTAATGAGGAAATCTGCTGGGCCTGCATCCCTTTATACGTGTTCCCATAATTTTTTTGTTGCAGGGGATGCCTGAAATCTGACTTGTATCTCAGGCAGACTTTTGGGAAAATTGGTGAGCCAATCACACAAGCAGGAAATTATGTTTCTGGGGAGTGGTCAGTACACACTTTGTGTACAGAACAACTCCAGGTAGCTATATTGCACTGCATTGACAGAAAATTACAGTGGCTGCAGATTGAAAAGGAAAGGTCATTTTTAATAACATTCAATTACAATATGACTTGTGTCGCAATTGTATACGCTATATTATGTTTTCTTTATTTGCTATTTTTTTCCCATGAAAGTGGAGTTACCCTTTAAATTTATATATCAAAATTAATTAAATGATCAAATTATGAAAAATTACAAATTAACTTTACTTAATAGGCAAATTTGGGTGACCAGGTTGGTAATGATTTGCCATACTTGGTAAAGGGTACATTGTAAACCTATATTGACTCATACAAACTTGACTTATAAAAAAAACTTTCCTATATGGGCAACATACTAAGTCAAATAATGACCTGGAGTAAAAAATGTCATAATGATACCACATACTGAATTTTATTAAAATTATAATGGACGGTATGTAGTCCTTGTCCCTAGTGTTATATGTATTCCTTTTAGGAATGGATCCTTGTCAGGATTTGTAAAAAGAGATGTGACTGTCTAATTTGTGACATTTCCCTTAATGGCGGCAGCTGAAAAACTGACAGGAAATTTAAGTGAAGTACCAGAATCATAATCAATAAAAAGTGATAGGTCAAGCCTGACAGACAGAACTGCGTGAAGTCATGATCAAGGTAATAAACAGGACACAAAACAGGAAAATGTAGTGACCCGAAAGGAGGAGAATCAGGGCTGCTCTTTGCAAAACCAACATATAACATGTTTGTTCTTTCTTCTTTTTTTTTTTTTATAAAGATCTACCTTTAATATCACCTTAGTCTGCATATAAACATGGAAAAAAATAAGATTTTTGTACTGTAATATCTTTGATTGACATGGGAAATCAAAATAGGTTATGCTGCTATCTACAGGACTCGGAGGTTGGGGCACTGGCAAACAGAAAAAAAGTTAATGAAACCGCTCTTCTACACAGAATCCTTTAGTTTTGTGAGAAAGCAGCACCAAGGATTAGCAAAAACACAGCAGGGTAGGAACCGTGTCTCCAAGAAATGGACTCCAATGGACTCCAAGAAAAAACATTTTACAGTAAGTACAAAAATCTTATTATCTTTCTTGGTCATTGAGTAACACAGAAATTCAGAAACAGTTGAAATGTTAAAAAGTAGTCCAACAAAGGGGTGGAAAACAGCCAATAACAAACTCTTGAGAGTGGGCTGGGAACTGTCAGCAACTACTTGAAAGATCAACAGCCAAACTGAACCAGATGAGGTGAAGTGCCTTGCAAGACAGAGCAAATTGCCTACAACCAATGGGAGATCACAGACGATGAACCTGGTGTTCAAGAACAGGACAGATAAGGTCACTGCCAAGAAGAAATACTCCACCTAAGGAAACACTGAGCCTGAAGCAGCTAGAGGCTGTTAAACCCCAAAACCCTCCAAAACAGATGGAAGCAACATAACTACCTGAGGAGGAAATAGACCAATAAAGTGATATGGTCAACAGAAAAAAAACACTGAGACAGGTCTCTGGGAAAACAGGTCCTCAGAGGGAACCTTGGACGAAAAAAAAAAAAGAAAAAAAACAGTCCACAAGAGAAGCCCTGACAGTCAAAATTAGAAGACACACTTCAAACATTTAGGATGTATGGAAGGAATACTCCATGATAAAATGGCCTGGCAACCAACCTTGCAACAAGATACTTTAGAAGGTGAAAAAACTTATAGCGTAATTTCCAAAAGGATAATTAATTGACCCCTGAGGCCAGAAGACAATTCAAAGATACCAACCCTGAGGCTAGACTGACTGAAAAGGGGGTTAGGAAAAAAGAGGTACCTCTACAAGGGTGGGAAGAAATTAAGACGATATTGCAACCCCAGACTGGTGCAAGGAACACTAAGAGAACAGAAAGATGAGTGAAACCATTAACTTAAAAACCCAAGGAGTGTTTCTGGCACCTGACAACCAAAAGCTGCAAAGCCTATTAAAACTACTTATGGGGAACTTTGGGGAAAACAAATGGGGAAGTTCTGTTTGCATACTCTCCCCACCCCCTCCATTGCCACATTTGGCACTTTTTGGGGGGGAGCAGGTACCTGGTTCTCCCACTTACGATCTTCACGCCCTCCCCTCCCTCCCCCCGCAGCCTTCTGGGACACATCACAGGTCCCAGAAGACTGTGGGACCATTTACAAAGCCCAGCGCGGCTCGCACATGCGCAGTAGGAAACCAGGTGTGAAGCTTCAAGGCTTCAGTGCTGGTTTCCCTTACTTACGATGCCGGTTCTTGGACCTGAAGCCGAATGAAGAATCGGCTTGGGAGTGGACATCTCTGGACCCCTAGACAGGTAAGTGTCCATATATTAAAAGTCAGCAGCTACAGTATTACAGCTGCTAACTTAAAAAAATTTGGGGGAAGACTGGAGCTCCTCTTTAACTTTAAAAACAGAACATGATTTTTAAGATTATCGAACCGCCCCAGTGCTTAGCTATGTTGCTAGAAGCATTCACCTTCTTAGGGACAGAACCAAGGTAGGGATCCAAAAGAATGTCTTCAAGAGGCTGTGAATAAGCCACAGAAAGAGGACCCATCTCCAGGTGATCAGCTCTCATGAAGGCATGATCCGGTTATACTTCATACTCAACAGGAAGTACAAGATGCCAGTGTTTACTGTATGCTGTCAACTCAGGGAAGTACAGAGCCCCCAGCAATAATTTCTTCCTGTTATGCAGGTAAATAGGAGCATTCAGGATTGCAAACCTTTTTCTTCAGTGTGGAAATTCCTGGTTGAGGAGAGCCAGATGTCAATGCATTGTCTCCTAGGCAGACAAAGCAGTTGAATAGTACCCTAAGTGTCAACCAGGACCAGGCCATTTGTCTAGTCACAGGGAGTACTAAGCCTTCCCAGATAGTCCTGCAACATCTAGACATCTTCCAGGTCAGGAAACCAACTCATACTGGGCTTCCCTGATGAAGAGGGACCTGTTCTGGGGAACCAGACCTAAGCCAGACACATCATGCTGACACCACGGAATCTAGGAGTCAACCCCACCACCCTCCAGCACACCAAGATTGATTGACAGCCTCAGCTGTGCAAGATTTCATATGAGACTGTGAAAAGGGAGATGTGTCCTTTCCCTCCACTCAGGTCTCCATTTTGCACTCAGATCCCTGCTGTATGCTGTGCAGTGTGTAACATTAGATACACCCCCCCCCCCCCTTTCCATATTTGCTAATGTGGGTTTGTTTGTGGTAGATAAACTACCGGTACCAGAAGCTATTAAAGTACCTCAGGTAAAATATGTTTAAGGAATTCCACCTAATGCTTTTGGGCAGAGGTACATAAAATTAGGCAAATGTAAAACACGATACTTACAACTGTATTATTATTTTTTTGTGATAATCATCCACACAAGGTCAGCTCTGGATCTTCCCTAATCTATTCACCCTGAATAAAAAGTGTAGTGTTACAGTATCAATGTTCTCCCCAAACTGAAAATCTTCTGCCAATCTCTTTGTACTCTTGCACTCTTTGAGTGATTTATTACACTATGCCACTATATTAAATTAGGAGTGACGCAGCAGAATGTGTTTTCGTATGGGGGGGTCCTGAATTTGCAACCTGTAGTAAACTGAAGAAATAATGTGCACCTCTGTTATACACAAGATAGAAATGATCTATACTCCAACGAAATTCTGATAAAGCCACAGAAATACATGCCAGAAAGATAACTATCCCTTACAAAAATGCACCAAAAACGTAATTTCAACAATCTGTTAACGAGGGCAAATCTGCCCAGCTTTTGATTTACAGTCTGTCAAGCTTCTTCTTACCTGACCTAAAGCTTCCACCAGGTTTCTAACTACAGTGTCTTGGTCCTCAGTGAGGATGCGATGCAAAGTGGCTCTTCTTTCACTATCTTTCTTCAGCATGAAGAATCCGGGGTCTCTTTCCTCAGGAGATGGGGGGGCGCTGTGATCTTCAAATTGCTCATCTGGAATCCTAATATGGATAAGAATATAGCATTAATGCATAATGCATTTATTATTATTTTATAACATAATTAACCATTACTGTTGCAAGACTGCTGTTTTTTTTAATAGTTACCTTACTTGTCTAGAAATAGCATTTTATTTATCTAAGGATGCGTTTAAAAAAACAATGGGATTATTAAACTCTGAATCAGAATTCATATTTAGGATAAAATAGCACTATGGATCCCAGCAAATGCTATATCTCATAAAACTTTTGAACATCCCATATTACTTTAAGCAGATTTGTATAATGGCTGGAAATGTTTACAAGTTTTGGGAACCCTACTTTTTCAGGGAACCCAGGGATTATGCTGTCTAAAAATATTAGATGGTGGCTGGCCATACATGTGTAGCAAGGTGTTACTTTTGCACGTAGCTCATGGACTACAGTTTGTGCTTATAAGAACTTAGCTCTTTCCATTATCCGTTTGCCCATATTGCTGCAAGTTGTTGGGTTCAGCTATGGTAGGACAATGCATGACGGATCTTGTGGTGTGGAGAGACACAGACTCTATTGTACGGGTCAGAAATGGACTACAAGGCCCACAACTCCACTTGCTGGGAAGGAGCACGGCGCCACGCACTGCCTGCTGGGAGGACCTTTTAAAAGGAGAGGTGGGGCTTCTGTTCTGTACCGCAAGTCGAGTCACGTTGCATCCAGGATTAAGTTAACGCCTTGATAGGGATCAGCATTCATCTGTTCCTTTTCATCATATACTTTAACTGTTCAATCTTCTTCCATTTCCCTTTGGATTACAAATTATTAATGTGCACCAACCAAGGCTAGCGAAGACTACTGTTAACCAGAAGGAACAATTACAGGATTCAGTTAGTCCATCTGAACTAGTATAGTAGGACACGTGTATGGAAATTACCCGCTAGGGGGAACCAAAGAGCATATAGACCCATACCATAATATAACTTGTTTGTACAGTTATCATATTTCTAAGAGCTGGGTGAGACCTGGTGGGGAAGTGCTCCAGTGTTAACATATTGCATTGGGGGAATCCCTCCGCTGGGTACTTACCCAGGTCAGGCCTCATTTTTGCATTGTTCAACCTGATTGATATTGAAGATATCATTGACTCTCACAGGGCCCTGTTTGAAGTCAACTGTTAATGTTTGACTGTGTCTATTTTTCTCATTCACCAAGTAAATATTCACTTCTTGTTTAAACTGCATTTGGTGTGGAGTCTTATCTGGTGTCATTGGAAAGGCAGCCAATACAAGGTAATAAAGCTTAACTGTATTTGCATTGTTACATGGTGTCATTGTGGTTCCCAACTGCCAGTGGGTTCCACAATCAGTGCATTGTCCAGTTGTGCCAAGGGGAGTCGAGCCAAACTTAAAGGGGGTTGACAGGCAGAGTACAGGCCCAAAACTAACCAGCGGCCCTCTAGGGGGTATTGCTACACATGCATGACTGACCATTGAAAAATCTTTTTAACAAAAGATCTTTAAAAAAATATGCAACCTCGCATTGGGAAAACTCGCATTTGTATTCCTATGGGGGATAGGGGGATGCAGGCCTGTCTTAAAGTATATGTTTAGTAGAAGAAAAAAAATCAGCACAAGAGACATGATGGTGTTGATTTACTAAAGCTGGAGCATGCAAAATCTGATGCAACTCTGCATAGGAACTAATCAGCTTCCATGTTTTTTGTGAAAGCTTTATTGAAAAAGCTGAAGTTAGACGCTGATTGGCCACCATGCACAGCTGCACCAGACTTTGCACTCTCCAGTGTTATTATATCAACCCTGATGTCCCTTGTGCTGCTGGCTACTGCTTATCGGTAAGTTGAAATGTTCCTCCTTGATCCCCCCCCCCCTCTCTCTTTTACCCCTACCACCATAATCTTCCTGGCCAATGGCAATTTAGAGAGCTGAAGGAGCTGTGACAGGCACCCATCAAGTGTACCCGACTATGCCCGCCCTTTCCACCCACCTCATCAATTAAACTGTACTATAGCTTCCATGCAAAAAAACAAAAACAATCTATGAATGGAGAACAGGTGGATGACTGAAAGGACCACCTCCTCCATTCGTAGATTGTGTTTCATTCATAAAAGCTATAGTAGAACATCTATGAATGCAGGTGGTGGGCAGAAATGATTGGCATAGTCGGCACTCTTGATGAGTGATTGTCACAGCTCCCTCAGCTCTATTAACCCCCATTGCATCAGAATATTATGGAGGAGGAGGTAGGGGTGGTCAGAGGGGAAAGATTTCATGAGCAGCACGAGTGACACATGCCATTGATAAAAAGTAATGTTCCTTTTGCTGATATTTTCTTTCTCTAAACCAAAGTTTGCCATACATGGGGCATACAGTACATGGCCATATCAGCAGGTTGACTGAAAAAAACTGACCCGATTCCCTCATCCACGCATTTGAGGTGGATGCAGGCCCGTCGCGACAAGACAGGCAAAACAAGCAATTGCTTGGGGCCCCCGAGCTGGCCTGGGACCCCATCAGGGCAGGCCCTTGCCGCGCTGCCGCTTCCTATAAATGCTGCAGCCTGTAGTGTGGCCAAGCTCCTCTTCCTTCCTCCTGCAGTCCGCACGGTACAGGAGATTCAGTTTCCTGTTCCCGGCCAGACTGACAGGAAGTGCACACACTGAGTGCTCACTTCCTTTCAGTCCGGCCGGCCGGAAACAGCAAACCGAATCTCCTGCCGCGCAGTACGCGGTAGGGAGGGGGGGGGGGGTAAAAAGAACACGGGGGGGAGTAAGGGGGGGGGAGGCAGTCATCAAGACCCATTTAGTATGAAAAATATGGTAGCTTGCTGACCATAAGTCATAACCGTACCTGGATGATATGTATCATAAACAAAACAAAAAAGCTTTTTGCAAAAATTTACAAAGCAGAGAAAAGACTCTACAGTAGAGTCTACTGTAGAGTCTTTTCTCTGCTTTGTAAATTTTTGCAAAAAGCTTTAATAAATATTACCTGATTCAAAAAAGAAGCAATAAGATGGAAATGGGATGGTAAAGAAAGAAAATGGAAATAAAGCTATGGTAATTGTTTTGTTTATGATACATATCATCCAGGTAGGGTTATGACTTATGGTCAGCAAGCTACCATATTTTTCATACTAAATGGGTCTTGATGACTGCCTCCCCCCCTTACTCCCCTCCCCCCCTGTGTTCTTCCCCCCCCCCCCCACCCTACCACGTACTGCGCGGCAGGAGATTCGGTTTGCTGTTCCCGGCCGGCCGGACTGAAAGGGAGTGTTTTACGTCACGGTGTTTGGGACGATCGTTTTTTGACTGATGGTGTGTAGGCAAGACTGATGGAAGTCAGCTTCATCGGATTTCCAATGGAAAAATCCATCGGTTTAAAATCCATAGGAAATCCGATCGTGTGTACAGGGCTTAACGATATCTAATGAGGAGAGCAAAAAGAAAGACAGTTCCATATGTATAACAAACCTGTGGACACAGATGTATGTGTTGTAGAGGACTATATGGGTCCGGACTCATGCTACTAGTCCAGAGAAGAAGCGGCTGGAGATGTCAACAAGGGGGATGACAAGGAAACCACACTTTTTGGATTTTTTTTGGAGAGCCCCTGGTGTTTTTTGCAAATGTTCAATTGTTGAAAATGTTCAAATTTTATGCAGTATTTGCACTGTAAACCTTTTTTATTTATATAAAGTGTGGGTGAACTTAAACTGCATCGCTATGCTGTGGTTCCTGTAGGCTTTGCGTGCGTGTGTGTGTGGGGGGGGGGGGTTAGGGGGCCCTCCATGTCCATTTTGCTTTGGGCCCCCAAATTCCTTCAAACGGCCCTGGGTGGATGGGGTAATCCTCCCCGCTATGTCATTGTATTCGGACTACAGGAAGACTCCCCCATAGATTCATAGATTAGCACTGCAACCTATTGTATATGGCACTGATCAAGCTGAAATATACTGACAAGGTGGTTAAACAGAAGTCGAGCGGTAGATTGACTTTTGTTTGACCACAGCGGTCACACATGGACTAAAATTCATTCCGTCCCTGCCGAATTGGCAAAATTTTGATCTCTGCATGTATAGCTTTTGGCTTTAAAGAAACAATGTTGACTGGACAGCAAAAGCTGATAAACGTTCTTCTTATCGAGCTCATCCACGGAGCATCAGCCTGGTGCTGAAGGTGCCTACAAAAATGCAATTGTTCCTGATCCAACCAAAAATGCCCAAAGGAGGAAAACTGTCTGTGTAGGACAGTACCTTTTAGGGGAGCTGTTTCACCATGTACTAAAGATGGTATTGTGACAAATCCATTCAGATAAATTGATTCTCTATTACTGCCAAGACTAATCTAAAATCTGAAGTGACTCAAACTGTACCTATGTACATCTGTTTAAATTCAAGAATCTAAGCTGCATGCTAACAAGGATGTTTTTTTTTTAATTCAGTGTACTGATCCAGTAATAAAATTTGAGCAACATATTGCCACCTGCTGCTGCTTCTATCAATTGCATTGACATTGGCAGCTTACACTAGCACATTGAATCAGAAGAGATAAAATAGCTTCCTGTAATTTATGGGTGAATCATAGACAGCACATTATTACATCTGAGCATACCGGGGAAAACTCTTAGGGGTGTATTTATTTAAAACATTGCAGAGATTTTCGTTGTATGAAACTTAATGTACAATTGTTCTGTGCTAATGGGGGATTGTTATTCAGCTATATTTCCTCCAAGGTGAATATTATTCTTCATACAGAAAATACAGAATGAGTGAATGGCAAAAATACTCTACTAGATGAAGCCAATGATCATAGGAAAAAATAAGTATTTACTTTGACCATAAACATGCAATTATTTTATCCCATTTTCATCTCCCACAGACCTCTCCCTTCCTCACTTGTCTTCTACCCTCATCCAGACAAGCAAGGCAAACAAAAGGACATTACATCTACAAACTTCCTGTCTCTGTACCATCCTCCCTTTAACTTGTCTAACTCTCAATCTATCTTGTCTACTACTACTAGTTGCAGTTGTATTTTCCACTGTTCTCCTTAATGCCACATTACTATTTTCGTGGGTGGGCTACTTCGCCCCCTTCCCACCTACTACCTAATGTCTGGTTCTTCTCATACAGTGGAATATTGCCTGGGTAGAGGGGGAGGATGTGGTACCCTCACTTTTATTATGTTCTTTTGTTATAAGCCTGTATTACTTCAGCCTATCCAGGTTGCCTAGGATTGGAAGCGGGAGCACTACTGCACCTGAGCTTTAAAACCTCCAATAGCCCCTCCTGAGTTCTAGAATTTAGAAGGACCCCGAAGGCTAGATATTCTCATACTTATTTACCCATTTTCCATACCAGGCAATAGCTTGCCCTACCCCCCAACCTATTTGAGCTCTCCAGTCTCACCCTCCCCAACACCAAATTCTAGACCTAGGAATGTTCCTAAAAATTCCCTCAGTGTTAATAGCCTGAAAACAGCTGCTCAACAATTCTCCACTAGCTACAGAAAAACAAAGCAGAAATACTGTACTGAGTTGGCAAGAAACACATTTCAAAAGTATTTTTCCCTACCTTTTAAATAAAATTTTATAATTAACCCCAAATCCAAATCAGAGCCAATGACTGCAGTTTTAGTGGTCCTTGCGCACCTAAAAGCAGATAAAAGGCACTGCGTAGACAATTGCTTTTCAGAAAAGGTGGTGCTTTGCAATTTCTCTTTTTTACTATTAAAGGCTTTGCTTCAATGCAGTATTATACACTGTGTCCACAGCATAGGCGTGCGCACAGGGTGTGCTGGGTGTGCCTAGGCACACCCTAATCACCTTGTGTGGTGCCAATCCCCCCTGCTTCCTGGCATCCCTTGTTTCCCCCCTGCAGTGCTGCCAGCTTCCCTCCTCTGCTCCTCCACTGGCTGCTGCTGCGGGGGATGTTTAAGGATGTATGGATGATTGAACACACTGAGTGATCTGTACTGATCACTCATGTGTTCATTCTTAGTTGGAGCATAGTGAATTATGTTTATTACACTTCCGTTTGTGAATGAACAGGAAGCCGCTCAGCAAAGAACACTTCCCATTCGTTCACTGTCCAGTGCAGCTGAGGTTGTAGAGAAAAGCACTGGGGAAGCTTTTTCCTCAGTCCCTTTCTCTCTTTTTAGACCCTTGATATTTCACCAAAGCCCCCCCAAGGGGCTCCTAAAAAAAAATTAATTAAAATAGTAAGAAATAATTAAAAAAAAATAATATTGTAGAAAAAAAAATATTGACACCGTCCACTGCTCAACTGACACAAATCTCTGCTCTACTGACACTGTCCACTGCTCTGCTGATATACACGATTATGTGTTTGTGCTCTGGGGTGCAAGCCCTAATGCAATAGGCTGTGCACACCAATGGTCCACAGCCACATCTAGGCTTTGCTTTAATGCACTAGTATTCACTGTGTCCATAGTCAAATCTAGGCTTTCATTCAATGCACTATTGTACACTGTGTCCAAAGCCACATCTAGGCTTTCATTCAATGCACTATTGGACACTGTGTCCACAGCCACATCTAGGCTTTGCTTCAATGCAGTATTATACACTGTGTCCACATCCACATCTAGGTTTTGCTTCAATGCAGTATTATACACTGTGTCCACAGCCACATCTAGGTTTTGCTTCAATGCAGTATTATACAATGTGTCCACAGTCACACCTAGGCTTTGCTTCAGTGCAATATTATACACTGTGTCCACAGCTACATTTAGGCTTTCATTAAATACACTATGTCCACAGCCACATCTAGACTTTGCTTCAGTGCAGTATTATACACTGTGTCCACAGTCACATCTAGACTTTGCTTCAGTGCAGTATTATACACTGTGTCCACAGTCACATCTAGGCTTTGCTTCAGTGCAGTATTATACACTGTGTCCACAGCTACATCTAGACTTTACTTCAGTGCACTATTATACACTGTGTCCACAGCTACATCTAGACTTTACTTCAGTGCAGTATTATACACTGTGTCCACAGCTACATCTAGACTTTACTTCAGTGCAGTATTATACACTGTGTCCACAGCTACATCTAGACTTTACTTCAGTGCACTATTATACACTGTGTCCACAGCTACATCTAGACTTTACTTCAGTGCAGTATTATACACTGTGTCCACAGCTACATCTAGACTTTACTTCAGTGCAGTATTATACACTGTGTCCACAGCTACATCTAGACTTTACTTCAGTGCAGTATTATACACTGTGTCCACAGTCACATCTAGACTTTGCTTCAGTGCAGTATTATACACTGTGTCCACAGTCACATCTAGGCTTTGCTTCAGTGCAGTATTATACACTGTGTCCACAGCTACATCTAGACTTTACTTCAGTGCAGTATTATACACTGTGTCCACAGCTACATCTAGACTTTACTTCAGTGCAATATTATACACTGTGTCCACAGCTACATTTAGGCTTTCATTAAATACACTATGTCCACAGCCACATCTAGACTTTGCTTCAGTGCAGTATTATACACTGTGTCCACAGTCACATCTAGGCTTTGCTTCAGTGCAGTATTATACACTGTGTCCACAGTCACATCTAGACTTTGCTTCAGTGCAGTATTATACACTGTGTCCACAGTCACATCTAGGCTTTGCTTCAGTGCAGTATTATACACTGTGTCCACAGCTACATCTAGACTTTACTTCAGTGCACTATTATACACTGTGTCCACAGCTACATCTAGACTTTACTTCAGTGCAGTATTATACACTGTGTCCACAGCTACATCTAGACTTTACCTCAGTGCAGTATTATACACTGTGTCCACAGTCACATCTAGACTTTGCTTCAGTGCAGTATTATACACTGTGTCCACAGCTACATCTAGACTTTACTTCAGTGCACTATTATACACTGTGTCCACAGCTACATCTAGACTTTACTTCAGTGCAGTATTATACACTGTGTCCACAGCTACATCTAGACTTTACTTCAGTGCAGTATTATACACTGTGTCCACAGCTACATCTAGACTTTACTTCAGTGCAGTATTATACACTGTGTCCACAGCTACATCTAGACTTTACTTCAGTGCAGTATTATACACTGTGTCCACAGCTACATCTAGACTTTGCTTCAGTGCAGTATTATACACTGTGTCCACAGCTACATCTAGACTTTACTTCAGTGCACTATTATACACTGTGTCCACAGCTACATCTAGACTTTACTTCAGTGCACTATTATACACTGTGTCCACAGCTACATCTAGACTTTACTTCAGTGCACTATTATACACTGTGTCCACAGCTACATCTAGACTTTACTTCAGTGCAGTATTATACACTGTGTCCACAGCTACATCTAGACTTTGCTTCAGTGCAGTATTATACACTGTGTCCACAGCTACATCTAGACTTTACTTCAGTGCAGTATTATACACTGTGTCCACAGCTACATCTAGACTTTACTTCAGTGCAGTATTATACACTGTGTCCACAGCTACATCTAGACTTTACTTCAGTGCACTATTATACACTGTGTCCACAGCTACATCTAGACTTTGCTTCAGTGCACTATTATACACTGTGTCCACAGCTACATCTAGGCTTTGCTTCAGTGCAGTATTATACACTGTGTCCACAGCTACATCTAGGCTTTGCTTCAGTGCAGTATTATACACTGTGTCCACAGTCACATCTAGACTTTGCTTCAGTGCAGTATTATACACTGTGTCCACAGCTACATCTAGACTTTACTTCAGTGCACTATTATACACTGTGTCCACAGCTACATCTAGACTTTGCTTCAGTGCACTATTATACACTGTGTCCACAGCTACATCTAGACTTTACTTCAGTGCAGTATTATACACTGTGTCCACAGCTACATCTAGACTTTACTTCAGTGCAGTATTATACACTGTGTCCACAGCTACATCTAGGCTTTACTTCAGTGCAGTATTATACACTGTGTCCACAGCTACATCTAGGCTTTGCTTCAGTGCAGTATTATACACTGTGTCCACAGCTATATCTAGACTTTACTTCAGTGCAGTATTATACACTGTGTCCACAGTCACATCTAGACTTTGCTTCAGTGCAGTATTATACACTGTGTCCACAGCTACATCTAGACTTTACTTCAGTGCACTATTATACACTGTGTCCACAGCTACATCTAGACTTTGCTTCAGTGCACTATTATACACTGTGTCCACAGCTACATCTAGGCTTTGCTTCAGTGCAGTATTATACACTGTGTCCACAGTCACATCTAGACTTTGCTTCAGTGCAGTATTATACACTGTGTCCACAGCTACATCTAGACTTTACTTCAGTGCAGTATTATACACTGTGTCCACAGCTACATCTAGACTTTACTTCAGTGCACTATTATACACTGTGTCCACAGTCACATCTAGACTTTACTTCAGTGCACTATTATACACTGTGTCCACAGCTACATCTAGACTTTACTTCAGTGCAGTATTATACACTGTGTCCACAGTCACATCTAGACTTTACTTCAGTGCACTATTATACACTGTGTCCACAGTCACATCTAGACTTTGCTTCAGTGCAGTATTATACACTGTGTCCACAGCTACATCTAGACTTTACTTCAGTGCAGTATTATACACTGTGTCCACAGTCACATCTAGACTTTGCTTCAGTGCAGTATTATACACTGTGTCCACAGCTACATCTAGACTTTACTTCAGTGCAGTATTATACACTGTGTCCACAGTCACATCTAGACGTTGCTTCAGTGCAGTATTATACACTGTGTCCACAGCTACATCTAGACTTTACTTCAGTGCACTATTATACACTGTGTCCACAGCTACATCTAGACTTTACTTCAGTGCACTATTATACACTGTGTCCACAGCTACATCTAGACTTTACTTCAGTGCACTATTATACACTGTGTTCACAGCTACATCTAGACTTTACTTCAGTGCAGTATTATACACTGTGTCCACAGTCACATCTAGGCTTTGCTTCAGTGCAGTATTATACACTGTGTCCACAGTCACATCTAGACTTTACTTCAGTGCAGTATTATACACTGTGTCCACAGCTACATCTAGACTTTACTTCAGTGCAGTATTATACACTGTGTCCACAGCTACATCTAGACTTTACTTCAGTGCACTATTATACACTGTGTTCACAGCTACATCTAGACTTTACTTCAGTGCAGTATTATACACTGTGTCCACAGTCACATCTAGGCTTTGCTTCAGTGCAGTATTATACACTGTGTTCACAGGCACATCTAGGCTTTGCTTCAGTGCAGTATTATACACTGTGTCCACAGTCACATCTAGGCTTTGCTTCAGTGCAGTATTATACACTGTGTCCACAGTCACATCTAGACTTTACTTCAGTGCAGTATTATACACTGTGTCCACAGCTACATCTAGACTTTACTTCAGTGCAGTATTATACACTGTGTCCACAGCTACATCTAGACTTTACTTCAGTGCAGTATTATACACTGTGTCCACAGCTACATCTAGACTTTACTTCAGTGCAGTATTATACACTGTGTCCACAGCTACATCTAAGACTTTACTTCAGTGCAGTATTATACACTGTGTCCACAGCTACATCTAGACTTTACTTCAGTGCAGTATTATACACTGTGTCCACAGTCACATCTAGACTTTGCTTCAGTGCAGTATTATACACTGTGTCCACAGCTACATCTAGACTTTACTTCAGTGCACTATTATACACTGTGTCCACAGCTACATCTAGACTTTACTTCAGTGCACTATTATACACTGTGTCCACAGCTACATCTAGACTTTGCTTCAGTGCAGTATTATACACTGTGTCCACAGCTACATCTAGACTTTACTTCAGTGCAGTATTATACACTGTGTCCACAGCTACATCTAGACTTTACTTCAGTGCAGTATTATACACTGTGTCCACAGCTACATCTAGACTTTACTTCAGTGCACTATTATACACTGTGTCCACAGCTACATCTAGACTTTACTTCAGTGCACTATTATACACTGTGTCCACAGCTACATCTAGGCTTTGCTTCAGTGCAGTATTATACACTGTGTCCACAGCTACATCTAGACTTTACTTCAGTGCAGTATTATACACTGTGTCCACAGTCACATCTAGACTATACTTCAGTGCAGTATTATACACTGTGTCCACAGCTACATCTAGACTTTACTTCAGTGCACTATTATACACTGTGTCCACAGCTACATCTAGACTTTACTTCAGTGCAGTATTATACACTGTGTCCACAGTCACATCTAGACTTTGCTTCAGTGCAGTATTATACACTGTGTCCACAGCTACATCTAGACTTTACTTCAGTGCACTATTATACACTGTGTCCACAGCTACATCTAGACTTTGCTTCAGTGCACTATTATACACTGTGTCCACAGCTACATCTAGGCTTTGCTTCAGTGCAGTATTATACACTGTGTCCACAGCTACATCTAGACTTTGCTTCAGTGCAGTATTATACACTGTGTCCACAGCTACATCTAGACTTTACTTCAGTGCAGTATTATACACTGTGTCCACAGTCACATCTAGACTTTACTTCAGTGCAGTATTATACACTGTGTCCACAGCTACATCTAGACTTTACTTCAGTGCACTATTATACACTGTGTCCACATCCACATCTAGGTTTTGCTTCAATGCAGTATTATACACTGTGTCCACAGCCACATCTAGGTTTTGCTTCAATGCAGTATTATACAATGTGTCCACAGTCACACCTAGGCTTTGCTTCAGTGCAGTATTATACACTGTGTCCACAGCTACATTTAGGCTTTCATTAAATACACTATGTCCACAGCCACATCTAGACTTTGCTTCAGTGCAGTATTATACACTGTGTCCACAGTCACATCTAGACTTTGCTTCAGTGCAGTATTATACACTGTGTCCACAGCTACATCTAGACTTTACTTCAGTGCAGTATTATACACTGTGTCCACAGCTACATCTAGACTTTACTTCAGTGCAGTATTATACACTGTGTCCACAGTCACATCTAGACTTTGCTTCAGTGCAGTATTATACACTGTGTCCACAGTCACATCTAGGCTTTGCTTCAGTGCAGTATTATACACTGTGTCCACAGTCACATCTAGACTTTGCTTCAGTGCAGTATTATACACTGTGTCCACAGCTACATCTAGACTTTACTTCAGTGCAGTATTATACACTGTGTCCACAGTCACATCTAGACTTTACTTCAGTGCAGTATTATACACTGTGTCCACAGCTACATCTAGACTTTACTTCAGTGCAGTATTATACACTGTGTCCACAGTCACATCTAGACTTTGCTTCAGTGCAGTATTATACACTGTGTCCACAGTCACATCTAGGCTTTGCTTCAGTGCAGTATTATACACTGTGTCCACAGTCACATCTAGACTTTGCTTCAGTGCAGTATTATACACTGTGTCCACAGCTACATCTAGACTTTACTTCAGTGCAGTATTATACACTGTGTCCACAGTCACATCTAGACTTTACTTCAGTGCAGTATTATACACTGTGTCCACAGCTACATCTAGACTTTACTTCAGTGCAGTATTATACACTGTGTTCACAGCTACATCTAGACTTTACTTCAGTGCAGTATTATACACTGTGTCCACAGTCACATCTAGACTTTACTTCAGTGCAGTATTATACACTGTGTCCACAGCTACATCTAGACTTTACTTCAGTGCACTATTATACACTGTGTTCACAGCTACATCTAGACTTTACTTCAGTGCAGTATTATACACTGTGTCCACAGTCACATCTAGACTTTGCTTCAGTGCAGTATTATACACTGTGTCCACAGCTACATCTAGACTTTACTTCAGTGCACTATTATACACTGTGTCCACAGCTACATCTAGGCTTTGCTTCAGTGCAGTATTATACACTGTGTCCACAGCTACATCTAGACTTTACTTCAGTGCAGTATTATACACTGTGTCCACAGTCACATCTAGACTTTACTTCAGTGCAGTATTATACACTGTGTCCACAGCTACATCTAGACTTTACTTCAGTGCACTATTATACACTGTGTCCACAGCTACATCTAGACTTTACTTCAGTGCAGTATTATACACTGTGTCCACAGTCACATCTAGACTTTGCTTCAGTGCAGTATTATACACTGTGTCCACAGCTACATCTAGACTTTACTTCAGTGCACTATTATACACTGTGTCCACAGTCACATCTAGACTTTACTTCAGTGCACTATTATACACTGTGTCCACAGCTACATCTAGACTTTACTTCAGTGCAGTATTATACACTGTGTCCACAGCTACATCTAGACTTTACTTCAGTGCAGTATTATACACTGTGTCCACAGCTACATCTAGACTTTGCTTCAGTGCAGTATTATACACTGTGTCCACAGCTACATCTAGACTTTACTTCAGTGCAGTATTATACACTGTGTCCACAGCTACATCTAGACTTTACTTCAGTGCAGTATTATACACTGTGTCCACAGCTACATCTAGACTTTACTTCAGTGCACTATTATACACTGTGTCCACAGTCACATCTAGACTTTACTTCAGTGCACTATTATACACTGTGTCCACAGCTACATCTAGACTTTACTTCAGTGCAGTATTATACACTGTGTCCACAGCTACATCTAGACTTTACTTCAGTGCAGTATTATACACTGTGTCCACAGCTACAGCTAGACTTTACTTCAGTGCACTATTATACACTGTGTCCACAGCTACATCTAGACTTTACTTCAGTGCAGTATTATACACTGTGTCCACAGCTACATCTAGACTTTACTTCAGTGCAGTATTATACACTGTGTCCACAGTCACATCTAGACTTTGCTTCAGTGCAGTATTATACACTGTGTCCACAGCTACATCTAGACTTTACTTCAGTGCAGTATTATACACTGTGTCCACAGTCACATCTAGACTTTGCTTCTGTGCAGTATTATACACTGTGTCCACAGCTACATCTAGACTTTACTTCAGTGCAGTATTATACACTGTGTCCACAGTCACATCTAGACTTTGCTTCAGTGCAGTATTATACACTGTGTCCACAGCTACATCTAGACTTTACTTCAGTGCAGTATTATACACTGTGTCCACAGTCACATCTAGGCTTTGCTTCAGTGCAGTATTATACACTGTGTCCACAGCTACATCTAGACTTTACTTCAGTGCAGTATTATACACTGTGTCCACAGTCACATCTAGACTTTACTTCAGTGCAGTATTATACACTGTGTCCACAGTCACATCTAGGCTTTGCTTCAGTGCAGTATTATACACTGTGTTCACAGGCACATCTAGGCTTTGCTTCAGTGCAGTATTATACACTGTGTCCACAGCTACATCTAGTCTTTACTTCAGTGCAGTATTATACACTGTGTCCACAGCTACATCTAGACTTTACTTCAGTGCACTATAATACACTGTGTCCACAGCTACATCTAGACTTTACTTCAGTGCAGTATTATACACTGTGTCCACAGCTACATCTAGACTTTGCTTCAGTGCAGTATTATACACTGTGTCCACAGCTACATCTAGACTTTACTTCAGTGCAGTATTATACACTGTGTCCACAGCTACATCTAGACTTTACTTCAGTGCACTATTATACACTGTGTCCACAGCTACATCTAGACTTTACTTCAGTGCAGTATTATACACTGTGTCCACAGCTACATCTAGACTTTACTTCAGTGCAGTATTATACACTGTGTCCACAGCTACATCTAGACTTTACTTCAGTGCAGTATTATACACTGTGTCCACAGTCACATCTAGGCTTTGCTTCAGTGCAGTATTATACACTGTGTCCACAGTCACATCTAGACTTTACTTCAGTGCAGTATTATACACTGTGTCCACAGCTACATCTAGACTTTACTTCAGTGCAGTATTATACACTGTGTCCACAGCTACATCTAGACTTTACTTCAGTGCAGTATTATACACTGTGTCCACAGCTACATCTAGACTTTACTTCAGTGCACTATTATACACTGTGTCCACAGCTACATCTAGACTTTACTTCAGTGCAGTATTATACACTGTGTCCACAGCTACATCTAGACTTTACTTCAGTGCAGTATTATACACTGTGTCCACAGCTACATCTAGACTTTACTTCAGTGCACTATTATACACTGTGTCCACATCCACATCTAGGTTTTGCTTCAATGCAGTATTATACACTGTGTCCACAGCCACATCTAGGTTTTGCTTCAATGCAGTATTATACAATGTGTCCACAGTCACACCTAGGCTTTGCTTCAGTGCAATATTATACACTGTGTCCACAGCTACATTTAGGCTTTCATTAAATACACTATGTCCACAGCCACATCTAGACTTTGCTTCAGTGCAGTATTATACACTGTGTCCACAGTCACATCTAGGCTTTGCTTAGGTGCAGTATTATACACTGTGTCCACAGTCACATCTAGACTTTGCTTCAGTGCAGTATTATACACTGTGTCCACAGCTACATCTAGACTTTACTTCAGTGCACTATTATACACTGTGTCCACAGCTACATCTAGACTTTACTTCAGTGCACTATTATACACTGTGTCCACAGCTACATCTAGGCTTTGCTTCAGTGCAGTATTATACACTGTGTCCACAGCTACATCTAGACTTTACTTCAGTGCAGTATTATACACTGTGTCCACAGTCACATCTAGACTTTACTTCAGTGCAGTATTATACACTGTGTCCACAGCTACATCTAGACTTTACTTCAGTGCACTATTATACACTGTGTCCACAGCTACATCTAGACTTTACTTCAGTGCAGTATTATACACTGTGTCCACAGTCACATCTAGACTTTGCTTCAGTGCAGTATTATACACTGTGTCCACAGCTACATCTAGACTTTACTTCAGTGCACTATTATACACTGTGTCCACAGCTACATCTAGACTTTGCTTCAGTGCACTATTATACACTGTGTCCACAGCTACATCTAGACTTTACTTCAGTGCAGTATTATACACTGTGTCCACAGCTACATCTAGACTTTACTTCAGTGCAGTATTATACACTGTGTCCACAGTCACATCTAGACTTTGCTTCAGTGCAGTATTATACACTGTGTCCACAGCTACATCTAGACTTTACTTCAGTGCAGTATTATACACTCTGTCCACAGTCACATCTAGACTTTGCTTCAGTGCAGTATTATACACTGTGTCCACAGCTACATCTAGACTTTACTTCAGTGCAGTATTATACACTGTGTCCACAGGTACATCTAGACTTTACTTCAGTGCACTATTATACACTGTGTCCACAGCTACATTTAGGCTTTCATTAAATACACTATGTCCACAGCCACATCTAGACTTTGCTTCAGTGCAGTATTATACACTGTGTCCACAGTCACATCTAGACTTTGCTTCAGTGCAGTATTATACACTGTGTCCACAGTCACATCTAGGCTTTGCTTCAGTGCAGTATTATACACTGTGTCCACAGTCACATCTAGACTTTACTTCAGTGTAGTATTATACACTGTGTCCACAGTCACATCTAGGCTTTGCTTCAGTGCAGTATTATACACTGTGTTCACAGGCACATCTAGGCTTTGCTTCAGTGCAGTATTATACACTGTGTCCACAGCTACATCTAGACTTTACTTCAGTGCAGTATTATACACTGTGTCCACAGCTACATCTAGACTTTACTTCAGTGCAGTATTATACACTGTGTCCACAGCTACATCTAGACTTTACTTCAGTGCAGTATTATACACTGTGTCCACAGTCACATCTAGGCTTTGCTTCAGTGCAGTATTATACACTGTGTCCACAGCTACATCTAGACTTTACTTCAGTGCAGTATTATACACTGTGTCCACAGTCACATCTAGACTTTACTTCAGTGCAGTATTATACACTGTGTCCACAGCTACATCTAGACTTTACTTCAGTGCAGTATTATACACTGTGTCCACAGCTACATCTAGACTTTACTTCAGTGCAGTATTATACACTGTGTCCACAGTCACATCTAGACTTTGCTTCAGTGCAGTATTATACACTGTGTCCACAGCTACATCTAGACTTTACTTCAGTGCACTATTATACACTGTGTCCACAGCTACATCTAGACTTTACTTCAGTGCAGTATTATACACTGTGTCCACAGTCACATCTAGGCTTTGCTTCAGTGCAGTATTATACACTGTGTTCACAGGCACATCTAGGCTTTGCTTCAGTGCAGTATTATACACTGTGTCCACAGTCACATCTAGGCTTTGCTTCAGTGCAGTATTATACACTGTGTCCACAGTCACATCTAGACTTTACTTCAGTGCAGTATTATACACTGTGTCCACAGCTACATCTAGACTTTACTTCAGTGCAGTATTATACACTGTGTCCACAGCTACATCTAGACTTTACTTCAGTGCAGTATTATACACTGTGTCCACAGCTACATCTAGACTTTACTTCAGTGCAGTATTATACACTGTGTCCACAGCTACATCTAAGACTTTACTTCAGTGCAGTATTATACACTGTGTCCACAGCTACATCTAGACTTTACTTCAGTGCAGTATTATACACTGTGTCCACAGTCACATCTAGACTTTGCTTCAGTGCAGTATTATACACTGTGTCCACAGCTACATCTAGACTTTACTTCAGTGCACTATTATACACTGTGTCCACAGCTACATCTAGACTTTACTTCAGTGCACTATTATACACTGTGTCCACAGCTACATCTAGACTTTGCTTCAGTGCAGTATTATACACTGTGTCCACAGCTACATCTAGACTTTACTTCAGTGCAGTATTATACACTGTGTCCACAGCTACATCTAGACTTTACTTCAGTGCAGTATTATACACTGTGTCCACAGCTACATCTAGACTTTACTTCAGTGCACTATTATACACTGTGTCCACAGCTACATCTAGACTTTACTTCAGTGCACTATTATACACTGTGTCCACAGCTACATCTAGGCTTTGCTTCAGTGCAGTATTATACACTGTGTCCACAGTCACATCTAGACTTTGCTTCAGTGCAGTATTATACACTGTGTCCACAGTCACATCTAGGCTTTGCTTCAGTGCAGTATTATACACTGTGTCCACAGCTACATCTAGACTTTGCTTCAGTGCAGTATTATACACTGTGTCCACAGCTACATCTAGACTTTACTTCAGTGCAGTATTATACACTGTGTCCACAGTCACATCTAGACTTTACTTCAGTGCAGTATTATACACTGTGTCCACATCCACATCTAGGTTTTGCTTCAATGCAGTATTATACACTGTGTCCACAGCCACATCTAGGTTTTGCTTCAATGCAGTATTAAACAATGTGTCCACAGTCACACCTAGGCTTTGCTTCAGTGCAATATTATACACTGTGTCCACAGCTACATTTAGGCTTTCATTAAATACACTATGTCCACAGCCACATCTAGACTTTGCTTCAGTGCAGTATTATACACTGTGTCCACAGTCACATCTAGACTTTGCTTCAGTGCAGTATTATACACTGTGTCCACAGCTACATCTAGACTTTACTTCAGTGCAGTATTATACACTGTGTCCACAGTCACATCTAGACTTTGCTTCAGTGCAGTATTATACACTGTGTCCACAGTCACATCTAGACTATACTTCAGTGCAGTATTATACACTGTGTCCACAGTCACATCTAGACTTTGCTTCAGTGCAGTATTATACACTGTGTCCACAGCTACATCTAGACTTTACTTCAGTGCAGTATTATACACTGTGTCCACAGTCACATCTAGACTTTGCTTCAGTGCAGTATTATACACTGTGTCCACAGCTACATCTAGACTTTACTTCAGTGCACTATTATACACTGTGTCCACAGCTACATCTAGACTTTGCTTCAGTGCACTATTATACACTGTGTCCACAGCTACATCTAGGCTTTGCTTCAGTGCAGTATTATACACTGTGTCCACAGCTACATCTAGACTTTACTTCAGTGCAGTATTATACACTGTGTCCACAGCTACATCTAGACTTTACTTCAGTGCAGTATTATACACTGTGTCCACAGCTACATCTAGACTTTACTTCAGTGCACTATTATACACTGTGTCCACATCCACATCTAGGTTTTGCTTCAATGCAGTATTATACACTGTGTCCACAGCCACATCTAGGTTTTGCTTCAATGCAGTATTATACAATGTGTCCACAGTCACACCTAGGCTTTGCTTCAGTGCAATATTATACACTGTGTCCACAGCTACATTTAGGCTTTCATTAAATACACTATGTCCACAGCCACATCTAGACTTTGCTTCAGTGCAGTATTATACACTGTGTCCACAGTCACATCTAGACTTTGCTTCAGTGCAGTATTATACACTGTGTCCACAGCTACATCTAGACTTTACTTCAGTGCAGTATTATACACTGTGTCCACAGTCACATCTAGACTTTGCTTCAGTGCAGTATTATACACTGTGTCCACAGTCACATCTAGGCTTTGCTTCAGTGCAGTATTATACACTGTGTCCACAGTCACATCTAGACTTTGCTTCAGTGCAGTATTATACACTGTGTCCACAGCTACATCTAGACTTTACTTCAGTGCAGTATTATACACTGTGTCCACAGTCACATCTAGACTTTGCTTCAGTGCAGTATTATACACTGTGTCCACAGCTACATCTAGACTTTACTTCAGTGCACTATTATACACTGTGTCCACAGCTACATCTAGGCTTTGCTTCAGTGCAGTATTATACACTGTGTCCACAGCTACATCTAGACTTTACTTCAGTGCAGTATTATACACTGTGTCCACAGTCACATCTAGACTTTACTTCAGTGCAGTATTATACACTGTGTCCACAGCTACATCTAGACTTTACTTCAGTGCACTATTATACACTGTGTCCACAGCTACATCTAGACTTTACTTCAGTGCAGTATTATACACTGTGTCCACAGTCACATCTAGACTTTGCTTCAGTGCAGTATTATACACTGTGTCCACAGCTACATCTAGACTTTACTTCAGTGCACTATTATACACTGTGTCCACAGCTACATCTAGACTTTGCTTCAGTGCACTATTATACACTGTGTCCACAGCTACATCTAGGCTTTGCTTCAGTGCAGTATTATACACTGTGTCCACAGCTACATCTAGACTTTACTTCAGTGCAGTATTATACACTGTGTCCACAGTCACATCTAGACTTTGCTTCAGTGCAGTATTATACACTGTGTCCACAGCTACATCTAGACTTTACTTCAGTGCAGTATTATACACTGTGTCCACAGCTACATCTAGACTTTACTTCAGTGCAGTATTATACACTGTGTCCACAGCTACATCTAGACTTTACTTCAGTGCAGTATTATACACTGTGTCCACAGCTACATCTAGACTTTGCTTCAGTGCAGTATTATACACTGTGTCCACAGCTACATCTAGACTTTACTTCAGTGCAGTATTATACACTGTGTCCACAGCTACATCTAGACTTTACTTCAGTGCACTATTATACACTGTGTCCACAGCTACATCTAGACTTTACTTCAGTGCAGTATTATACACTGTGTCCACAGCTACATCTAGACTTTACTTCAGTGCAGTATTATACACTGTGTCCACAGTCACATCTAGACTTTGCTTCAGTGCAGTATTATACACTGTGTCCACAGCTACATCTAGACTTTACTTCAGTGCAGTATTATACACTGTGTCCACAGTCACATCTAGACTTTGCTTCAGTGCAGTATTATACACTGTGTCCACAGCTACATCTAGACTTTACTTCAGTGCAGTATTATACACTGTGTCCACAGTCACATCTAGACTTTGCTTCAGTGCAGTATTATACACTGTGTCCACAGCTACATCTAGACTTTACTTCAGTGCAGTATTATACACTGTGTCCACAGCTACATCTAGACTTTACTTCAGTGCAGTATTATACACTGTGTCCACAGTCACATCTAGGCTTTGCTTCAGTGCAGTATTATACACTGTGTCCACAGTCACATCTAGACTTTACTTCAGTGCAGTATTATACACTGTGCCCACAGCTACATCTAGACTTTACTTCAGTGCAGTATTATACACTGTGTCCACAGCTACATCTAGACTTTACTTCAGTGCAGTATTATACACTGTGTCCACAGCTACATCTAGACTTTACTTCAGTGCACTATTATACACTGTGTCCACATCCACATCTAGGTTTTGCTTCAATGCAGTATTATACACTGTGTCCACAGCCACATCTAGGTTTTGCTTCAATGCAGTATTATACAATGTGTCCACAGTCACACCTAGGCTTTGCTTCAGTGCAATATTATACACTGTGTCCACAGCTACATTTAGGCTTTCATTAAATACACTATGTCCACAGCCACATCTAGACTTTGCTTCAGTGCAGTATTATACACTGTGTCCACAGTCACATCTAGGCTTTGCTTCAGTGCAGTATTATACACTGTGTCCACAGCTACATCTAGACTTTACTTCAGTGCACTATTATACACTGTGTCCACAGCTACATCTAGACTTTACTTCAGTGCACTATTATACACTGTGTCCACAGCTACATCTAGGCTTTGCTTCAGTGCAGTATTATACACTGTGTCCACAGCTACATCTAGACTTTACTTCAGTGCAGTATTATACACTGTGTCCACAGTCACATCTAGACTTTACTTCAGTGCAGTATTATACACTGTGTCCACAGCTACATCTAGACTTTACTTCAGTGCACTATTATACACTGTGTCCACAGCTACATCTAGACTTTACTTCAGTGCAGTATTATACACTGTGTCCACAGTCACATCTAGACTTTGCTTCAGTGCAGTATTATACACTGTGTCCACAGCTACATCTAGACTTTACTTCAGTGCACTATTATACACTGTGTCCACAGCTACATCTAGACTTTGCTTCAGTGCACTATTATACACTGTGTCCACAGCTACATCTAGACTTTACTTCAGTGCATTATTATACACTGTGTCCACAGCTACATCTAGACTTTACTTCAGTGCAGTATTATACACTGTGTCCACAGTCACATCTAGACTTTGCTTCAGTGCAGTATTATACACTGTGTCCACAGCTACATCTAGACTTTACTTCAGTGCAGTATTATACACTGTGTCCACAGTCACATCTAGACTTTGCTTCAGTGCAGTATTATACACTGTGTCCACAGCTACATCTAGACTTTACTTCAGTGCAGTATTATACACTGTGTCCACAGGTACATCTAGACTTTACTTCAGTGCACTATTATACACTGTGTCCACAGCTACATTTAGACTTTACTTCAGTGCAGTATTATACACTGTGTCCACAGCTACATCTAGACTTTACTTCAGTGCAGTATTATACACTGTGTCCACAGCTACATCTAGACTTTACTTCAGTGCAGTATTATACACTGTGTCCACAGCTACATCTAGACTTTACTTCAGTGCACTATTATACACTGTGTCCACAGCTACATCTAGACTTTACTTCAGTGCAGTATTATACACTGTGTCCACAGCTACATCTAGACTTTACTTCAGTGCAGTATTATACACTGTGTCCACAGCTACATCTAGACTTTACTTCAGTGCAGTATTATACACTGTGTCCACAGCTACATCTAGACTTTACTTCAGTGCACTATTATACACTGTGTCCACAGCTACATCTAGACTTTACTTCAGTGCAGTATTATACACTGTGTCCACAGCTACATCTAGACTTTACTTCAGTGCAGTATTATACACTGTGTCCACAGCTACATCTAGACTTTACTTCAGTGCACTATTATACACTGTGTCCACAGCTACATCTAGACTTTACTTCAGTGCACTATTATACACTATGTCCACAGCTACATCTAGACTTTACTTCAGTGCAGTATTATACACTGTGTCCACAGCTACATCTAGACTTTACTTCAGTGCAGTATTATACACTGTGTCCACAGCTACATCTAGACTTTACTTCAGTGCAGTATTATACACTGTGTCCACAGTCACATCTAGACTTTGCTTCAGTGCAGTATTATACACTGTGTCCACAGTCACATCTAGACTTTGCTTCAGTGCAGTATTATACACTGTGTCCACAGCTACATCTAGACTTTACTTCAGTGCAGTATTATACACTGTGTCCACAGTCACATCTAGACTTTGCTTCAGTGCAGTATTATACACTGTGTCCACAGCTACATCTAGGCTTTGCTTCAGTGCAGTATTATACACTGTGTCCACAGCTACATCTAGACTTTACTTCAGTGCAGTATTATACACTGTGTCCACAGCTACATCTAGACTTTACTTCAGTGCAGTATTATACACTGTGTCCACAGCTACATCTAGGCTTTGCTTCAGTGCAGTATTATACACTGTGTCCACAGTCACATCTAGACTTTGCTTCAGTGCACTATTATACACTGTGTCCACAGCTACATCTAGGCTTTGCTTCAGTGCAGTATTATACACTGTGTCCACAGCTACATCTAGACTTTACTTCAGTGCAGTATTATACACTGTGTCCACAGCTACATCTAGACTTTACTTCAGTGCAGTATTATACACTGTGTCCACAGTCACATCTAGACTTTGCTTCAGTGCAGTATTATACACTGTGTCCACAGCTACATCTAGACTTTACTTCAGTGCAGTATTATACACTGTGTCCACAGTCACATCTAGACTTTGCTTCAGTGCAGTATTATACACTGTGTCCACAGCTACATCTAGACTTTACTTCAGTGCAGTATTATACACTGTGTCCACAGCTACATCTAGACTTTACTTCAGTGCACTATTATACACTGTGTTCACAGCTACATCTAGACTTTACTTCAGTGCAGTATTATACACTGTGTCCACAGTCACATCTAGACTTTGCTTCAGTGCAGTATTATACACTGTGTCCACAGCTACATCTAGACTTTACTTCAGCGCAGTATTATACACTGTGTCCACAGTCACATCTAGACTTTGCTTCAGTGCAGTATTATACACTGTGTCCACAGCTACATCTAGACTTTACTTCAGTGCAGTATTATACACTGTGTCCACAGTCACATCTAGACTTTGCTTCAGTGCAGTATTATACACTGTGTCCACAGCTACATCTAGGCTTTGCTTCAGTGCAGTATTATACACTGTGTCCACAGCTACATCTAGACTTTACTTCAGTGCAGTATTATACACTGTGTCCACAGCTACATCTAGACTTTACTTCAGTGCAGTATTATACACTGTGTCCACAGCTACATCTAGACTTTACTTCAGTGCAGTATTATACACTGTGTCCACAGTCACATCTAGACTTTGCTTCAGTGCAGTATTATACACTGTGTCCACAGCTACATCTAGACTTTACTTCAGTGCAGTATTATACACTGTGTCCACAGCTACATCTAGACTTTACTTCAGTGCAGTATTATACACTGTGTCCACAGCTACATCTAGACTTTACTTCAGTGCAGTATTATACACTGTGTCCACAGCTACATCTAGACTTTACTTCAGTGCACTATTATACACTGTGTCCACAGCTACATCTAGACTTTACTTCAGTGCACTATTATACACTATGTCCACAGCTACATCTAGACTTTACTTCAGTGCAGTATTATACACTGTGTCCACAGCTACATCTAGACTTTACTTCAGTGCAGTATTATACACTGTGTCCACAGCTACATCTAGACTTTACTTCAGTGCAGTATTATACACTGTGTCCACAGTCACATCTAGACTTTGCTTCAGTGCAGTATTATACACTGTGTCCACAGCTACATCTAGACTTTACTTCAGTGCAGTATTATACACTGTGTCCACAGTCACATCTAGACTTTGCTTCAGTGCAGTATTATACACTGTGTCCACAGCTACATCTAGACTTTACTTCAGTGCAGTATTATACACTGTGTCCACAGTCACATCTAGACTTTGCTTCAGTGCAGTATTATACACTGTGTCCACAGCTACATCTAGGCTTTGCTTCAGTGCAGTATTATACACTGTGTCCACAGCTACATCTAGACTTTACTTCAGTGCAGTATTATACACTGTGTCCACAGCTACATCTAGACTTTACTTCAGTGCAGTATTATACACTGTGTCCACAGCTACATCTAGGCTTTGCTTCAGTGCAGTATTATACACTGTGTCCACAGCTACATCTAGACTTTACTTCAGTGCAGTATTATACACTGTGTCCACAGCTACATCTAGACTTTACTTCAGTGCAGTATTATACACTGTGTCCACAGTCACATCTAGACTTTGCTTCAGTGCAGTATTATACACTGTGTCCACAGCTACATCTAGACTTTACTTCAGTGCAGTATTATACACTGTGTCCACAGTCACATCTAGACTTTGCTTCAGTGCAGTATTATACACTGTGTCCACAGCTACATCTAGACTTTACTTCAGTGCAGTATTATACACTGTGTCCACAGCTACATCTAGACTTTACTTCAGTGCACTATTATACACTGTGTTCACAGCTACATCTAGACTTTACTTCAGTGCAGTATTATACACTGTGTCCACAGTCACATCTAGACTTTGCTTCAGTGCAGTATTATACACTGTGTCCATAGCTACATCTAGACTTTACTTCAGTGCAGTATTATACACTGTGTCCACAGTCACATCTAGACTTTGCTTCAGTGCAGTATTATACACTGTGTCCACAGCTACATCTAGACTTTACTTCAGTGCAGTATTATACACTGTGTCCACAGTCACATCTAGACTTTGCTTCAGTGCAGTATTATACACTGTGTCCACAGCTACATCTAGGCTTTGCTTCAGTGCAGTATTATACACTGTGTCCACAGCTACATCTAGACTTTACTTCAGTGCAGTATTATACACTGTGTCCACAGCTACATCTAGACTTTACTTCAGTGCAATATTATACACTGTGTCCACAGCTACATCTAGGCTTTGCTTCAGTGCAGTATTATACACTGTGTCCACAGTCACATCTAGACTTTACTTCAGTGCACTATTATACACTGTGTCCACAGCTACATCTAGACTTTACTTCAGTGCAGTATTATACACTGTGTCCACAGCTACATCTAGACTTTACTTCAGTGCAGTATTATACACTGTGTCCACAGCTACATCTAGACTTTACTTCAGTGCAGTATTATACACTGTGTCCACAGCTACATCTAGACTTTACTTCAGTGCAGTATTATACACTGTGTCCACAGCTACATCTAGACTTTACTTCAGTGCACTATTATACACTGTGTCCACAGCTACATCTAGACTTTACTTCAGTGCAGTATTATACACTGTGTCCACAGCTACATCTAGACTTTACTTCAGTGCACTCTTATACACTGTGTCCACAGCTACATCTAGACTTTACTTCAGTGCAGTATTATACACTGTGTCCACAGCTACATCTAGACTTTACTTCAGTGCACTATTATACACTGTGTCCACAGCTACATCTAGACTTTACTTCAGTGCACTATTATACACTGTGTCCACAGCTACATCTAGACTTTACTTCAGTGCAGTATTATACACTGTGTCCACAGCTACATCTAGACTTTACTTCAGTGCAGTATTATACACTGTGTCCACAGCTACATCTAGACTTTACTTCAGTGCAGTATTATACACTGTGTCCACAGTCACATCTAGACTTTGCTTCAGTGCAGTATTATACACTGTGTCCACAGCTACATCTAGACTTTACTTCAGTGCAGTATTATACACTGTGTCCACAGTCACATCTAGACTTTGCTTCAGTGCATAGGTGTGCGCAGCCTATTGCATTAGGGTGTGCACCCCAAAGCTCAAACACATACTACCGATCACTCACGATGAAAGGGAAAGGGGCCGGTAAGTTACATATTTACCGGCCCCTTCCCTCACTCATCCTGAGACATCCCTGCAGCAACAGCCAGAGGGAGAGGAGAGTAGGGAAGCCGACAGCACTGCAAGGGGAAGGAGAGGGGGGAACCTAGGCAGTAGGGGGAATCTGTGCTGCATAGGGTGATTAGGGTGTGCCTGGGCACACCTGGCACACCCTGTGCGCATGCCTATGCTTCAGTGCAATATTATACAATGTGTCCACAGTCACATCTTCACCCCCAATCTTCTGGTTAATTTCAGATAAATATAGATACATGCCAGACATTCTAGAGCTGACAAAACACATGCACTAACTGTAACACACAAACTCAATATTCACCCGAGAAAAAAACTCCTTGGACTCTTGCCCTCTTTTTCCACACAAGACCTTGTTCTTGATTTATAAGAGAAAGGCTCTGATCTTAAGTCAGTGTCTGGAGAAACTGATCCATATTCACTGCTACTGCTTGTATCTTCCACCATTACTGGAACCGGCAATGATATACTTCTAAGATATTCTGTAAAGAAATAAGAAATAAATGTAGCCATTACTATATGTATGTATTAACACTAATGCTCTCAACAAATAAACACCATATGATTCCCATTTGTACTGTTTTATTTATATATATATTGTGAGGGGGTTAGCTCGGCAGCGGGTGTGTGTGACCCCCGAGATGGGCTCCCCACACAAAAACAGGCCCAGCAAACGGAGGTTGTGGTTTTCAAAATCAAAAAGGTGCGGTTTATTTTCTATTTACAGTGACAAAACACAGCAAAGCAAAAGAAACATAAACAAAATAAATCCTGGTCAACTTGACCTCTGACTAAACATACAGGTTTCCTAACTAACAACTGGGATCAGCCTAGTGCTGTCCTAGTCCCTAAGTGCCTGGTTTTAAATGTCCAAGCAAATAGCCACACAGGCTTTGTCTCACCGCACAGGGGTTCACTCTCCCTAGACAGTCCACACAGGTCTGGTTCCAGGCATGAGCTAACATCTAATGAAGCTGGGAGTTCTTATAGAGGCCTAAATGAGCTGACAAGCTTCAGCTGGTCTCATCAACTCCCTGTCTGTACGACGCCCCACACTCTCCCTAGAGGTATGAGTCATCCATGAGCCCACTAGCCTTATACAACTCTCCACCTAGTTGTATAAGTCGGCGTAAAGCCTGAATCTGGGCGAAATATATCTACCCCCCTGGATGCAACCAGGTGACTTTACCTTCCTGCTGTCACATACCCCCCCCCTCTTGTTTTAACTTCGGGGTTGGAACACCAGCAATCAGGCATTCATGTACTCGAGACAAAGCATCCACATTCCCCATTTGAACGCCAGGGCGATGCTTTACTGTGAAGTTGAATTCCTGGAGGGCCAGGAACCACCTATTCACTCTTCTATTTGTTTCCTTGTTTTGAGCCATCCACTTTAACGGAGCGTGATCCGTAACCATGTCAAAGTGCCTACCTAGCAGGTAGTACCGAAGGGAATCTAGAGCCCACTTCACCGCTAAACACTCCTTTTCAACGGTGGCGTAATTTACCTCATGGGACTTCAACTTCCTGCTGAGGTAAATGACTGGGTGCTCTTCCCCGTTCCAGACCTGGGACAATACTGCTCCTAACCCCACATCTGACGCATCACTTTGTACGACAAAGTCTTTAGAGAAGTCGGGTGAGTACAACACTGGCTGGCTACATAAGGCTTGTTTCAAGAATTGGAATGCTGCCTCAGCCTCGGGGGTCCATTTAATCATGACCGACCCTTTCCCCTTCGTCAGGTTGGTTAGGGGCACAGCCTTAGAAGCAAAGTGGGGAATGAATCGCCGATAATACCCAGCGATTCCCAGAAAGGCTCGCACCTGCTTCTTGCTGTTGGGACGTGGCCAACTCTGGATGGCCTCGACTTTGTTGAGTTGGGGTTTTATTACTCCCCTCCCAATGGTGTACCCAAGATATTTGGCCTCCTCCTGCCCAATGGTACACTTCTTGGGGTTAGCCGTAAACCCCGCTTCCCGAACAGAGTCCAGGACTGCTTGCACTTTTGGCAGATGTGAGGCCCAATCTGTGCTATGGACAATTATGTCATCCAGGTAAGCCGCAGCATACTTCCGATGGGGCCTCAGCATCTGGTCCATTTTCCGCTGGAATGTGGCCGGCGCATTCTGTAACCCGAACGGCATTCTTTTATATTGGAACGCCCCGTCTGGGGTTACAAATGCGGTTTTCTCTTTGGCCGACTTGGCCAGGGGGATTTGCCAATACCCTTTTGTGAGGTCAAGAGTCGTCATGTATCGGGCTGTTCCCAGCCGGTCGATCAACTTATCTATACGTGGCATGGGGTAGGTGTGAAATTTTGTAACTTTGTTCAACTGTCGAAAATCGTTACAAAATCGCCAGCTCCCATCCGGTTTAGGCACCAACACAATGGGACTAGACCAATCACTTTGGGACTCCTCTATCACCCCTAAGTTCAGCATTTTCTGTACTTCCTCCCGTATTGCCTCCCGTCGGGCCTCTGGGATCCGATAGGGTTTTAACTTCACCCTTTCACCGGGCGGGGTAATGATGTCATGCTCTACCCCAGATGTTTGTCCCGGCAGCTCAGAGAATACCTCCTTGTTGCGAAGCACAAACTCCTTAACCTCCTGTTGTTGGGGTTGTGACAAGGTGGCTGCTATTCCAACCTCCGGAATCACGCAACCAGTTTGAGCTGGTGACCAAGTGTCTGCGACTAGGGACTCTCTATCCCTCCAGGCTTTCAACAGATTAACGTGATAGATCTGTTCGGGCTTTCGCCTTCCTGGTTGTCTGACCTTGTAATTCACTTCGCTCACTTTTTCCATTATCTCGTAGGGGCCTTGCCATTTGGCAAGGAATTTACTTTCAACCGTAGGGACAAGTACCAGTATCCTATCCCCCGGGGAAAAGGTACGGGTCTTGGCTGCACGGTTGTACACTCTCTGCTGTGCTAACTGCGCTTGGGCCAAATGTTCCTTCACGATGGGCATTACCTGTGCAATTCGGTCTTGCATCAGGGCGACATGCTCAATCACACTCCTGTGGGGAGAACTCTCACTTTCCCAAGTTTCCTTGGCAATATCCAACAGCCCTCTTGGGTGTCTCCCATACAGTAACTCAAAGGGGGAGAATCCCGTAGAGGATTGGGGCACCTCCCTAATAGCAAACATCAGATAAGGAAGTAGACAGTCCCAATCCTTTCCATCTCTATCCACCACTTTCTTCAACATTTGTTTTAGGGTTTTGTTGAACCTTTCAACCAGCCCATCGGTTTGGGGGTGATACACAGATGTACGTAATTACGTCACTTTGAACAATTTACACAGCTCCTTCATAACCCGGGACATAAAGGGTGTACCTTGGTCCGTAAGCAGTTCTTTACAAATACCCACCCGGCTAAACACAAGAGATAGCTCTTTGGCTATGGTTTTGGCCGAGGTATTTCGGAGAGGAATCGCTTCTGGATAACGGGTGGCATAGTCCATTATAACTAATATGTACTGGTGCCCCCTAGCGGACTTGATTATAGGCCCTACCAAATCCATGGCGATCCTCTCAAACGGGACCTCAATGATGGGTAGAGGGACCAGCGGGCTACGGAAATGTGGCATCGGGGCCGACCTCTGACACACAGGGCAGGAGGAACAATAATTTTCTATGTCCTTCATCACCCCCGGCCAATAGAATCTCTGTAATACCCTCTCTCGGGTTTTCTCTGTCCCCAGATGACCTCCAAGAATGTGCCCATGGGCCAACTCCAACACCAACTTCCTGTAAGGTTTGGGCACCACAAGCTGCTCAACGGTTTCTTCTGCCCTTTTTGCCACCCGATACAGTAGGTCCTTCTCTACGCTGAAGTATGGGTAAGTGCAGGTATTATCTGGGTTCACTAACTCGCCATCTATTTTCACTACGTTTTCCCGTGCCTTTATTAGGGCGGGGTCTTTCAACTGTTCTGTGGCAAAGTTTTCCCTGTGAACCTCAAGATCAGAAAACTCCACAGACGGTAGGTTTTCGTCTGAGGAGGTGGGCTCCTCTCCAGTTTCTTGAGTCTCCCCTGCCAATACTGATAAGGGAAATTCCGGAGAGTCCTCACCACTCTCAGGGGAGTTCTGGCTATCACATTCCTGGTACATAGGGGCACCAGTGGGGGGCTCAGGATCATCCCACAGTTCCCAGAACTTCGGAAAATCCCTTCCCACAATGGCGTCATGCGGTAACTGAGATACTAAGCCCACTGGATGAGAGAGGGTACCTTTGGGGGTCTCGAAACACACTGTAGTCACTGGATACTCTCGGGTGTCCCCATGCACACAAATAACAGCTACCTTGCTATTCCCAGAGACCTCTGTTTTAACTAACTCAGCCTTTATCAGGGTCACAAGGCTACCTGAATCCAGCAATACCACAACATTTCTACCATTAACACACATTTTGCATAAATGTTTCTCAGTTCCTCGAATGGCAGTGCATGCGACTGTCGCACACAGCGACTGACGTCTGCCCGTCAGAAAGTCACACTGCATGGGTTCCTCCACAACCGGGCAATTGGCTGCAATATGTCCCGCTTGCCGGCAGCGGTAGCAAACGATCCTTCTTGCGGCCTCTTGAGCCGCTGATTTCCCAGGCTGTTCTCGCCAAACTTGGGGTAGAGCTCCCACCCTCTCACTCTCTCCACCCTCACCCCTTGGAATCCTCTTATCTGCCCCTGGGGATGGTCTGGTCTTAGGGTGGAAAGTCCGAGTGTCTCTGGAAGAGGCCGTCAGGTTCTCTGTAGCCAAGTATTTCTCCACACGATCCACAAGACCATCGGCCGTCTCTGGGTCTCCATGGCTTACCCACTTTTGGATGGCAGTAGGAAGAGCTCTCAAAAACCGATCCATTACAACACGTTCCACAATCTTTGGTGCGGACAAAGTCTCTGGCTGTAGCCACTTTCTGCTCAGGTGAATGAGATCATACATTTGAGACCTGGGGGGTTTTCCAAGCTGGAAAGTCCAGTTATGCACACGCTGAGCCCGGACAGCCTGGGTGACACCCAGCCTTGCCAATATTTCAGCTTTTAGCATCGCATAGTCTTTTGCTTGGTTAGGCTCTAGGTCATAGTAAGCTTTCTGCGATTCACCAGTTAACAGAGGAGCCACCAGTCCAGCCCACTGCTCCTCAGGCCACTTTTCTCTTTCAGCGGTCCTTTCAAATGTGGTCAAAAATACCTCTGGATCATCCTCTCCAGTCATTTTTGTCAATAAACGACTCACCCCAAAGGACGCGGTATTAGTGGGACGGCTTTCCTCACTGGTCTGCGGACGTTGCTGCATTGCTGCTTCCATCTGTTGTTGTAGTCTCTGCTCTTGCTTCTGTAACAGGTCTATGAAGCGGGCCTCAGATTGCTGCTGGGCTTGTTGCTGAGCCTCCAGACTCTGTTGCAAAGTTGCGTTTGTCTGCTGCTGGGCTGCAAGGCTCTGTTGATGAGCTTGCTGCTGGGCTGCAAGGCTCTGTTGATGAGCTTGCTGCTGGGCTGCGAAGTTCTGTTGTTGAGCTGCAAGGCTCTTTTGCAAACCTGCATTTGTCTGCTGTTGATTGGCATTTGCTAGAGCCAGCTGCTTCAGTATCTCCTCCATGCTGGCTTAAAAAAAAACTGCCACTGGTTCTCCACCAACTGTGAGGGGGTTAGCTCGGCAGCGGGTGTGTGTGACCCCCGAGATGGGCTCCCCACACAAAAACAGGCCCAGCAAACGGAGGTTGTGGTTTTCAAAATCAAAAAGGTGCGGTTTATTTTCTATTTACAGTGACAAAACACAGCAAAGCAAAAGAAACATAAACAAAATAAATCCTGGTCAACTTGACCTCTGACTAAACATACAGGTTTCCTAACTAACAACTGGGATCAGCCTAGTGCTGTCCTAGTCCCTAAGTCCCTGGTTTTAAATGTCCAAGCAAATAGCCACACAGGCTTTGTCTCACCGCACAGGGGTTCACTCTCCCTAGACAGTCCACACAGGTCTGGTTCCAGGCATGAGCTAACATCTAATGAAGCTGGGAGTTCTTATAGAGGCCTAAATGAGCTGACAAGCTTCAGCTGGTCTCATCAACTCCCTGTCTGTACGACGCCCCACACTCTCCCTAGAGGTATGAGTCATCCATGAGCCCACTAGCCTTATACAACTCTCCACCTAGTTGTATAAGTCGGCGTAAAGCCTGAATCTGGGCGAAATATATCTACCCCCCTGGATGCAACCAGGTGACTTTACCTTCCTGCTGTCACAATATATATATATATATATATATATATATATATATATATATATATATATATTATGTGACAGCAGGAAGGTAAAGTCACCTGGTTGCATCCAGGGGGGTAGATATATTTCGCCCAGATTCAGGCTTTACGCCGACTTATACAGCTAGGTGGAGAGTTGTATAAGCCCAGCTGAGACTAGTGGGCTCATGGATGACTCATACCTCTAGGGAGAGGGCTGGGCGTCGTGCAGACAGGGAGTTGATGAGACCAGCTGAACCTTGTCAGCTCATTTAGGCCTCTATAAGAAACTCCCAGATTCATTAGATGTTAGCTCATGCCTGGAAGCAGACCTGTGTGGACTGTCTAGGGAGAGTGAACCCCTGTGCGGTGAGAGAAAGCCTGTGTGGCTATATATTTGCTTGGACATTTAAAACCAGGGACTTAGGGACTAGGACAGCACTAGGCTGATCCCAGTTGTTAGTTAGGAAACCTGTATGTTTAGTCAGAGGTCAAGTTGACCAGGATTTATTTTGTTTATGTTTTTTTTTGCCTTGCTGTGTTTTTGTCACTGTAAATAGAAAATAAACCGCACCTTTTTGATTTTGAAAACCACAACCTCCGTCTGCTGGGCCTGTTTTTGGGTGGGGAGCCCATCCCGGGGGTCACACACACCCGCTGCCGAGCTAACCCCCTCACAGTTGGTGGAGAATGCGGGCAGTTTTTTTTTAAGCCAGCATGGAGGAGATACTGAAACAGCTGGCTCTAGCAAATGCCAATCAACAGCAGACAAATGCAGGTTTGCAAAGGAGCCTTGCAGCCCAGCAGCAAGCTCATCAACAGAGCCTTGCAACTTTACAACAGAGTCTGGAGGCTCAGCAACAAGCCCAACAGCAATCTGAGGCCCGCTTCATAGACCTGTTGCAGAAGCAAGAGCAGAGACTACAACAACAGATGGAAGCAGTAATGCAGCAACGTCCGCAGACCAGTGAGGAAAGCCGTCCCACTAATACCGCGTCCTTTGGGGTGAGTCGTTTATTGACAAAAATGACTGGAGAGGATGATCCAGAGGTATTTTTGACCACATTTGAAAGGACCGCTGAAAGAGAAAAGTGGCCTGAGGAGCAGTGGGCTGGACTAGTGGCTCCTCTGTTAACTGGTGAATCGCAGAAAGCTTACTATGACCTAGAGCCTAACCAAGCAAAAGACTATGTGATGCTAAAAGCTGAAATATTGGCAAGGCTGGGTGTCACCCTGGCTGTCCGGGCTCAGCGTGTGCATAACTGGACTTTCCAGCTTGGAAAACCCCCCAGGTCTCAAATGTATGATCTCATTCACCTGAGCAGAAAGTGGCTACAGCCAGAGACTTTGTCCGCACCAAAGATTGTGGAACGTGTTGTAATGGATCGGTTTTTGAGAGCTCTTCCTACTGCCATCCAAAAGTGGGTAAGCCATGGAGACCCAGAGACGGCCGATGGTCTTGTGGATCGTGTGGAGAAATACTTGGCTACAGAGAACCTGACGGCCTCTTCCAGAGACACTCGGACTTTCCACCCTAAGACCAGACCATCCCCAGGGGCGGATAAGAGGATTCCAAGGGGTGAGGGTGGAGAGAGTGAGAGGGTGGGAGCTCTACCCCAAGTTTGGCGAGAACAGCCTGGGAAATCAGCGGCTCAAGAGGCCGCAAGAAGGATCGTTTGCTACCGCTGCCGGCAAGCGGGACATATTGCAGCAAATTGCCCGGTTGTGGAGGAACCCATGCAGTGTGACTTTCTGACGGGCAGACGTCAGTCGCTGTGTGCGACAGTCGCATGCACTGCCATTCGGGGAACTGAGAAACATTTATGCAAAATGTGTATTAATGGTAGAAATGTTGTGGTATTGCTGGATTCAGGTAGCCTTGTGACCCTGATAAAGGCTGAGTTAGTTAAAACAGAGGTCTCTGGGAATAGCAAGGTAGCCGTTATTTGTGTGCATGGGGACACCCGAGAGTATCCAGTGACTACAGTGTGTTTCGAGACCCCCAGAGGTACCCTCTCTCATCCAGTGGGCTTAGTATCTCAGTTACCGCATGACGCCATTGTGGGAAGGGATTTTCCGAAGTTCTGGGAACTGTGGGATGATCCTGAGCCCCCCACTGGTGCCCCTATGTACCAGGAATGTGATAGCCAGAACTCCCCTGAGAGTGGTGAGGACTCTCCGGAATTTCCCTTGTCAGTATTGGCAGGGGAGACTCAAGAAACTGGAGAGGAGCCCACCTCCTCAGACGAAAACCTACCGTCTGTGGAGTTTTCTGATCTTGAGGTTCACAGGGAAAACTTTGCCACAGAACAGTTGAAAGACCCCGCCCTAATAAAGGCACGGGAAAACGTAGTGAAAATAGATGGCGAGTTAGTGAACCCAGATAATACCGGCACTTACCCATACTTCAGCGTAGAGAAGGACCTACTGTATCGGGTGGCAAAAAGGGCAGAAGAAATCGTTGAGCAGCTTGTGGTGCCCAAACCTTACAGGAAGTTGGTGTTGGAGTTGGCCCATGGGCACATTCTTGGAGGTCATCTGGGGACAGAGAAAACCCGAGAGAGGGTATTACCGAGATTCTATTGGCCTGGGGTGATGAAGGACATAGAAAATTATTGTTCCTCCTGCCCTGTGTGTCAGAGGTCGGCCCCGATGCCACATTTCCGTAGCCCGCTGGTCCCTCTACCCATCATTGAGGTCCCGTTTGAGAGAATCGCAATGGATTTGGTAGGTCCTATAATCAAGTCCGCTAGGGGGCACCAGTACATATTGGTTATAATGGACTATGCCACCCGTTATCCAGAAGCGATCCCTCTCAGAAATACCTCGGCCAAAACCATAGCCAAAGAGCTATCTCTTGTTTTTAGCCGGGTGGGTATTTGTAAAGAACTGCTTACGGACCAAGGTACACCCTTTATGTCCCGGGTTATGAAAGAGCTGTGTAAATTGTTCAAAGTGACGCAATTGCGTACATCTGTGTATCACCCCCAAACCGATGGGCTGGTTGAAAGATTCAACAAAACCCTAAAACAAATGTTGAAGAAAGTGGTGGATAGAGATGGAAGGGATTGGGACTGTCTACTTCCTTATTTGATGTTTGCTATTAGGGAGGTGCCCCAATCCTCTACGGGATTCTCCCCCTTTGAGTTACTGTATGGGAGACACCCAAGAGGGCTGTTGGATATTGCCAAGGAAACTTGGGAAAGTGAGAGTTCTCCCCACAGGAGTGTGATTGAGCATGTCGCCCTGATGCAAGATCGAATTGCACAGGTAATGCCCATCGTGAAGGAACATTTGGCCCAAGCGCAGTTGGCACAGCAGAGAGTGTACAACCGTGGAGCCAAGACCCGTACCTTTTCCCCGGGGGATAGGATATTGGTACTTGTCCCTACGGTTGAAAGTAAATTCCTTGCCAAATGGCAAGGCCCCTACGAGATAATGGAAAAAGTGAGCGAAGTGAATTACAAGGTCAGACAACCAGGAAGGCGAAAGCCCGAACAGATCTATCACGTTAATCTGTTGAAAGCCTGGAGGGATAGAGAGTCCCTAGTCGCAGACACTTGGTCACCAGCTCAAACTGGTTGCGTGATTCCTGAGGTTGGAATCGCAGCCACCTTGTCACAACCCCAACAACAGGAGGTTAAGGAGTTTGTGCTTCGCAACAAGGAGGTATTCTCTGAGCTGCCGGGACAAACATCTGGGGTAGAGCATGACATTATTACCCCGCCCGGTGAAAGGGTGAAGTTAAAACCCTATCGGATCCCAGAGGCCCGACGGGAGGCAATACGGGAGGAAGTACAGAAAATGCTGAACTTAGGGGTGATAGAGGAGTCCCAAAGTGATTGGTCTAGTCCCATTGTGTTGGTGCCTAAACCGGATGGGAGCTGGCGATTTTGTAACGATTTTCGTCAGTTGAACAAAGTTACAAAATTTGACACCTACCCCATGCCACGTATAGATGAGTTGATCGACCGGCTGGGAACAGCCCGATACATGACGACTCTTGACCTCACAAAAGGGTATTGGCAAATCCCCCTGGCCAAGTCGGCCAAAGAGAAAACCGCATTTGTAACCCCAGACGGGGCGTTCCAATATAAAAGAATGCCGTTCGGGTTACAGAATGCGCCGGCCACATTCCAGCGGAAAATGGACCAGATGCTGAGGCCCCATCGGAAGTATGCTGCGGCTTACCTGGATGACATAATTGTCCATAGCACAGATTGGGCCTCACATCTGCCAAAAGTGCAAGCAGTCCTGGACTCTGTTCGGGAAGCAGGGTTTACGGCTAACCCCAAGAAGTGTACCATTGGGCAGGAGGAGGCCAAATATCTTGGGTACACCATTGGGAGGGGAGTAATAAAACCCCAACTCAACAAAGTCGAGGCCATCCAGAGTTGGCCACGTCCCAACAGCAAGAAGCAGGTACGAGCCTTTCTGGGAATCGCTGGGTATTATCGGCGATTCATTCCCCACTTTGCTTCTAAGGCTGTGCCCCTAACCAACCTGACGAAGGGGAAAGGGTCGGTCATGATTAAATGGACCCCCGAGGCTGAGGCAGCATTCCAATTCTTGAAACAAGCCTTATGTAGCCAGCCAGTGTTGTACTCACCCGACTTCTCTAGAGACTTTGTCGTACAAAGTGATGCGTCAGATGTGGGGTTAGGAGCAGTATTGTCCCAGGTCTGGAACGGGGAAGAGCACCCAGTCATTTACCTCAGCAGGAAGTTGAAGTCCCATGAGGTAAATTACGCCACCGTTGAAAAGGAGTGTTTAGCGGTGAAGTGGGCTCTAGATTCCCTTCGGTACTACCTGCTAGGTAGGCACTTTGACATGGTTACGGATCACGCTCCGTTAAAGTGGATGGCTCAAAACAAGGAAACAAATAGAAGAGTGAATAGGTGGTTCCTGGCCCTCCAGGAATTCAACTTCACAGTAAAGCATCGCCCTGGCGTTCAAATGGGGAATGTGGATGCTTTGTCTCGAGTACATGAATGCCTGATTGCTGGTGTTCCAACCCCGAGGTTAAAACAAGAGGGGGGGGTATGTGACAGCAGGAAGGTAAAGTCACCTGGTTGCATCCAGGGGGGTAGATATATTTTGCCCAGATTCAGGCTTTACGCCGACTTATACAGCTAGGTGGAGAGTTGTATAAGCCCAGCTGAGACTAGTGGGCTCATGGATGACTCATACCTCTAGGGAGAGGGCTGGGCGTCGTGCAGACAGGGAGTTGATGAGACCAGCTGAACCTTGTCAGCTCATTTAGGCCTCTATAAGAAACTCCCAGATTCATTAGATGTTAGCTCATGCCTGGAAGCAGACCTGTGTGGACTGTCTAGGGAGAGTGAACCCCTGTGCGGTGAGAGAAAGCCTGTGTGGCTATATATTTGCTTGGACATTTAAAACCAGGGACTTAGGGACTAGGACAGCACTAGGCTGATCCCAGTTGTTAGTTAGGAAACCTGTATGTTTAGTCAGAGGTCAAGTTGACCAGGATTTATTTTGTTTATGTTTTTTTTTGCCTTGCTGTGTTTTTGTCACTGTAAATAGAAAATAAACCGCACCTTTTTGATTTTGAAAACCACAACCTCCGTCTGCTGGGCCTGTTTTTGGGTGGGGAGCCCATCCCGGGGGTCACACACACCCGCTGCCGAGCTAACCCCCTCACAATATATATATATATAACCGTACCAGTGTACATTATGTATGTCACCTTCATGATACAGATCCTAAAGCATTTGTATCCTGAATGATATGGTAGCTCAGCAGGTATTTCATTGAAATGCATTAAATGTGATGAAGCTACCTTAATGTTCCTCTGGGGGGTGCTGGAACCCATCACTTCAGATAAGTTTCACACAAAGCTCATTTGCATTTACATTTATTAACTGGAAACTACCATGTGCGTATTCCTTGTTCCTGTGGAAAATAACTAATAATGAATACAATGACTTAAAGATTTAAAGTCTACCCCCAAAATGTGCTCAGATTTGGGACCCATGGCATATTGTTGATTGTACTGGATAAAAATTATTTCTATAATGGCTGATATTTAAAAAATATATATAAACATTATTAAAACTGACGTGGCTGTAGAATTAAGATTTAATGAGTTCTATTTACCAAACAAGTACAGACTGTTGTCTTTTTGCAAATAATGGGAAGCTGAATTAACCTCAATCCATCCATTCATGTTCAGGGGAAAAAACAGTTTTTCCTCCTATTTATTTTCCTTGCACATGATTGGGTTCATCTTATGGGTCTCTCGCTCCTGGTTCATCTTATGTACTAACTTCAGTGAATATGCACTTTGCTATGTTAACAGTTTCTACTTCTTTAGTAAATTAACTCCAATGTGTCTATGTTGCATTTCAAGTAATAGAAGGTGCAACAAATTACTCAAAGTGTTTCCAAAGGTTCGATTTTTTTTTCTTAAAATAATAAACACATCCTACTTACCTGCTCTGTGCAATGGTCCTCCTCTTCTCGGGGTCCCCCGCTGGCGCTTCTGGTCCCTCCCCCAAAGCAAGCTTCCTTTGTGTGTTTATGGGACACACAGAGCTTGGCTCCGTCTGGACCCCCACTCCCTCCTCACTGGCTGTGATTGACAGCAGCGGGAGCCAATGGCTCAGCCAATCAGGAGCGAGAGACTCAGGAGAGCTGCTGCTCTTCTTTACATCGCTGGATCAGGATCAAGCTTGGGTAAGTATTAGAGGGGGCAGAGGGGACAGCTGCACACTGAAGATTTTTTACCTTCATGCATAAAATGCATGAAGGTAAAAAACCTTCACCCTTTACAACCACTTTAGAAGAACTAAATCTGATCCAGTAAGAAAGATGTTCTAAACAGAACCAATAAAGAGGACATATAAATCAGAAGTGCCCACAGGGGCCACCTGTTTCTTACAATCTCGCAGAGATTCATTATAGTAAGTGAAGCACCCTTTCATTTCTGTGCCCTCCACTCAGTGTTAAAAGACACAGGGGTTGATTTACTAAAACTGGAGATTGCAAAATCTGGTGCAGCTCTGCATAGAAACCAATCAGCTTCTAACTTCAGCTTGTTCAATTAGGCTTTGACACAAAAAACTGGAAGCTGATTGGTTTCTAAGCAGAGCTGCACCAGATTTTGTACTCTCCAGTTTTAGTACAGTATATCAACCCCACTGAGGCTGGTTTTACCACAGCAAGAGCAAAATGTTCACTCTTTATTAAAGCGTTACTTTTTTCCCTCTTTGATTAATCAATCAGTGTAGCAGATAATCATATTGCTTCATACCTTGGGATTGATTTACTAAAGGCAAATAGGCCGTTAACCTTGCAAGGGAATTTAACACAACTTAGTAAACAAGGTAAAATTTAAAGCAGAGGTCCCGCAAATTTTTTTTAATTAAAAGCCATCAGCTACAAATACTGCAGCTGCTGACTTTTAATAAGTGGACACTTACCTGTCCAGTGCACCCGTGATGTCGGCAGCAGAAGACGAGCAATCGCTCGTCTCTCGGGCTGCCCCCCCGCCGCCATCCTCGGTGAGGGAATCAGGAAGTGAAGCCTTGAGGCTTCACTGCCCGGTTCCCTACTGCGCATATGCGAGTAGCGCGGTGCGTTCCCAGTGGTCCCCGCTGTCTCCTGGCATCAGTGCGTTTCCCAGAAGGCAGCGGGGGGGGAGACAGGAAGTGGAGTGACTCCCGTGGGAGTCTCTCTCCGGAAGTGGGTGCAAATACCTGCACCCCCTCCCCCTGAAAGGTGCCAAATGTGACACCGGAGGGGGGGAGGGTTCCGAAAAGCGGAGGTTCCATTTTTGGGTGGAACTCAGCTTTAAATTTACAAAGAATCATGTGCAACTTAAACAGCATTTTATTTTTTTGCACATGATTAGATGATGGAAGTCCGCAGAGTTTCACTTTATTCACTAAGCTTAGGAAAAATGCCCTTACAAAGTGAACAGTCTATTGCCTTTGTTCAAGTCTCTTGTTCTCGCCTGAACTACAGAACACCCCCCCCCCCCTATGTTGTGGAGGAGAGGTGGGTGTTCCATAGCTCAAAGAACAGAGCTGACATCATCCAGTCCAGAAAATTTCTGTTGTCAGAAACCAGCACAACAGGAAATATGCAGCTGGGTCCATTTCTGCCAGGAACAACAGATGCTTTTCTGCACTTGCAAGTACTGATAGATAGATAGATAGATAAATACATAGTGAGATGTCTTACCACTTGTTCCAGGAGAAAGGGCTGTGTAAAAAAAAACAAAAAAATAAAGGCAAAATCAGTATTTGACACGATAACATGTTTTATATGCAGTGAAACATTCTGTACAGGATGCATAAATAAGGAAAAAATATATTACAAACTCAACAAATTTGCAAAAAAATTAAGTCAGCTTGTTAACCGGGTTTTGAGCCTTCTACTGTAGATATTCACAGAATGTTGGAAAAATATTAAAGCTAAACTCCAGGCAGGACTATTCTTAGATACTGTAATATAAAAGGTCCTTTCTTACCTTACACTAAATTCTTTAGCTCTTTTCATACACGCACTATTCTAAATCATTCATTGAAACAATGCTGTGTCACCCTGATTTCCTTTTTACAAGACTGGTGGCCAACATTCCAGCATTGCCCCTGGCAGTCGGTCTTGTACCTTCCCCTCAGTACTTCTGTGCTACTCACTCTCTCTCTGTGCTGGGGACAGGCCAGGAAACTTCTGATCTGTCCCACCCACCACAACCTCACACTGTAATCCGCCTATTCACAAATAACATTCCCATGGAATCATGGGAACTGTAGTTTGCAATTGTGAGGCTTTTTGTGGATGTGACATGCCTGCCTCTCTGATCCCACCTCTGGGTGTCTGGCCAGTGCTGTTTAAAAGATGCAGGAGCGATAACATCACAGCTTTTTCAAAGGTATATTTCTACTTAACTGGGCTCTTTTTCTTCTAGCAATAAGCTTTTTCAAATGCATACTAAACAACTGCAAAAGTGAAATATTGCAGGTATCCCAGAGTTCAGCTTTAAAGGCTAAGTTCACTCTTACAAAGTAACTACAGACTAGTTAGTTTAACATTTATAGTCAGGAAGATAGTTGAGAGTTTAATAAAACACCACATAGAAGAGTTTTTGCTAGAAAATAATATTTTAGGCAATAGACAGCATGGCTTCACAAGATGCTGAAGTTGTCAAACAAATCTGATTTCTTTATATGAGGAGGTAAGCAAAAAGCAGACAAAGGACTGACTGTGGATGTAGTATACTTGTGTAGCGCCCTGCTCCCAATGAGTGGGCGCTATATGTTGAAATTTAGTTATCTGGGCATTAGTTTAGCCCAGATAGATCGTTTATTCAAATTATGGCACTGTTTTAGTGCAGTTGATTGCATAATTTTCCCCCCACCGGTGGGTGGCGCTGTCACCGCTGGTCAGGGTTGGAAAGGCTGGACGTATTGGGTACCTCTTTCCCAGTAGCAGCCCAGCGGGCGTGGTGAACCCGCTGTGCATGCTGGGAGAGGGTATTTAAGTGACAGATGCCATTAGGCTGGGGAGAATTTGGGGGTTGTCTTATTGGATCCTCACCTGAGGGCCCTCCTGGCCTCAGGGATGTGTTGGCAGTTCCCGCCTCAGGGCCACGTTGGCCCGAGGCCTCGCAACTGAGAAGTAGTGTTAATGTGGCTTTATTGCATTTTCGTTTGTAAATATTTATTTTCCATATATGTGCAATTTATTGTATTTTGTTAATTTTCCAGGGTCATCTCTATGTTTGCCAGGATGAGTGCAGACAGCCGCTTTATGCTGCCCTTTTTCCCTGATCAACGGGGTGTCTGTAGCATCAGGACCAACATATCTAAACTGTGTCTCGTAGTGTTGATCTATAGGATATATGTGAATAGAGACTTCCTTGGTTTTAGTTGTATTTACTAGCGTCACCTACGTTTACGTGGGCGACGTGTTTTTAGCTGCTGCTGTGTTTGCAGTGGTGAATTTGTATGGGATGCTTGTTGTCACTTCATTGTCTTTGCAGCCGTCCTGAAAACGAGGCGTGAATTGCGCTTCATGATTTCACTGTCAATTGTGTTGATATGAAAACGAGGCGTGGATGCGCCTCTCACGTATATAGAGAGTGACGCTTCAGTGCGTCGCCCGTGCCCTTTGATAACGTTTACAGGAAATGAAACTAGTCAGAGCGGTGCAGCGCACTGACGTCACTACTACGTGACCCCGCTAGCACGGGCGAACGCTACCATTATTTTTTTATGCCGGCAATTTTAAATTCTTATTTTGTATCTGTATGCCTCGCGAGTTTTGAATAAACGTATCTGGAGGTAATACACTAATCGAGTCCCCTTCTCTTTCCTTCATGTGCCTGCATTCAACCTTGGAGGCTTCTGTTTGGGTTAGTTGAAGCGACCGTGACCCCAGTGGATAAACAAACACAGTGTGTGCTAGGAGTTAGCACCAGGATTGCGGTTTAGATGACATCTTTCTGGATTTCTGGAACCAACATCTGTACCCCGCAGAGGGTGATATCTGCAGGCTCCTTAGACCTTGCCACAGAGGAGGTCCAACACTTCTGGTAAAGTAACCATCTTCTAACCATTCTCACCGTGGTGGATGTGATTTTCCTTCTGGCCTGTGTGGACTTTTCTGGGATATTTCTTCTGTTTTTAAACATCTTTAGAAGAGCACTCCCTTTTTTTCTGTTTTTTTTTTCTTTTTCTTTTTTTACAATTTTTGGTGTTTATAATTAAGTTTTTCAAGGAACTTTTATATCACAGCACCTTATGTTACTACATTGTGTTTTTTTTGGTTAAATATCTATTGATCACTGATTTTCTGGTCCCTATATCACCTTGAGCCTCACCCTGGGGTGGTTGCGGATCAGGACACCATTGTGGATGGTTTTCATTTATGACCTTTGTATAATTTTTTATTGCATATTAATTATTTCACATTAGAATATTTTAGTATTCTTTTTCATTTATATCTGGCGCGACAATTTTTGCACTTTCTGTTATTCTTGGTATGGTTTCACATATTTTATTTGTCGCAGCCTAAGTGTTAATTAGCACTACTAGTTTTCTCAATTTATTTTTCACATTAGCGCAGTAATTCCTTTTTCTTCCAACTGAGAAGTAGGCCCAGTAGTTGCTGGGGCCTACTGATCCAGGGATGATCATGTGTCGCCTTGCCTGATGGAATGAGGATTCAATTGGAGGATGCACCCGGATCCCAAAAATCTACCTCACAGTGCTGCCGGATCGGCTGAAAGATTCTGTCACTGAGAGCTGTGTTCTTTCTGAGGGAACTAACCCAGTGAGGAGTTATACAAGTCTGTGGCAGAGACTATTCTATTGAAAAATTTCCAATACAAGTCTGTGGCAGAGACTGTTCTATTGATCAAGCTTCGCACCGGCTGCTAGACCAGTAAGATTGGGCCTATCCGGTGGTGGCTGAGTCCGGAGTGGAGACAGTCGCTCCTCTGGACCTAGGAAGTTTCCGTGATTGTCAAGTAAGTTACCTGAGTCCTCCCCATTCCTCTACCCCCTCTGTTGGAATGTTTTATTAAAATAAAACCCTTGAAAGAGACTCTGTGTTGGTGTAGACATTTCTTATGGATAGACTCTTCAAGGAGAACCCCTGACCCGAAAAACTTCGAACAGTAAGGTAACGTGCAAAGGCCCACAACTAAACCAGCAGCTCCTACGGGGGTACCGCTACACTTGGATTTTGCCAAAGCGTTTTTACACAGTTCCCCACATGAGGCTAATGTGTAAGGTAAAGTCTACAGGCCTAAAATTTTCAGTTTGTAAATGGATAGAAAATGGGCTCAAAAACCGAATTCAGGGAGTAGTGATTAATGACTTATATTCCAAGGGTATTAGTGGTGTACCTCAAGGTTCAGTGTTGGGACCCTTACTTTTCAATATATTTATAAATTATATGGAATTTGGGATTAAAAGTACCATTTATGTATTTGCAGATGACACCAAGCTATGCAGTGGAATAACGTCCTTACAGAATGTCTCCAACAAGCAGACCTCAATGTACTGTTTAATTTAGCAACTATGTGGCAAATTAGGTTTAATGCTGATAAATGTAAAGTTATGCACTTGGGCGCTAAGAATATACATGCATCATACTTATTAGGAGTAGAAGAGCTGGGGGATTCAATGGTGGAGAAAGATCTGGGTGTTCTGGTAGATCATAGATTTATTAATAACATGCAATGCCAAACTGCAGTTTCTAAAGCGTGCAAAATACTCTCTTGTATCAAAAGCTGTATGGACTACAGAGACAGAGAGACAGACATCATTTTGCCCTTGTACAAAAAATAGACCTCATCTAGAACATGGATTTCAGTTTTGGGCATTGGTTCACAAAAAGGATATAGGGGAACTGGAGAAGAGGCCAAAACTGATAAGAGGCATGGAGGAGCTCAGCTAAGAGGAACGATTAGCTGAGCTGAGATTATTCTCCCTTGGGAGAAGGAGATTAAGGGAGGATATGATCCACATGTGTAAATACATAAGTGGTTTATATAGTGAATTTGGTGTTGAGCTATTCACTTTAGGTCATTACAGAGACTAAAGGGTGGCAAGAGCTGTGAAAATGTGGGATAGACTCCCTCAAGAACTGGCTCTGGCCAGCTCAGAAGATTGTTTTAAATAAAAGAGCTGGGGCATTCCTAAATGTACAAAATATAACTGGATATTAATATTTAAAGGTAAGAATGACAGGGGTAGTTGACCCAGGGAATATCCAATTGCATCATGGGGGATCAGGAAGGATTTTTTTTCCCCTAACTTGGGTGAACTGGATTATGCTTGTTTTATTTTTGTTTTTTTGCCTTCCTCTGGATCAACCGTGGTTATAGGATTATGTATATGGGGATTTTCTAATTGCGTTTTTTTTTAAACTAGGACTAGTATCTTTTTTTCAACCTGACTATGTAACATGTTGCATTTTACACCCTAAACACAGGTTTAACATGTAACATATTACTAAAGGTGAACTTAGCCTTTAACAACTGATCCGTAAGTTTTCCCTTGTTTCCAGATAGCGCTTTTTATCTTTCTAGAGGACCTAAAATCCAATTTTAGGTCCTTATTTTTTGCAAGCCATCCTTCCCACCTCTGTCCTAAGGCAGGTTCACACAGCCAGCAGTTCTACTGACCACTTTTCAGAGGGCAGTGGAGCAGCAGCTTTCAGGCATTCAGGAGGTGATATTGCTGCCTCCTGAATGCCTGTTTTTTTGTTTTGTTTTTTACCAAATGATGATATTGCATGGTACTGACATGCCACAACTGTGAGCCAAGTGCTTAACTTTTGATTTTAATAGGCAAGTTTGACAGGCAGTACCAGCTGACAAACCCGATGTATTGCTTTGCGGCCGCTGCATGTCTACAACCTTGGCTCCACTACAGTGGGTGGAGCAGTGGTCTATTATTTCTGTCTGGTCAGGATTTCCCAGATGGGTATTTGATTTCTCCCCCCCTGCTTCTGGGAGAAGCTTCTAGAATATAGGGCAGGGAGACTCAAATGACATGCCCCAGCCAATCTCTGGAAGGAGATGTCCAGAAGGTGGTCTGGGATGTGATAAATGTTTGAGAGGCCTTTCCAGAGTTTTCTTTCCTCTTCAGGGAGGGTTCCAGTTCTCCTGGGGATGCTGCCCCTGGGAGGTGGCTATACTGAGTCAAGGATTGCAGTTTGGGCCTCAGCAGGTGCTGAGAAGATTACTGATAGATTTTTGCTGGAGGGCACTGTCCTGAAGTCCTGGTCTGGAGAAGGATCTTTTGTCTCCCTCACTGAGGATCTACCTGTGGGAGCTGAGTGACAGACAGCTCCTAGAACATTGTGAGTAAGACCTGTGTTTGGGACTTGCATGTGTGATGCAGCTATAAGGATTTGTGCTCCTCCTATTGATTGTTTGAAGTATCTAAAACACCTGAACCCCTCTCCTGTTTCAAGTTACTTAGCAATGAATTCTAAAAAGACATCCCCTAGACTGAGCATGTCTTGTAAGTGTGCATGGAACTGTGCTTTTGACTGGTAGCCTCTGTACTAGCAAGGGAGACCTGCATATATTCGTAGTGCTACATGTTATATTCAATTCATGATCTAGGCACGGTCTAGGCACAGGTCTAGCTGCAGATAGGGCATCTGGTGTGCTCCATATTGTCACTATCCAGCAACTGTCTAAAACAGAGTTGGCGACAGCTGTCTTTGCCCTCCCAGCTAGCCTGATAGTGACAGCACTCATAAAACTCTCAAGCCATGGCTAATTTCCCCTATCTACACACTCGATGTGGATGAGGGAATCCTCCCTGCTCAGCTATTCTTTTCTGACATCGGGGAGACTTCCCTGCCATCAAAAGACACTGATCAGCACTGCCGGCAGCACTGATCGAGTGGCAAAAATCCGACAGGGTGGTTTTACAGAAGTCTCATTTCAATTCATGTATGGCTGCTTTAAGTCTAAAGCAGGTATTAGTTGAGTATAAGAACGAAAGGAGGAAGAAAAAATGCACCTAAAATTTGATTCAAGGTTTGTTTCGGCTAGGCCAAAATGTTCATCTTTTGTTGTCATTGATGAAAGACCTGCTAGTGCGTGCCTAGTTAAATAATATTAGGTGATAAAAACCGTGACAGATGGAGGAAGCCACTGGGAAAGAGAGAATGATTCTTCCTTACTTTAGATAATAACGTTTAAGTGAAGCAATTTTTTTAATGTATTGGATAGAAAGATGAAGGGTTAGAACCTCTGGTGGGGGGTTTTCTGTCTCTTCCTTTTTCTTTAACAGTGTCAGATGGCAGGTAGCAATGGGAAATCTCTCCAATGGCAACACAGCCAGCAAAAAAAGGACTTTATATGATTAAGTGAGGAAAAGTTAAAACCTCAAAATATTCAAAGCAAACTCCGCTACCCATCCATTTCTTTTTTATGCTGAGAAATCATTTGAAAAACACCCCCTAGCATTTCTGGCTGTGGCCATATTGAGTAGGGGCAGATGATTCATATAGATTAGGGATGAGCTTCGTGTTCGAGTCGAACATACGTTCGACTCGAACATCGGCTGTTCGATCGTTAGACGAAGATCGAACGATTTGGGCCGTTCGCGCCAAATTCGAGTGACGCGAACGGCCCACAATGCACTACGCCATCGCAGTGTCATCCAGGCGCTGTGATTGGCCAAGCATGCACTGTGACCCCGCATGCTTGGCCAATCACAGCGCCGGCAGCGAGGAGAGCAATGATTGGACACAGGCAGGATGCCTGTGGCCAATTATTGCTGAGGGTGTTTAGTACACGCCCCACACTATAAAAGGCCGCCAGCACGGCGGCCTAGTGTAGTGTGTTCCGGAGCAGGGAAAGAGAAGCATAGGCAGGGACAGTGACATTTATTTCTTTCTTGCTTAACCTGGATTCCTTTAGTTTAGGGAAAGAGAAGGATAGGTAGGGAGAGTGTCAGTGTGTTTTACTGTGCGAATCCTTGTTTCTAGGGACAAAGAAGGAAAGTGAGGGGAATTCTCCTTGTGCTATAGTGTGCTTTAAAAAAACATTTTTTCTAGGGACAGAAAACTCTAGGTAGGGAGAGTGTCAGTTTCTTTCACTGTGCGAATCCTTGTTTCTAGGGACAGGGAAGGACAGTGAGTGAATTCTCCTTGTGCTATAGTGTGCTTTAAAAAAACATTTTTTCTAGGGACAGAAAACTCTAGGTAGGGAGAGTGTCAGTTTCTTTCACTGTGCGATTCCTTGTTTCTAGGGACAGGGAAGGACAGTGAGTGAATTCTCCTTGTGCTATAGTGTGCTTTAAAAAAACATTTTTTCTAGGGACAGAAAACTCTAGGTAGGGAGAGTGTCAGTTTCTTTCACTGTGCGAATCCTTGTTTCTAGGGACAAAGAAGGAAAGTGAGGGGAATTCTCCTTGTGCTATAGTGTGCTTTAAAAAAACATTTTTTCTAGGGACAGAAAACTCTAGGTAGGGAGAGTGTCAGTTTCTTTCACTGTGCGATTCCTTGTTTCTAGGGACAGGGAAGGACAGTGAGTGAATTCTCCTTGTGCTATAGTGTGCTTTAAAAAAACATTTTTTCTAGGGACAGAAAACTCTAGGTAGGGAGAGTGTCAGTTTCTTTCACTGTGCGAATCCTTGTTTCTAGGGACAAAGAAGGAAAGTGAGGGGAATTCTCCTTGTGCTATAGTGTGCTTTAAAAAAACATTTTTTCTAGGGACAGAAAACTCTAGGTAGGGAGAGTGTCAGTTTCTTTCACTGTGCGAATCCTTGTTTCTAGGGACAGGGAAGGACAGTGAGTGAATTCTCCTTGTGCTATAGTGTGCTTTAAAAAAACATTTTTTCTAGGGACAGAAAACTCTAGGTAGGGAGAGTGTCAGTTTCTTTCACTGTGCGAATCCTTGTTTCTAGGGACAAAGAAGGAAAGTGAGGGGAATTCTCCTTGTGCTATAGTGTGCTTTAAAAAAACATTTTTTCTAGGGACAGAAAACTCTAGGTAGGGAGAGTGTCAGTTTCTTTCACTGTGCGATTCCTTGTTTCTAGGGACAGGGAAGGACAGTGAGTGAATTCTCCTTGTGCTATAGTGTGCTTTAAAAAACCTTTTTTTCTAGGGACAGAAAACTCTAGGTAGGGAGAGTGTCAGTTTCTTTCACTGTGCGAATCCTTGTTTCTAGGGACAAAGAAGGAAAGTGAGGGGAATTCTCCTTGTGCTATAGTGTGCTTTAAAAAAACATTTTTTCTAGGGACAGAAAACTCTAGGTAGGGAGAGTGTCAGTTTCTTTCACTGTGCGATTCCTTGTTTCTAGGGACAGGGAAGGACAGTGAGTGAATTCTCCTTGTGCTATAAAAAAACATTTTTTCTAGGGACAGAAAACTCTAGGTAGGGAGAGTGTCAGTTTCTTTCACTGTGCGAATCCTTGTTTCTAGGGACAGGGAAGGACAGTGAGTGAATTCTCCTTGTGCTATAGTGTGCTTTAAAAAAACATTTTTTCTAGGGACAGAAAACTCTAGGTAGGGAGAGTGTCAGTTTCTTTCACTGTGCGAATCCTTGTTTCTAGGGACAAAGAAGGAAAGTGAGGGGAATTCTCCTTGTGCTATAGTGTGCTTTAAAAAAACATTTTTTCTAGGGACAGAAAACTCTAGGTAGGGAGAGTGTCAGTTTCTTTCACTGTGCGATTCCTTGTTTCTAGGGACAGGGAAGGACAGTGAGTGAATTCTCCTTGTGCTATAGTGTGCTTTAAAAAAACATTTTTTCTAGGGACAGAAAACTCTAGGTAGGGAGAGTGTCAGTTTCTTTCACTGTGCGAATCCTTGTTTCTAGGGACAAAGAAGGAAAGTGAGGGGAATTCTCCTTGTGCTATAGTGTGCTTTAAAAAAACATTTTTTCTAGGGACAGAAAACTCTAGGTAGGGAGAGTGTCAGTTTCTTTCACTGTGCGAATCCTTGTTTCTAGGGACAGGGAAGGACAGTGAGTGAATTCTCCTTGTGCTATAGTGTGCTTTAAAAAAACATTTTTTCTAGGGACAGAAAACTCTAGGTAGGGAGAGTGTCAGTTTCTTTCACTGTGCGATTCCTTGTTTCTAGGGACAGGGAAGGACAGTGAGTGAATTCTCCTTGTGCTATAGTGTGCTTTAAAAAAACATTTTTTCTAGGGACAGAAAACTCTAGGTAGGGAGAGTGTCAGTTTCTTTCACTGTGCGAATCCTTGTTTCTAGGGACAAAGAAGGAAAGTGAGGGGAATTCTCCTTGTGCTATAGTGTGCTTTAAAAAAACATTTTTTCTAGGGACAGAAAACTCTAGGTAGGGAGAGTGTCAGTTTCTTTCACTGTGCGATTCCTTGTTTCTAGGGACAGGGAAGGACAGTGAGTGAATTCTCCTTGTGCTATAGTGTGCTTTAAAAAAACATTTTTTCTAGGGACAGAAAACTCTAGGTAGGGAGAGTGTCAGTTTCTTTCACTGTGCGAATCCTTGTTTCTAGGGACAAAGAAGGAAAGTGAGGGGAATTCTCCTTGTGCTATAGTGTGCTTTAAAAAAACATTTTTTCTAGGGACAGAAAACTCTAGGTAGGGAGAGTGTCAGTTTCTTTCACTGTGCGAATCCTTGTTTCTAGGGACAGGGAAGGACAGTGAGTGAATTCTCCTTGTGCTATAGTGTGCTTTAAAAAAACATTTTTTCTAGGGACAGAAAACTCTAGGTAGGGAGAGTGTCAGTTTCTTTCACTGTGCGAATCCTTGTTTCTAGGGACAAAGAAGGAAAGTGAGGGGAATTCTCCTTGTGCTATAGTGTGCTTTAAAAAAACATTTTTTCTAGGGACAGAAAACTCTAGGTAGGGAGAGTGTCAGTTTCTTTCACTGTGCGAATCCTTGTTTCTAGGGACAGGGAAGGACAGTGAGTGAATTCTCCTTGTGCTATAGTGTGCTTTAAAAAAACATTTTTTCTAGGGACAGAAAACTCTAGGTAGGGAGAGTGTCAGTTTCTTTCACTGTGCGAATCCTTGTTTCTAGGGACAAAGAAGGAAAGTGAGGGGAATTCTCCTTGTGCTATAGTGTGCTTTAAAAAAACATTTTTTCTAGGGACAGAAAACTCTAGGTAGGGAGAGTGTCAGTTTCTTTCACTGTGCGAATCCTTGTTTCTAGGGACAGGGAAGGACAGTGAGTGAATTCTCCTTGTGCTATAGTGTGCTTTAAAAAAACATTTTTTCTAGGGACAGAAAACTCTAGGTAGGGAGAGTGTCAGTTTCTTTCACTGTGCGAATCCTTGTTTCTAGGGACAAAGAAGGAAAGTGAGGGGAATTCTCCTTGTGCTATAGTGTGCTTTAAAAAAACATTTTTTCTAGGGACAGAAAACTCTAGGTAGGGAGAGTGTCAGTTTCTTTCACTGTGCGATTCCTTGTTTCTAGGGACAGGGAAGGACAGTGAGTGAATTCTCCTTGTGCTATAGTGTGCTTTAAAAAAACATTTTTTCTAGGGACAGAAAACTCTAGGTAGGGAGAGTGTCAGTTTCTTTCACTGTGCGATTCCTTGTTTCTAGGGACAGGGAAGGACAGTGAGTGAATTCTCCTTGTGCTATAGTGTGCTTTAAAAAACCTTTTTTTCTAGGGACAGAAAACTCTAGGTAGGGAGAGTGTCAGTTTCTTTCACTGTGCGAATCCTTGTTTCTAGGGACAAAGAAGGAAAGTGAGGGGAATTCTCCTTGTGCTATAGTGTGCTTTAAAAAAACATTTTTTCTAGGGACAGAAAACTCTAGGTAGGGAGAGTGTCAGTTTCTTTCACTGTGCGATTCCTTGTTTCTAGGGACAGGGAAGGACAGTGAGTGAATTCTCCTTGTGCTATAGTGTGCTTTAAAAAAACATTTTTTCTAGGGACAGAAAACTCTAGGTAGGGAGAGTGTCAGTTTCTTTCACTGTGCGAATCCTTGTTTCTAGGGACAAAGAAGGAAAGTGAGGGGAATTCTCCTTGTGCTATAGTGTGCTTTAAAAAAACATTTTTTCTAGGGACAGAAAACTCTAGGTAGGGAGAGTGTCAGTTTCTTTCACTGTGCGATTCCTTGTTTCTAGGGACAGGGAAGGACAGTGAGTGAATTCTCCTTGTGCTATAGTGTGCTTTAAAAAAACATTTTTTCTAGGGACAGAAAACTCTAGGTAGGGAGAGTGTCAGTTTCTTTCACTGTGCGAATCCTTGTTTCTAGGGACAAAGAAGGAAAGTGAGGGGAATTCTCCTTGTGCTATAGTGTGCTTTAAAAAAACATTTTTTCTAGGGACAGAAAACTCTAGGTAGGGAGAGTGTCAGTTTCTTTCACTGTGCGAATCCTTGTTTCTAGGGACAGGGAAGGACAGTGAGTGAATTCTCCTTGTGCTATAGTGTGCTTTAAAAAAACATTTTTTCTAGGGACAGAAAACTCTAGGTAGGGAGAGTGTCAGTTTCTTTCACTGTGCGAATCCTTGTTTCTAGGGACAAAGAAGGAAAGTGAGGGGAATTCTCCTTGTGCTATAGTGTGCTTTAAAAAAACATTTTTTCTAGGGACAGAAAACTCTAGGTAGGGAGAGTGTCAGTTTCTTTCACTGTGCGAATCCTTGTTTCTAGGGACAGGGAAGGACAGTGAGTGAATTCTCCTTGTGCTATAGTGTGCTTTAAAAAAACATTTTTTCTAGGGACAGAAAACTCTAGGTAGGGAGAGTGTCAGTGTCTTTTACTGTGCGAATCCTTGTTTCTAGGGACAAAGAAGGAAAGTGAGGGGAATTCTCCTTGTGCTATAGTGTGCTTTAAAAAAACATTTTTTCTAGGGACAGAAAACTCTAGGTAGGGAGAGTGTCAGTTTCTTTCACTGTGCGAATCCTTGTTTCTAGGGACAAAGAAGGAAAGTGAGGGGAATTCTCCTTGTGCTATAGTGTGCTTTAAAAAAACATTTTTTCTAGGGACAGAAAACTCTAGGTAGGGAGAGTGTCAGTTTCTTTCACTGTGCGAATCCTTGTTTCTAGGGACAGGGAAGGACAGTGAGTGAATTCTCCTTGTGCTATAGTGTGCTTTAAAAAAACATTTTTTCTAGGGACAGAAAACTCTAGGTAGGGAGAGTGTCAGTTTCTTTCACTGTGCGAATCCTTGTTTCTAGGGACAAAGAAGGAAAGTGAGGGGAATTCTCCTTGTGCTATAGTGTGCTTTAAAAAAACATTTTTTCTAGGGACAGAAAACTCTAGGTAGGGAGAGTGTCAGTTTTTTTCACTGTGCGAATCCTTGTTTCTAGGGACAGGGAAGGACAGTGAGTGAATTCTCCTTGTGCTATAGTGTGCTTTAAAAAAACATTTTTTCTAGGGACAGAAAACTCTAGGTAGGGAGAGTGTCAGTTTCTTTCACTGTGCGAATCCTTGTTTCTAGGGACAAAGAAGGAAAGTGAGGGGAATTCTCCTTGTGCTATAGTGTGCTTTAAAAAAACATTTTTTCTAGGGACAGAAAACTCTAGGTAGGGAGAGTGTCAGTTTCTTTCACTGTGCGATTCCTTGTTTCTAGGGACAGGGAAGGACAGTGAGTGAATTCTCCTTGTGCTATAGTGTGCTTTAAAAAAACATTTTTTCTAGGGACAGAAAACTCTAGGTAGGGAGAGTGTCAGTTTCTTTCACTGTGCGAATCCTTGTTTCTAGGGACAGGGAAGGACAGTGAGGGAAATTCTCCTTGTGCTATAGTGTGCTAAAGCATTCCTCATCAACCATCTTTGAAATCCTTGTTTTTTTGACAGTCAGGGAAATTGTCGTTGTGCTATTCTGTGCAAAAGCAATCATCCTCAACCATATTTAGAAATCCTTAAGTAAAGGGACAGAGAAGGACACCTGAAGGTAGCCCTTATTGCTTTTTTCCCATCTCCCTGCAGGCCATCTATTAGAATGTCTGGAAGGCAAACAAGGAGAGGCAGACAGTCAGGAGGCAATAAAAGAGGGCAAGCAGGCTCTGTGTCTGGGGGCAACAGTGCTGGTCGTGGACGCGGTGCATTGTCATCAGCACATGGCCATGGGACACACTTGTCCTTCTTTTCGGCAGCTGGACATGTTGAGCCACATCATGCCGAAGACTTGGTAGAGTGGACGACCAAGCCCTCCTCCTCCTCCTCATCCTCTCTCACCCAGGCTCAGGGTACTGGCAAAGCAGCTGCCAAAGCGTCCTCTTCCCTGGTATCAATGTCAGACTCATCATCAGTCACTCCTTCCCTAGACCCACCATGTCCTCCTCCTGAGGAGTCCCCCGAACTGTTTGAGCACAGTGTTGGGTACATGCTCCAGGAGGATGCCCAGCGTTTCGAAGGGTCTGATGATGAAACCCAGCTACAGGAAGGCAGTAGCGTGAGAGCAGACAGAGGGGATGCTCAAGAAGGACACCAATCTGGCAGTCATGTTCCAGCAGCTGCAGCATACTGCCAGATTGGCTCCAGTGATGAGGAGGGAGGGGATGATGAGGTCACTGACTCCACGTGGGTGCCTAATAGTAGAGAGGAGGAGGATGAGAAGGAGGCACATCTCTAACGAGGCAGGATGCCCTTTGGTGGCCAGCGTAAGGGCAGTACACCGACGGAATCACACCGCAGAGCTCCGCCTGTGCAGGGCGCTGCCTCTGCCCGTCATTCAAAAAGTTCCTTGGTGTGGGCCTTTTTTGAGGCTAGTGCATCAGATCGCACAGCTGCTGTTTGCAACATATGTCTCAAGCGTATATCGCGTGGCCAAAACATCAGCCGCTTGGGTACCACATGCCTGACCAGACAGATGTTGACCTGCCATGCAGCTCGTTGGCAAGCCTACCTCAAAGACCCACACCAAAGAACAAAGCGGACCTCTCCTTGCACCGCATCAGCTGGGATCTCCAACCCCACTATAACTTCAGTCCTCTCTGAAACATGCACTGAGAGGAATGAAGGTGTAGAATTAGGTGTGTCACAGCCAAGTACTTGCGGCCACTCTGCTAGCAGTACACCGACGTCCGATTCTAGCAGGCAAATTTCCCTGCCCCAGCTGCTGGACCGTCGAAAGAAGTTCACTCCCAGCCATCCACATGCCCAGCGGTTGAATGCTAGCTTGGCTAAATTGCTAGCGCTTCAACTGCTGCCTTTTCAGTTGGTAGACTCGGCCCCCTTCCGTGAGTTTGTGCAATGTGCGGTTCCTCAGTGGCAGGTTCCCAAACGCCACTTTTTCTCACGGAAGCCTATTCCGGCTCTCTACCGGCATGTGGAAGGCAATGTCTTGGCCTCGCTGGACAGGGCGGTCAGCGGTAAGGTGCATATTACCGCTGACTCATGGTCGAGCAGGCATGGACAGGGACGTTACCTTTCTTTCACGGCCCATTGGGTCACTCTTTTGGCAGCTGGGAAGGATGCAGGACAAGGTGCAGTAGTGTTGGAGGTTGTTCCACCGCCACGCCTCCAAAATGCTACTACTGGTTGTGACACACCTCTCTCCTCCACCCCCTCCTCTTCTTCTTCCTCCATGGCCTCTTCCTGTGGTTTGTCCTATGAACCAGCGGTGCTCCGTAGCCGTTCACGGGGCTACGCAAGTACGCAGGCAAAAAGATGCCATGCCGTGCTTGCGCTGGTGTGTTTGGGGGACAGAAGCCACACTGGGGCAGAGGTCCTGTCTGCTCTGCAGGGCCAGGCCGAGAGGTGGTTGACGCCACGCCAGCTTAAGCCAGGAATGGTGGTTTGCGACAATGGCACCAACCTCCTCTCCGCCCTCCGACAGGGACAACTGACCCATGTGCCCTGTGTGGCTCATGTCCTTAACCTGGTGGTGCAGCGGTTCTTGGGCAGGTACCCGGGCTTACAGGATGTCCTGAGGCAGGCCAGGAAAGTCTGTGTGCATTTCCGCAGATCTTATAATGCCAGTGCTCGCCTGGCTGAGCTGCAAAAGGAGTTGAACCTGCCCAAGAACCGCCTTATATGTGACATGCCCACCAGGTGGAACTCAACGTTGGCCATGCTGCAGCGGCTGCACACGCAGCAGAGGGCCATCAATGAGTACCTGTGCGACTACGGCACCAGGACAGGGTCAGGGGACCTTGGTTTTTTTTCTCCACGCCAGTGGGGCATGATCAGGGATGCATGCACTGTCCTGGCACCATTTGAGGAGGCCACGAGGATGGTGAGCAGTGACAGTGCATGCATCAGTGACACTGTACCTCTTGTCCACCTGTTGGAGCACACGCTGCGTGGAATAATGGACAGGGCACTTGAGGCAGAACAGAGGCAGGAAGAGGAGGACTTCCTTGCCTCTCAAGGCCCCCTTTACCCAGACAGTGTTCCTTCTGTCCCACCCATCGCACAGGAAGAGGAGGAGGAGGAGGAGGAGGAGGAGGATTGTGTCAGCATGGAGGTGGAGGCTGGCACTCAGCATCATCAGCAGCAGTCTTTTAGGGATGATTTACAGTCCCAAGAAACCAGTGGACTTGTACGTGGCTGGGAGGAGGTGGCTGCGGATCATGTCGTCCTTAGTGACCCAGAGGACTCCGGAGCGAATGCCTCAGCAAACCTACGCTGCATGGCCTCCCTGATCCTGCAAAGTCTGCGGAAGGATCCTCGTATTCTTCGGATCAAGGAGAGGGACCATTACTGGCTGGCCACTCTCCTTGATCCACGGTACAAGGGTAAGGTTGCGGACCTTATGTTACCGTCGCAGAGGGAGCAGAGGATGAGACAACTCCGGGAGGCCTTGCAGAAAGGTCTGTGCAACGCGTTCCCAGAGACTGGGAGGTTACAAACTCCTGGTCCTGGACAACGAGTTGCTGAGGCTTCGGCCAGTCAAAGAAGGAGCGGTGGGGAAGGTGGCCGTCTGACCGATGCGTTCAGACAATTCTTTAGTCCGCAGCCCCAAAGTATGATCGGTTCCAGCAACCATCGCCAGCGTCTGATAAACATGGTGCAGGAATATCTAGGGGCAAGGTCAGACTTGGACACCTTCCCCACCGAAAATCCTCTGGCTTACTGGGTCTTGAGGATGGATCACTGGCCAGAGCTTGCACAGTATGCAATTGAGCTACTGGCCTGTCCTGCATCCAGCGTTCTTTCGGAACGCACATTCAGTGCTGCTGGAGGATTTGTCACGGATCACAGGGTGCGCCTGTCCACCGACTCGGTTGATCGACTGACTTTCATCAAGATGAACCAGTCTTGGATCACCACCAGCTACCACACACCTGATGCTGATATAACAGACTAATTGATTTTAACATGTCACATCCCTTCAAGACTGATGCTGATGCTGAGTGCCTGTGCTGTTAAGTTGACTGGCTATCCTCCTCCTCCGAGTCCTCAATGATACGATTGATGATGATAGCTTGGAAGATCATTTTTGTTTATGGGTGCCGCCACCAGTGGCTAAGGCCCAATTTTTCAGCCCCTGTTTTACAGGGGCGTGTAATTACAATTTTTTTAGCAATAATTTGCCATAGGGCTCATTGCTGTGCTCCAAGTACAGTATCTGTGAGGGGTTGGAGTGTTGTGGCACCAGTGCCTAAGGCCCAATTTTTCAGCCCCTGTTTAACAGGGGCGTGTCATTACAATTTTTGAAGCAATACTTTGCAACAGGGCTCATTGCTGTGCTCCAAGTACAGTATCTGTGAGGGGTTGTAGTGTTGTGCCACCAGTGCCTAAGGCCCAATTTTTCAGCCCCTGTTCAACAGGGGCATGCAATTACAATTCTTGATCTAATAATTCACAGCAGGGCCCATTGCTGCACCCACCAAGAGTAACTCTGAGGGCTTACAGTGTTGTGGCAACGCCACCACCACCACCACCACCACCACGAAAGGCCCAATTTTTCAGCCCCTGTTCAAAAGGGGCATGTAATTACAATTCTTGATCTAATAATTCACAGCAGGGCCCATTCCTGCACCCACCAAGAGTAACTCTGAGGGCTTACAGTGTTGTGGCAACGCCACCACCACCACGAAAGGCCCAATTTTTCAGCCCCTGTTCAAAAGGGGCATGTAATTACAATTCTTGATCTAATAATTCACAGCAGGGCCCATTGCTGCACCCACCAAGAGTAACTCTGAGGGCTTACAGTGTTGTGGCAACGCCACCACCACCACCACCACGAAAGGCCCAATTTTTCAGCCCCTGTTCAAAAGGGGCATGTAATTACAATTCTTGATCTAATAATTCACAGCAGGGCCCATTGCTGCACCCACCAAGAGTAACTCTGAGGGCTTACAGTGTTGTGGCAACGCCACCACCACCACCACCACGAAAGGCCCAATTTTTCAGCCCCTGTTCAAAAGGGGCATGTAATTACAATTCTTGATCTAATAATTCACAGCAGGGCCCATTCCTGCACCCACCAAGAGTAACTCTGAGGGCTTACAGTGTTGTGGCAACACCACCACCACCACCACCACCACGAAAGGCCCAATTTTTCAGCCCCTGTTCAACAGGGGCATGCAATTACAATTCTTGATCTAATAATTCACAGCAGGGCCCATTGCTGCACCCACCAAGAGTAACTGTCAGGGCTTACAGTGTTGTGGCACCAGCACCACCATCAAAGGCCCAATTTTTACTACCACTGTTCAACAATTATATGTAATTAAAATTCCTGATATAATAGTTGACAGCAGGGCGTTCCAGCACCAACCAAGAGTAACTGTGAGTGCTTACAGTGTTGTGCCAACACCAACAACTAAGGGGCCTATTTCTGCAGAGTATATACGGCAGGTCCCTACTTTCAAACATCCAACTTACAAACGACTCCTACTTGCAAACGCAAGAAGACAACAGGAAGTGAGAGGAAATCTACCACTAGGAAGGAAAATTCTCTCCTGTAAGAATAAATATGGGAGAAAGGTGTCTCCTCTGTACTGATGCTTTATCAGCAATCCTTGTTTCAAGAAAAACACCACATTTCAAAAACAGTTGTCATTGGGACGGAAAGTGAGGTGAAATGTTCTGAACAGGGGCACAGACAGCAAAACAAATGTTACAGGGGTGATAACCCTTACCTATGTTTTCCAAAAAGTTTAAAAATAGATTTTTGGGCTGGAGCTACACTTCAACAATGTACCTGTTCAAAATTACAAACAGATTCTACATAAGAACAAACCTACAGTCCCTGTCTTGTATGCACCGCCTGTATACGGCTGTTCAGAGTATATAGGGCCTTTTTTATTTTATGTGCGGGGTTCCCCTTAATATCCATACAAGACCCAAAGGGGCTGGTAATGGGCTGGGGTAGGGGGGGGGGTGTCATGGGGTAGCTATGCCATTTTTCTTAAAGAATTTCATCCATATTACCGGGACCAGACATTACATTAAAGCCGCAAGCAGTTTTAAATGGCTTTTTTTTCCTTTAGAAGTGTCATTTTGTGCAGGGACAGTTCTAAACACGGGAAACACGTGGCACTTCACAGGCATACTTTAGACACCCCCCAGGTACGATATTTAAAGGAATATTTGACTTTTTTTTTTTCACTTTATGCATCATTAAAATGACTGCTCCCGAAAAACGACCGTTTTTAAAACTTCTTTTTGCATTGATACATGTCCCCTGGTGCAGAACCCGGGTTCCCAAACCCTTTTTAGGACAATAACATGCATAATAGTTGTTATAATTAGCACTTTAGAATTCGAACGTTCGCATCCATTGTATTTAATAGGGTTCTATTGTTCGTACGAACTTTCGGCCCGTTCGCGGGTTCTGGTGCGAACCGAACCCGGGGGTGTTCGGCTCATCACTAATATAGATATCTGGTATCCATCTGTCTTTAGCACAGGCATGCAGGCATGGGGGTATCTGTGCTTAGCAAAGAAAACCCCTCCTGAACATCATTTGCCTAGGCCTGGAAACCAGGAAGTCATTAAAGAAATATAAAAAAAAAAAAGTTAACTAGTAAATGTGATATACTTTCTTATCTATTTACTAATGCTAGCAGAATAAGGATGACAAATAATCGATGAGTGACTGAGAGAGTGAAGTCCCTCTTTAGGGAAAAATCTCACACGTGTGATCACACCGCAATAAAAGCTTGACAGAGGTTCCAGCTCCTTCCCACTTTATCCAACACAAAAAAGGAAATACATTTAAGCTTATAACAACTGAGAGAGGCCACTGCTGCATCAAAATCTTCTCAGATTGGTGTAAATCCTATGTAAAAACAAAATAGTCAATGTGTGCATTATGAAAGCTCCCCTTTTACCTGACAATTTTAGATTGGATCTTCGTTTTTTAACAGAAACCCTCAAAAAGTCATCCATAAGTAAGTCAATAGCAGTTGCACGTTTCACAGGATCTGGTTCAAAGCAGCGCAGTAGAAAGGCCTTGGCCTCTGCTGACATGGATTCAGGTATTTCTGGATGGATTTTAAACATGCCAACCTATGTAGAAAAAAAATGGTAATAAATAAGTTATTTTTGTATTAAAATGTTTGATTACCACATAATTGGTTATACAGTTACATAACAATAGTTTATATCATATGACATTTGTTATGAATTAGTCACTATTGTCTGTTTCACTTAATAGTGGTGCTGGGTGGGGATAAAATCTGAAAGTGCTGCTCCACATTTCTACTAAACAGCATATGAGACAGGTAAGGAAAAATCAAGAGCAAGTGGAAAGTAGCTGTAACCAAAACCATAAAAAAAACAAAAACATTAATGGTAATTATTATGATAATACTGGGGGGGTTACTAAAACTGGAGAGTGCAGAATCTGGTGAAGCTTTGCATGTTGGCCAATCAGCTTCTAACTTCAGCTTGTTTAATTAAAGGGTTTGTAAAGGTACATGTTTTTTCACCTTAATGCATCCTATGCATTAAGGTAAAAAAACATTTGACAATGCCGCCCCCCCCTGAGCCCCCGTTTTACTTACCTGGCCCCTCGAAAGTCCTGCACTCGCTCCCGTCATCCTCCGAGTTCCTGAGCCCGGCCGTTGATTGGCTACACTGGATGGATTGAAAGCAGCGCAGCCATTGGCTGGCGCTGCTGTCAATCACATCCAATGACGCGGCACGCCGGGGGGCGGGGCCGAGTGATACAGTCGGCGGCTATGGCCGCCGCTGTATCAACGGGAGCACGCCCGCAGTAACTCCACACCATGCGAGCTCGCTCGCATTATGGTGTGGAGTACTTGCGGGGAGGAGCTGAAACAGCCGCCGAGGGACCCCAGAAGACCAGGATCTGGGCCACTGTGTGCAAAACGAGCTGCACAGTGGAGGTAAGTATAACATGTTTGTTGTTTAAAAAAAAAAAAAACGGGAACCTTTAGTGTTCCTTTAAGCTCTGACAATAAAACCTGGAAGTTGATTGGTTTATTTGCACCAGATTTTGCACTCTCTAGTTTTAGTAAATAACCCCCATTGTTTTCCTAGTCCATATACTGTATAATCACCAACTAAATTTGCCTTACTTTTTTACTAACACAGGGGCAGAAAGAATATGTTTCATAATGTCTGGTCAAGGTGGATAGAGGGACCCCCCACAGTGGATGATACGGACCCCTGGAAGTTTTGTATCGCTCATGACTATTTTGCCCATTTGTATGTATTTATAAGGGAAGATGCTCTGTAGCTTTTTTCTTTTTAGGTCCTGTGGGCTGGTTCCTGAGCCATCACATTAGGGGATTGTTCATTGTTACAGTTACTATGTGTAGTATTACCAGCGACCCCCTTTCCCCCACAGGTTAGGTATTTGAAGTCTGTATTCTTTTTGTTGTTTTATATCTATGCACAACAATTAAAAATAGATTTACAAAAAATTGCCTTACTTTGAACATGGCAGCCTGCGGCTCTCCTAATTCATAAAATGGAGGCTTTCCTGTGGCCATCTCTATTACAGTGCAGCCTAGGGACCATATGTCAGCTGGCTTCCCATATCCTCTTGGTCCTTTATCTATTATTTCTGGAGCCATATATTGAAGCGTGCCTGAAACAAGCAACATTCCATCAATTCACACACACAACAAAATCAATTCACAATCACATAAAAAAATCAGAACTAAACTAAGGCCGCTTTCACACTGGGGCGGCAGGTGCACTGGCGGCGCTATTTTTAGCGGTGCTATACCGTTGTTTTTGCGGCGCTATTCAGCCGCTAGCGGTACGGTTTTAACCCCTGCTAGCAGCCGAGAAGGGGTTAAAAACCACCGGAAAGCGCCTCTGTATAGGTATAGCCGTGCTGTCCCATTGATTTCAATGGGCAACAGCGGTAAAGGAGCGGTATACACACCGCTCCTTCATCGCTCCAAAGATGCTGCTTGCAGGACTTTTTTTCTCATCCTGCCAGCGCTTCACCTCAGTGTGAAAGCACTCTGGCTTTCACATTAAGACTACGGGGGCAGGAGTTTTTCAGGCGTTTTTTAGGCGCTATTTTTAGCGCAAAACGCCTGAAAACTCCTCAGTGTGAAAGGGGTCTAGAGAATACAAGGGTCTGTGGATGTAACAGTCCTCTGACAGGAGAATCAGAGGCACTTTGACACATTTTTTCTTTACTCAAGAAACTCAATTATCCCATTATATAAAAGCAAATTCATTTTTATTTAATCTGCACATGACTGGCTATTTATTAAAGTGAACATAGTTGCAAATGACTGAAGATTTAGAACTCCTTCAGTAAATCAACCTCAGAGTTTCTGTGCTTGCAGATACAGTACTTCCACTGAAACCCAGCAAAGAATTTCAGATTTTGGGATTTTCCCATGTACAGAAAAAAACATGGGATATTCAATTTGCAAAAACTTCACAACAGCCATAATATTGATATCATTTTCCAGCTGTTACAGTTATGACATTGTGATACCTGGTTATTGACAGTACATTTGTGTGCTGTACCTAAATATATTATATATAACAGCAACACAACTACTACAATATGTGACATTAATTAAACTTGTCATTAAAAAAGCTTTTTTTTCACATAGTATATAATAATATTCAACTTTTGTAACATGGCATCTAATCCCTATAAACATTGAACCTGGAGCCACATTATTCTTAAAGGATATCTAAAGTCTCATTTAAAAAAAAAAAACATGTCATACTCACAGTTGGTTTTGCACAGAGTGACCCGGATCCTCCTCTTCTGGGGTCCCTTAGCGGTGCTCCTGGCTCCTCCTCTTCTCGAGTGCCTCTTTGGAGAGCTGCTCTCCCTCGGGGCACTCGTGTGGGCACTCTCCCCTGTCTTGCTGCTGCGTCCATTGACACAGACAGCAGAACGCGGCCTCACCCCGGCTCCCACGTCATTGGATTTGATTGACAGCAGCATGAGCCAATGGCTGCGCTGCTATCAATCTATCCAATCAGGACCCGAGACACCGGCTGGAGCTGGTCTGCTTGTCCCCGCCGTTGGAAAGACCGGGTTCAGGTAAGTAAAAGGAGGGCTCTGGGAGGCAGCTGCATCACAGAAGGTTTTTTCACCTTAATGCATAGAATGCATTAAGGTGGAAAACCTTGAGGGCTTACAAACCCTTTTAAAGGATAAGTTCACCTTTTCACCAAAAATAATAAATGTACATTTTTTTGCAGGTAAAAAAAAATAGCATTTATAATTTTTTGTTGCAGGAGCCTGTAAAGCATGGCACCATCTGGCACCATGCAGGTCTCCTGCAGATCTGTCAATGTATCGGCTTCTTCGTACCTTGTACGAGGAAGCCGATACATGCTGACAGGAAGTACCACAGCGTTCACAGTTTTCCATTCACAGAGAAATGTGAATGAGTGATGTGGCCAGGTGGGCGGAGTGGGGCTGGTGCATTCATACCATGTTACATCCCAAATATGACATCTAACATGTTAAAGGTTTTGCGCCATTTTCGACCGCTAGCGGGGTGCTTTTAACTCCAGTTTTGCGGCGCTATCAAATCGCTTTTCAGGCGCTTTTCATTCTTTCCAATGGGCAGAGAATTTTGGGAGCACTAAATACAGCGCTCCCAACCCGCCCCAAAGATGCTGCTTGCAGGACTTTACTTACGTCCCACAAGCGCACTGTCCGAGAGTGAAAAGTGACACTGGAATGAATGGGAGGCGGTTTTCCGACACTTAGCAGAGGCTATATCCAGCGCTAAAGCGCCTGAATACCGCCCCAGTCTGAAAGAGGTCTTAGGGTTTTTTCAGGCTTTTGCTGCTCTCCACATACAAGTCTGTGGGAATGCAAAAGCAGCTTGAAGCAGTTCAAATGCAGGTCTGATGTCAAAAGCACGCTGCATTTGCCCATCTAAGTACATCAACACTGCCGCTTATGTTTGCACCACAAATGTCTACAGATTTGTTTTCATTATACATAAAAAATAAATAAATAAGGAAGTTAATTTACTAAAAGTGAATTTTAACTATCTTAGTAAATGAGGTGAAAGGAAACGAGAATTCACTTTGCAAGGAAAATGTAAAAAGCTGGATTTTTGCTCACACATGATTGGAAGCCAGTTTAGCTTTACTTCATTCACTATGCTAAGTGAATTTTCACTTTGCTCAGTGAATTAGGTGAGGCTATGATCAAATTAATAATTTAATCACATGCTTAAAAAATTCCAGTTTTTTTAATTTTTAGTGTGTAATTTTTTTGGGTAAACTTACCAGTGAATGTCTCTGTATTTGGGTTGATCCCAGCCAGCCTCTTAGATGTACCAAAGTCAGAGATTTTCAGAACACCACTATAGGTGTTAATTAATACATTATCCCCCTATAATAAAAAAATTGCATGTTAATTAGCGTTGACAAAAGGGGAAGGTTTCTTGATAATTATATGCAGGTGAGCCAAAAACCCAATAAACTGTACATACAAGGATATAAGTACATTCCATCATATGCTGAAATTACTGTGGAATTCCAGGACCAAATTCTCTGTGAACAATACCCAAAATTATTGTTACTCATACTTTACCCTCTCTGTCATTTGAATGTCACTCCACTTCCTAAAACTCAGTCTTTCTGCAATTAAGATCATATTCTTCCTCCACCCCATGTGCTCATTACCCCAACCTTCCCATCAAGATCAAAAGCACACCTATCAGTCACTCTCCTTATGCCAGGGTGTTAGGTATATTCTTGAACTATGACCTCTCCTTCCAGCCCCACATTCAATGTCCAAATCTTGCCCCCTTAGCATTCGTAACATTTTAAATGCACACTCTTACCAACTACACAGCCAAGCTAATCCATTACCTTGTTATCTTTTGCCATGACTACTGCAACTCCCCCCTTATTGGCCTACCTTTACACAGGCAAATAAATTCACAACAACATACAAGTCCATTTACAACTCTGCTCTCATCTACATTACTTCAGAGTATCGTCATCTAAACTCTGCCCACCAAACGAATCTCAAAGTATCAATCAAACTGTCCTCTTTACTCCTCCCAAGACCTCCTGTTCTACCACTCCCATGCACACTTCCAGGTCTACTCCAGAGTCTGTTCACCTTTGGGCTATGCCTGAAAACTCATCTCCTTAGAGAAGCCTATCCTGTCTCTACCTAACAACTGGACTTTTATCTTCTCCATCAACTCATGCCCCCATCGTTACCATTTGTGGTGGTTACAGGAAATAAATTTGCTCTGTGTATGGGCTGCTTAAAGGGGGGTTCCACCCGCAATTTTTTTTTTTAAAGTCAGCAGCTACAAACACTGTAGCTGCTGACTTTTAATAAGGACACATACCTGTCCTTCTCGCCTGTGATGTCAGCTCCCCCCGAGGCCGATCCCTTGATCCTGGCAGCTCCCGGCGCTGCCATCCTCAGTAAGGGAAACAGGCAGTGAAGCCGTGTGGCTTCACTGCCCGTTTCCTACTGCGAATGCGCGAGTCTCGCATTGTTTTCTGAATGGGCGGCTTGATCTCTGGGATACACACAGTTCCCAGAAGGCAGCGCGCCCCATTCACCAGAAGACAAGGCGAGGAGGATGCGGAAGAAGACCAGCCGCGGATAAAAAAGAGGCAGATTAGGGACATCCGCATAGCAACCAGTATTTCTGGTGAGTAAATTTTTTTTTATTTCTTTTTTTTTGCAGGTTTTTTGTGAAATTTTTTTTTTTAGGGTGAAACTCCACTTTAAAAGAGAAAATCTGCCCATGTGGCTAGAAGTAGTATCCGTTGCTTTGTTGGCTCCCATATTGTTTCTGGATGCAGGTCAAAGATTTGGATCAACACACTGCTGATTATTGCATTGAGCATTTTGATATTTTGTTTTTTCTTGTTACATGAACTTAACTATTGTAACACACACATAAAACTGTCAGGACTGTTACCTGACTCTTTCAACGAAAAAAATCAATACTTAAAATACTTAGCACTGACCTTTATATCTCGATGAACAATCTGATTGTCATGAAGATATTTTAAGCCTTCAAGAATCTGTTTGGTATAAAAGGCGATTGTTTGTTCATTTTGTTTTAGAGGTCCCCATTTTGATCGCAGAAGAGCAGAAAGGCTTCCTATAATAAAAAAAGTATTAGACAGTAATGAAAAGTCCACCAACTGTATTCACAAGTTATATTAAAGTGGTTCTAAAGACAGATTTTTTTTTTTACCGTAATGCATTCCCTGCATTAAGGTAAAAAAATGTCCCTGTAGAAGTATTGCCCTCTCACCCACCCTATATACTTACCTGAGACCCATCTCAATCCAGACCTGTGCCCATCTGCAGCTGTGCTGCTCTCTGTTCCTCTCCTCACAGGACACAGAGGCAGCAGCGGGAGCCATTGACTCCTGCTGCAGTCAATCAAATCCTGTGAGAGGGAGTAGGGGGCGAGGCTGAGCTGCTTAGCTTGGCTTGGGAGCGAGCCCCCATGTCTGCCCCCATAGCAAATGGCCTGCTATGGGTGCAGACACAGATAAGGAAGAGCAGACAGCGCTGGCCGGGTCCCCAGAAAAGGAGGTTTGGGGCAGCTCAGTGCAATATCACTGCACAGAGCTGGTAGGTATAACATGTTTGTTATTTTAGAAAAAAATTAAATAAAGCATTTGCAACCAATTTAAAGTCAATCCAGGATTTACAGAATAAATATCAGTTAGTCACAGATAGTCACAGATTTTACTAGTATGTTTAACTAAGACATGTTCTCTCTACTCAGGCTAAATCCACTATAAGAACCCTCACTAATGCTTGTCATGGATGAGTCACCTTTTTACATTCAACCAGCGGGTTGAATGAAAAAATACACCCGATTTCCCCCATCCCCACATTTGAGGTGGATGGGGGACTCCTCCTCGCTAAGTCATTGTATTCTGACAATGGGACTCCCGCTATAGCCTGCAAGGTTGATTGAGTGGAATCTTGGCAACATGGTGGTTGAAAAAAAGTCAACCAGTAGATCGACTTCTGTTTAACTACAGTGCCATACGTGGATCCAAATTCACCCGGTCTCTGATGAAAATGCAGATGTCAAGAAGTGACTTGTATCGTATATGTATGTCTCCCTTTAGGATAGCATAATTGACAACATTTTTGTTGGTGAGGATGGGAAGCAGAGCTTGGAACAAGTTATAGTTACCCAGTCACCTACCCAGAGGTTGGTTTAGGTACTCCCCTAAAACCTTTTCAATGGCATCATCAGGAAAATTCTAACTACCCAATATATCTGGATGGACCAGCTGTAAGTGTACCGTGTTATTTTGTTACTGAAAAGCCATAGTGAATGCCATAAATACAGTATATAGTCTTTTGTTTACTTTATGAAGCATGTGCCTCATATAGGAACAATTTGGGACTTGCCTAGAGCCTTTAGGTTTATCGTAGTCTTATTATATTACATCTGCAACAACCTCTTTTTTCAGACGAGACATGTGAGAGAAACTCATCTTCAAGAATGTATCAGTACATAACAGATATGGTAACTGAACTGAGATGTAGCAATGTTCTGGTAATATCTGTTTTGTATCAGCATTGTACTTATCCTGTTTGTAACATCAATACATGTGGGGTTATTTACTAAAGGCAAATACAGGGGGAAAGTTAGTAAAACCGGAGAATGCAAACTCTGGTGCAGCTCTGCATAGAATTCAATCAGCTTCCAGGTTTTATTGTCAAAGCTTAACTCAACAAGCTGAACATAGAAGCGGATTGGCTACCATGCACAGCTGCACCAGATTCTGCATTCTCCAGTTTTAGTAAATCAACACCACAATGTTCATTGTGCAATGGAAGTTGCACTTTAAAATTGAGTTTTCCATAGAGCTTGGTGTAGTGAAGTTTCACTTTGCAAAGAATACCCAACCACATGCAATGAAACAAACAAACACTTTTCCTTGCAAATGATTGGATAATGGAAGTCAGCAGAGCTTCACGCCTACTGGCTATGCTAGTGAAGGTTGTTTTCTCCTAAACCTGCAGAGATTACGTACATGGTAAGTGCTCATTTTGAAGTTGATGTGTATAAGACATAGCTTACAGTATTTAAGATGCTACTGGCAAATAATCGTCAGCATAAAATGAGCAGTTTTTGCTATCTAAACTTTTGGCCTTAGAGCAGGAAATTGCACAAAGTCAGCTCTCAAGAGGTTTTCACATAGCTCTGTCTGAAAACTGCAGATAACTACAAATGGTTATGAGCACAGTAAATTTACCTTAGGTCTGGTTCATATTTTTGTGTTCCAGAATGGATAAAAAAAATTAATTAATTTTGCATTAGAATGCATAAAAAACACTTGCATAGTATTATTTTGTGCATTTTTAATGCAGTTCCATCCAGCTTTAGAGCAGATTTATTGTTACAGTTTGCAGCAAAAATGCAGTTTGCATGACTGTTTAAATACACACAGGATGAAAATGCAAAGATTCAAACAGTGCCATTTGTTATAATGGTATAGATTTCATCTTCCAGGTTATGTGTAGTTTCATGTGTATTCACTGCTCCAGAAATGCACAAATGTGCCTCATCTTTTTATCCAAGTAGTGACCTCATATGCATCTAAGTGCTCTGTTCTGGGGGGACAAGAATCTCTTTTTATTCAAGCTAAATCTCAAGGAAGAAGCATTTATTTTTAGGTAACATCAGCTATTCAGCTTCACTGTAAGACCAGTTTCACACTAAAGCGGAGGCTGCGTTAGCCGTGAAGCGCTACTAGTTTTAGCGGCGCTTTACCGTCGATTTAGTGGCACTTTTCGGCCGCTATTGGGGCACTTTTAACCCTCGCTAGCATCCGAAAAAGGGTTTAAAAGCGCTGCTGCCGAAGCACTTTGCAGGTACTTCGGCAGCACTGGCCATTGATTTCAATGGCAGGGGTGTTTTGGGAGCGCTGTATTGGGAGCCTGAAGGGTTCACTGCTGGTTTCTCTTACTTGCAATGCCGGCGCCTGCACCCAAAGCTGATGGATGAATCGGCTTGGGGTGCCGACATCGCAGGATCCCTGAACAGGTAAGTGTCCTTATATTAAAAGCTGCAGTATTTGTAGCTGCTGACTTTTAATTACCGTATTTTTTCTTCAGACTGGAACTCTGCTTTATGACAATTTTACTGCAAATCTGGATAAAAAGCCATGGGCTATATAGCACAGCAAACGCTTAAAGTTTAACTTCAGGGAAATTTCAAAACTACCCTTGCAGTGGGGCACCCCTCCACACTGTAAGGGTTAAATACTTGTTTTGGTGTAGGGTACTGTTAAAAAGCAGTTTTACTTACCTTATTGCTCACACCCCTAACAGATTGTGCTCTCCTTTTCCCCCTAATACCCCAGGTTGTGGGTGGGCACCCAATGTCCCCACTTACGATGCATGACTGTTGGTCCTGCATTTTACATGGTGACTTTATAATGCAACTGGCAGATGGAGTGCCCAAGACAAGTGGCTTTGGGGGGACCAGTTGCACAGAGAGGAGAAACCCCACGGGAGTGAGGAACAAGGTAACTAAAACTGTTTTTAATGATACCCAACAAATAAAAATGGGAATTTAAAGCGGAACTTTAAATCCATTCACAAAGTGCAGCGCAGAGGGCAGCCAGCTGTGAAGCCGCAAGCAGCACAGCTGGCTGCCCACAGTTAAGATGCCAGTGCTGGAAAACCGAAGGCTAGTGAAAAACCGGCCCAGGTGAGGATGTTGCATGATCTCTGGACAGGCAAGTGTCCTTTTATTAAGAGTCAGAAACTACAGGATTAGTAGCTGTGGGTGTTTTTTTCTAGAGTGAACAACCTCTTTAAGCTCCGGTTCACACTGATAGGATTTTGTATGCGTTGCAGAATGCATGGAATCGCATGACAAGTGAAACAACATGACTGTCCATGGTGACCATTCACATACAGTATATTGAGTCCAAATGCAATGCATTTTTAAAAAGGGTCTTAGTTCAATCTTATTTTATTGAGTAGCCAAGGTTAGTTAACAAACAATGTAACACATAGATACATTATCAAATAGAAAAACATAGAAGCGGTATGTCCAATGAGCACTTGACGGGCATTTTTCAAAAGCTTGCCATCTGGAGGCACATCAAGGCGAAAATAATAAACCTAGGGATGTGTGTTGCAGGAGGACCACATTGTTACATACAGTACCGGATCATATTATTGATTGTTAGAACAAAGTAATACCTATAGAAAGATCATAACTCTCACATTTTATATGCCTTATGGTTAAAAAGAGTCTTGTGCCTGTTTGGTGCGATGTCATTTTCATCTCCATAGAGTCTAATGGATACTGCACAGAAAATGCATAGGTGTTCAAAGACTAAGAGATCCCAGTGCGATTTCTAGCAGGCTATAGTGTCTTTGTGAGCAGATTTCCGAATAAAGAGAGCATCGCAGCTGAATCCAAAAGGCATTGGAATTGCACCTGAACCCACAGTCGCACTGGACATTAGCCCTTGAAATCACACTACAAACCTCAGTCAAATCGCATTGCATAAGTGCGAACCTAGGCTAAAGGTTCGTACACTTAATGAGAATATCAGACAAATGATCGGCTGTTTTTTTTGGCATGCTAGTCTCATATCTAAAATGAAGAGGTTACTAAAGTCCCAAAAATTATCCCACGACAGACTACAACTTCGGAAGTGATGTAATGTGTTGATTTGTATTGTAATATATTCTCTAATTTCTGAGCGTGCGTGGTCTTAGTCTTCTGATTTTTTAGATGATTGCTGTACCAATTAAACAAAAATTTTATGTTCTGTTATCATATGAGAACAATTTTTGTGTTTGTCCCATCGTATAATTTCAAAGGAACTGTCGTGATCGGCTCTTGAAAGCTGTGTACTACCAATCAGATTATTGTACGAATGCTTAGAAAACTGTATTTTTCCTCTGATTTTCTCTTCGTGTGTACTAGGCTTAACTCCTGCAGTGCCCAGCTGCAAGAGTAGTTTTCCTTGCCCTTTTGTGGCAACTTGTGGAGACTTGCCCTTTTGTGGCACCAGGAAGATTTTGCAAAGCTTTGATCTGTTAGGCAGGCCGTACAAAGAATACATTTGTATGATTCCCCCATCAACACAGGCAGTGCTGAAAGGGGAATTAGCAAGTGTCTTCTCCCAGCAGGGTGGGAGAACTTGTAACCTCCAGGAGAAGACAGTGATTATTGCTAGCGGCTATAGCAGCCTCTAGAAATAATAGTAAGATAATCTGGCAGGTTGGTTGTACCCAAGTTGATTGATTGATCAACTTGGTACATTTAATCTGCCCATTAAAGGTTCGAACCTCGGCTGGTTCCTGCTAAACCTGCTAAACCAGCCAAGATTCAAACTGTGTATGGCCGACCATAGATGAGTGTCCATATATAGTGTGACAGTCTACTTGACTGGATGTAAACACAGAAAACAGAATTGATTTTTCTGGTAAGCTAGTGAATAAAGGCTACCTAAAGGCATTAGCTAATGGTCAACATAGTGGTGGTCAACAGAAACAAGAGATTTTGAGCTATACAGTTGTAAATTTTTGCTCAATTTCCTTCGGACAAATTATCTTTTTGCATGATGATTTTTCTATCTTTAGGTATAACAATGAATTTACACAAACATCATTTCCTATTATCTGGTACCATTTAGTGTGTATTTTTCTTTTTTCAAGGACAAGTCAATAATGCTAATGATAAGATCTTACATACTTTCATTCTAAAAAGTTGGTACTCTCCATTTCACACCTTATATTTACAGCAAAGTTGTGTGTTTGCTTTTCTCCCAGTCCTCCTTATATATATCTCCAGACACACAAACAAGGACCTGTCTAATAATAACAGCTACAATTCAGTAACCACAAACCACGGCATGACTACCTGCCTGTGTCTCATCTTACACTCTGGTACTGTATGTGTTCTGCTCTCCAACCCAAAAGATTTTCTCTCAGTCATTATGGTAATTGCTACCACACACTTCAGACCTCATCAGTTTCTGAAATCTCTTTAGACTAATGAAAATGACCGCTTTTAGCATTTCTCCCGGTCTCTCCAACTTTCCACTGACTGGGACAGGAAAGCCAAAAACAGAGAACTTACTAAATGAAGAAACTGTGACTGGGCAAATGTACAAGAAAGAAATCACCTTTATCAATATAAACTTTGCTCCTGAATATAGAGGTGTAGTTTCTCCATTACTTGAATCTATAGACATCTGTTTGTCTATACTGTAGATTACATGAAAAAAAAAAAAAATTGAAAGTCTATACTGCCAAAGTCAAAGCTAGTTGCCCCCCCAAATACGCTCTATTACTTTGTTATATTAAAGGGATTGTAAAGCTTTAACATTTTTTTATTAAAATAATAAACATGTTATACTTACCTGCTCTGTGCTGTGGTTTTGCCCCGATCCTCCATTTCTCTGTTCCCCCGCTGGCACTCCTGGCTCCTTCCCCCCGCCAAGTACCCCCATGGGAAACCTGTTTAGACACAGCCCAGCTTGGTCCCGCCTCCCCACTCACAGGTTTTGACTGACAGCAGCAAAAGCCAATGGCCTCCGCTGCTCTCATCCAAACCTGTGAGACAGGGGAAAGGGAAGAAGAGCTGCTGCAAACATGCACAGCGTTGGATCAAGATCATACTCCGAAAAGTATTTAGGAGGAGCAGGGGGAGCTACTAATAAAAGTTTTTTTACTTTAAAACAGATAATGCATTAAGGCAAAAAAAAAAAATCTCTCACCTTTATAACTACTTTAACCACTTCAATACCATGCACTTATACACCTTCCTGCCCAAGCCAATTTTGAGCTTTCAGCGCTGTCGCAATTTGAATGACAATTGCGCGGTCATGCAACATTGTACCCAAACAATTTTTTTATCATTTTGTTCCCACAAATAGAGCTCTCTTTCGGTGGTATTTGATCGCCTCTACGATTTTAATTTTTTGCACAACAAATAAAAAAGTGCGAAAATTTTGAAAAAAACTAAGTTTTTCTTTGTTTCTGTTAATGTTTTTTTGTAAATAAGTACCTTTTCTACTTCAATGACGGGCACTGATAAGGCGGCACTAACGGGCACTGATAAGGCGACACTGATGGGCACCGATGAGGTGGCACCGATGAGGTGGCACTGATGATGGGCACTGATAGGCGGCACTGATAGGCGGCACTGATATGTGGCACTGATGGGCACTCATAGGCGGCACTGATGGGCACTCATAGGCGGCACTGATGGGCACTCATAGGCGGCACTGATGGGCACTTATAGGCAGCACTGATGGATACTTATGGATGGCACTGATAGGTGGCACGGATGGGCACTGATAGGTGGGCACTTATGGGCACAGATGGGCACGGATGGGCACTGATAGGTGGCACTGATGGACACTGGTAGGTGGCACTGATGACACTGGTGGCTGGCATTGCTGGGCATCATACATTTTGGTCGTGCCATGATGGTGCCAGTCAGTGCCCAGTTGTGGGCACTGATTGGCATATGTTGTGTATGTATTTGTGCATGTGGATGGCTATGGGGGACTTACCTGGCCATCCACATGCACGGGGCTTCCCTGGTGGTCCTGGGGGGCTTCCCTGGTGGTCCAGTGTGGGTATCCGAGGGGGGGCTGCGCTGATAAACAATCAGCGCAAACTCCCCCTGTCAGGAGAGCCGCCGATCGGCTCTCCTCTACTCGCGTCTGTCAGACGCGAGTGAGGAAGACCCGATCAATGGCTCTTCCCGTTTACATCGTGATCAGCCGTGATGCCGGAGGCTCTTTACCGAGATCAGTGTAGCAGTGTGTCAGACTGACACACCGCTCCACCGATCGCCGCGATGCGCGCCCCCCCGGGCGCGCGGCGGCTGTTATCCTGCAGGACGTCAATAGACGTCCAGTGTGGATAACAGAACCACTTCCCAGACGTCAATCTCCTATTGACTGGGCTGGAAGTGGTTAACCACTTGAGTTCCAGAAGGTTTTACCCCCTGCACGACTGGGGCATTTTTTGCTATTTAGCACTGGGCTATTTTAACTTGCAATTGCACAGTCATGCAACACTGTACTATTATATAAATTAAAAAAGACTGAAAATTTTGAAAACACTCCTGATATTTTCTTCTTTCTGTTATAAAACATATCCAATAAAAAAAATCTGATATCTTTATAAATTTAGGCCAAAATGTATTCTGCTACATGTCTTTAGTAAAAAAAATTGCAATAAGTGTATATTACCGTATATACTCGAGTATAAGCCGAGTTTTTCAGCACATTTTTTTGTGCTGAAAATGCCCCCCTCGGCTTATACTCGAGTCTGTGTCCATCTTCACCTTTGTGCGCCTGATTCTGGCTAAACTTGGCACACATGTAGCCCCACTCTTCCTCTACAAGTGTGCAAAGTTTGTTGTCCGGGGGGCCTACGGCCGGGGAGCACTGATTTTTCAAAGCTGGGCTCCCCTTCCAGAGACTCCCATGTTAAACGGTAATTCCTCCAGTGATTCCCATGGACCCCAAACTTGGCACACATGTAGCCCCACTCTTCATCTACAAGTGTGCAATGTTTGTTGTCCAGGGGACCTACGGCTGGGGAGCACCAATTTTTCAAAGCCGGGCACACCTTCCATAGACTCCTATGTTAAACGTCAGTCTAGTCCAGTGTTTCTCAACTCCAGTCAAGGCACCCCAACAGGTCATGTTTTCAGGATTCTCTTCAGATGAAACAGCTGTGGTAATTACTAAGGCAGTGAAACTGATCAAATCACCTGTGCAAAATAATGGAAAGCTTGAAAACATGACCTGTTGGGGCGCCTTGAGGACTGGAGTTGGGAAACACTGGTCTAGTCACACAGCGCCGGAGATCAGGTAGGGAGATTGGGCACAGTGAGGCATGGACACAGTGAGGCATGGGCACCGTGACAGTGAGGCATGGGCACAGTGAGGCATAAACACAGTGAGGCATGGACACAGTGAGGCATGGGCACAGTGAGGCATGGGCACAGTGAGGCACAGTGAGGCATGGACACAGTGAGGCACAGTGAGCCAGGCACATGGACACAGTGAGGCAAAGTGAGGCACAGTGAGGCATGCAGATGGACACCCTAGGCTTATACTCGAGTCAATACGTTTTCCCATTTTTTGTGGTAAAATAGGTGCTTCGGCTTATATTCGGGTCGGCTTATACTCGAGTATATACAGTAATTGGTTTGTGCGAAAGGAATAGCGTGTACAAACTATGGTATATATACTAGAATTTACGTAGCTATAGATACTATACTGTAATGTCGTTGATCACGACTTATAGTGTGACTGTGATAGGGTGGCAGGCAATCTGGCACTATAAGACACTATCTGGGAGGGTCACTAACTGACAATGACATCGCTAGTGACACCAAAACAGCATTTCCATTTGGACAGGCAGACTGCAACATAGGCAGGACCCATGCGGCTAAATACAACATCTTTCAGTGACCCTTAATAAAAAGATTAAAGGATAGACATTTGGACTGAAATCCATTAAACAGACCAGACCTTTGATGGTATGCACTGTTAGGCCCCTTTCACACTGGGGCGTTTTTCATGCGGTTTAGCGCTAATAATAGCGCTGTTATACCGCATGAAAAAATCCTGCCCTGTGCCTTCAATGTGAAAGCCCGAAGGCTTTCACACTGAAGCGGTGCGCTAGCAGGACCGCTCCAAAAGTCCTGCTAGCCGCTTCTTTACAGCGGTAAAGGAGCGGTGTGTTCACCGCTCCTTTACCGCGGTCTCCCATTGAAATCAATGGGACAGCGCGGTAATACCGCCCGCAAACCGCGGCAACAGCCGCGGTTTGCGGGCGGTATTAACCCTTTTTCGGCCGCTAGCGGGGGTTAAATTAACCCCCCTAGCGACCGCATACCGCGGTAATAACGACGGTATAGCAGCGCTGAAAATCGCGCTGCTATACCGCCACCGCACCTGCCCGCCCCAGTGTGAAAGGGGCCTTAGAATGAGACTGCAACTAAATAGCAAGAAAATTACATACATCTAATACTTTTGAAAATAGCCAAAAAAAGGCAGACTCTGGGTCCTTCGCTTTTGCCCTCTGGCGGGTTGGTCTTCATGGAGAATTTACCCACCGTGTTTTTAGATTACACTCTGGTTTAGCACATATGGTATTTCAAGCAAGATGTATAATACCCCCTGAGGAAGATCATCACATTAATAAAGATCGAAACGCGTCGGTGATCCATATATATGCCAACCTATAGTGGTGACCTGTATATGGTTATTGTGACATGTGATTGTGAATATCGTTAACATTTGTACACCAGAGCTCTTATTGTTGTTTCTTTCTATGTAATTGGATGCATTCCCCCAATCACTCTTTTTTACTTCTTAGTTAATACATTATTGAAGCTGCGCACAAGCCCCTGGGAGTCCATTTCTTCTTTTCCAAACTATGGTATATATACTAAAATTTACGTAACTATAGATACTATACTGTAATGTAGTTGATCACAACTTATAGTGTGACTGTGATAGGGTGGCAGGCAATCTGGCACTATAAGACACTATCTGGGAGACTGACAATCACATCGCTAGTGACACCAATACAGTGACCAATGATAATACTGTACACTGACACTGTACTAACACTGGCTGTGAAGAGGATAAAGTGATTGTAATGCTTATTTTTATTTTTTTTAAATAACAAACATGTCATACTTACCGCCACTGTGCAGTTTGTTTTGCACAGAGTGGCCCTGATCCTCAACTTCTCGGGTCCCCCAGCGGTGCTGGTAGCTCCTCCCCGCATCGTATAACCCCCTAGAAGAAGAGATCTCCTGGGGAGGGTTACCTTGCAGGCGCGCTTCCAAGTCCAGCATTTGGGTCCATAGATGCAGAGTGCTGGACTCGGCCCCGCCCCCGCGCGCCCGCATCATTGGATTTGATTGACAGCAGAGGGAGCCAATGGCTGCGCTGCTATCAATCTATCCAATCAAGAGCCAAGACAACGAGCAGAGGGGAAGAGTGCGTCTCCAGAGTGGGAATTACAGGACTCAAAAATTCGGTCAGTGACAGAAGTTTTTTCACCTTAATGCATAGGATGCATTAAGGTGAAACAACATAAGAGTTTACAACCCCTTTAACGTCTAGGGGCAATCAAGGGGTTAACTGTGAGCCTAACAATGTGTAATAAGTTCTGCTTTTACTTTTGTATCTGGCTATTTTTTCTCCCTGTTTTGCAGGGAGAAGAAACAGCAAGATCGTTGTTCACAGTACACAGAGTTCTGCATTTTGTCTGAGATCACTTGCCGAACTCGTGAGATGATTGGTCAGCAGGGGGCACGCCGCAGAGTATATATATATATATATATATATATATATATATATATATATATACATACACATACATACACAAATTTTCTATTTTTCCATTTTTAACTGAATGGATTGTTTTACAAGGTAAAGGTTCACTTTAAGTAAAACACTTACCTCCTGGCACCTGTTCCATAAATATCTTAATAAAGCGATTTTCACTGAACGAGCCCAAATATTGGACAATGTTTTTGTGTTTCAGGTGCCTGTGAAGTGCAATCTCTTCGTGAAGTGGTTGAGAGTACCTAGAAGTAAGGAAACATATTTATTATTTTTTATTTTATTTAAAGGAACACCTTATTATTGATACGCGCAACACACTCTAGACACAATAATAAAGAAGGAATATGTCCTTAACATACTTACTACAAAATAAAATGCACAATAAAAGCCCTACAGGGATATAAAGTAACACACAACATCTGGAGTTAAATAATGAGGTTCAAACATGCTGCAAAAATACTGCTGTATTTATGTTACACTTATTCCCTATGTTGCTACACAAAGATTAAAACAAAAATCATTATAGCCGATTGTCAATAAAGACACATCTGTTTCTGTTCTACTGAAAAGCCTCACATTTCAAACATCTTCTCAGAGACATACTGTAAAACAACTGAAAGGAACATTTTACTCACTAGTCTCCTATGGAGACTAATATACAGCCTAGGTACATTTGCTTTGGTCTTATGCCTCTGCCAGTATTTCCAACATGGATCTGCATAACTCTGGCAATTACATGAGTCACTTTATCACAAAAGTACCAGTGTGGAGCAAAATCAACAGGTATTCCAAATAAAAATCCACTGTTAACCTTGCACTAATGACGCATACACGGCAAAATCAAGACGTTTTTTTTTTATATATGAAAAGTGTATACCAGGGGTCTCCAAACGTTTTAAACAAAGGGCCAGTTTATTGTCCTTCAGACTTTAGGGGGGTCAGACTGTGTCCAACGGGAATGGACATTTTCCTGGCATCGGTGGGAGTAAACATCGCCAAATTTGGTATTAGGGGGAAGAATAGTACCCCATTGTGGGATCATTGGGAGGAATTGTGCCCCATTGTTGGTGTCAGTGGGAGAAATGGAGCCCCATTGTTGATGTCAATTGGCAGAATAGTGTCTCGTATCAGTGAGAGGAATAGTGTCTCAAGGACAGGATAAAGGCAAAGGGCCACATCCTCCCGGGCCACAGTTTCAAGACCACAGGTGTATACATTCATGTTTTTCTCTGTATGAGCAAAATTTTACACTTTTACCTCTCACTGATATTTTTTGGAACTAGCAGTGCACGTTAGTTGCTATCATGTAAATTGCTCTATGCCCACTACAGATCACAAAGTTCATAGTCCATTTCAGGAGTAAGCGGGTGGATGGCTAGATTACTACGTACAGTGGGACCATGGAGAACGACCATAGCCACCCTCTAAGAGCCGGTTCACACAGGGGCAACACGACTTCCAGCGTGACTTTGGGAGGCAACTTGGACACAACTTGAGCATGAATCACAGCGCGACTCCAGGCAACTTACAAGGCAACTTCAAGTTGCCTCCAGGACAGGCATCTTTCCAGTGGCCAATCATAAAATAATCAGCTCTGTGGGAGGGAGGGGTTTGCCTGGAAAACTATTTTTACTTTCTGGAAAGTTGCTTCAGTTAGGACAGGAGATCCGACTTGGAGGCAACTTCCATTGAAATCAATGGGTACAAGTCGCCTAGAAGTCGGATTGAAGTCGTACAGGAACCTTTTCTGAAGTCGGAGCGACTGCAGTAGTGTGCATTAAGACGGCTCCATTCACTTCTATTACTTTTCTAAACCGCGCGACTTGGGGTGACTTGAAGTCGGATCCCAGGATGCCCCTGTGTGAACCGGCTCTTAGAAGAAATCTGATCACAGCAGGAAAAAAATGAATCTGGAGACTTGGAGCAGGCCAAGAGCAATAGAGGGCACTTTTAGATTTTTTTTTAAATCAGAAAAGTGGCACTTTTTTATTTCTAAATGCTAACCTGTAAGTTCATTAAGCCACAGGAACTGGTCAGAATGAATCTTGTGCTGTGTGATGACAAAATAATGAATTCTGATTGACTGCTATCTAAAGTGCACCTTAACCTCCCTGGCGGTATGATTAGGTCCGATTTTTTATGCTGAAAGCGGTACATTGTTTTGCATGGAAATTTGGCGTTTTATATTGTAGGCCTGTAATTCTTAGGAATAACACATTAAGACATTAAATCTGTCCAAACAAGAGTCTAGTTACAGTAGATATCCCGAGTATGATAACGTTTAAAACACAAAATCATAAATTATAATATAATAAATAACTATAAATAATTATAACAAATAATAATATAATAATAAAATGTATTCAATAATTTAATCAAATCAAAAACACTGAAATTTGCTCAGTTGCAGAATTGTCGCTGTCGTCACTTTTAGTGTTTGATGACGAATTTCCCCACGATTCAATTCTCAAGTGATTCTAATTTACTATCGCTGTTTTCTAGCTGGTCTAAAACTGCTTTTGACGTAAAGGGACACTTTTTGGTTGCCATGGACATTCTCAAGTTTCCAGGCAGAAAAAACTGTATATACAATATAAAACTACATGCAGGGCATTGGAAAAAGCAATAGGGACAAAAGGGAGGTGAAATTATTTGATACAGTAATGTAATCTGAAAGATTACAATGTACTGTATGTGTTATGTGTATTTAACTTTTTGAATTTGGCGCCGGGCTCCGCCCCCGTGCGTCGCGACGGTCACAGGGAACGGAGCCCAGCAACTACATGCAGGGCATTGGAAAAAGCAATAGGGACAAAAGGGAGGTGAAATTATTTGATACAGTAATGTAATCTGAAAGATTACAATGTACTGTATGTGTTATGTGTATTTAACTTTTTGAATTTGGCGCCGGGCTCCGGCCCCGTGCGCCGCGACGGTCACAGGGAACGGAGCCCAGCACTGTGATGAATCAAGTGTACACGGCTCGCACACACAGCGGGAGGATATCGCAGGATTCTGAGGACAAGGTAAGTAACTTTGCCTGGATCCTGCGATGCAATCCTGAGTGTGGCTCAGGGTTACCGCCTTTGGTATGGAAAATTCACCCCGAGCCACACTCGGGAATACCGCTAGAGAGCTTAAGTAAAAAAAATAAAAAAATAACTAATGCCTGATACACACAATGAGATTATCTTTTCTTTTTGCATGCTAGTCTCATATCAAAAATAAAGAGATTACTAAAGTTATGAAAATTCTCATACGACAGAATAAAGATTCGGAAATGATGTAATTGTATTGTATTTGTATAAAATTTTCAGATGAATGGACAACTGTCTGGTTCAGAGTTTGTCTCTCACTTCGTGCCGGTTCACACTACCGCGACTTGGGATCCGACTTGTGTCGCCCTAAGTCGCGCGACATGAGAAATTACATGTTAGTCAATGAGAGCCGTCTTAATGTACACTACTGAAGTCGCTCCGACTTCAGAAAAGGTTCCTGTACTACTTCAAGGCGACTTCTAGGCGACTTGTACCCATTGATTTCAATGAAAGGCGCCTTCAAGTCGGATCCCCCATCTTAACTGAAGCAACTTTCCAGGAAGTGAAAATTGTTTTCTAAGGCAAACCCCTCCCTCCCACAGAGCAGATTATTATGTGATTGGCCACTGGCAAAGTCGCCTGTCCTGGAGGCGACTTGAAGCCGCGTTGTAAGTCGCTCCAAGTAGCGCTGAAGTCGCGCTGAAGTCGTCTCCAAGTTGCCTTGAAAAGTCGCGCTGGAAGTCGTGTTTCCCCAGTGTGAACCGGCACTAATTGTGTTGTTTACAAGGCAGAGAGTAATGGGATCCCTGCAAGTGCAGTTGCCCCAGAGCTTAGTAAATGAGCAGAAGCTCTGCTGACTATTATCATCCAATCATGTGCAAGCAAAAATGCAGTTTTTAAAGCAGAGTTCCACCAGTTTTTTAGTTTATTAAAAGTCAGCAGCTACAAAAAGTGTAGCTGCTGACTTTTAATAAACAGGCACTTTCCCGTCTCGATGTGGCCACCCAGAGCCTCGCTCCTCTCCCCCTCCTCTCCGCAGCGCCATCATAATAACTGTGGGCACCCAGCCGTGACAGCTTGCGGGTTCACGGCCGGGCACTCACTGCGCATTTGTGAGTCATGCTGCGCATGCACGGGTCATGCTGCGCATGCGCGAGTCACACTGCACTCTGCTATTGGCCAGGCAATCTTCTGGGACCTGTGACGTGTCCCAGAAGATTGCAGGGAGGTAGAGGCCGCCTAGGGGGAGTCGGCGGAGAGAGGCGGCCGAGAGAAGGAAGGAGGAAATGGGACAGGAAGCCCCTCTCAAAAGAAGGTACCCACTCACCCCCCCCCAAAAAAAGTTACATACCAAATGTGGCATGTAAGGGGGCAAGGAGTGCTTAAAGCGGAAGTTCCACTTTTGGGTGGAACTCCACTTTCAATTTTCCTTGCATGTGATTAGGTATTCTTTGCAAAGTGAAGTTTTACCCCATTTACTAAACTGTTGAACAACTGCACTTTGTAAAAAGCACAGTCAATTTGCCTTTAGTAAATCAACCCCATAGTTTCTGTTTTTAAAGTGCATTTATAGCCGGAAGGTTTTATATGTATATTTATATGCATATTTTCTATATTGTATTTAATAAGGCTAAATGTGGTTTTCATTGTAAATTTCCAGTGGATGCCTTGGTGTGGCCTGGGAGATGTTACAACTCAGCATCCAAACACAGGGTCTGGCTGCATTCTCTGTGACTTTAACCTGAACTGCTGTGTATATTTTATACTACACCTCCCCTTGCAAGAGGATACAGTACTACAGTTATGAATACAAGCATTGTGCTTGCTCCTACATTCAACCATTATAGCCTAAATTATTCCCTAAGTGCACCATAGGAAAGTAATCTACAAGTGTAAACATTTGTAAACACATTCTTTATGTACCACTAGTCTGAGGGCCTTTATTTAGAAATAATTCAAAGCTTAAAGTCGTATTAAACCCAAAAGCAAACATTATATTGCAGTGTATCAGTTCTTAGATGTGATGGCTGCATTTTTTTAGGCTTTCTTTCTTCTATTTTTAACTGATGATCCAACCAGTAAGCCTGCTGCTTTTCAAAAGAACAAGCTTTCTTGCAGTTACAGGGAAGAGACAAACCATAAAATCTTTATCCCAAAAGGAAAAACAAAATTGCTGTGACTGAGTTTGGCTTCAATTTGTTAGTGTATTTAAATCTGCCGGTGCATCCACCTCTCCCCTCCCCCCAGACTGACAATGCTGCTGTCCAAATATATCCCTGTTCTCATTCATCCAGAGTGGGGGCACTCTAATACAGGACCTGGGTTACTGGCCAGATCTCCAGGAAAAAAAAGCCTAAATAAAGAAAGGTAATTCAGCCACCACATCTAATTATTGGTAAGTTGCAATATATTATTTTTATTTTATTTTGGGTTTAATATTGCTTTAACAAGATCAGCACAACACAGTACCATGATGTTCACTACTAAGAACCGTCAACATGAACTGGCAATAACCTGCATTGCCTCTCTAGATGCTGTTAGTGAACACAAATACAATATTCCTCTTTATAATTATTCTAATTTAATAAACTGTACTCTGCTCTGGCTTGTGCTGGCATTATACACACCAGACACAATAGAGATGATCTGCCAGTAGAACCAGTACATAGGAATGCATCGTGCTACAAAAGAGAACACATTACCGCACATACTTTACAATACAGATTTCCAGACTTGGCACACTTTTTTACTTTTTGCTTGTTTTTTTCCCTCCCCCATGCTGTGAGCAACTAGACGAGCCTAAGGGGGAATGCTAGAGTACATTAGACAAACTGAATACGAATGATCTCCACTGTGTCACAGCGCACTGTCTTTAAAGTCGTGACTTGCATTCACAGCTTTCTCTCTCTCATTCTACTTATCATCAGTAGAAAAAAAAAAATTCTTATGTTTTCAGCATACATGCAATCATATAGAAAATAATTAACACAAATAGATGTTTATCACTGTTTCAATTATAGGTAAACAGATCAAACCTAACTATTTATTATTATTATACAGGATTTATATAGCGCCAACAGCTTGCGCAGCACTTAAAGCGGAGTTCCACCCTAAAGTGGAACTTCCGCTCATCCGATTCCTCCCCCCCTCCGGTGCCAAAATTGGCACCTTTCGGGGGGGAGGGGGGACAGGATACCTGTCAAAGACAGTTATCCTTTCCCACTTCCTAGAGTGCGGCCGCGGCCATGACGCAGCGGTGACGTCACCGCGAGGCTCCCTCCTCCTCCTTCCCTGGTCGCCGGGCTAATAGGAGAGAGGAGCAGGCCTCGCACATGCGCAGTAGGGTTCCCGGCGTGAAGCCGAAAGGCTTCACTGCCGGGTTCCCTTACCCGCAATGGCGACGGCAGCACCCGACAGCTGATGTGAAACATCAGCTGCGGTGCCGACATCGAGGGACACCAGGACAGGTAAGTCTCCATTTATTAAAAGCCAGCAGCTGCAGTATGTGTAGCTGCTGGCTTTTAATTTTTTTATTTTTTTTTGCCCCGGGTTGCCTGGAACACCCCTTTAACAAAATGAAGGCAGACATTACAGTTACAATACAATTTGGTACAAGAGGAATCAGAGGGCCCTGCTCGTTAGAGCTTACAATCTAGGAGGGAGGGTCAATTTATACAAAAGGTAATAGCTGTGGGGATGAGCTGATGGAGAAAGTAAAACAGTGTATTAGTTAGAAGCAGCATAAGCTTCTTTAAAGAGAAGGGTTTTCAGGGATCGTCTAAATATGGATAGATTATGGGACAGTCAGACAGATTGGGGAAGGCAGTTCCAAAGGATGGGAGAAGCTCTGGAGAAACCCTGTAGGCGAGCATGGGAGAAGGTGACAAGGGAGCTAGAGAGCAGGAGGTCTTGGGAGGACTGAAAAGAGCTGCTTGGTTGGTATTTTGAGACTAGGTTAGTGATGTAGCTCGGGGCAGAGTTGTGAACGGCTTTGTAAATTATTGTTAGTACTTTGAATTTTATTTGTTGGGTGAGCAGAAGCCAGTGCAGGAATTGGCAGAGAGGGGTGGAAGACACTGAACTGTTTGTAAGGTGGATGAGTCTTGCAGCAGCATTCATTATGGACTGAAGGGAGGTATAGTGTAAAGGTAATCCAATGAGGAGTGAGTTGCAGTAGTCGAGGCAAGATATAACCAGGGAGTGAATTAGAAGCTTGGTGGTGTCATTGGTTAAAAAGGGGCGTATTCTAGAGATGTTGCGGAGGCTAAGGCTAAGGACAACTAGTCTTATTGCAGTACATTTAGTGAAGCAATGTACCGTAAATGCCACTTCTGACGTCTCCTTCTGAAAAGAATACTCTTTGGACTGTCATGCTGATCAAGTGGCTTTAGTACTTTCTACTTATGAAGATTAGGCCGGCTATGGATGGAGTGATTTTTTTCCTGCAACGGAAAGAAAATCGCTTGACTCCCCCATCAACACAGACAGTGTTGACAGGGGAATACTTCCCATAGGTGTGCGCAGCCTTTGGCATTAGGGTGTGCACCCCAAAGCTCAAACACACCCTACCGATCACTCACAATGTTCATTCAGAAAGGGAAGGGGCCGGTAAATGGCATATTTACTGGCGCCTTCCCCCACTCATCCTAAAACATCCACAGCAACAACCGGTGGGAGAGGGGGGAAGCCGGCAGTGCTGTGGGGGGAAGGAGGGGGAGCCAGGTCAGTAGAGGGAATCTGTTCTGCACAGGGTGATTAGGGTGTGCCTGGGCACACCTGGCACACCCTGTGTGCACGCCTATGAGCCTTCCCGGGTAGGTTCATATGTTAACTACGTGACGTGCTACAAGAGCTTTCATGAATCCTTTTGGTATCTAACAAGCTCTATCTTTATTCATACTTTAGGTCAGCCCTATAGGTTTTTTGGGCATATTCCATGACCATTGGGTGCGGCATACGTGGAGTAGTATTAACCTTTTCAGGTAGGTTGCCCCTAGGACACAGGTCATTAGAGAGTCTTATATCCTCTCTTCATACATCCTAATATCCATTCTTATTGATACTTAGGCACTCTCTGAACATTGGGAGGTCTCTCCACTGCATGGATAGCAGCTCCTCTGTACCTGTGGTGTGAGGGCGGTATCTGACACTTCTCGCGCCCTCTGTGGACCAAGCCGTCCAGTGGGACACCATACCATCTGGGTGGAGGGCCCACCCCTGTTACCTGCTGGTCCAACCTTTGGCGGAATAACACCATCAATCCTCAAGTCAGAACTATCGTGTCTCTTTTATTTATTTGCCACTACAACATAATCCGTATACACGTAACATACAGGGTCAGTATTTAAATAATCTTGTGTCAACCACATACTATGTACGTATATATATAATTTGGAGTTTAGTACATGTCGCCATGATTAATGACCCTATTCTACCATCATTGTTCTTTATTCCTCTTTTGTTTATTCTTTTGTCATTTTATTCGTTACCTTATCTTATTTTCTGATTTTGTATTATTTTTTGGACACAGATATCATCTAACACTAAAAGGTGCAGCACCCTACCCCTGAAGAAGAGGCTGTACAATTAAAAGGCCTTGAAACGTTGGGCATCTGTCCTACCTTCGAGACAGTGTTGGGTCCTGAACCACATTCTTCTCCTTTTTTCTGTGTAATTTATGATATCTGTCTATACGCCTTGTGATTACCTCCCTCTCGGTGTATGCACATTGGCTATGTGGATATATGTTGTGTCTGTACAGTGGTAGCCCCTCATGCTATATATCTATATTTTTTGTAAAACTTTAATAAACCAGTCTTTATGACCAATACTTTTGTACTACATTACTCTATATAGAGGTTTTCAACAGTTACCCTAAAAAGTCCCACTGAGGAATCGCTCTCTTCGGAGTGCACTTTTGGCTGTATGATCCTTCCCATTGAGCTAGTTTGTTCTCCCCCTCACTGGGACAACACAGTGATTATTGCTAGTAGCTATACCAGCCTCTAGCAAGACACAGACCGCTGAATAAAAAAATCTAGCCATTGGTGAATCAAAAGTCGGCCAGTTCAGCAGGGACTGGCCAAATTTCAATCCATGCGTGGCCATTCTTGCTCGACAGAAGTCGATCTAACAATTTTGTTGTTTGTTGGTTTGATGGAAAAAAAAAAAAATTGGGGGGAAAAAAAAGTCCCACTGTCAGAATACGTCTTAGCAGGGAGGAGTCCTCTACCCACTACGACTCATTCAGCTCATTGCCTGACAAAAAAAAACAAAAAACGAATCGCTGGCATAGAAATTACATAAGTGTGCCTTTTACTCACCTAAATCCGTGGTCACGTGACTGTCCAAGTCTTCTCTCGGCTTCTGTGTACAGAAGGTAGGATCCTTCTTTGAGTGTCACTCAGGTGACACTTACTTTGGCTGTTCGGCTGCATGGTTCTCTCATGATCCAGAACAGGAGTCTCAAGGAGACATGACTGGGGGGTGCGGGCACATATAGTTTGTAGCATTGGATTTCTGCTCCCTTGCACCTGGAAACAACTCTGCTGAGGGACCTGGGCAGCAGACTTCTATAAGATTAAGCTTCTCAACATATCTCAAGATAAAAAATTTGGATTTCAACTTTAAAGTAAAAGCAGAGTATGTAAGGAAACAATTCTTTTTGTACCAATAAGCAACAGACTAGTACTTTTGCAGTGAAATTTGTATTGCGTGTTAACCTTTCAGATATAATAATGCAATATAACTGCTTTTAAAAGTAATATTAAAAGTCTGGCATAACTAATACCCTGATGTGTTCCCCCCTACTGCTTATTGCAACTGGATATAGGTGGGGAGCCTACCATAATTATGGAAAAACACTTTTAAAATCACTACTATACCACAAGTATGCATTTATTACTTTTAGTATAGTGTCATGAACATTCAGCATGATTTCCAAACTGTGTTCGCTTGATGGAATCTTAGCCTGGCATTCAGCAGGATGAGTCATGTACTCTACTTCAGTTCTCACAACTCTGCATGCAGAACTGCCAAAATGTTTTTTTGGAAAGTACTTCAATTTTTCAACATCTCTATTTTTATATCAAAACTTGAGCAATACTCCGGGAAATATTCATCTAAGTTCAGCACTCTGGTGTTCTGGTGGATTATATTGTGCATATTTTTTTTTTGAGACACTTAACACATGCCTTCTAAAACTTACTCTACGTAATGATTACATGCCTCAATTTATCTAATAACAACATACTGTAGAATATAGCAAACTGAAGTCATTAATATTTTTATGAGATTTAAAGAAAGGATTGGTGGTTTGAAATTCAGTATTTGTGATTTTCACTTCAATTTCAATACACTGGTTGCTTAATTGGATTGTGCGCAGATCATGTACCCTAAAGAAGTGATTGAAGCAAGCAATATATGGGTGAGTTGACTGGACATACATGTCAGGGAAAGGTATCATTTGTTTCAAGTTAATGTAAAATAAAATCAACCAGCCACCTCCATATACCTGCGCCATTTATGGTAAAATATATATGATGTAAAATTTCCCGCAGACATATAGAGATGGTCAGTTAGTAGTGTTAGGCGAATGGTTCGGCCTGAGCATGAGATCGGGCCGAACATTGACTGTTTGCTCCATTTGGGGAACACCGGAATTTGCAGGGTGTTTGCCCCGCCGAACACCCTGCAAATGCACTGCACGTTGCACAGGGCGCAGTAAAAGCTGGTTGTTAAGGAGTGGTGTCAGGTAGCTGGCCGCGGCGTCATCAGCTGTCAATGGGCTTTCCCGCTAACTGAAAAAAATACAAATTTGCCAGTAAAAATAGTAAAAAAAAAAAAAAAAAAAAAAAAAAAACAGCGTGGGCCCCCTCCTGTCCATACCAGACTCGAATGGTCTGGTATGGATTTTAAGGGGAACCCCATGCCAAAATAAAAAAAGGCGTGGGGTCCCCCAAAAAATTCATACCAGACCCTTTTCCGAGCATGCAGCCTGGCAGGTCAGGAAAGGGGGGGGGACGAGCGAGCGGCATCCCCCCTCCTGAGCCATAGCAGGCTTTAACATTGGAGGCCGGTGAGGTCACCAGGTGGCCCTGCCCTAACCTATGTAAGAACTGTCAAAACTGCAAGCCAGCCATTCTGCGGTTTGCCTTCACGACAGGCGGAGCATTTTTTATTTAATTTTTGCAGTGCGCCAGGCCTCGTGATTGACGATGGATCTACATCGGGGGGACACTGTTTTTTATTGTAAAAAACCTGTCTACTGTTTTTATTTATTTTGACACTTTTTTGGTAAATGGGTAGGATACTCATTCCCATGGGGGGGCAGGATATGGGGGCCTCCAGATTCAGATAAGCCCCCCCACCCGCAGCCCAGGGTTGTGGGGAAGAGACCCTTGTCTCTATCAACATGGGGACAAAGTGCTTTGGGGCAGGGGGGGCAGAACCTGCGAACGGACCGAAAGTTTGTGCAAACTTTAGAACCCTATTAAATTCAATGGGACTCGAACGTTCGAAATCAAAAGTGCTAATTATAACGGCTAATATGCAAGTTATTGTCCTAAAAAGGGTTTGGGGACCCGGGTCCTGCCCCAGGTGACATGTATCAATGCAAAAAAAAGTTTTAAAAACTGCTGTTTTTTCGGGAGCAGTGATTTTAATGATGCTTAAAGTAAAAAAAAAAAGTCAAATATTCCTTTAAATATCGTACCTGGGGGGGGGGGGGTGTATAGTATGCCTGTGAAGTGCCATGTGTTTCCCATGTTTAGAACTGTCCCTGCATAAAATGACATTTCTAAAGGAAAAAAAAGTCATTTAAAACTTTAATGTAATTTCTGGTCCCGGCAATATGGATGAAAATCATTGAGAAAATGGCATGGGTTACCCCCCCCCCCAGCCCACTACCAGCCCCTTTGGGTCTTGTATGGATATTAAGGGGAACCCCGCACTCAAATTAAAAAAAGGCCCTACAGGTCCTTCTCAAAAAATTTGCATATTGTGATAAAGTTCATTATTTTCTGTAATGTACTGATAAACATTAGACTTTCATATATTTTAGATTCATTACACACAACTGAAGTAGTTCAAGCCTTTTCTTGTTTTAATATTGATGATTTTGGCATACAGCTCATGACAACCCAAAATTTATATCTCAAAAAATTAGCATATTTCATCCGACCAATAAAAGAAAAGTGTTTTTAATACAAAAAAAGTCAACCTTCAAATAATTATTTTCAGTTATGCACTCAATACTTGGTAGGGAATCCTTTTGCAGAAATGACTGCTTCAATGCGGCGTGGCATGGAGGCAACCAGCATGTGGCACTGCTGAGGTGTTATGGAGGCCCAGGATGCTTCGATAGCGGCCTTAAGCTCATCCAGAGTGTTGGGTCTTGCGTCTCTCAACTTTCTCTTCCCAATATCCCACAGATTCTCTATGGGGTTCAGGTCAGGAGAGTTGGCAGGCCAATTGAGCACAGTAATACCATGGTCAGTAAACCATTTACCAGTGGTTTTGGCACTGTGAGCAGGTGCCAGGTCGTGCTGAAAAATGAAATCTTCATCTCCATAAAGCTTTTCAGCAGGTCTCCTGATAGCTAGCTGCATTGACCCTGCCCTTGATAAAACACAGTGGACCAACACCAGCAGCTGACATGGCACCCCAGACCATCACTGACTGTGGGGTACTTGACACTGGACTTCAGGCATTTTGGCATTTCCCTCTCCCCAGTCTTCCTCCAGACTCTGGCACCTTGATTTCCGAATGACATGCAAAATTTGCTTTCATCCGAAAAAAGTACTTTGGACCACTGAGCAACAGTCCAGTGCTGCTTCTCTGTAGCCCAGGTCAGGCGCTTCTGCCGCTGTTTCTGGTTCAAAAGTGGCTTGACCTGGGGAATGCGGCACCTGTAGCCCATTTCCTGCACACGCCTGTTCACGGTGGCTCTGGATGTTTCTACTCCAGACTCAGTCCACTGCTTCCGCAGGTCCTCCAAGGTCTGGAATCGGTCCTTCTCCACAATCTTCTTCAGGGTCCGGTCACCTCTTCTCGTTGTGCAGCGTTTTCTGCCACACTTTTTCCTTCCCACAGACTTCCCACTGAGGTGCCTTGATACAGCACTCTGGGAACAGCCTATTCGTTCAGAAATTTCTTTCTGTGTCTTACCCTCTTGCTTGAGGGTGTCAACGATGGCCTTCTGGACAGCAGTCAGGTCGGCAGTCTTACCCATGATTGCGGTTTTGAGTAATGAACCAGGCTGGGAGTTTTTAAAAGCCTCAGGAATCTTTTGCAGGTGTTTAGAGTTAATTAGTTGATTCAGATGATTAGGTTAATAGCTCGTTTAGAGAACCTTTTCATGATATGCTAATTTTTTGAGATAGGAATTTTGGGTTGTCATGAGCTGTATGCCAAAATCATCAATATTAAAACAAGAAAAGGCTTGAACTACTTCAGTTGTGTGTAATGAATCTAAAATATATGAAAGTCTAATGTTTATCAGTACATTACAGAAAATAATGAACTTTATCACAATATGCTAATTTTTTGAGCAGGACCTGTATATACTCTGAACAGCAGTATACAGGCGGTGCAAACAAGACAGGGACTGTAGGTTTGTTCTTAAGTAGAATCTGTTTGTAATTTGGAACAAGTACATTTTTTAAGTGTAGCTCCAGCCAAAAAAAAATTTTTTAAACTTTTTGGAAAACATAGGGAAGGGTTATCACCCCTGTAACATTTGTTTTGCTGTCTGTGCACCTGTTCAGAACATTTCACCTCACTTTCCGTCCCAATGACAAATGTTTTTTGAAAATTTGGGTTTTTTATTGAAACAAGGATTGGTGATAAAGCATCAGTGGAGAGGAGACAACTTTTTCCCATATTAACTCTTACAGGGGAGAATTTCCCTTCCTAGGGGTAGATTTCCTCTCACTTCCTGTTGTCTCCTTCCATTTGCAAGTAGGAGTCGTTTGTAAGTTGGATGTTTGAAAGTAGGGGCCTGCCGTATATACTCTGCAGAAATTTGGTCCTTAGGTGTTGGTGTTGCCACAACACTGTAAGCCCTCACAGTTACTCTTGGTGGGCGCTGGAATGCCCTGCTGTGAACGATTATATCAAGAATTGTACTTACATACCATTGTTGAACAGTGGTAGGAAAAATTGGGCCTTTGGTGGTGGTGCTGGTGCCACAACACTGTAAGTCCTCGCAGTTACTCTTGGTGGGCGCATGAATGGGCCCAGCTGTGAAATATTAGATCAAGAATTGTAATTACATGTCCCTGTTGAACAGGGGCAGAAAAATTGGGCCTTTGGTGGTGGTAGTGGTGCTGGTGCCACAACACTGTAAGCCCTCACAGTTACTCTTGGGGGGTGCAGGAATGGGCCCTGCTGTGAATTATTAGATCAAGAATTGTAATTACATGCCCCTGTTGAACAGGGGCATAAAAATTGGGCCTTAGGCACTGGTGCTACAACACTGCAACCCCTCACAGATACTCTAGTTGGAGCGCAGGAATGAGCCCTGCTGCAAAGTATTGCATTAAAAATTGTAATTACACGCCCTGTTAAACAGGGGCTGAAAAATTGGGCCTTAGCCACTGGTGGCGGTGCCCAAAAACAAAAATGTTCTTACATGCTATCAGCATGATCATTGAGGAGGAAGAGGATAGTCACTCAGCATAACAGGATAGTCACTCTTCAGTTCAGTCTTGAAGGGAAATTATTCTGTTACATCAGCATCAGGTGCTTGGTAGCTGGTGGTGATCCAAGACTGATTCATTTTTATGAAGGCCAGTCGATTGACCGAGTCGGTGGACAGGCGCACCCTGTGATCGGTTACAAAGCCTCCAGCATCACTGAATGTGCGTTCCAAAAGAACGCTGGATGCAGGACAGGCCAGTAGCTCAATTGCATACTGTGCAAGCTCTGGGCAGTGATCCATCCTCAAGACCCAGTAACCCAGAGGATTTTCGGTGGGAAAGGTGACCAAGTCTGATCTTGCCCCTAGGTATTCCTGCACCATGTAAACCAGACGCTGGCGATGGTTGCTGGAACCGATCATACCTTGGGGCTGCGGACTAAAAAATTGTCTGAACGCATCGGTCAGACGGCCACCTTCTCCACCGCTCTTTCCTTGACTGACCGAAGCCTCAGCAACGCGTTGTCCAGGACCAGGAATTTGTAACTTCCCAGTCTCTGGGAACGCGTTGCACAGACCTTTCTGCAAGGCCTCTCGAAGATGCTTCATCCTCTGCTCCCTCTGCGACAGCAAGATAAGGTCCGCAACCTTACCCTTGTAACGTGGATCAAGGAGGGTTGCCAGACAGTAATGATCCCCCATGCAGTGTAGGTTTGCTGAGGCATTTGGTCCGGAGTCCTCTGGGTCACTCAGGACGACATGATCCGCAGCCACCTCCTCCCAGCCATGTACAAGTCCATGGGTGTCTTGGGACTGTAATTGATCCCTTGAAGACTGCTGCTGATGCTGAGTGCTAGGCTCCATCTCCATGCTGACACAATTCTCCTCCTCCTCCTCCTCGTCCTCTTCCTGTGTGATAGCCGGGCCAGCAGGAACACTGTCTGTATAAAGGGGGCCTTGAGGGGTAAGGAAGTCCTCCTCTTCCTCCATCTGTTCTGCCTCAAGTGCCCTGTCCAATATTCCATGCAGCGTGTGCTCCAACAGGCGGACAAGAGGGACAGTGTCACTGATGCATGCACTGTCACTGCTCACCATCCTCATGGCCTCCTCAAATGGTGCCAGGACAGTGCATGCATCCCTGATCATGACCCACTGGCATGGGGAAAAAAATCCAAGCTCCCCTGACCCTGTCCTGGTGCCATATTGCAACAGATACTTATTGATGGCCCTCTGCTGCGTGTGCCGCCGCTGCAGCATGGCCAACGTAGAGTTCCACCTGGTGGGCATGTCACAGATTAGGCGGTTCTTGTGCAGGTTGTATTCCTTTTGCAGGTCAGCCAGCCGAGCACTGGCATTATATGACCAGCGGAAATGCCCACAGAGTTTCCTGGCCTGCTTCAGGACCTCCTGTAAGCCCAGGTACCTGCCCAAGAACCGCTGCACCACCAAGTTAAGGACGTGAGCCAAACAGGGCACATGGGTCAGGTGTCCCTGTCGGAGGGTGGAGAGGAGGTTGGTGCCATTGTCGGAAACCACCATTCCTGGCTTAAGCTGGCGTGGCGTCAACCACCTCTGAGCCTGCCCCTGCAGAGCTGACAGAATCTCTGCCCCAGTGTGGCTCCTGTCCCCCAAGCACACCAGCTCAAGCACCGCATGGCATCTTTTTGCCTGCATACTTGAATAGCCCCTTAAACGCCTACGGAGCACTGCTGGTCCCGAGGACAAAGCACAGGAAGAGGCCATGGAGGAAGAAGAAGAGGAGGGGGTGGAGGAGAGAGGTGTGTCAGAATCACCAGTAGTAGCATTTTGGAGGCGTGGTGGCGGAAAAACCTCCAACACTACTGCACCTTGTCCTGCATCCTTGCCAGCTGCCAGCAGAGTCACCCAATGCACCGTGAAAGATAGGTAACGTCCCTGTCCATGCCTGCTGGACCATGAGTCAGCGGTAATATGCACTTTACCACTGACCGCCCTGTCCAGCAAGGCCAAGACATTGCCTTCCACATGCCGGTAGAGAGCCGGAATTGCCTTCCGTGCGAAAAAGTGGCGTTTGGGAACCTGCCACTGAGGAACCGCACATTCCACAAACTCACGGATGGGGGAAGAGTCTACCAACTGAAAAGGCAGCAGTTGAAGTGCTAGCAATTTAGCCAAGCTAGCATTCAACCGCTGGACATGTGGATAGCTGGGAGCGAACTTCTTTCGGCGGTGCAGCAGCTGGGGCAGGGAAATTTGCCTGGTACAATCTGACGTCGGTGTACCGATAGCAGATTGCCCACAAGTACTTGGCTGTGACACACTTAATTCTACATCTTCATTCCTCTCAGCGCAGGTTTCAGAGAGGACTGAAGGTATAGTGGGGTTGGAGATCCCAGCTGATGAGGAGCAAGGAGAGGTCCGCTTTGTTCTTTGGTGTAGGTCTTTTCTTTCTCGTACATCACGGGACACAGAGCGACATAGTCATTACTAATGGGTTATATAGTTACCGTCAGGTGCTGGCACTGGCAACTTCCAAAACCGGAAGTACCCTCCCCTATATAAGCCCCTCCCATCCGGGAGCACCTCAGTTTTTTGCCAGTGTCTAAGGTGTTGGCCAAGAAGAAACATGTGTTTTTCACTGAGCTTGCGTACAGGTTCTTTTGGGCCTCAGTAAGCTATTCCGGATCCGACCAAAAAAGCTTCATAGCTAAACGGTCGGTACCCGGGCCTTGCAGAGAAGAGCAAGGTTCTGCCTGTAATGCTTCTCTTAGGAGAGCTGGACCCTGGGATCCAGAGCTCTGGTCATACCCACGACCAAGATGTTTTCTGTGCAGGGTGCTATACAGGTCCAGGGGAGTGGAATCCTTGGGAACCCGGTCCCTGAAGGTTTGATTACAATGCCTGCCGTGATAGGTGAAGTTTGGGCTTTTGTGGACCAAACAAAGTCCTGCGGCGGGGAACAGGTAAGTGGGGGCCCCCAGGAACTTGGTTCTATTGGGGGACCCCCAAGCCTAATTTGTCTTTCTGTCTGTTACCTAACGGTATTCCCGCTAATATCTGTGCATGCCTGTAACTACTAAAAAAAATGTAATAATTTTTAATGGTGGTCAAGAAAAAAAAAAAAAAAAAAAAGAATGTTTTTTTATATATGTTTAGTATATTAAACTGCGGTACCTGTGTTTGTCCACTAGAGGCCGCTGTGGAATGTTTTTCTTGTCATATGGACTAGTTTCTTCTCAGAGAGCAAAGTCCAGGCAGCTGGTGAGTTCTCCTACAGGAAACTGTTTCCTCTGCCATGTTGCAGTGTTCGTCTATCCCCCGGCCTGCGGCAAAGGGGGCCCTGGCTCCTGTCCCTGGTTTCCATGTTTGAAAATTAGCGCCGAGGCGCACGTGGCCGCGCGCGTGCGCGTGCACGCGCCTCTATATATAGAGGTGGCCGGAAAAAGGGGCGGGGCCTGGGGGATGACGCTCTGTGCGCGCCGCAGCGCTTCTGCGCATGTGCGGGCGTCCCAGCAGGTTTTTAAAAAGCCACATTATTGCAGTAAGCTGGCTATGAAGTACAGAGACAGAGCTGGCAACATTTAAAGGCATACAGCAAGCGGTTGATACAGGCATCCCCTAGAAAGGCACATTAGTAGACACCAACTGTTTATTATAGCAGCATTTATGCTAGACTATTATCAGTAACTGGTGTATTTTCGGCTGGAATACCTCAGCTTTGTGGCTTAGGAATATGCCGTCTAAAAACTCCGGGACTAGAAATTCCAGGAGGAATAGGGGGTCTCCATCGGGCTCTGAGGATCTTGGGCATGCTTTGGCTGCACCAGTCTCTCCTGAAGAATCAGAGGTTAGTGACCGTAGGGCACCCCCAGGAGTACCTGGTACTGTGGCTGTCCCCAGTTCACCTGCTCCTGTGTATGTAACAGAGGAGGTTTTTTCCTCAGCTCTGGGAGGGCTGGAAGAGAGATTGTCAGCACTAATTGCTGCTTCCCTGTCACAGGAGAAAAGCGCTCGATCTCCGTCTCCTCCCTCAGAGTGCCTGTTAACAGAGCAACAGTCCCATACAGAGAACGACCTACCTGAGGGGGATCAGGATGAGGTTGATTCAGTTGTAGAGGAATCAACAGTGGAGGAGCCGTTCTCAGCATCACATGCTGAGAGGTTATGGGTGCAGTCCCTGACTAATATGGTCCGATCAGCATTTAAAATGCCACTTGCGGAGCCATCCTCCTCTTCTGTCTCCTCGTTGGGGTCGCTAAAAGCTCCCCAGACTGTTTGTTCTTTTCCGATCCATCCTTTACTGGAGGGGCTCATTTACCAGGATTGGGAGCATCCTGACAAAATATTTACTCCCCCCAAGAGATTTCCGGTGGTCTATCCTATGGAGGATAAGTTCGTCAGAAAATGGAAGGTCCCTACAGTGGACGCAGCCATCTCTTGTGTGAATAAATCACTGACATGTCCGGTGGAAAATGTCCAAATGTTCAAGGACCCAATAGATAAAAAATTGGAGTCCTTATTGAAATCTGCTTTTTCTACAGCAGGATTGGTGACACAACCAGCAGTGGCAGCTATAGGGGTCTGCCAAGCAGTGAAGGATCAGTTGAAACAGGTCTTAAGGGACGTGCCAGATCAGCAGGCTCTTGCTCTAGCTGATCTACCTAGAGCCTTATGCTTTGCGGTGGACGCTATAAAGGATTCAATCCATCAGGCCTCCCGCCTTACGCTGTCTGTAGTACATATGCGCAGGCTTCTATGGCTCAAAAACTGGTCTGCTGAAGCTCCCTGTAAAAAATTGCTGGTCAGCTTCCCATTTCATGGGGAGCGCTTATTCGGGGAAGACCTGGACAAGTATATCCAGAGAATTTCCAGCGGTAAAAGTACACTCTTGCCGGTCAAAAATAGAGTTAGAGGTCCCTCTTTTAAGAGGCCGGCTTCTCCAGTCCCTAGGACATCGGCTGTGAAACAGTTCCGACGGCCTCCCCGGTCAAATCCCGGAGGTAAAAATCAGGGACAGTTGCAGGGTAACGAGAAGCCCTGGAGCAGGAGAGGTACAAAACCTCCCCCAAAGTCAAATGCATGAAGGGTTGCCCCCACCCAATCGGGTGGGGGGAAGACTTCAGTTGTTCACAGAAACCTGGCGGGACACGATCCGAGACAGATGGGTGCTCTCCGCAGTAAATCTGGGATACAAATTGGAGTTAAAAAACTCCCCTCCTTCCCGCTTTATAAGGTCGAACGTGCCAAGGGATCCCCAGAAGAGAGGATCCCTCCTGTTGGCACTGGAACAATTATTGCTTCAAGCAGTAATTATAGAGGTCCCCCTGGAAGAATGGGGGTTCGGGTTTTACTCAAACCTCTTTACAGTTCCGAAGCCAAACGGGGACGTGAGGCCCATATTAAATCTAAAAGGGCTAAACAAATTCCTACATATCAGGACTTTCCGGATGGAGTCGATCCGATCGGTAGCCACTGCCCTACAAGGGGAGGAATGGTTAGCCTCGATCGACATCAAAGATGCGTATTTGCACATCCCCATCTTTCCAGCCCACCAAAAATTTCTACGCTTTGCGATAGAAGGGCGCCATTTTCAGTTCAGAGCCTTACCCTTCGGTCTGGCCACAGCACCAAGAGTGTTCACAAAAATTCTGGCCCCATTATTGGCCAATCTAAGAACACGAGGTGTAACGATAATGGCATATCTAGACGACTTGTTGCTGATAGACCACTCAGTGGAAAAACTAGAAGTGGTTGTTCACGAGACAATCAAGTATCTGGAATATCACGGTTGGATTATCAACCGAGACAAGTCAGCCCTAAAACCAGTCAAAAGTCTGGAATACTTGGGGCTAAGGCTGGATTCAGACCAGAGAAAAATTTTCTTGCCTCAAGAAAAGGGGTCGTCTTTGAGAGATTTGATCCACTTAGTGGGTTCAAAAAGACAGCCATCCATACGCCTGTGCATGAGGCTGCTGGGAAAAATGGTGGCATCATTCGAAGCAGTACCCTACGGTCAATTCCATTCAAGGAAGTTGCAAAGGGCCATACTGTCAGCCTGGAACAAAAAAGTTCAGGCTCTGGACGTACCAATGTCCTTGTCCCCTTCCGTTCGCAGAAGCCTCCGTTGGTGGTTGGTTCCCCGGAATCTGGAAAGAGGGAAATCCTTCAGTCCGATTTCTTGGAAGGTGGTCACTACAGATGCCAGCCTTTTAGGCTGGGGAGCAGTACTGGAGCAATGGTCTCTCCAGGGCAGATGGTCGGATGCGGAAAAGGCCCTGCCCATCAATCTCTTAGAGATACGAGCAGCCCGGTATGCCCTAGTAGCATGGACATCCAAACTCCAAGGGTCCCCTGTCAGAGTTCAGTCAGACAATGCCACAGCAGTGGCATATATCAATCGTCAGGGGGGCACCAGGAGTCGTGCAGCCCAAAGGGAAGTAAATTACATCCTGAGATGGGCAGAAAGATATGTCCCAGCCATATCTGCGGTATTCATTCCAGGGGTGGAGAATTGGAAGGCGGACTTTCTAAGTCGCCAACAATTATGCCCAGGGGAATGGTCCCTTCATCCCGAGGTTTTCCGGACAATATGTCAGCGGTGGGGAACACCGGATGTAGATCTGCTAGCATCCAGGTTCAACACGAAAGTGGACAGGTTTGTCTCTTGGACAAGGGATCCCCTAGCGTGCGGCTCGGATGCCCTAGTGTTCCCTTGGGATCAGTTCAAGCTGATATATGCATTCCCACCGCCACAATTGTTACCTCGATTACTCCGCAGAATCAGGGTAGAAAAGAAACCAGTGATTCTGGTGGCTCCAGCGTGGCCCCGAAGAGCATGGTACGCGGAGATTGTAAAAATGTCTGTGGGGAGTCCTTGGACCCTCCCACATCGTCCGGACCTGCTTTCGCAGGGACCGATATACCACCCTTCCTTACCAGCCCTAGGTTTGACGGCCTGGCTATTGAAGCCCACATTCTAAAAAGGAGAGGGCTCTCTAATGCTGTGGTGTCTACCATGATCAATGCCAGGAAACCGGTATCCAGGCAGATCTACTATAGAATCTGGAAGGCGTACATCGCCTGGTGTGAGGCCAGGAAATTGCATCCACGTAAATACGTAATAGGTAGAATTCTGGACTTCCTACAATGGGCTGTAGATAGGAAGCTTGCCTTGAGTACTATCAAAGGTCAGATTTCGGCCTTGTCAATATTTTTTCAAAGGCCCTTGGCTTCGCATTCACTAGTCAAAGCCTTTATACAAGGAGTGATGCGTATTAGTCCTCCGGTTAATATTCCCATATGTCCATGGGATCTAAACTTGGTTCTGTCGGTTCTACAGAAACAACCATTTGAACCATTACAGCATATTTCCTTAGTGCTTCTCACCAGGAAATTGATTTTTCTAGTAGCCATTTGTTCGGCTAAAAGAGTATCGGAATTAGCAGCTATGTCCTGTAAGGAGCCATATCTGGTTATCCATAAGGACAGAGTAGTGTTACGTCCTCATCCAGCCTTTCTTCCTAAGGTGGTATCGAGTTTTCATTTGAACCAAGATGTGGTTCTTCCTTCTTTTTTCCCCAAGCCTACTTCGGTAGAGGAAAAGTTATTGCATTCTTTGGATGTAGTAAGAGCAGTTAAAGCTTATCTAAAAGCCACTGCTCAGATTCGCAGAACGGATACTTTGTTTATTCAGCCGGAAGGCCCCAGAAAGTGTCAGGCAGCGTCAAAATCTACTTTAGCCAAGTGGATTCGACAGGTCATAATACAAGCCTATAGCTTGAGAAGTAGACCGCCTCCGTTCAAAGTTAGGGCGCACTCCACGAGAGCAGTTGGAACTTCATGGGCAGTGCATCACCAGGCCTCCCTGGCTCAAGTCTGTAAGGCCGCAACATGGTCTTCAGTACACACGTTTACTAGGTTCTACCAGGTGGACGTTAGAAGTCAGGAGGATGTCGCCTTTGGGCGCAGTGTGTTGCAGGCCGCAAAAGATCCTCATGTCTGATAGCGCTCAGCTTATATATGGTGTATCCCCCCCCTCATTTGGCATTGCTTTAGGACATCCCATTAGTAATGACTATGTCGCTCTGTGTCCCGTGATGTACGAGAAAGAAAATAGGATTTTTATAACAGCTTACCTGTAAAATCCTTTTCTTGGAGTACATCACGGGACACAGAGCTCCCGCCCCTCTTTGGGGACACTTATTGCTTTGCTACAAAACTGAGGTGCTCCCGGATGGGAGGGGCTTATATAGGGGAGGGTACTTCCGGTTTTGGAAGTTGCCAGTGCCAGCACCTGACGGTAACTATATAACCCATTAGTAATGACTATGTCGCTCTGTGTCCCGTGATGTACTCCAAGAAAAGGATTTTACAGGTAAGCTGTTATAAAAATCCTATTTTTTGTATGCTTGCCAACGGACTGCATGGCAGGTCGACATATGTCTGGTCAAGCACAAGGTGCCCAAGCAGCTCATGTTTTGGCCACACAAGATACGCTTCAGACATATGTTGCAAATAGCAACGGTGCAATCTGCTGCACACGTCTCAAAAAAGGCCCACACCAAAGAACTTTTGGAATAACGCGCAGAGACAGCAGCGCCCTGAACATGCGGAACACTGCGGTGTGATGCAGTCGGTTGGCTGCCCTTAAGCTGGCCCCTGGAGGGCATCCTGCCTCATTGGAGATGTGCTTCCTCCTCCTCTCTCCTATCAGGCACCCACGTGGAGTCAGTGACCTCATCATCCCCTCCCTCCTCATCACTGGAGCAAATCTGGCAGTATGTTGCAGCTGGGGGAACATGACTGCCAGATTGCTGTCCTTGTTGGGCACCCCCTCTCTCTGGGCTCACGTTACTGCCTTCCTCTAGCTGGGTACCATCATCGGAGCCTTCAAAACGCTGGGCATCCTCCTGGAGCATGTACCCAACACTGTGGTCAAACAGTTCAGGGGACTCCTCAGGAAGACATGGTGGGGCTAGGGAAGGAGTGACTGATGCCATTGAGCCGAAGGAAGAGGCCGCTTTGACAGCTGCTTTGCCAGACAAAGTACCCTGAGCCTGGGTGAGAGAGGATGAGGAGGATGAGGACGGCTTGGTCATCCACTCTACCAAGTCTTCGGCATGTTGCGGCTCAACATGACCAGCTGCCGAAAAGAAGGACAAGCGCTTATAAGGATGCACCGTGTCCACGACCAGCACTGTTGCATCTAGACACAGAGCCTGCTTGCCCTCTTTTATTGGCTCATGTCTGTCTGCCTCTCCTTGTTGGCTTTCCAGACATACTAATGGCCTTCAGTGAGATGTAGCTGCACAAAGCTGGGATGTATATATACTGATTATACTGCAGCTAGCAGAATTAACTGCCTACCTGTGGTATTAATATGATCAGAACACCAGCAATTGTCTTCAGGTATTTTTAGGTGCACACTGTGCAAAGGACACAGTACACTAACTATAAATACTGAAGCTGCCTGTGGTATTAATATGATCAGAACACCAGCAATTGTCTTCAGGTATTTTTAGGTGCACACTGTGCAAAGGACACAGTACACTAAAGCCCTGTACACACGATCGGTTTTACCGATGAAAATAGTCCGATGGACTTTTTTTATCGGACAAACCGATCGTGTATGGGCCCCATCGGTCTTTTTTCCATCGGTGATTAAAAACAGAACATGTTTTAAATTTATCTGATGGAAAAAAAACGATAGCAAATTACGATCGTCTGTGTGGAACTCCATCGGAGAAAAAACCCACGCATGCTCAGAATCAAGTCGACGCATGCTCAGAAGCATTGAACTTAATTTTTCTCGGCCCGTCGGAGTGTTTTTATGTCACAGCGTTTGGGACGGTCAGATTTTCGACTGATGGGGTGTAGACAAGACTGATGGAAGTCAGCTTCATCGGAAATCCGATGGAAAAATCCATCGAATTTTATTCAATCGAAAATCCGATCGTGTGTACAGGGCTTAACAGTAATTACTGAAGCTGCCTGCCTGTGGTATTAATATGATCAGAACACCAGCAATTGTCTTTAGTTAAATTTAGATGCACACTGTGCAAAGGACACAGTACACTAACAGTAAATACTGAAGCTGCCTGCCTGTGGTATTAATATGATCAGAACACCAGCAATTGTCTTCAGGTATTTTTAGGTGCACACTGTGCAAAGGACACAGTACACTAAGTGAAACACTGCAGCTAGCACAATCACCTGCCTGCCAGTATAGAGAATAACAGGAACGGATCTAGCTAAACTAAATACAGTGTATAAATATATATACAACACCTAGGATGCATATATATCCTCTACACACTGTAACTGCAGCTAATTGACTCGCCTGCCTGCTCTATCTAACTCAAATCAAATTACACTGTCTCTCCCTCTGTCTCTTTACTTTAACCAATGCCAACACAAGGCCGCCAAGCCGGCGGCCTTATATAGTGTGGGGCGTGTGCTAAATCCCCTGAGCCATAATTGGCCAAAGCCACCCTAGCTTTGGCCAATTACGGCTCTCTGTTCAGACGGCGCTGTGATTGGCCAAGCATGCGGGTCATAGTGCATGCTTGGCCAATCATCAGCCAGCAATGCACTACAATGCCGCAGTGAATTATGGGCCGTGATGCGCCACTCGAATTTGGCACGAACGGCCCATAATGTCCGCAATTCGGCGAACAACCGAACAATCGATGTTTGAGTCGAACATGGGTTCGTCTCGAACTCGAAGCTCATCCCTACATAGTACATAGCTCCTCAAGTCAAACATGAATATGAGCTGTCTTTTTACACCATCCCATCACCTGGAGTTTCCTAATAACTCTGTCCATATCAGTGTGGGTCTACCCAACACAACATCTACAAAATTCTGGGAAAGCAAGCTATAGCTAAATGTACAATTATGCTTGAAAATAAAGATTAGGGAAGTAGACAACATTGCATCATCTTTTTATGCAGTCTTTGTCTGCAACAAATGATAGTACAATGTTTGAATGTTAGTTAGGCTATGTTATTAATAATTAAATATTTTGATTTATTTTCAGCAGCAGCTCTTAGTGACTTTAATCAACAGGTAATTTTCAAAGTGATCATTCTACAGTAGAATGTTTTGGCATAAACTAACTTACCTGCTGTCCCTCTCGGGAACCTCCTTGATAGCAATTCTCACTTGGTTACTGAGGTCTCGTCCAGCATATACCACTCCATGGGTACCCTTACCCAGGACTACTCTGTCACCGTTTTCATCATATTCATAATCAAACTAAACAAAGGACAATATTGTTGTTTCATTTAATCACAAAAGTAGAATGACATATGTAATTATACATATACAAAAAGCAGGCTTTTTTTCAAAACAATATGCAAAACTAATTTATCATAGAAAGATGGATTAGTAGACATATAAAAATGAAAGGCAAAAAAATGTACGGGATAACTTAACTTTTACATGTTTCTTTGCTTATGTTGAGTTTCTAAGTCAGCCTTTCCCAAGCTTTTTATCCCAGAGGAAATGGTCTCATGGAATCCCTGGTAAAATCATTTTTAACTGGAGTCATTGGAAAACACCCCTTACATTGATGGTCAGTGGTAAGAACGCTCACCCTTACAGTGGAGGTCATAATGCCACCTTTACAGACAGCTAAAAAGATCATTGGCTCTGCCAAGTGGAGTTGACCCTGGAACTATGCAGATGCCATTAGATGGGAGGTCAGTTGCCACACCTCAAGGAACCCCTAGCAACATCTGGAGGAACCCTAGGGTTGCTGAAGCAGCGGTGGAGGAGCGATAAACACCCCGCACCTTCACTGCTCCAAAGATGCAGCTAGCAGGACTTTTTTTACCGTCCTGCTAGCGCACCGCTCCAGTGTGAAAGCCCTCGGGGCTTTCACACTGGAGACAATAGAGCAGCACTTTTAGGGCGGATTGCAGGCGCTATTTTTAATGCTATAGCACCTGCAATACGCCCTCAGTGTGAAAGGGGTCTAAGTATTGTTCCTGTCTGCTGCTATGTTCCTCTGCTATCAGCATGAATCACTTCTGACAATTTTCCTGACACCAAAAGAAAAATAGTGACAGGGGAGGGAGTTCAAGCAGACTGACAGTCTCAGCTCTGTTCCTGTGTGTGTGTGTGTGGGGGGGGGGGGCATCCCTTCCCTCCAATCAGCAAGCAGACCTCTCCTCCCTGATCTCTGAATAGTGTAACTTCATTTCTCTGCTACCTATTTTCTGAACTCTTAGGCCTCATGTACACTGCTGCTGGTAAACGGATGTTTAGGAGCAATTAAGCATTTTTTTCAACTGCCCCTGAACTCTCCTCTATGCTATCTTATCAGTACATGTACACAGGGTCGTTTATAGTAATATCTAGGCAGTTGAGTTTGGGGCAGGCAAGTCCAAAGTCCGGCCCGCGGGCCAATCGCGGCCCGTGGCCCGGTTTTGAACTGCCCGCCTGGTTATCTAAACATGTATATCTTTTGTGGCCCCTGACAATCTCCAGTGCCAGGGCCACAAAAGATATATAGGCTGGCTGCCTCGGAGGGTACAGGGAGGAGGCGGGATGAGTGCCTTGCATACAGGAGGAGTATTTCCTGTTTACACGGCAGCCTCTGTAATAGGAAGTCCCGTCTCCGGCGCTGCCATTAGATGACTGTTCTGTCCATCAAAGGAGGCGGGACTTTATATTAAAGAGGCCGCCGTCTAAACAGGAGATTCTCCTGTAGGTAATCTTTGGCGCTCGTCCTGCTGGCAATGGTGAGTGCATTCCTGGCAATGGTCGGTGCTGCATTCCTGGCAATTGTGGGTGCTGCATTCCTGGCAATGGTGGGTGCTGCATTCCTGGCAATGGTGGGTGCTGCATTCCTGGCAATGGTGGGTGCTGCATTCCTGGCAATTGGGGGTCTGCAGATGGGCACTGACCCTTATTTTGCTTCACAGTTCTTTATTTAAAAAAAAAAAAAAAAAAATTCCTAAAACTTCCCTCTCAAAGTGAAGGTGCATGTTATACGCCAATAAATACAGTATATCCAAATAATACGCCTGAGCTCATCTCTTTACTCACACACAGCCACAAATTTAGAATTTTAATGGTTCAAAGAATGTCAGGCAAAATGGTCGGCCCTCACACATGTTCACTTCATCAAATCTGGCCCTCTTTGAAAAAAGTTTGGACACCCCTGGTTTAGAGGCTTTTTCTGGAACCCGAAAAAATGCATTCAGAAGAGGCATTTCAAGCGCCAAATGCGGCTAAACATGGTAACTCGAATTTAGCAGCATTTCATTTACAGACGTTTTTCATTTTAACAAAAAATAATAATTTTTTTCAAATGCTTCTAGATGCAAACGCGACTGAACGCGGCTAAACGGTCGTTTTAAGATGCCAGTTTCTAGCTGTCAAGTTAAATCGTTCAGGAGAGGTTGAACAACGTCCTGTGTACATGAAGCCTTATGCGGCGTATAAGGCGTACACACGATCGTTTTTCATGCCATTTTTTAAACCGACGTTTTTCTCGTCGTTTTTTTTCATGTTTCCTCTCAAGCCTGTCTTGCGTACACATGATCATTTTAAAAAACGTTCAAGCAAAGCGCAGTGACGTACAACACGTACAACGGCACTATAAAGGGGAAGTTCCGTTCGGATGGCGCCACCCTTCATGTTAGGAAAGTTTGTTGAGCGACGAATTACGCTTTTCAGCCTCGTGTTTTTCAGTCCGTTACAGTGTGACGAATGTGCTATCTCCATTAAGAACGCTAGTTTTACCAGAACGAGCGCTCCCGTCTCATACTTGATTCTGAGCATGTGCGTTTTTTTTCACCTCGTAAAAGCATACACACACACTATCGTTTTTCACATTGTTAAAAAAAACGACATGAAAAACGACGTGAAAAAATAGAGCATGTTCGAAATTTTTAATGGCCGTTTTTCACGTCGTTCTGGAGCATACACACGATCGGTTTTAATGCTCATTTTTAAAAATTGCATTTTTAACGGCATGAAAAACGATCGTTTGTATGGGGCATTAGACAAGCTTATACATTCAGCACTTTGAACAGATGTAGAAAAGAGAAGACTGCAGATAGACTGATACAACTTATATAGAAGGATTTGTTTCATCTCTGTGTATCACCCGTGGATGATCGCTTCACTAGGTATATGTAAGGTCTTACAACCACTTTAAATAATGATTAAACAACCAAAGGCTATAGCCTAAGTGAAGAAAAAGTGTCATATTTACTTCAAGGGCATCGCCATCAAAATCCACATCATCCGTGTTTTTTCCATTTTCTTCAGTAATACTGTTAACCATCTCAAAAAATCTGCAACAAAAGAAATAAAAGATTGTATAACCAGGACAAGGAAAATTATATGCTATCACAAGTACACAAAGCAGGGGGCCATGCAAGTTATTATTTCATAGCTGGTATCTTAGGCAGGCTATACACAGTGCACATTTATTTCTTGCAACCACAGGTTGCAGGAAATAAAATTGCATGATTCTCCTATCAACACACACAGTGCTGATGGGGGAATTCCTCCTGCCGAGCTATTGTCTGCTCCCAGCAGGGAGGTGGGGGAAGTCATCCCTGTTGGTAGAGCAACTGCTAGCGTTAATCACGAGTGAATCCGGCAAGCTGGTTGTACCCAAGTTGATCGATTGATCAGTTTGGTGCATTCAGCCTGCCCAATAATGCTTCAAATCTTGGCTGGTTACTGCTGAACCGGCCGAGATTCAAACCATCTGTGGCTGACCTAACTCTGAATCCAGAGATACTTGTTTCTAGCACAGATAAAGCCTACATTATAAAACCATTATAAAATTCTTTCAGGTTGTTTTAATAAAGTCAGAGCTTCTTTGAATTATGACTTATGGACCAACAAAACAGAATAAACAGTCAGGTAACAGTCACAAAAGTCAAAAGGAGTTATGCAGTGACAAGAAGTGTAAAAACTCTTAAAGCGGTTGTATACCCCGCTTTCACATTTTTACCTACAGGTAAGCCTATAATAAGGCTTACCTGTAGGTAAAATTAATATCTCCTAAACCTGTATGGTTTAGGAGATATTCCCTTCGCAATGAGCCGCTGACTGCAGCAGCGCATGCGCAGCAGGGATTCTCGGCTAAAGCCCAGCAGCCGCCGGACCTTGCCGGAAAGAAGCCTCCTGCGCGCATGTGCGGGAGTGACGACATCGCCGCTCCAGCCACTCACAGCGCTGGAGCGGCGATACCCGGAAGACACGCCAAGGCAAGATGACATCTCCCTCGGCGTGGACCAGGTAAGTTGCCGACGCCTCGTTCTAAGGTAAGTATTTCATAATGAGCTAGTATGCGATGCATTCAAGCTCATTATGCCTTTTGCCTTTCAGGTATGTAAAAAAAAAAAACAGCAGCGGGTATGCAACCGCTTTAATTTTACTTTGATTAATTTGTGTTCCACACATAAGGATAATGAAGTGCACATCAGAATCATAATAGAAAGGATAAAGGTGCACATGAATATAATGTTGGACTAAAATAAGTGGTGGGGTCGAAGAAAAATCCCTACACAGGAGGACCTATTGCCTGTTTTGTTAAACCCCTTCGTGCCCACGTTATAGTGGGTTATAGAAAACAAACTATAACTTTGCACACCTTTTGGTTTTATCTCTGGCACCCACCTGTCTTGAATATAAGTGTTGATGTGGTCATTAAATTATAATAATGCCAGTGTCTATCATGGTCTGCACTAAGGAACCTTTATAAAATAAATATATAATACACAATAAAAGGGAAATTGTACATGATTTAATCCTTCTACAATTGTTATGTATCATTTTCCTCCTTGAAAAGCCAAGATAACTCACTAAATACACAGATGGTTCCTCATAATTTGCATAATATACATACTTTTTACAATGAAACTCTGTGCAGAAGTAGATCTGGAAATCATCTGAATTGTGTAGGACATACAGAAAACAGCACCTTTCTTCAAACTTTGAAATGCTGCAATAAACAGAAAATATAGACAATACTGTATTTAGATAAGTTACTTTACAAAAGGAAATCCATTATGAGGCAAACGCTCTTTTCACAACGAAAGGAAAAGCAAAGTGAGTGTTCAGTAAGCTTAGTAAGTAAGATGAGCTCTGCTCACTCCAATTAACTGATCCGGTGCTAGCAAAAATCCTGTTTTTTATTTCCCTGATACAAAACTGGGTATGTAATGTAAACATGTGCACCTTATTTCCTATCATTTACTTAGAAAAGTGCATGTACACTTTTCAAAATGAACAAAAAATGCGCTTGTTACGTGTGAATTGATTGTACTCTTAGTAAATTAAGAGATATTTGGAGTCTCAGAATCGGCTCTGAAATTTTCTGAAATTACCAATCGCTGTCACTTTGTTTCTCTTGGGGGATTCTAGTCTGAAGTTGGTCCAGTCACGTTCAGTGTTCTTGGGTCCCTTACTATTTGGCATTTACATGTTTCCACTTATCCAAATGCTTAGATCACATGGGCTCAATTATCACTATGCTAATGACACTTATGCCGAGTACACACGGTCGGACTTTTGCCCCTGCAAAAGTCCACCGTAAGTCCGTCGGAAGTCCGACGGACAGAAAGAGAACATGTTCTCTATCTAGGTCCGTCGGAATTTTCGACAAAAAAAGTCCGATGGGGAATACACACGGCCGGATTTTCCCATAAAAAAAGCCCGTCTGACTTTTTTTATCGGAAAATCCGGCCTTGTGTACAAGGCATAAGATATACATCCACACTAAACCGGATTCTACTTTGGCTGCTTCTCTCCTAACTGTATTTGTAATATAAAAACTTTGATGGCCCACAATTTCCTTCAATTAAACTTTGACAAGACTTAAATCATGCTTATTGGCACCACCAATAAAGGCTTAAAGCCTCGTACACACGGTACGATTGTTGGACAACCGATCATCTGATTTCTGTCAAAAGGGCGTGTGCCAGGATCTTGTCTTGCATTCTAACGTTACACAAATTGTCGTGCCACAAATACGAACATAGTGACGTACTATGAGGAATTTCAGCTCTTGAGCGCCACCCTTTTGGGCCCCTTCTGCTAATTTTGTGTTTAGTGAGCATTGATTCCGAGCATGCGTGTTTAGCGGGGTATTGCTTTAAATGAGCACAAAGACTACCATACCCATGGTGCAGCGGGGCACCCACAGTGCATTGCCCGGCACAAGGTCTGCTGGGGAAGGACTATTTAAGGAGGGAGGAGCAACACGCGGGTCTCTTCAGACGCCGCCCTCCTAGCAAGTGGAGCCTACGTTTGGGCCTGTTGTTTTGGACTAGGCCGGAGAGCCTGGGCCTAGGGGATCCGGAGAGCTTACTGATCGTCACTGGAGAACCCAGAGTCATCTCATCCATCAATCTCTCTCGGATGGTCGAGAGGATTGGAGACTACGGGTATCGTGAGACTGTGTTTCGGGACACCAGCTACTGAAGTCGGTTGTACGGACTGGTCCGGTCGGGTGAGAGGGCACTTGCTCAGTATACTTTGACTACCTTTTAGGCCCAGTATCCTTTGGTCAGGGCCCACCATTACCGGAGTGTTATACTGCACCCCAGATAAACAGTGTGTTGTGCAGCCGGAGTTAAAGCGGAAGTAAACCCATCCATAAAACAGTTTCATTTCCGACACGTGCCGGAAATGTAACACTCCCATTGGTTGTGCTCTCAACCAAACTGTCAAACAATCCAATGACTGGTGTCATAACTGATCACATGTGCAGCATCAGGGCAGTTGCAGATTAAACAGAGGCAAAGATGGCAGCTTTCTTGGCTGAAAACGATAAGAGGGTTTACTTACACTTTAAGTTGTCTTATTGCTTGCTGAGTAACCAACAGTTTAATACCATTGGATTACAAAAACCTACAAAACAAAGTGCACCACCATTTCTAGCGAAAAACCTTCTCAACGAACTAACTGTGTGAATTAGTCAGGCCTGACTGTTCAGCAGACAGACATTGTTTGGCCGCCATATTGGCCACGAGGGGAAGGCTCGTGAGCGTAGTTTACTAGGAGACATTGAGTGTGCATAAGACTGTTAGAACATATGTGCAACAGTACATATCCAGTACATTTGATCTGAATGATCTTCATCTCACCTTGGTTTAAATCTCATCACTACTTTCACCATTGTTATCTCACCAACACACACACATTCATTCCACACACAATCATTCCAATCCATTTTCACTTTTCACACGCATCACACTACATCACTTTTTTACACACATCATACACCACATCACCATCATCAATTTTCACACTGCTGACGTTTTTTTCACCTTTTTTCCACTTTTTTTTTTTTACATTCATTTTTGTCCTCCACCATCCTATTCATAGTGCACATCACCTTCATCATTTTTCTCAAAACTTTCATACTTCATTTATTTTGCTTAGAATATGGCAAACATACCTTATTAGTTAAATACCACCATAGAAACACATAGATCATATTCCATTCATTATGCTTAGAATATGGCAAATATACCTCATTAGCTAAATATTACTACATAAGTACATTGACAAATATAAATATATATATATTTAAGGACATACCACTGCTGACCTCTGGTCTGTCCACCTAATACTCATTAACCACATAGTGTATATGGATGCATGACGGATGCATCCTACACTGATGCCCTTGGTGTTTCATTACAGGTGCCGGCTGTCCGTCCGTGCGCGCCCCCTCTCGGGTCTCTCCCCCTCTATATGACTCCTTGCAGGTCGCACACGCCTTGGTGCCACCCTACTTTTGGGTGTCAAATGTCCGGGAGGCTGCTGATTCCCCTTGAGATGCTAGTGATGGAACTCCGGTTAGAAACACACAGTTGACTGGTAATCATACACTCTATATATATATTTTTTACCATTGGGCCTACAGCCATGTAGAGAATTGAAATCTAATATATATATTTCCCACAGCAAACCACCCATCCTCTGAAGAGATCCATTGGGATCGAAACACGTCAGGACATATACAGATGCATGGTAAATGTAAAACTGTATGGCAATGTTGTGTCTTAAATCTGTGTGGTTATTATATACATGTTTTTATCGGAGTATATATGTGTTGGGACTGTACTTAATGTGTATACACAATAAATTTTTAACATGCATTATTGTAAATCATTTTCGGAATTTTGCTGCAAAAAACCCCTTGGGGAAACTTCCTATTCTTCTGTTAATTTTCGGGGTGCGCAGCGCCTTTCACTCCCAGTATACGTGTCAATCCCATTCTTTCATAATACTTGTTATTTGCTTGACTTTTGATATTGCAGGGCCCTGGATAGATAAATGTACCATTGTCTAACCTTATATTTCTATTCAGTAAAGTATTTGTGGTTTAGCAGACAAGTGTGTGGCGTACTGTTTATCCCAGCTGAAGCAGTCAGCTCAGGTAATTTAATATTAACTATTGTGTATGCTTTATTGCAGAGTGGTGATTCCTATAGCCTAGTGGGTTTCACACTTCCATTTGTGCTAGCTGTGCCAAGGGAGGTTAGAGACAGTTCCTGGGGGTTGACAGCAGTGTGTTACAGGCCCAAAACTATACATGCAGCCCTCTTAACTGGGGGTATTGCTACACGTGTTTGTACTTTCGACTTTTGTGTGACGGATTTGTGTACTGACCACCTGAAAATCTGACGTGGAGCTGTCGTTTGACAAAAATTTACTAGCCTGTCATCCAACATTTGTTGTCGGAAAATTGGAAAACAATTGTCAAAAGGAGCGTACTAACAGTAAGAATTTCGGACAACAGTCTGGCAAAAGACAATCCCCTTCTGAATTTTGTACCGTGTGTACGAGGCTTAAGAGAAAAATAGCCATTACAATATTTGACTATGGGAGTTAAAGAACATTTACCAAAAGAGAAAATAGCCTAAAGGTGGCTATACACTAGTATAAATATTTGTACGAAAATTTTTCCATCCTGCTCCTTTAAATGCTCTTGTCACCACGGTCAAAAATGAATGTTGACTTGACCTCACTAACCATTAGAAAATCGAACAAAAACATTTGAACAAAATTCTACTAGTGTATTGCCACCTTAACGTTATAGGCTAAGAACATTTGACCAGCAGAGAAACTAATATGGGGGAAATCCCAGCACTGTCTATGATCTATTGAGGTAGCATTACTACCACTGCTAAATTTGACAGTTTCTTGCCATTTCAACGACCCTACATTTGTGCAACAAGTACATTTTTGTTTTCCTTTTTTGGGGGGAGGGGGATGGGGCAGAGGTTTGTGTCAGTAGGGCAGTAGACCGTGTCAGTAGAGCAGTGAACGGGGTCAGTACTCTTTTATTTTTATTATTATTTTATTTTACAATTTAATTTTTTTTTTTTTTTTTTTTATAATTAAATTGTTTAATATTTATTACAATTCTTTTTTTCTTTTTTTTATCAGTCCTGTTGGGGACTTTGCTGAGATATCAGGGGTCTTTCAACAGACCCCAACATCTCTCCATTAAGACAGAGAAAGGGACTCTCGACAGAGATTCCCCAGTCCCCTTCTCTGCAGCCTCAGCTGCACTGAAGATGAATGAACAGAGACAGAGGCTCCTGTTCATTCATAAACTTAAGCAAAGTACACAAAGTTTATGATGTTTCAGTTATGAATGGACAGAGTCAGTGATTAAGGACTCTGTTCATTCAGAAAAGGAAGGGGCCGGTAAATAACAGTCTTCTTCCTCCACTCTCCATCCTGACAGATCCAAGACGAGGAGGGCCAAGGAGAACGCAGAGGGAGTCGTAGGAGCAGGCAGGAGAATCAGAGGAGCACAGACGGGAGCCAGAGGAGGAGGCAGGGGGGCCCAGAGAGGAATGGAAATGCAATGGGCAGTCAGGGGTGATCAGTGCAGTGGTGGGGGGCAGTTACAAGCACCGATCCCCCTATGTGGATTTTAATGAAGCAACTGAAAGCCATGGGAGGGAGAGGAGGAGACGCGGCTTTCAGTTGCCTCTATGAAAGTCACACAGGGAGATTGGTGCTTGTAATTCCACCCACCGCCGCACCGATCACCCCAGACTGTCAAATTTCATCATCCATGGGTGCAGCGTGGGTCAGATAACAGTGGACCCCCCTCGGAGCCCATGTGCAGTGAACATCCTGCACCCATGGATGATACACCACTAGGTTAAAGGTACACTTCAGCCAGAATAGAAAATTCAGGCATTGCTAAAGGCAATTTTTTAAAGATTAAAATAACAAACACGTTATACTTACCTGCTCTGTGCAATGGTTTTGAAACCTCCTCTTCTGGTGTCCCCTCCGGAAATCTTGGCACCTCCTCTTCTGTGTCTGCCCCCATAGCAAGGCGCTTGCTATGGGGGCAGACACTGCGGTTTTGCTCCAGAGCTGTGCTGTGTGTGTCTATAAACACACATAGCGTGGCTTGGCCCTGCCCCCCATTCCCTTCTTACTGGATTTGATTTATAGCAGCAGTCAATGGCTCCTGCTGCTGCCTCCATATCCAGCAGGGAGAGACGGAGCAGAGCTGCTGTTCTTGGTCACAGCACTGAATCAAGATCGGGCTCAGGTAAATATTTGGGGGCATGCTAATCATAGCATGCCCCAAAAATCGGACGTTCTGTCGTCCGAAAATCGAAGCGTGTCTACGAGGCTAAAGAGTATTAGGATAAAAAAACAAAACAAGGAACATCTTGTAGACCAGACCAGTTACATGTGGTCTATTACAACCCATTGGCACTGTCCACTGTTCTGGTTTAGAGATTTGGACTTATACAGGCAATTATTTTGGAATGTTTTAGGGACAAATTATTGAAACAATATTGAGCCCGCAAATGTAATTTGTGCAGTATATCAGGATGAGAAAAAATTTGGTGTGTGAAACATTTGCAAAGGCTTTGCCTCTCTACAACAACATAATCATCTATAGTAGAACAATAATTATCCCATGCTATGGCCAAACTGAAATAAATGGTGATATTGTTTATCTTTCAGGCTAGGCTTGAAAGCATTTGCTCAGAACAGATGAAGATGTTGATTTAACAAAAAACAGATACTTCTACAGCCGTGACACCCATTGTGTATACAAAAGAAACACTTAGAAACAAATGATTGCATCTAACTGGGATCTGGTAGCTAACTCTACACAAGCAGCTCATACACAGCTTAAATACTTTTATGGGAATTGTTTTATTTGACAAGGGTTTGCAAAATTATTTAGCCAACCGTGTGATCCATACACTCCTTCCAGACATCACAGCCAGGTTCTTACCCTCCAATTCAGTGGCAGAGCTTGGTCAAAAACACAAACCAATGTGCTCACAAGACATTGAAGGAAGAGCACCACAGTCATTGCTCTGTTCTCTTCTCTAGTTAGCATGTTTCTAATCAGTACATGCGCACTGAATGGCTCCAAGTGTTGCCTCTCCCTTTTTGTGTCTGAAGCCTCGTACACACGGCCGAGATTCTCGTCGAAAAAAACATGTCGTTTTTTTCGACGAGATTCTTGGACAAGAAACTTGTCCCGGCCAAGTGTACACACGCTCGATTCAAAGAACCCGCGGTTCTTTGAATGGAGCGTACGCGGTGACGTCATCGACTACGACGAGCATGCGCTCGTCACATTCGATGCCGTCGCCGCCATCTTGGTATACCCTACCTATGCCTAGGAAGCTACCGCGCATGCGTCAAATTCATTTCGAACATGCGCGGGCTTCCCGGAGGACAGGTAAGTGTACACACACTCACTTTTCTCGTCGAGAAACATGCCGACGAGAATCTCGATGAGAAAATAGAGAGCAGGTTCTCTATTTTCTCGTCGAGATTACTTGTCGGTTTTCTTGACGAGAAACCATACACACGAACAAATTTCTCGGCAAGACATCTCTGCCAGCAAGTTTCTTGCTGGTTCTTGCAGAGAAACTCGGTCGTGTGTACGAGGCCTGAGTCTTGCTATACAACGTATCACGGGTGTATGATATCAAGGTAAATTCTGGTACTTGCACTACTTTGAAGCCTAAAGCTTCTAAACGCATCTAAAAGCTCATTAACGCTAGGCGTGTTCAGCGTTTCAGCTTGAGGCCTGGTTCACACTGGGGCGACAAACGCTCCGACATTGGGAGCTCATGTCGCATGACGTGTGAAAATCAATGTTTCCCTATGGGAGCCGTCCTAACTGGTCCGACACATGTCGGTCCGACTTTGAAAATGCTCCCTGTACTACTTTGGTCCGACTTTGATCCGACTTCAGCCCATTGACTATCATTGAAGTCGGATCAAAGTCGGACCGCAGTCTTGCATGGTCCGACTTTGGCATGCGACTTGTGCTGTGCTGCTCTTGAGGGGGAACTCCAGGCCAAATTTTAAATAAAAAACCGGCGTGGGTTCCCCTCCAGGGGCATACCAGGCCCTTGGGTCTGGTCTGGATTTGAATGGGCGCCCCTACGCCGAAAAAACGGCGTGGGGGTCCCCCCCAAAATCCAAACCAGACCCTTATCCGAGCACACAACCTGGCCGGCCGCAGGGGAAGAGGGGGGGATGAGAGAGCGGCCCCCCCTCCCTCCTGAACTGTACCAGGCCGCATGCCCTCAACATGGGGGGTTTGGTGCTCTGGGGCAGGGGGGCGACCTGTGGCCCCCCCACCCCAGAGCACCCTACCCCCATGTTGATGAGGACAGGGCCTCTTCCCGACAACCCTGGCCGTTGGTTGTCGGGGTCTGCGGGCGGGGGGCTTATCGGAATCCGGGAGCCCCCTTCAATAAGGGGGTCCCGGGATCCCGCCCCCCCACCCTATGTGAATGAGTATGGGGTACATCGTACCCCTACCCATTCACCTGGTGGACAAAAAATTGCAATAAAAAAACACTACACGGGTTTTCAAAGTAATTTATTGCACAGCTCCGGGGGTCTTCTTCCGACTTCCGGGGGTCTTCTTCCGACTTCCAGGGGTCTTTTCCGACTTCGAGGGTCTCCGGTGTCGTCTCCCGCTCTCCGGTTCTTTCTTCCGCCGGGCCTCCGCTAACTTCTTTTTAGCTCTCTTGCTAACAGAGGCCCGGTCTTCCCGTTGTCTCGTCCGGCTCTCCGTTGTCCTTCTGCCGGCCCCTCCACTAACTTCTTCGTAGCTCTTTCACTAGTGGAGGGGCCGGGCTTCCCGTCGCCGTCGGCTTCTTCTTCCCTCTTCTCCTCCTCGATGTTGACGCGTCGCTTCTTCCCGCTGTAATACTGGCTCTCCGCTCCGCTCCGCATTAATATAGGCTTCTCATGACGTCACAGTCACATGTTCCAGGGCACATGGCCCCGGAGCATGTGACTGTGACGTCATGGGAACATGTGACTGTGACGTCATGAGAAGCCTATATTAATGCGGAGCGGAGCGGAGAGCCAGTATTACAGCGAGAGGAAGCGACGCGTCAACATCGAGAAGGAGAAGAGGGAAGAAGAAGCCGACGGCGACAGCGACGGGAAGCCCGGCCCCTCCACTAGCGAAAGAGCTACGAAGAAGTTAGTGGAGGGGCCGGCAGAAGGACAACGGAGAGCCGGACGAGACAACGGGAAGACCGGGCCTCTGTTAGCATGAGAGCTAAAAAGAAGTTAGCGGAGGCACGGCGGAAGAAAGAACCGGAGAGCGGGAGACGACACCGGAGACCCTCGAAGTCGGAAAAGACCCCCGGAAGTCGGAAGAAGACCCCCGGAAGTCGGAAGAAGACCCCCGGAGCTGTGCAATAAATTACTTTGAAAACCTGTGTAGTGTTTTTTTATTGCAATTTTTTTCCACCAGGTGAATGGGTAGGGGTACGATGTACCCCATACTCATTCACATAGGGTGGGGGGCCGGGATCCGGGGGCCCCCTTATTAAAGGGGGCTCCCAGATTCCGATAAGCCCCCCGCCCGCAGACCCCGACAACCAACGGCCAGTGTTGTCGGGAAGAGGCCCTGTCCTCATCAACATAGGGGCAGGGATGCTCTGGGGTGGGGGGGCCGCAGGTCGCCCCCCTGCCCCAGAGCACCAAACCCCCCATGTTGAGGGCATGCGGCCTGGTACGGTTCAGGAGGGAGGGGGGCCGCTCTCTCGCCCCCCCCTCTTCCCCTGCGGCCGGCCAGGTTGTGTGCTCGGATAAGGGTCTGGTTTGGATTTTGGGGGGACCCCCACGCCGTTTTTTCGGCGTAGGGGCGCCTGTTCAAATCCAGACCAGACCCAAGGGCCTGGTATGCCCCTGGAGGGGAACCCGCGCCGTTTTTTTAATTTAAAATTTGGCCTGGAGTTCCCCTTCAAGATTCATACCAAACACAGTGCCTGATATTGGCGGGGATCCAAGTCGGATCCCCGTTCATTGAAAGTCGGACATATGTCGGCTTCATGTCGCAGGGCAAAGTCGGATCCAAAGTAGGACAGATGTCGTGTCGCACTAGTGTGAACCCAGCCTGAATTCATTTAAGCGGCCAGAATAAATTATTATTCTGGCCAATAAAACAAATTAACGCCCAAATGCTTGATGCAGCTAAATGTGCCTAAATGTGTTATACACTTTGTGTTTTATTTCTGCCTAAATTCCCCTGCCTGGAGGAAAGACGTCTAGGAGATATACAAAAATGCCCAGTGTGCCTGAGGCCTTAGGCCCCTTTCACACGATCCGTGTCCGTGTGCGGGCTCCGCTTTGCTCAGTGGGGATCGCTCCGTCGATCCCCGCTGAGCAGGCAGATGACAGGTCTGTCTCCGCACGCTGTGCAGGGACCGACCTGTCAAAACGCCGCTCTCCCCTATGGGGGATCGGATGAAGATGGACCGTAGAGTCCGTTGTCATCCGATCCACAGACGGATGGAAAAGTAGGGTTTTCCTCCATCACACTTTGGCGGATCGGAGCGGGTCGGAGGTCAGCGGACATATCACCGCTGACATCCGTGGCTCCATAGGGGTACATGGAGCATCCATTCAGGTCCGCCTAAAAAACTGACAGACGGACCTGAACGGTCCGTCCGTGTGAAAGAGCCCTTAGGATGCAAAATCTCTTAGCATTCACAGCTGATTTATCAAAATTGTGTTTTCTCAAAAATATTTTTGGCTTTTTGTATATTAATATATATTAATAATGTAAATTAGTTGATATCTCTCTTCTCTTCTCTATTTAGCCATAATGCAAATCAAATACAATATAAAATTTGAACCATAGTAACCAATCAGAAGATTTTGTTACTCACATAGCTATGCTGAGCTACTGAAAAATTAAATGTGATTGGTCCTTCTACCACTTTATTGAGGCTAGGTTCACACTTATGCCAGGTGCAGTTTGCAGCAGGGATCCGGTGCCTCCCTGTTCTTGGTTTCAGGGACGAATCAAGCCCAAATTTTTGTCTGAATTCGGACCTACAACGGAGCCAAAGACACACAGGACTCCTGTGCAATGCGCTCCGCAGTCTCTCTAGACATATGTGAACCGGTTCCATTGAGAGCCGGTCACAATCTCCTGTCATGCGAACTGGATATGGCGAAACCCGCATCCAATCCGCATAAATGTGAACCCAGCCTAAAGGAAACCTGTACAGAAAAAAATATGGGGCACTCCTTCAAAAATACTAATAGTCTTCTAGTCTCTGACATCAACTTTTCTTTTTGAAAGCATGAAAATGACTAAAGTCAGAGTTCCTGATCTCCTTAATTTTTACAGGACGATTCAGAAAAAGCTGATGCCATTGACAGCCTGTATACTTCCTCAGTATAGGTTTCTTTAATTTAAAAATACATAAAAGAGAAAAATAACATATAATATTCACATCTTACCTTACTCCTCTTATGGTGGATGCATTGAAATTCCACTCATGAATTCCTTTCTGAAACATGCAGAAAAAAGACAGGTAAATTTAGTGAAACATCACAATATCCTAATAATTAATCAATCAAACAAATTGTTTTTTAAACGAGTCCTAATACAGTAGTAAAATACAAATTATCTACCATTACCGCTATAATCAAAGCTCCCCTAATTTCTTTATTTTCAATTTACTCAGTAATACAATCAGATCTCTAAAAAAAAAAAAAAAAATGTATACATTGTGACAATGACAATATTCATAAATAGAAGTCATCTTAGACTAAGTGATCTTAAGTGTCCTTGCAATGAAAACAAAGATTCATTATTAGGATGAAAACAATGGAATGGAATGTGAATGTGCACAGTGCTGTCATAGTGAATATAATGTCCATGGAAATTCATCTTTACTGCCTTCAAAAAACAGAATCCTAATCTATAGTTAAAATTGTCTGTTTTCAGACAAGGCACAGTTGTATAGTGCAGTAATTCATTGCAACCACAAAGAACTACTATTTCAGTGTTTTGACTACAGTAAAGCCCTGTACACACGGCCGAGATTCTCGTCAGGAAAAAATCCATTGTTTTTCCTGACGAGATTCTTGACAAGAATCTTGTGCTGGCCGAGTGTACACACACTCCATTCCAAAGAACCGCTGTTCTTTTGAATGGAATGAACGCGGTGACGTCATTGACTATGACAAGCATGCGCTCGTCACATTCGATGCCGTCGCCGCCATCTTGCTACACCCTACCTATGCCTAGGAAGCTACCGTGCATGCGTCAAAGTCATTTCGAGCATGCGTTGGCTTACCGGAGGACAGGTAAGCTTGTTGCCGCATACACACACACAGTTTTCTCGTCGGGAAACAGGCTGACGAGAATCCTGACGAGAAAATAGAGAGCAGGTTCTCTCTTTTTCTCGTCGAGAGTCCCAGCAGTTTTCTCGATGAGAAAACATACACACGAACGGTTTTCTCGGCAAGAAAGCTCTCCCAGCAGTTTTCTTGTCGTTTCTTGCAGAGAAAACCGGTCGTGTGTACGAGGCCTAACTTTAAATTCAGATTGGTTGCTTTGGGCTACTGCATATTGCACACTAATCTTGTTGATCAGAATGATCATCAAGCATTTTAATTGCAGATATAAAAATGGCATCCTTAGTAGTAAGTACACTCACTGCATAGATGCTAGTTTGTATTAGGCTCTTTTCACACTTGTGCGACCTGAAAGTAGCACGTTTTTTGCCACGACTTGAAGCAATGCCTGTGTAATCTTGAGGTCTATAAACCTAATGTTCCATCAAAGTTGGACCAAAGTAGTGCAGGGACTACTTTGAAGTGGCTGCGACATGAAGACGCACAGATATGAATGGTACTCATTAGAAATCATGGGGTACAACTTGTCATGTGACTCTGCAGTCCCAAATCGCAGGACAAGTAGCAGGGGCCTAAATTACATGGGGCTTTTAAGTGTAGAAATTAAACATATTTCAAAGAAAACAGCATGCAGTTATAATAACCTATATTTGTAAAAAGAATGGTAGACATTGTTTTGGCCAATGCATCACCCATTAAACCAATGGAAACATTTTAAAATGTTAGTCAATGCAACAGACGTTCATGTTTAACTTAATGTGGGTTGCAATGCACATTACATTGCACAATAATGTCTATAATTAGGCACATCAATTCAAATTAACACAAATCAATGTGCATTAATGCTTTTTGATGCTTTCCCATTGATTTCAATAGAAATAACACCAGGAAGAAAATGTAGCCTTAGCCCTCGTACACACGGCCGAGATTCTCGTTGAAAAAAACATGTCGTTTTTTTCGACGAGATTCTTGGACAAGAAACTTGTCCCGGCCGAGTGTACACACGCTCGTTTCAAAGAACCCGCGGTTCTTTGAATGGAGCGTACGCGGTGACGTCATCGACTACGACGAGCATGCGCTCGTCACATTCGATGCCGTCGCCGCCATCTTGGTATACCCTACGTATGCCTATGAAGCTACCGCGCATGCGTCGAATTCATTTCGAACATGCGCGGGCTTCCGGGAGGACAGGTAAGTGTACACACACTCACTTTTCTCGTCGAGAAACATGCCGAGGAGAATCTCGACGAGAAAATAGAGAGCAGGTTCTCTGTTTTCTCGTCGAGGTTTCTTGTCGGTTTTCTCGACGAGAAACCCGATAGCCGCGTACACACGACCGATTTACTCGGCAAGACCTCTCTGCCAGCAAGTTTCTTGCTGGTTCTTGCCGAGAAAATCGGCCGTGTGTACGAGGCCTCAATCCCTTCCCATCCTCAATCTGTATTAAATTTCACCAGCATGATGGCTCCATGCTGAGCACATGTTGGCAAGCACTTTACCCTTGGAGAGCCAGCAGGCAGGGACCAATCAGAGTGGTTCCCAATCATGAGATCATTATGTCAGCTCTGACACATGCAAGCCGAAGACTACTTAAAAAAAAAAAAAAGAAAACTGCATAAAATGTTATTTATTTATTTTTATTTTTAAAATTTTCAGTATTTGTCAGCCTTTTATAAAAAAAACAAAAAAAAGACAGCATTTTTTTACTTAAGGTGCGTACCAAATAAAAACCTTTTATGTCCTTCAAAATAGGCCCACAAAGTATTTATGTATGCAAGTTAGTCATAGGGGTCTTTTCATCAATGTTTTCACCTGAGATTTATACAACTGTGCTTTTTGCTAACAAAATATATGTATTTATTTTCACTTCATTTCAATGTAATCAATTAAAAAAAAAAATTTGCATATGAACATTTGATATTTAGCAATTAAACCCAGTATGTGGAGCTCCAAGTTAAAGTAGAAATTAATTCCCAAAATAATGTTAGTTCCATTTAAGAACACCCCCTACCCACACACAAAAAAATATTATTTTATTTATTTATTTATTGTCCTTCCACCCTCTGCCATTCCGGCCTAGGCCAGAATGACGTGTTCATGGTCCTGCAGCCTCCTGGGATACTTACATCACATCTCCCAAGAGACTGCAGGATTGGGCACACAGAGTGGGGTCATTGGTTGCTGGTTGAATATGACCAAGATGGTGGCATGGAATCCTAGGATATGTCACCTGAACAGAAAATCACAACAAGACAACAAATTAAGTACCATTTTAATGTAAATAATAACTGAACACATTTTTATAAGAAAAAAAAACCACAGCATATCCAAGGACATCCACGGATATTTGTGAGTGCACCCCAAAATCTGAAAAAGCATTCAAACAAGGTAACACATTTAAACGTTTGTCCCAGCATTCCTGTGCCTTGGATAAACAAAATTGAACCACATCTACTCCAAAAATAAAAATGTAATATACTGCAGCTTACTAGTCCTTAGATGATTACCTTAGGACAGGAAGTTTGTTGGAATACAGAACACCTCTCCTTTCTATTACGCTCTTTCCATTACTCCATATCTTCTCCATTACATAAGGAAAGGTGTTCTGTAGTCCACAGAAAGTGAGCTGGTCAAAGATAACATTGTTGGAGATCACATGTCAATGCTCAGCAAGTTATATGGGCCGTGGATTTCAAGAAGGATCAGCAGATATTTTTTCTAAAGAAATAAAACAAATGCAGCCACTACATCTATAGACAGGTAAGCTGCAATATATAAAATTTTTGCTTTTGTGCTTATAAATACCTGAACTACATTCTATGGGGAGATTTACTAAGGCTCCATTCATACCTAGGTGACTTAAATCGCAGGCGGAATCGCCGCTATTCTTCCCAAGGATTCCAAATCACCACGAAACGCGTGACTTCTTAATGGCACCCCAATCGTGGTGCGATTTTGCCGTGATTGTCGCCTGATGAATCGAGCTGCAAAATCATAATGCACAAAGCTTGACGCTCAAAGAAGCAGGAGCTTCTTTTGGGCGATAGTGGCACGCGTTGCGATTTAAAAAATTGCACTGAGATTGGGGTGATGATAGGAAGTGATGGCATCGCAAACACTTCCTGCGATTTGAAATTGCGGACAGAATAGTGCCAATTCCGCCCAAGATTCAAATCGCCTAGGTGTGAATGGAGCCTTAAACTGGTGCGCTCAGAATCTGTTGCAGCCGTGCATGGTAGCCAATCAGCTTCTAAACTAAGCTTGTACAATTAAGCTTTTCCAATAAGGCCGGATTCACACTGGTACGACACGACAGTCGTACTTCTTTGGATCCGACTTTGCCCTGCGACTTGAAGTCTGACATGTGTCCGACATCAATGAACAGGGATCTGACTTCGATCCCTGACAATACCAGGCACTGTATCTGGTATGAATCTTTAGAAAGAACTCTACGCCAATTTTTTAAAGAATAATCCGGCATGGGTTCCCCCTCTAAGAGCATACCAGGCCCTTTGGTCTGGCATGGATTTTAAGGGGAACCCCCTACGCCGAAAAAACGGTGCGGGGGTCCCACCAAAGTTCATACTGGACCCTTATCTGAGCACGCAGCTCGGCTGGTCAGGAAAGGGGGTGGGGATGAGCGAGCGCCCCCCCCCCTCCTGAACCGTACCAGGCTGCATGCCCTCAACATGGGGGGGTGGGTGCTTTGGGGCACCGTTGCCTTCTTCCCTCTGCTCTTCTTCCGATGTCTAATGCCCGGTGCACCACAACTTATATTGGCATGGGGCGGGGTCACATGTGACGTCATCCAGAGGCCCCACCCCTTATGACGTCATCGCCACCGGCAATGCCAATATAAGTAGTGGCACACCGCGCAATGGGCATTAGACATCGGAAGAGGAGCAGAGGGAAGAAGACAACGGAGAAGACCGGGCAAGAGCGAGCAAAAGTGCGGGCAAAAGAGCAGAAGATAGCGGAGGAGACTCGGCAGAAGACACTGGACAGAGAGAGAAGAACCAGAGAGAGCGGAGAACAGCCGGAGAGAGCAGAAGACATCAGCGGAGGAGTCAGAAGAGCCGGAGAAGGGAGAAGAAATCAGAAGAGACCCCCGGAGCTGCCTAATAAATTACTTAAAAAACCTGTGTAGTGTGTTTTATTTTTGACACTTTTTTTTCCAGGTGAATGGGTAGGGGTACAATGTACCCCATACTCATCAACATAGGGTGGGGGGCTGGGCTCCCAGATTCCGATAAGCCCCCTGCCTGCAGACCCTGACAACCAACGGCCAGGGTTGTCGGGAAAAGGCCCTTGTCCTCATCAACATGGGGACAAGGTGCTTTAGGGTGGGGGCGCAGGGCCAACGCTGCCCCAAAGCACCCACAACCCCATGTTGAGGGCATGCGCCCTGGTACGGTTCAGGAGGTTGGGCGCTCGCTCGTCCCCACCCCCTTTCCTGACCGGCTGGGCTGCGTGCTCGGATAAGGGTCTGGTATGGACTTTGGGGGGACCCCCACGCCGTTTTTTCAGCTTAGGGGGTTCCCCTTAAAATCCATGCCGTTTTTTTTTATTATTATTTGGTGTGGAGTTCCCCCTTAAGATCATCAGAGCATAAGTCGGATCAGGCAAGACGGCGATCCGACTTTGATCCAACTTCAATGATATTCAATGGGCTGATGTAGGATCAAAGTCGGACCAAAGTAGTACAGGGAGCATTTTCAAAGTCAGACCGACTTGTGTCAGACCAGTTAAGATGGTTCCCATAAGGATATTTTCACACGTCATGCGACATGAGCTCCCAATGTCGGAGCGTTTGTCGTACCAGTGTGAACCCGGCCTAAAACCTGAAAGCTAATTGCTTTTGATGCACAGCTGCACCAGATTTTGCACTCAAATTTTAGTAAATCTCTATATGTCCTAAAATAAATTAACTACCAACAGAACACATAATATAAGCAGGTACAGTGAAACCTCGGATTGCGAGTAACGCGTTTATTGAGCGTTTTGCAATACGAGCAGCATTTTTTTGTTGTAAAATACTGACTCTTTTTCTGAGTGTTGTCTCGCAAAACTAGCAGGATTCAAGCCACAGCGGTGTGCAGTACCGCATTTGGCCTGAGGTGCGGGGGCGCCGGAGCCGAGCGGAGCCTTTCGGAAAAACTTGGAAATACTCCGTTCCCAAGCCTTTTCTGAGGTTTTCCGAGTTCAGTCGAGCTGTCCCCAGGCCTTTCCGAGGCTCTCCGGCGCCCCCCCCCACCTCTGGCCACATCCGGTATTGCGTGCCATTGAAGTCAATGCGGAACAAATGATTTTTAATTTCCATTGACTTCTATGGGGAAACTCGCTTTGATATGTGAGTGCTTTGGATTACGAGCATTTTCCTGGAACGGATTATGCTCGTGATCCAAGGCTCCACTGTATATTGTTTTGCAAATGCATTTTTCTGTTATTTATAAAATTACCTTATCATCAGGGATGACATGCCAAATAGACACAGTTTTCTCATCTGCTTCACTGTTCATTGTTAGATATGATGGCTGGTAGATCTTTGTAGGTTCCAGGATCAAGACCTATAGGGCAAAAAATGTCACCATTAGAAACAATGCATAATGCTAATTGTGCAAAACTATGTGTAACAACACTAATATTTTCTAAACAAATACATTTACAATTTTCAGTATAAATATTGCACTTTGATCTAACTTATGCTGGCCATACACTAGCCGAAAAATTGTTTGAAAACAGGTTGGAAAATTCTGCTGAACGAACTATAAATTTAAAGGTTAAAGGGAGTTGTAAAGTCAGAAGTTTTTTTAATCTTAATGTATTCTATGCACTAAGATAAAAAAGCATTTTGTGTGCAGCAGCCCCAGCCCCCCTAATACTTACCTGAGCTCCATCTCTGTCCAGCGATGTCCACGAGTCCCTCGACTGTCCCTGACTCTCCCTCTTGATTGGCTGAGACACAGCAGCGGCACAATTGGCTCCCACGGCTGTCAATCAAAGTTAGTTAGTCAATCAGGAGAGAGAGGGGGTGGGGCCGAATGGCAGCTCTGTGTCTGAATGGACACACGGAGCTGCAGCTCGTCTCGAGAGCCCCATAGAAATCTGTCTGCTGTGGGGGCACTCAACAGGAGGGAGGGGCCAGGAGCACAGAAGAGGGACCCAAGAAGAGGAGGATCCGGGCACTGTATGCACTGCACATATGTGACAAAACGGGCGAAAGACTGATTTATGTCTGTTGAATGATTTATCGAAATTCAGTCATTACATCAGTGGTGGCCCACCCATAGGGGGCGCACGGGCGCCACCTCCCCCCCTCCAGGCAGTCAAAAAATGGGCCTTTAAAAAAAAAAAAAAAAAAAAGGTCCTTAAGTGCACTGTTCGGGCACCGGACACAGTGCTCCTCTATGGGAAGCGCCACGTCTATGCAATCACGAGATTGCAGACGAGGCGCTTCATTTGCAGGCTTTTGACCCACCTTGCAGCGCAATCCCACGTGCCGAACAGCTTCCGCCTGGCACCCATAGTATGTATTACTACGGCCGGGTGCTTTGATTGACAGTCGAGTTATGATGTCACTTCCGGTTTTCACAGGGCCAGTGCGCCCGAGCGGAGGAAGCATGAGGAGCGGACTCTTCCACCGCCACTGACTGGAGGTCTCCTGGTCTGGATATCGCTTAGCTCGATACACCCCTCCTGGCTGTACCTACTGACAACTCCCGTGTCTGTGTGTGTGGCGCACTTATATAGCGGACCCCAGCGGCTGATGCAGGCAGATGAATCAGACACCACTCAAACACAACTAAACAACAAGGCAGGTGATGTGAGTGGAGAAAAAGCTTTACCTTTCAGATGTTCAAATAAAGTGCAAAGTGCAATAGTGATAAAGTCCCAAGTGGGACTAAAACAAATTAAGTGTCTAAAAAACATCAGTATTCACTAAAATGTAAATCCATCTTCCATGTCACTGCTAAAGTGATTCAAATACCCCCAGAAATGCTGTGAATTTCCTCCACCAAGCAAACAAAATATGCACTCACCAGACAGATAGGCTGCCAAGTTATAAGAAGCACAAAATCAGACTCCCTTCCACAACTGGGTGTCACCTGCAATTCACACTGGTCTCCACTGTTTACACTGATGTCCACCGGTCTGAAAGCACCCTCCACTATCCTTCACTAGGGGCTGTCATCCACTCATGTGCTCATGAAATCACGCCATACACCATGAATAAAACATATAACTCATAGTGTAATATTTATTAGAGTTAAAACTTTCCACAAGCATCAGAGTGGCAAGTAACAGTATCAGGTTCACAAACAAAGCGAATGCCACCGTGCACCTACATCTCTCGCCACCACAGAGGATGCACATTTGTGGGAAACATATTGGGTGGAGCTGCACGCGTAACATCACGCTAGTGCATTGATCTGTGGTGTGGCGGCAAGAGATTCACAGCATCCCTAGTGGTATTTGAATCACTTTAGCAGTGACATGGAAGATGGATTTACATTTCAGGGAATACTGACTTTTTTGGACATTTCATTTATTATAGTTTCACTTGGGACTTTATCACTATTGCCCTTTATACTTTTTTTGTATGTCATGTATTATTTTTAGTGCTGCATATTTGTATTACAATTTGTTATGAGGTAGAAGTGTATTGTACCTTTTATGCTAGCAACTAGAGACTTATTTGTTTGAGCACTGACTGTTTTACTATTATACCTTTCAAATGTATTTTCACATTCAAAATCTTGTTTCCACAAACCCTACATTTTTCCAGTAGTATGGAAAAAGATTTGAAAGGCAGTACAAGTCAGTCCACAGTCAACTTGTCAATTAGGAAAGAAAGAGATCTTTCCATTTGCAGCACTCACCTCTGGGAACCGCTGAACAAAAATACTTTAAAATGTGAATACATGCACTAAATTCCAGCTAATGCTAAACATTCAATGCCAAATGAAAACATTTTTTAGGTTTGTATCAGAAATCTTTATAGGCTATCATAAAGTTAATCACAGAGCATGGAACACAAACAGCATGTAGAAAAAATAGATTTAGAGACAATTTATCTGGGTTACAATCCCAGGTAGCACATGAAAAGATTGATGAAACAAGTAGGCCCCATGCACACGAGACGCAGGTGCAAACTCTGCTGAACACACGTTTTTAAACGCTGAAACCGGCGTTTATAAACGCGCGTTTTGCCGCGTTTGCGGCCGCGTTTAGCGGCGTTTAACCGCGTTTGCGTTTATAAGCGTTTCATCATAGACCCTCCCTAAGCTCAAAAAACAGTAAATTTTAACCATTTCAGCCAGTTTGTGGGACCAGAGTGAGTAGCAGCAGCTGAGAGAGCAGCAGTGTACTTGTATTTAGCGTATCACTTTCCACATCATCTGCCACAAGTTGTGGATTGTCCACTTGCCACGTCACCTGCCACGTCACCTGGCCACATCACCTGGCCACGTCACCTGGCCACGTCACCTGCCACAAGTTGTGGATTGTCCACTTGCCACGTCACCTTGCCACATCACGTGCCACGTCACCTGCCACAAGTTGTGGATTGTCCACTTGCCACGTTACCTGGCCACGTCACCTGGCCATGTTACCTGCCACGTCACCTGGCCACGTTACCTGCCACGTCAGCTGGCCACGTCACCTGCCACAAGTTGTGGATTGTCCACTTGCCACGTCACCTGCCATGTCACCTGGCCACGTCACCTGCCACAAGTTGTGGATTGTCCACTTGCCATGTCACCTGGCCACATCACGTGCCACGTCACCTGGCCACTTCACCTGCCACAAGTTGTGAATTGTCCACTTGCCACGTCACCTGCCACGTCACCTGGCCACGTCACCTGCCACAAGTTGTGGATTGTCCACTTGCCAAGTCACCTGGCCATGTCACCTAGCCATGTTACCTGCCCACATTACCTGCCACGTCATCTAGCCACGTCACCTGCCACAAGTTGTGGATTGTCCACTTTCCACGTCACCTGGCCACATCACGTGCCACATCACCTGCCACAAGTTGTGAATTGTCCACTTGCCACGTCACCTGCCACGTCACCTGGCCACGTCACCTGCCACAAGTTGTGGATTGTCCACTTGCCAAGTCACCTGGCCACGTCACCTGGCCACGTTACCTGCCACGTCACCTGGCCACGTCACCTGCCACGTCACCTGGCCACGTCACCTGCCACAAGCTGTGGATTGTCCACTTGCCACGTCACCTGGCCACGTCACCTGGCCACATCACCTGACACAAGTTGTTGATTGTCCACTTGCCACTTTACCTGCCACAAGTTGTGGATTGTCCACAATGCGATGCAAGCAATTACAGTTTTCTTTTATATTTTTTAATAGTTTTTCATCATTTGCCATCATTTTTGAGATTTCTAATGTTAAAAAATAGGTCACCTTTAAAAACGCTTATAAACGCAAACGCGGCAAAACGCCGGTACCGCGTTTAGCCGCGTTTAGCCGCGTTTAGCAGCGTTTAGCGTCTGAAACGTGGAAAACATTTGCGTCTGAACCCATTTTTTTGCTTCTGGAAAAACGAGGTTAAACGCAACTGCTTGTAAACGCCAAAAAACGAGAGTGTGTGCATGGACACATAGGATAACATTGAATGGGTTCAGGAGCAGTTAAAAAAAGCGTCCAACTGCCTCTGAACGCACGTTCAACAGCAAATAACAGCGTCTCGTGTGCATGGGGCCGTAATGTACATGTCTGATTTGCTGGTTTGTGGATTTCAGATTTACAATAAACTACTGTTTTAATAAAAACAATTAGTGCAAGACTGTGCTTGTTCCTCTATTTGTAAAACAAAACGGATCTGTGGTCTACATGTGATTATGCTATACATAAGGGGTCAATGTGATCTGCACTGGTTGATTTGTAAAGGCCAGTCCACTCAAATATCTTCTCCAACGTAGGTGGGAAACCACTCAACTGTCCACCTATTTTTCTTGGGTAAATGAGCCCCTCTGAGTGCAGATATAGCTAAAATACAACTAAATATATAGTCCAGCTCCATAATCTGGCAACACCACAGATTCAACATTGGGTTTCATATCCAAAAAAGTAGTATCCCTGTTCCTCATGCCAACCAATTAGACCTCACCATTAACTTTCTAATCTTACCAAAAAATATGAACATTTTCAAACAAAGAAAGTTACTAGGCTCACTGCTTGTACTATACATGTGCCAAGTTGACTGCACCCACTATACATTTAGCTACTTAATGAAGATTAACATGTGACCATGCAAACAAAGGTTTTGTACTTTTTAGCAGAGTACAGTAAATGTAGGTTTTGTGAGCAGGGTTTATCAACTTACTGGAAATCTGACCACAGAAACGTCCGTATTCGTGGACTCAACCAGAAAATCCATCCAAAAATCAACAATCTCCTGTTTGGATGAAGGTTTCTCCAGGTTTGGTTTCCTAAACTTCTGGTATATCAAAATTGTCTCCACAACAGAATTCAAGTACCTAGATATCATAATTATTAAAACAAATTAATGATTATGAAACAACAACAGGCATATAAAATTAGAAGTATGATAAACATTTTCTTAAGAATGCTGCAGATTTTTCCCTTTCCTAAATGTTTGTAATTAAATGTACAATAAACTACACTCTGGTCTACCAAACCTTTTAAAACATTACTGTGACATATTAGGGGGGATTTACTAAAACGGGAGTACAGCGAATCTGGGGCAATGTAACCAATCAGCTTCAAACGCTAGCTTGTTTAATTAAGCTTTGACAATAAAACCTGGAAGCTGATTGGTTACTATGCACAGCTGCACCAGATTCTGTGTGCACCAGTTTTGAAAATCCCCCCACTGCATCCGGCTAAACCTATAATATCTTGTATATGTGACGTGGTGTGAAAATAGTTTATAGGAGCTGGAAGGCAACATTGATCTTCTAAAATACACTGGGGACAATTATGAATTCTGTTGCACAAAAAGGCAATACTAAACAGAATCAGTAAAAATAAGTTACGGTATGCAACAGATCTACCACAAGTGGTACAGCTAGAGTCATGAATTCCTCCCTCAGCTGCTCTAAAGCAGCACTATTTCCCATCTATAATAATAAATCTGCTGCAGACCTGTGTAAATCTGTTGCAGTTGGCTGACCATGATAACAGATGCAAGGGTTGCAAATACATGCAAGAGGCAGCTTGAGTCATAGCTCACAGTATCACTAATTTTCTTTACATAAAATTAACATGGCCTATTTCCCCACAGCCTCCAAAACCATACGTGAGCATCTGTACTCCTATCAGGAATATCACTTTTTCCTATATGTTACTCATAAACATGCAAAATATTAACAACACTGTATCTTAGATTGTAAGCTCTAGCGAGCAGGGTCCTCTGATTCCTCCTGTATTAAATTGTATTGTGACTGTACGCTCTGCCCTAACACTGTAAAGCACTGCGCAAACTGTTGGCGCTATATAATCCTGTATTATAATAATTAAAATAATATATTAATACTGCTAGACCTGGAATTGGGCAAAGGGCTATGGCTACCGTAAGCCATACAGTATATTTTGGTTACATCAAAGCTCTTGCTTTTTAGTGTTGTTTTTACTTTATCCTAAGTTTCCTCAATCTCCTGAATACATCGGTGGTTAAATTTTACATTTGAAGCAAAAGAAAAGAATAGTCGGAAGACTCTCTGGTGCTCAGGTAAAGTGGAATCATCAAGGGGTACACTATACATTCCAGTGATACCTGCACATAAAGCAGGTGGCATGTTTCCTTTAAGGCAGGGGTCTCCAAACTGCGGCCCGAGGGCCGGATGCGGCCCTTTGCTAGCATTTATCTGGCCCTTGGGGCACTATTCTTCCATATGATATGAGGTACTATTTCTCCCACTGACACCAACAATGGGGCATTATTTCTTCCACTGAGACCAACAATGGGGCACTATTTCTTTCACTGATACCAGTGATGGGGCACTACTCCTCCTCCTATTGATCACTAACATTGAGGCCATGTTTACCCTTACTGATGTTGGGCCGAGGACATTTTCTACCCCCAATGGCCACAATCCGGCCCCCTTAAAGTCTGAAGGACAGAAAACTGGCGCTTTGTTTGAAAAGTTGGGAGACCCCTGCTTTAGAGGCATACTCTGTTTTTAGCTTTCTCTACATCAATCATTGTAAACATATGTGTCTTGGGCAACATGATTTAGAGTATAACCCTGATCACATGTACATAAATAAATTATATTTTCTTAAATGCACACTTTCAACAGGGAAATTACAGCATGCATATTAATTTGCACTTTAGGTATTGATTATAAATTAATAAATGTTTGCTCCGAACGTGGAACTAACATTTGCTAGGTAATACAACAAGATAGTGTTTTCAGTGACACAGCACATGATACCATGTGATTATGTGAAACTGACTTATAACCGGCGGCTTATTTTCAGTATGCTGATGAGTCATTTCTGTTAAACAACAGTAATAGTAAGTTTGTAATAAATCTTTTTTCAGTTAGAACAACATATGTTGTAATACTACCTCACCCATTCCATGAACATTTTCCATAGGGCTTAAGAGTTATCAATAGAAAACTCAGCTGTGGAGCCTCAACCATGCTTTTTATGCTATGACAACTCTGAAAAGCAGCTTAAACTAACAGCATAGAAAGTGCTACATTTTCCATATTGCTGGTATAAAAGGTAAATACGTTAAAATACTGAAATCAGTGTAAAGAGCAATAGCAATGTACAACAAAAGTCCCCGTTAGCAACCCATCATATCTCAGTTTGTTGTAGTCTGGTCACTGAAATATGAATTTATTTCGGTTAGCTTACTTTGTATCATAGCTGTTTGCTGTATGGAAAGCTGAAGTACCGTAATTCATATAGCAAGTTAAAGAATCTATCAACTATGTACGTACAGTCATTCTGTGTGCCAATAGAAAAAGTTCATGACATCATTAGTAACTATAATTAACCCTGTCTTGGCTGAAAGAATTCTGACAATATAGCTACTTCTTGGACTGGAAAGATGGGCAACTGGCCAGGGTGCAGTTTAGCCAAAAGTGTTACAGAGTGCAAAAAATCCTAAAATATTGTTTGCTCAGTCAATACTCTCCCTGCTCCATTCCTTGCTCATTAGTAATGAACCCCCACTCCAAAATATAATTTGAAGTTATTTATTACCTATCACAGATTAGAAATTTTATTAAACACCAGAATATGTTATAAATAACTGCAAGGTAGAATATGGGTACTATATATGGGCCAATACCATTATACAACAGGGGAATACAGTCACAAAAACAATTAGATGTTAGGAAGCATTTAGGTGCATCAAATGTTACATATCTGGGGTTATATTGGGAAATCTACTTAGATACCATCATATGTCACTGGATGTGCTATACAATTAGGCTCGATTCACACTAATGCGTTTTTTGATGCATTTTGCAGAAAATTTTAACGTGGTTTCCTATGGAACATGTGCCTCTGCATTTTAAAAAATGGGTTAGGGACTTTTTTTCCCACAAAATGCAGCATTTTGCATGTTTAGCGATACCCCCAGTTAAGAGAGCCGCTGGTTCTGTTTCGGGCCCTGTACACAGCACCGCCAACCCCCGGCAATCTAATCGACCCTCCTTTGGCACAGTTAGTCTAGGGGATTTTTAGTAATATAACTTTCTATATTTGGTTATGCACAATCTAACAGTAATATGAGCAGTTATATATGCAATAATGAACACTGATACCGGAGTGATAAACCGTAAATGATTTACTTTGCTATAAAGGTAAATGATAAACTTGTCACATAACATACATGCAGAGCCCTGCAGTAATAAAAATACTAATCAGCAATAGTGCAGAGTGATCACACGCCACGTGCAGCTATCTTCTCTATGCGCAATGTGGCGCACCAACAAAATCCTAATCCCTGGTCAGGCCTGACTCAGATAAACTCAGTCTCTGTGAGAACAATTCTTCGCATGCAAGATGAACGGTGGTGCACATTCAGGAACAGTATTTGTAATCCAATTATGGTTAATAAAAAAAGAACACTTCACCAGAGACTACACAACTCAGTTCCGCCACTAGTCTCCAGGGGGACAGTGAATATAGCACGGTGGGCCAAGGCAGGCACTAGGCCTAATCGAAGTACAAGTTAATGACGTGAGCAGGTGCTCGCTCACCCCTCCGGACGCGATCCCAGTCCGGGACTTCCACCACTGTGTCTCCGCACACAGGGTCTGCAACGGCCGGGTCCCCGGTCCAACTGATGTCAGCAAACTCGAAAGAAATCAGGTGCCACCCAGGCTCAGCAGTGGGGTGGAAGGCTCTTTGGAAGGTGCGCAAGGCCCAGGCCTCAGGCCTTGCACTGCAGCAGATCCGCACAGAGAGTCCTATTGATTGCAGCGCAGTGTCCAAAGAGGCCGAGCTTAGCCTCGCCCCTTCCCTTTATAGCCCCACCCATGAGTCTCTGCGGTGGCCAAATGCACCCTGGGTGCCAAACGGGGTTCTGGGTAATGTAGTCCATAGGGCCTTAAAGGAGACCCCGCTACACATGTAATAGACTTCAATAGACCCGTATCTCAGACGAAAGTACCGCTTTTTCACCGTGATTTGCGTTTTGCGATATGTGTTTTTTTGTTGTACATTCACTGTATATAACTAGTTGCTAAGGAGGGGGCTGGGAAGCCAGCCGCCACGTCCTTAACAACCGCGGACTCATCAGCTGAATAAAAAAAAAAAAAAATTGTCAGCTAAAAAAAAAAAACTGAAAAAAAAAACAGCGTGCCCCCCCCCAGGTCAAACCAGGCCCTTGGGTCTAGTATGGATAAAGAGGGGATTCATACCAGAACCTTATCCGAGCATGCAGCCCAGTAGGTCAGGAAAGGGAGGGGGAAGAGCGAGTGCCCCTCCCCCCTCTTGAACCATACCAGGCCGCATGCCCTCAATATGGGGGGGTGGGTGCTTTGAGGGGGGGCTCTTCGCTCCCCCACCCCAAAGTACATTCCCCCCATGTTGATGGGGACAAGGGACTCTTCCGGACAACCCTTGCCCGGTGGTTGTCTGGGTCTGCGGGCAGGGGACTTATCGGAAACTGGAAGCCCCTTTTAACAAAAGGGAGCCCCAGGACCCGGCCTCCACCCCCTATGTGAATGAGTATGGGGTACATTGTACCCCTACCCATTCACCAAAAAAAAGTAATGTACTGTGAAAAAATACAGTAGACAGTTTTTGACAAGTCTTTTATTAAAAAATATTCTCCTTCTCCCGCTTCTTCTTCCGCTCTTCTTGTTTCTCAGTCCGGTGTTTTTCCTCTGCCGCCCACGGCCCTCCTCCGGTGCTGCGTCCCGCTGATCTGTCCGCGCCGATGTCAAGCAATGCTTACATAACAATGGGGCGTGGCCATCGGATGATGGCTTCCGGAGGCCCCACCCCCTTGTGACATCATGGACCCATCATGCCCTGGGTGGGGACGTCACAAGGGGACGGGGCCTCCGGATGCCGTCATCAGATGACCACCCCCCATCATTATCTAAGAAATGCTTGACATCGGCACGGACAGATCAGCGTGACGCAGCATCGGAGCAGGGTTGGAGGCGGCAAAGGAAGAAGACTGGACGGAGAAAGAAGAAGAGCGGAGGAAGAAGAAGAAGGAGAAGATATTTTTAATAAAAGACTTGTCAAAAACTGTCTACTGTATTTTTTCACACTATACTACTTTTTTTTGGTGAATGGGTAGTGGTACAATGTACCTGATACTCATTCACATAGGGGGGCTATGGGGGGCTTCCAGATTCCGATAAGCCCCCCGCCCGCAGACCCCGACAACCACCGGGCAAGGGTTGTCGGGAAGAGGCCCTTGTCCCCATCAACATGGGGGCAAGGTGCTTTGGGATGAACCCATGGGGCAAGGTGCTTTGGGGTGGGGGGCGCACCCACCCCCCCAGGTTGAAGGCATGCAACCTGGTATTGTTCAGGAGGGGGAGTGCTCCTGACCTGCCGGGCTGCATGCTCGGATAAGGGTCTGGTATAAATTTTAGGGGAGCCCCACGCCATTTTTTTAAAAGTTTGGCCCCTCTGAATCCATACTAGACCCAAGGGCCTGGTACGGACCTGGGGGGGCCCCACGCAGTTTTTTTTCACCATTTTTTTCTAGATGCCAATTTATTTATTTTTTACATTCAGAGGGGAAACCCGCTGACAGCTGATGACTCATCAGCTTCCCGACCCTCCTTAGCAACCAGTTAAATACAGTGTAAAAAACAAAACAAAAAAAATTGCAAAACGAAAATCGCTGCAAAATCACGGTAAAACCGCATGTCCAAAAAACAAGGCAAGCACCGCAAAAAGCACTGCAGAAACGCTTAAGAGCAACATGTATATATGTGAATCGAGCCTTAGGTCTGCTTTCTGGTATGTTATAGTGTGGGGAATTATGTTTTGTTAGTACCATTCATTTTTTGTGGTTATCTTATTGTGAGCATTAAACAAAATGAAAAACAAGTTGTATAAAGTGATTTTATAAATGTGGGAGAGATTTGCAGCATGCAGTATACTTAAGCCCCATACACACGGTCAGACTTCCATCAGACTTTTCCTTGGATTTTTGTCCGAACGGAGTTGGCCGGGCACACCCATAGCATACACACCACAGGACTTTTCTGCAAACTTTCCCAAAACTTTTTGCAACATCACATGTTTTTTCTGCTCTTTTCTGCTCTTTACCGCCACCCTTTGGTCAACTTCTGCTATTGTTGATTGATTTTAACATTAGTTGTTTTGTCCATCGGACAAAAGTCCTATGGTTTTCTGTACACACGGTAGGACTTTGCTCCATAGAACTTTTGTTGGGCAAAAGTTTGTCCATTTGCAGACCCAACTTTTGTCCGATGAAAACAAAACCAAACCCAAAAAAGTTTGTCTGATGGAGCGTACACACGGTCGGATTGTTGGTCCAACTTGCTCAAAATGAAGTTTGTTGGGCAAAAGTCTGACCGTGTGTATGGAGCTTTACTAGTTTGTGTTTTTAATTACATAGGGGCTCACAATTTTTCTTGCTGTATTAGTATTATAAGCAGTAATTGTACTCATCTTTTTTTGTGATTTTGTAGGGAATGGTTTCTTTCTCTCATGTAAAGTGTGATTCATTAGCAAAAATTGATGATAGCTGAGAGTCTCTTCTGTGTCACACATGGCAGTTTTACAGCTGTACTCTGACCCATGCCTGTTATTACCACTTCTACTAACCTCACCAGTGCCTCTATCACACCTACATTGTATGGCCAAAAGTTTGAGGACACCTGACCACCATACCTACCTAATGACCTACAGCAAATGTTTTTTGAAACCCCTCCAAATAATTGGGTTCAAGTATTTCTAGTGAAGGGTACTATTTATGCTACAGATTGCAAAGGCATTGTAGTACACTTTCAGTCTTATGGCGTTAGTTTGAGGAAGAACCTTCTCTGTGACTTTGTCCCTGTGCACACAGCCATGTCCATAAATACATGGTTTGGTAAATGAAATGTAGAGGAACTGGAGTGACTTACACAGATCCCGATCCTCAACCCTACTGACCACCTTGGAGATGAACTTGAATGTTGACTGTGAACCAGGTCTTCTCATTCAACATAATCAAAAACAATCCAAAATCTTGTGAAAAGACATCCCAGAACAGCGACAATTTTGAAAAAAATTCAATTTTTTTACTTTTTGCTATAATAAATATCCCCAAAAAATCTATCTAAAAAACTTTTTTTCCCCTCAGTTTAGGCCGATACGTATTCTTCTACATATTTTTGGTAAAAAAATCGCAATAAGCGTTTATTGATTGGTTTGCGCAAAAGTTATAGCGTCTACAAAATAGGGGATAGTTCTATGGCATTTTTATTAATAATTTTTTTTCCAGTAATGGCGGCGATCAGCGATTTTTATCATGACTGCGACATTAACCCGGACACATCGAACACTTTTGACACCATTTTGGGACCATTGTCATTTTTACAGCGATCAGTGTTATAAAAATGCACTGATTACTGTAAAAATTACACTGGCAGCGAAGGGGTTAAGTGTGACCTGCTAGGGGGTGTGGCTTGCCGTGACACGTCACTGATCGCTGTTCCCGATGACAGGGAACAGACGATCAGTGACATGTCACTAGGAAGAACGGGGAGATGTTGTGTTTACACTAACATCTCCCCGTTCTTCAGCTCTGTGACCCGATCGCGGGACACCGGCAGACATCGAGTCCACGGGTCCCGCGGGCACGGTCACGCAGCTCGCGACAGGGTTGCGAGCGCGGCTGCGGCATACGCGCGACCACACGGCGGCAAATTAAAGGGGACGTACATATACGCCCATGTGCGCAGCCATGCCATTCTGTCAACGTAAAAACATGTGCGGCGGTCGGCAAGCAGTTAGGAGGCATGGCTGCAAGGGCACAGCCATGCTTCCTAATGTGACAGTTGCAAATGTGTGCGTTTGGGGCCGCTTAACTGCAACTGCCACATTGGAACGAGCAGCTGTGTTCATTCATGTAGCCACACATCCTAATGGAAATCAGCACCTGGAAGTTAGACCCTGCAAAAAATTGCCTTTTCATGCAAACGAGCCCTTACGTGTTGAAATGTTTCCTAATGGCTGGGCTATGGCTAGTTGATAATGTGTATCAGCAAGCATGGGGGAAGGCTTTTTACATTTTTGCTCTGGAGTTGTACGCCATAGAAACTGCTCTATGTGAAAATAAATATATTGGGGTGTTTGCTGAAATTTAGACAGAGTGGGGTTGATTTATTAAAACTGGAGAGTGCAAAATATGGTGCAGCTGTGCATGGCAGGCAATCAGCTTCTAACTTCAGCTTGTTCAATTAAAGTGGTTGTTAAGCCACTGTGTCCTCTTCATACAATCCTCTGTGTTTCATAATGATAGGTGCCCTTGTGTACATGCTTCAAAAAAAAAAATATGCCATCTATACCTCATTTCACGTGACCGGCCACTTCTCCCCTCTCTTGATCTGACAACTACAGCGGGAGGGGCCGAGAATCCCCCGCTGACATCAGTCGGGAGGAGAGGGGGAGAGAGGTGGCCAGTCACGTGAGCGTTGAGTGGTGCTCGGAAATAAGTTATAGACGGCATTTTTTTTATAAAGCAAACACACAGGGGCACCTATCACAGAGAAGATTGTATGAAAATGTAAAAGTAATTTTAGCAGCAGGAGGGCAGGGGTGGGCACTGTCATGAGCTGACAGGCAGGGAGGGGGAGAGAAGGACAGAGGAGAGAGCGGATTACGGATGACGAAGGCACGTAAACTGACCACGGTGTCAGGGCTCAGCAGCCATGATAAACCGTGATCAGTTTACAGTTAATTCAGGTGATACAAAGGGCCAAATTACACAGCTCAAGCACTGTGCTGTATAACATGCTTTACAGGAACAGGATCCTTTTTTTTTTTTTTAGGGTAACAAACGCTTTAAGCTTTGACAAAAAAAACTCAAAGCTGATTGGTTTCTATGCAGAGCTGCACCAGATTGTGCACGCTCCAGTTTTAGTAAATCAACCCCAGTATGCCCAAAGCTTACCACAGTGAAATTCATTGTGGGAATAAACTATCATAAAGACAGTCATTTTAAATAGTACACTTATACAAAAAAATTAAAATAAAAACAACACAAAAGGTTCTGCCCCTGAAATCACATTTTCAAATATAACCTTTATGAATCAGACAAAATAAATAATAATATAAACACCCTCACCCCTACAATTCAATATCAATAAACATGTATACCTTTTATTCATTCTAACATGTCACAATGAATAAAATATATTAAAACAGAGCTTGCACTTCAAAAACTCAATATACAAACAATACATGTCCAATAAAAAGTCCTAATACATGTTGTGTGCCTTATCCTTATTCACCCACGGGCTTCTAATAAATAAATACCGTAAATGTGTGCTCCATTCTACCATACCATGCTCACAATAAACACCAATTTGACCTCTTGTATGAACAAGACAGTCAAATTGCGCTTGTGGATATAACCTTTTACTGAGCCCAAGAGGGAAGGAAGCCAGAAACCCCATACAGCCAGAAAAGGTTGCCCATAAATGTTGTTTCCAATACTGCTCCAACTGGTCCCACTTTGCTTCGATGTAGTCCTCTCAGAGCCTCTGGACACTTATGGTTTAAAAAACTGTGCATGTGTGTTCCATGTGTTATCAAGTGCTCCAGCTGGCGAATTGATGCAGTGGAGAACCATGGAGAGGCTCATATTTTTTTAATTGAAGCTCCAGGCTTGCTTATCATGGAAAAGATTTAAAAGGTGTGATGTGTGAGAACTGTGATGTAATAGCAAACAGCAAACATAGAGGAAGGTGGCAACATATAAAATCAAGTTTTCAAGTCCAAACACCCCAACCAGACGCTATACAGCAGTGGTAGTAAACTTAAGTGCCTTAGGTGCAGCCACCAACATGTCCACAGTTTTTATAGCCATGAGTGTCAAGAGGCGCTGTGAGGACTGCATAGAGGCAAAGTGGGACCAGTTGGAGCGGTATTGGAAACAACATTTCCTGGCAACCTTTTCTAGGTTCATAGTGTTTTTGGCTTCCTTCCATTTTTGGCTCAGTGACGGTTATGTCCACAAGCCCAATTTGACCTTTTTGTTCAAACAAGAGGTCAAATTGGTCCAGTGTGGAGTGTTTATCGTGGGCACAGTGGAATGAAGCACATATATTTTTTAATAGAAGCCTGTGGGTGAATAAGGACGCGGCACACAATTTATTGGGACTTTTATATGGACATTTGTTGTTTGTATACTGAGTTTTGAAGTTCAAACATTGTTTTGATATATTTTATTTAATCAGCCAAAAGCATTCATCTAAATCAGTATCTTACCATGCAGGTGTTTTCAGCTTGAAGAGTCTTTCTGCAGCCTGGATCACCTTTGTGTGGTCATTAGCCAGCACACTAGCTCCCATATAGTAGCCAACATCCCAATAACTTTGCAGCTTTTCTAGATTTCCCTTTTTACCCAGTAGGCTGCTAATCTTTACCCCTGTCCAGAAAGAATAATAACATTAAGAATAACAATTCATTTATACATTTATGAAATACAATTACTGAAAGAAAAGTTGAAGCCTGGAATTCCTTTGTGAATAAAAAAAGCATAGGAACTGATAAGCAAAATAATACAATGCAAGAGCTAGGCATGGCACAAATTTATATTGCCACATAAACCCTCTACCATATCACCTCAAAAAAAAAAAAAAAAAAACACTGATCATCTGGGGACAGCATGTGCTTGTTTTCTGTTGAAAATTACTACCAGTCGATAAAATAGATTACACTAGGTGTGGACATGAAAAGTAGACTGGAGTCTTCTACCAACGTGCAAGCCCATGTAATGGACACATAAGGGCAGAACACCCAGCACCACTTGCATAGCAACTACTTGAAAAATAAATCATTCTTTCTTTATTTATAATTAAATATTTAATATTAATCAAATCACTTGGAAATTATAATATGTGTAGCACACCCCCGTAGGAGCTGCTGGTTTAAATTTGGGCCTTGCACGTTACCTCAGTGTTCGTTGTCTAGGGGAAGAAAGTCTGTAAGAACTCCAATGTCCACATAAGATGTAAAACCTTAAGCTGTTTAGGTTTTATTTTCCTTTGCATAAAACATTTGAAGAATAGTAGAAGGGTGAAGGGAAGGGGTAGGTTCAGGTACACAGTACAGATCACTGGGAAAAACTCCTCACTATAAAGTCATTCACCACTCCCCCTCGAGTAGGTATTGATCACAGCCGGAATGATGCACGAACAATGATCAGGACCAGTCTCTGCCACAGACTGGTTGTGAACAAAATTGGATAATCCGGGTTCCTCTGCCACAGGACTTAACACCCGAACTTCCAGCCAAACAGTCCAGAGCCTTTAAGCCGACCCGGCAGACTGCGAGGTAAACTTTAACTGCGGTGCATCCTTCAATGGAATTACCAGGCCCTCCTCAAGACACCAGCCTTCCGCTCGGTATTTTCCAGGACAGGTCCTCCCCTGGTTTCCTCCATTGAGTGGCTTCCTCCCGCAGGACAGACAGCACAGGATCACCTTCAAAGTGTAGGCCTCAGTCAGCATAACTGGGCCTACTTGGTAGAGTCATCTATTGTACAGTAAATATATTTTTTTTGTCTGTACAATATAACAGTCATACATACTGCCACATTGTAGCTCTTCTGTTATTACTCCCTTTGTTAGGGGTGAATGGTCACACCGATCTGTTAGTAACCTCAAAGTAACTCCAGTTGTGCTGGCCATCTGCATAGTAGTAATCATTGTCTGGCACAGTTTTCTGCTATGACTGCCAGTTTCACATTTCCTTTTCCTAATTGGATTCAAGCCAGCAGAATGTGACTGTGTTTATAGCATGTAAACACTATTTACTGACAGACGGTAGTAACTGTCACAGCTCAGACTTTACACAACTCCTATGTGTCCTCCTCAATGAATACATCTGTCAAATCTATAATACCTACTCATGGTACCATAAACAAATTTCTTATCAATGCTTATTAAAAAAACAAAAAAACACACACAAAATATAAAGGAAAACAGATTCTCATTTTTTAAAGAGGTCTAATGAAGAAAAGTCGAATTTCGAAAGAATTTTGTTTTGAAAATCAGAAATTTTGTGCGTTTTGTGCACATGCGCATTTTTTTTCGAATACATTTTTAGCACGATTCTCCCATCATTGATTAGAAAATCAGTTTTCAAAAAATTTCCAACATGCCCGATTACTCAAAGTTGATGGCTGCACGAAAATCGGCTGTTGCTGCAGCGCTCTAATGGTGGAAAATTCAAACAAAAATTCTTAGATAAGATTTTCGAAAGAAAATTCTTTCGAACTTCAACCCATGTATGGCCTGCCTAACAATCATAGAGAACTGATGCTATGCTTTTATCATGCAACAACACTATCTATACCATAAAAAAACAGTACCCTGAATTTAAACCTGTCAAAGTTTTAATTACTTTTGTATTTATCCTTGTGTTAACCTTTATCACTTCCTTAGCCACAAGTGTTTGTTCTGATATTCAGAATTACTTTTAACACTGTGATAACTATAGGAAGTATATAACAGTACAACGCTTCCTATTGCTATTACAGCAGTGACTGACAGGTACAAGGTTCAATTTGCTCCATGCAAAAAAACTGAACTTTCTCCTTTCGAACAGCCTTCTGTTTAATGCACATTGTGGAAAGCTGCACTACTCCAGGGTAAAGCAGCAACACATACTCGCCATTCCTTCACTCCCACTCTATTTCATGCAGCTGCCACAAGTGAGGCTGGCCATACACCTATAACTTATCTGCAGATTTTCTATGGTTAGATGGAAAAAGTGCAACAGATTTCTCCATGTACGATAAACTGTGTGGATGGAGGAATCTCCCACTGGGCCAAGCTTCAGTATCTTGCTAGTCGGCCCTGCTGGCTCTCAACCTAAACAATGCCTGCACCCAATCATAATGTTCAGGTATTATGAGAGCCAGCGGGGCCGACTAGCAAGATATGGAAGCTTGGGCCAGTGGGAGATTCTTCCATCCACACAGTTCAGCGTAGATGGAGGAATCTGTTCCACTTTTTCATCTGACCATAGAAAATCTGCAGATAATCTATAGGTGTATGGCCAGTCTGAGAAAAAGAAAGCCAGTGTAAGCTCCCAGCTGCTCTTAGGCCCCTTTCACACTGGGACGGTTTGCAGGCGCTATTGTGCTAAAAATAGCGCCTGCAAACCATCCCTGAACAGCGGCTGCTGTTTCTCCAGTGTGAAAGCCCGAGGGCTTTCACACTGGAGCAGTGCGCTAGCAGGATGGTAAAAAAAGTCCTGCTGGCCGCATCTTTGGAGCGGTGAGAGGAGCGGTGTGTTTACCGCTCCTCCACCGCTCCTTCCCATTGAAAGCAATGGGAAACCGCGGTAATACCGCCAGCAATGCGCCTCCTTTTTCGTCCGCTAGCGGGGGTTGAAACCGCACCGCTAGCGGCCGAATACCTCCGCAATTCCGACAGTATAGCGCCGCTAAAAATAGGGGCACTATACCGCCACCGCACCGACCGCCCCAGTGTGAAACCAGCCTTATTAGAGCTTACACTGGGCTGAGGTGTCTCCACAGCCCCATATGATAGCACTGAGTCAATCACCAAGCACCTGGACTGTCACATGTGAGGAAAGCTGGCCATACATGGGTCGAATTCCGAAATAATTTTCTTTCCGAAATAGTAACTAAGAACTTTCGTTCTAATTTCGCATCATTTCGCCCCAGGAACGGACAACTTTTGTGTGGCCATCAAATTTGAGTGATCGGGCAGGTTGGAAATTGTTTTTTAAATGAACAAATTGTGAGAAATATAATCAAAAAAGAAATGAGAATGAGCTGTGACCTGGAAAAAAAAGAAGATTCCCAGCCACAAATTTTTTATTCTGTAGCAACATAAGGTGAAATTGAAGGCTTGGTTGGTCGAATTTCTAAATCAATGGTGGCACCATCGGATTACAAAACACACAAAATTTCTGATTTAAAAAAGCAATAATTTGTTTGGAATTCGTCATATGTATGGCCTGCATAAGCCAAGGTTCACACTGTGAACTGCATGTGAATCGCACAGAAATCGCACCGCATTCCTGTGCAAATCACATACGATTCTGTGCATCAAAAAGGTGTGGGCGACTTTTTTTATATTCACACCTGTGCAATCAGGTTCAGGCAAATGGACTTTGTGTGCAACCTACTTTTGAGGTGTCCTTAACTTTCCACTGACACCCGCAGCAGATCGCAGAACACAGTGCGATTGCTATGCGATGTGGGAAACACACAGTAATCACTGTGTTTCCAGCACCACATTAGTGTAAACCAGGGCTGAGTTACATGATCAGTCATAACTAGCAGTACTAAGTATTTATGTTGTTCTTGGTGGCTGAATAGAACAGTGGGGGAGAGAAGGAAATGCTGATAGTACAGGTGACATTGAAGCACACCTGGTTCTTTGCATGGGCCGAATGTCAGGCAGCATCAGCTGGTTCAAATGAAACTAGCCAACATTTAGCCCCTGTGTACTACAGCTGGTCCGACAGAAGCTGGCCGTTCGGTCGAAGGGGCATGCCCAAAAAAGATCTGCCGACCAGATCCCAATCAGCGCTCTCAACATAGTGGCTGGAGTGTTCTGCCGGGGGGGGGGGGGGGGGGGGCGTCTCCCTGTCTGAACACAATAGAACAGCAGGGGAGATCGCTGTAGTAACATTGGATTGTGGCCCGTTTTACTTACCTGAGCCCGTTTACCTGCTGTTTACCTGCTGTGTGCATCCCCCGGCGTCCTCTTCTCCACTGAGTCTGGCCGTTGATTGGATTGATTGATAGCAGCGCAGCCATTGGCTCCCGCTGCTGTCAATCACATCCAATGACGTGGCCGTCAGGGGGGCGGGACCGAGTCATACACTTGGCGTCTATGGACGCAGACTGTATGACACGGGAGCACGCCTGCCAACTAACCCCCTCGGGAAAGAGCTTCCCAGAGGGGGTTAGCTTTAGCCGAGAGGAGCCGAGACAGCCGCCGTGGGACCCCAGAACAGAAGGATCGGGGCCACTCTGCAAAACAAGCTGCACAGTGGAGGTAAGTATAACATGTTTGTTATTTAAAAAAAAAAAAAACGAACCCATACAACCCCTTTAAGTTTAACTGAAAGATGAAGTCTGAATAAGATTGCTGCCAGTAACAGCAGCATGTCTCTACAGTTTTCATAAATCAGAAACATTGCATTTTCTTTATAATATTATCAAAAATATACCAGATAAACAGATGACATTACCTATTTTGCGTAGTTCGAATGATGAATCAAACTGATGCCCAGCTGCAAGCAGTAGGACTGCATAATTAATTCCAGACTGAAGAGTTGGCTCAGATTCAAATGCTTTCCGATACCTATACAAAGTAAACACATTATTTTATCAATTTTAAGCTGGTAGTGACACCCACAAAATCCTCTTGTACTTATGTCCATGTGAATATAGTAATAAGCATTTACAATGTGAGCTACTGTGTACTTTTCCAATGCATTTACTATTTGCATGTTTTATCACATATTTTTCTGTGTATATGATATACACTCATGCAGTTTTTTTTTTTCTTCATACGTTAGGCAAAGTAAGAGGTGCTGAGGTGATAAAAATGTAAGATATATGCTTGGTTACCAAATTACTTGATGGGCTTTAATGAATGTCGATGCACAAAAATGTTACATGAACTAGGCTGCAAATTGAAATTAGCCACAAGAATAGGATTTTTACTTAAAAACATTTTCACATTCATCTAAATAAATCATATTATTGCTAAAAAGTAAACAGAGATGAACTCACCCTAAAATAATTTTCCAACATGTTCTACTGCTATACCTCAGTTTGCATGTTGTAGATTGTCAGCAACACGATTTACGGTACCTTGTAGCAGACTCTGCTGGTTTGTATAATGCTAGTCATACACGATTAGCTAAACACTAAACAGTTTGGTTAGAGTAATCTCGCCTACCTGCTATTGTATTCGGAACAGCCAGCACCTGCAGTTGAATACCTGAATAGTGACTGCATCTGATAGGATGCAGTCACACTTTGGTCAACAATTTTTCACCCAGCTCCTTCAACAAAGTTTGCCGAGCCAGGTGGTGCTGACAGGGCCACCCCAGGCTAGAATTTCAGCCTATACAGCAGGAAAAAGCCAAAATTTGAGCCACGTATGGCCAGCTTTAGGAAGTTGGTTTTCCAGAAAAAAGCACTATTTTTGATCACTGGCGATTACAGCAGACAGTTCTGTTTCTGTAATAGTCTTCTTTTGAATAAAGATTTGCTGTACTGTATATGCACAATAATTATTTATTGGCGTATAACACTCACTTTTTTACCCTGAAAAGAGAGGGTAAACTGTGCCTGCGTGTTATACAAAGGGGGCTGTGGAAAGTTTTTTTCCTGAAACTTCCCTCTTAAAGTTAGGGTGCGTGTTATACGCCTGTGCGTGTTATACGCCGATAAATACGGTACATTTAATAAATGTGTAAAGGCAATTAGCCATAAGTTCTGAGGCTTTGAGTTAGAAATCCATTTCCTAACCGATCCAGTCAGCTCAAGCTAAGATCAATGCTTCACTCCCTGGCGAAATAGTACTAAGCAGTCCCTGAGTCAGAGAATGGATGTTTTTGTTGGATGTTTTCTACTTCTTGTAACTTTGGTATTAGCACTCATTACGCACTTCTTTTAGCTAGCACAAGCTATACCAGTTAACACATGCAATTTTATAATTTGCTTAGAAATAGTTTGCAAATGCTACTATCGAACTGACTTCAAAATGACTACAACAGTTTGAAAAGCTTAAGACTGCATATAAAAACTATTTTCCCAGTACCATAACTAAAAAAAAAGACTGGAATTTAAGGGTTAAAAGTGAGTGCGATTCATCTTTACATTATGTATTTCAGTTAAATTTGAATTAATTTCAAAAGAGTTTCTTTATTATAATATAACGTAACCATAGGATCTGGAAGACTCCCACAGTCCAGTTCCAACTCTATCAATTAAGCACTGTGTAAACAGTATTACTTAGTGCCGGTTGTTGTGGAAAAATTTATTAATGTATGTTGTCAGATGTCCCCCCAATGTCAGTTTTGCTGTAATGCGCTCATGTGAGTGGATTCGCACATACAGACGTTGGTGGAAGACCATTGGCGCAAACACCGTCCCACGGACACAACAGATTTGCTTGCTCCTTTTAGGGATGTTCATTTATGCCTCAGCAAGGGCCTGGCCACTTCTTGTCGACTGCATTAAATGACTCCCAGCGAACAGATCTGCGTTTATGGGAACTATAGCATAACTATACGGAAATTGTGATTATCTGATCCATGTTTAAGTATGGTTGGCGTCATTGGTAGCAGTCAGTTGTTTTGCACACGACTTTGTACAGAGCCATGCTTTCTGGTGTTCCTTTGTCTCACAGAAAGCATGACCCCTGTACACAGCCGTTTGCACACATCACTGCTAACATTTTATTTGAATTTAAACATGTCTGTGATTGGTTCTTTTGAAAATATACAAAATGTCTGAATGGCTGTTTTGTAAAGCCACCACCTTCTTTTGTTACTCATGTTGACTATAAATAAAGGGAGCTGGCTATCCCAGGGACACTCTGCTCTGGGATGGCTTGATGATAAGACCTATGTGATGATGCTTGCTTCTTGGAATGGATGAACGGTGAGTGAATTTTAGCCTAAAGATAGCATTATTGCAAAAAGATGGAATCTAAAGTGTGTGCTTAGGTAGCACAGGAAATATAGGCTGTGTGCTCTGCACAGAACCTGTATTTCCACGACAGGATGGCGACTCTGAAGGGACTAGATAGAGCCCCTTTATGCATCAGGTCGAGATGGGGGGGAGAATGGATGCACGACCCGATGCATGGGGGGCTCTGCTCTGTAAAAGAACAAATTTTTTGTCTTTTTGAAATAATGCTGTAGGTTTGCAGTATGAGATGTGTGTGTGTGTATGTCTGTCTATGAGAGGTGTGTGTGTGTGTGTGTGTGTGTATGTCTGAGAGATGTGTGTGTGTGCGTGTGTATGTCTGAGAGATGTGTGTGTGTGTGAATGTATGGAACAAGTAAATTGCATGAAGAAGCTGAAAATGGCTGCCCCCATGAGGTTTAGTGGGGGAAAGGGCAGGGAGCATGGCCATCAGTGACCAGCATGTTTGATAATTCTGTGTATCTGACTTTCCAATTTTCAGAACAAAGTTGTGTGCAGTGTTTGTGGCTGTGGGAATGCTGATGGAAACTGTATATTGTGTATGAAATGAAGGTTTAGATGTGGGATTATTCAGCCTGCAATGTGTGTGTTTGGCTGAGCTGTTTGTATTTCTCAAAGGCTTGTCAGAGCAGCCATGTGCTTGAATGGGGGAAGGGCTTGCCCACTGCTTTGTGTTGCAGGGGCTATGCCCTAATGGAAGGGAACTCTGAGCAAGCATTCAGGCAACATTGTACTGTGTGTGTGTGTGAACTTTACATAGAGAAAAGTGTTGAATAATATTGTCATGTAACTAACATTTTTAAATGTGCTGTTTAGTTGGCCAAAGGGTCTGAGTTGAAGTAGCCTAGAGTGTGTGTCTATGGTTGAGTGTGAACCTCAATTGTGTAGTCTGTCTTTGTGGAGAAAAACATTTTTGGTTTTCTTTTGAAGACATGCTGGTTTTGGCGGGAAAAAGTACATGCATTAATGGCGCCATTCTTTTGGGCGCTATACCATGTGGCATTCGTCGGCTATTTCGCTGGTGGAATTTCTCAGCCTTTGGGGCAGATTTTGATGTTTGGTGCGAATTTAGTGCGGTCTTTTCTTGTTGGAATCTGGAGGCCATTTTTGTTTTCCTTTGTGTGGGGGAACCCATGTGGTGTTCATTGTGACGTCCCATGCTGGTTTTGGCGGGAAAAATTGCATGCGTTAATGGCCCCATTGTTGTTGTTGTCCATGAGGTGTGCGGTGGTCATCCACCATTTTGTTGTCCTGGCTTGTCGGCCATCTTGAGAGACGTTTACAGTAAGCATCGCCTTTTGAGGTGAGTAGAGTGGTATCTTAAAATAGTGCCGTCTTCCCTCGAGGGGTCCCGACGCACTTGCGAAATCACGCACATGCTGGGGCCTATTTATGGATGGGATCTGGTTGACCCACCAGCATGTCTTTGGAGTGTGGGAGGAAGCCAACGCAGAGACAGGGAGAACATGCAAACACCATGCAGATGGTGTTAGGATGGGGATTTTTCTGTTTTTATTTAAGTGAATTTAAGCTATTGCAGGGTTAGCTGACTTTGATATGAGCAGCGGTTTTTGTATCGGATTTAGTTTTTAAGTGAAAGCTCCACTTTACACAGAATTTTGATAGATTGTAAGACTAACAGAGTTTTTGTACACAGTGTGTGTGTTGTTTTTATGTTTAAATATTTGGGAGTTTCCCAGAAGGCAATTCATTTTTTGAAGCTTGTATTGTATAGCCTGTAGAGGAGGAGTGGGGGTTTGGTCGAAACTCCTAGAGCCATCTTTTTGCAGGAGTTTTGTATTTGAGTCTCAACTTATGGTTTGACTTCCAGGGGATGTGTGGATCAGGGCCCTCCCATTTGCAAAAGGGGGGTTTATTCCATCATTTTCTTGACAAGGTTTTAAATTGTTGAAATATATATGATGTTTAGCCATGGATTTTTTGGAGTCTTGATAGACAAGGCGATTGTGGCTAGGCTCCCCCTCTTCCTGAACAATTGATATGTAAATAAACCAGTTTGGGTTTTTTGAGAGCTGAGCATGTAACATGAGTTTTTTTTTTCAGCATTTATATATCAGCAGAGAGATGGTGGGAGGAGCTTGGGGTTTTCTGAAAGGTTGGGCAATGAGATTTGTGTTTGGAAGGAAAATGGAAAGCATTTTTGCGTTTAAAAGTGTTTTAAATTTTGTTCCAGTTTTGTACTGTAATACAGTTTTGGGTAGAGAGCAAACAGGGGGGCATCACCATTGTTTTATCATCTAGATACAGAGAGAAGCCACATTGTTCTGCAGGTGGTAAACTGGCGTAATTGTTCTGTGTGGTTTCGTCTGGCGACACAGTGTATGGGTGTGTGTATGCATACACTGTGAGGGGTAGGGGCCTAATTCGGGGGTTGATCTGTGGTTGTTACTGTAGTTCCAAAAGTGTTGGGACAACAAGCCATAGAGTTGACGCCTCGGTTAGGGTTTCTAGTTGGAGGACTTGACCAGATAGTGGTTGTAGTTCTTCAATCCACCGTATAAGAAGACACCGGGCGGTGCTCTCCGAAATGGGTGCAACGGTTTAACCTGGACGCAGGTTTAAGACGATAAGCCGATTCGAATCGCCATGGACACAAGGAGGTCTGTGCAAGGGAAGGAATGGAGGCTTCCCACAGTCAGACGGTCACACAGTGCACAAAGCCTAGTTTTGGGGCAAAGGCCTTTGAACCCCAAAAAGATTAACATAGGTGGTCCAAGGATACTATTTTGGGTATCCCTTTGGAGTGGATGTAGTTGAGCTGCGGCTTCAGAAATCTGTAATGATGAGTGTTGATGGAGGTGTAGTACACGTTTTTGTGATTCTCAGAGGAGGAACGGTGGTTAAATTCTCATGCCCGTTTGTTTGAACTTTGTATGGCTGGTCCATGCAAGGTTCTCGAGCTGCTCTCATGTTTTTCCCATTGTATTTTTTTCTATTGCTGAAAGAGTAAAGGTAGAATTCTGGCTGTTTTTGTTTTTTCATTTGTGGTTTTGGAAACTGTGAAGTATCTCCCCCACGTTTGTATCTGAATGTTTGTATGTAGTAACGTGAATATGTTCGAACTTAACGCGGCGATCCTTCGATGCGTCGCGGCTGTTGTATTTTTGTAGGAACGGGAAAAGTAAGGGGTACAGAGGGTTTTGTTTGAATCAGTTTTGAAAGAATATCATTGACAATTTACCAATGTACAGGAATGTCATTATTGTTTACCATTCTTTGCAGGTTAAATATGAAGGATAGAGTAATGATTTTGCTTATAAGTATTTTTCAGGTCCAAGGAGTTTGTACATAGAGAACAGGTGTATGTAGACAGCTGTACATATGGATAAATATGAGTCTAAGGAGGTAAAAGTATCATAGGCTATTTCATTGTTTCTTTTTTCCTGCACCATGCATTTCTTCCTTCAGTCTATAATGAGGAAGAAAAGGGGGGGGGGGAATGATAAATGTAAGAATGACAGTTTTTTTCAAACAAATAATGTTAACCTCTGTAATTCTAACCAAGTTTGTGCCAAGACTGTATATCTTTGATAGAATTTGAATCGGCAAGCAGCAGTCTGGTGAAGTAGGTTCCCATCCCAGATGCTAAGAACCTTTTGTCAATCGTTCCAGGTATTGTAAGCCACGCACAGGTTATGCAGTGACCACAGTCCCGATGTCTGGGTTATTGTCATATGAGGGTTGTTTGGAGGTCAATCAAGACCAGAGTCGTACTTTCCTCATTAGCTGTCACTTATATTCTCGGCTGATGGGGTGGGTGCGATCGTTGTGACATGAACTTCAAAATGTCCACCACAGGGTTCACGAGTCCCTCCTGGACCCTGACACAATAACCAGTTTACATTCTTTCCAACCAGGTGACTGGGTCGTTGTAAAGAAGCTTGAGGGATGAGACCACGCCAGCCACTGCAAGAAGCGGCTCAACCACACCAAAGAACTGAGTATCTTCGTCTATTTATATTTTTGTTGTTTAGTAAATTTTAGCAAGGGTAACGATGAAAAGCATCCCAAGTTATTATTTAAAGTGTATTTCCTGACTAGCTCAGAAAGCGAACAGGACCGATTGCTAGGTCTGTTCTGGGTCTCCACCAAGTTTTAGTACCCCAGCAATGACAGCGATACATGCTATTTATGATGTTATTATGGGTATGAGGAGTTTTGACAAACTAGTGAAGACTCCGAGCAGACACTTGTCAATGGAATCTAACGATGCATTTTTAGAGGGTAAAATTGGTTATAGTTTTAATAGCTCTGCCTCTTGTCGGTTTGGGTATCTAGGCAGCCCACAAGTGTGTTTGAACTTTAGTTTGGTGTTTATGCGGATCTGCAGCTTATAAGGTAATTCCCCCAAAGCAAGAGGTTCATGCGTGATGGTGAGGCTGTCCCAGCACCTTATGACACGGCCGATCGCGAGGATCTGATGGCGCGAGAAATTAAGAATTAAGAATGGCAGGGACAGCTAGAAGGGAATTGTTCACCAACCCCGACCAGGTCTGGATGTACAAGGTGGGGGGGGGCTCGGGCTTGGGATACGATTGAACAATTCTCATCCGTTAAGGATAGGGTTCTTCATGTAACTGTTGAAGCCAGAGCTATAGCTAGTGAAGGTTGGGAGTCCTTTTAGGGGTCTGGGAATCTTTGGGGATCTAATTTTTATTTTACAGCGGATCGTGGTTAAAGGAAGTAGGAATATATATACTTATGTCGTTTTTATTTCTATTCTTTCTATGTCGTGACGAGGTGCTCCTGTTACCTGATTGGACGCGTGACCAGAAATTCCTTGATGAGATGCCCCGAAACCGGACCCACATACAAGACACAGAGGATCACAGACGGATCGGCGATTACTACAGCTCACCATGTCGTGTGCTCCTTTATAAGTCATGCCCCTGAAGAATAGAGTCTACATGTAAAGCCGTGTTTTTTTCTTTTTATGGACTGTAAGGACTGATTAATTTCCAGGTGTAAGAAGGAGATCAAGTTTCATCGATGGACATGGGGTGCATATGACAAAAAAGGGAGGACTGTTGTGGAAAAATGTATTAATGTATGTTGTTAGATGTCCCCCCAATGTCAGTTTTGCTGTAATGCGCTCATGTGAGTGTATTCGCACATACAGACATTGGTGGAAGACCATTGGCGCAAACACCGTCCCATGGACACAACAGATTTGCTTGCTCCTTTTAGGGATGTTCATTTATGCCTCAGCAAGGGCCTGGCCACTTCTTGTCGACTGCATTAAATGACTCTGAGCAAACAGATCTGCGTTTATGGGAACTATAGCATAACTATACGGAAATTGTGATTATCTGATCCATGTTTAAGTATGGTTGGCGTCATTGGTAGCAGTCAGTTGTTTTGCACACGACTTTGTACAAATCCATGCTTTCTGGTGTTCCTTTGTCTCACAGAAAGCATGACCCCTGTACACAGCCGTTTGCACACATCACTGCTAACATTTTATTTGAATTTAAACATGTCTGTGATTGGTTCTTTTGAAAATATACAAAATGTCTGAATGGCTGTTTTGTGAAGCCACCACCTTCTTTTGTTACTCATGTTGACTATAAATAAAGGGAGCTGGCTATCCCAGGGACACTCTGCTCTGGGATGGCTTGATGATAAGACCTATGTGATGATGCTTGCTTCTTGGAATGGATGAACGGTGAGTGAATTTTAGCCTAAAGATAGCATTATTGCAAAAAGATGGAATCTAAAGTGTGTGCTTAGGTAGCACAGGAAATATAGGCTGTGTGCTCCGCACAGAACCTGTATTTCCACGACACGGTTCACACTACAGCGACATGAAAGTCGGCACGACTTTGCGAGGCAACTTGAGGCAACTTCAAGGCAACTTCGAGGCAACTTCAAGTCGCCTCCAGGACAGGCAACTTTGCCAGTGGCCAATCAAACAATAATCAGCTCTGTGGGAAGGAGGGGTTTTCCTGAGAAAACTATTTTCTCTTCCTGTAAAGTTGCTTCAGTTAAGACACTCATCCGACTTTGGAGGCAACTTCCATTGAAATCAATGGGTACAAGTCGCCTAGAAGTCGCCTTGAAGTAGTACAAGAACCTTTTCTGAAGTAGTGTGCATTAAGACGGCTCTCATTCACTTTAATGTAATTTCTCATGTCGCACGACTTGGGGCGACACAAGTCGGATCCCAAGTCGCGGTAGTGTGAATGGGCACTTATATTTCTATTTAATCAATAAAATAATTAACAGTGACAATATGGAAAATGGAGTGTGGGAATTTCTCAGAATCTCATAGTTTAGTTACTAAAATGGAACTCTGACAGACCTCTGAGTAAAGACATAAGGTGCCTTTGCTTTCAAAATTAAACCTTTGATGGGTTATTAGAGGAACAACAAAGTTAGTACAGTTCTGCCGTATCCCTGTGCAGTTACTACTCTGGAAATAAAACTGCCACCAAATAGTAGCCCTTGTATCAAATTGGTCCTTCCAGCAGCTTCAGCGCGCAGTTCAAAAAAAAAAAGAAAAGAAAAGGGGCACATATAAAAACAGGAATTTTGACTTACTGTAAAATCTTTTTCTTGGAGTTAGAGCAGAACTCCCTTAAAAAAACTGCCATAGTAAAATAATACTGTAATTTGTAATGATACAAGTAAATGCATAGCTAGAACACACACTTTTTTTCTAGCTTGTCCCATTATCACTGGATCTCTTCTGGCAGTTCCCCTGTTCCCACGCTGCCATGTTTTTTTTAAAAAAGCATCATCAGTGGCTGGACTTTCTCTACCTCATTCTATGCCAGCCTACCGATAACTTCTGCGCTTGTTCTCAAGCATGCCCAGTATGAAATCTGGAGCAGTCTGTCATTAAACAATGCAAATCACTATACTTCTCGTACTGCACACACAGTCTTGCGCATGCTTAGGAAGACACCTATCACAATTTGCTATTGAACATCGCACCGTACAAAGACCTGGGCAATTTGTTATGGGGTACTAAGCCTCGCCAGGTCCTATACGGCACATGTGTAAGATCCGGCTAGTTCTCCCTGGAAATGCCCGGCAAAATTTCTTGAATTAAAAAATTTACTTCAGTGTTTATGCATGTGCATGCACCATGCATATTTAAGTCTGCTTTAAGGGACGCAAGGCAGAAGGAATTCTGAGACCTATGGGTAATACTGCCGTCTGCATGAGAATTGGACACTGGCAAGCAAAAACTGTCAGTCAGCCCTCTCACATCCCCTCATGCTTCAGTTTTGTGTAAAAACAACAGTATGTGTAAACGAAAGATTGATTGGTTGAACTCGCAATCCTTAATGAACTCCAATAAAAGGGTTTTAATGTAAGTCAAAACTCCTGTTTTCTTAATCATTCAAGAGGAAGTACACCCCGGAATTTTTTATTTTATCATCCAGCAATGTATTTAGAAGTCTTATGCCTCGTACACACGAACGCGTTTCCCGAAGGGAAAAGTGTGATGTGAGCTTTTTGTCGCAAATTCTGACCGTGTGTATGCTCCATCGCACTTTTTCTGTCAAAATTCCGTCCAAGAAAAGATTGTGAGCAGGATCTCAATTTTCGTGACAGGAAAAATTCCTATCGCGAATCGCGTTCGTCTGTATACAATTACGACGCAGGAAAAAACGCACATACTCAGAATTAAGCAGAAGAGCCAAACTGCCTATTGAACTTCATTGATCTCGGCTCGTCGTACGTGTTGTACGTCATCGCGTTCTTGACGGTCGGAATTTCAGCCAAGATTAGTGTGACTGTGTGTATGCAAGACAAATTTCAGCTGTTTTCCTGCTGGGAAAAAAAACGCTGTTTTCTTTTAGGAAATCGCTTTTCTGTGTATGAGGCATATCACCATAAAAGCTCACTAAAACGAGTTTGGGATATCCATTTTTGTGCTTTTAAAAAATATCTCTTCTTCCAGGAATCGGCTGCGCCATCTTTAGTATTGTTTGCTGGCTCCTCTGTGCACGTCATTTCCACCCTTCCTGTCCAAATCTCACGCATGCGTGATCGCGTGTAACAAGGGGAGAACCAGGAAGGAAAGAAGAAGGGCACAGTATCAAGGCTTCCTTTCTGTGCCATTCTCTGTATAAGTAAATCGCCTGGCATGCTGAGAATAGTGAAATGGCACACATAGCATGCCGTTAACGATACTACAGACTGCGCATGCGCCGCTGACATCATTACAGATTGCAGGACAGATTCTGAAGATACTGTAAAGCCCCGTACACACGGTTGGACTTTTGGCCAACAAACTTCATTTTGAGCAAGTTGGACCAACAATCCGACCGTGTGTACGCTCCATCGGACAAACTTTTTTTGCTTTTTTCTTGTTTTCATCGGACAAAAGTTGGGTCTGCAAACGGACAAACTTTTGCTCAACAAAAGTCCGATGGAGCTAAGTCCGACCGTGTGTGCAGAAAACCATCGGACTTTTGTCCGATGGACAAGACAACTAATGTTAAAATCAACCAACAATAGCAGAAGTTGACCAAGGGTGGCGGTAAAGAGCAGAAAAGAGCAGAAAAACCACGTGATGTTGCAAAAAGTTTTGGGAAAGTTTTCAGAAAAGTCAGAGCGTGTGTATGCTATGGGTGTTCCTGACCAACTCCGTTCGGACAAAAATCCACGGAAAAGTCAGATGAAAGTCCGACCGTGTGTATGGGGCTTAAGAGTAACTGAAATTTCACAGGCATCGATCAGCAGCCTTAACACTGTACATTATAATGAGCTAAAGTGAAAATGGAGAGTTTACAACCACTTTAAGGGACAAATGGCAGAAGGAATTCTGAGGTATATGGGACATTCAAAAGCCAATGTTAATTTTGGCAACAGATTTTGATTTAGTTTTAGTCTAATGCCGCGTACACACGAACGATTTTCTCGGCGGTGAAAACACCGTTGAGAAAATCGACGGGAAAAACGAGGGAACGGCTTGGTTCCCTACACACGGCCATTTTTCCCGACATTTTTTTTCTTGGTCGAGAAAAACGACCGTGTGTGGGCTCCGTGGCAGTGTTTCCCTATGGGAAAACTGCCGCGGAAAAAAATTACGGGAATCACAACGAGAAAAATTAGAGCATGTTCTAATTTTTCTCGTCGTGATTAATGCAGTTTTTCCCGTCGGGAAAAATGACAAAAAGCCCACACACGGTCGTTTTTCTTGTTAAAAATTTTTTTTACATTTTTTCCCGACGGGAAAAATGATCGTGTGTACGCGGCATTCGTATTTTTTCCTACAAATGTCATACATTTTAGTCAACTAAAATCTCCAGTACATTTTAGTCGACTAAAATGTAATGGGTGTAGTTAAATTCTAATGCATTATTTAAGTATTTCTTTAGAATTTCCAAACTCATTATTTACTGCTGGAGTGAAAAATCTAATGTGTTATTATTTATGGTATTAAGATTTGAACATGCACTATACTAATTTAGTCAATAAAAATGTTTTTGTTGGTGAAATTAACACTGCCAAAAGCAATCCAAACGTGGAGTGGGCAACAAAGCAAAGGAAACACTAACAAGCTCACAAGGCAACCCAGAAAACTGGGCTCCCTGCAGCTCAATGAGCTGCCTGAAGGACCATAGGGTCGAAGCTTGCATCAGCAGAGGCCTAAACATACAGTTGGTAAAAATTAGGGAATGCATGAACAGAAGACCAGGTGGCAGCCTTTCAATCTGGGAAACAGATGGGCAAGGCTGAAAGGCCCAAGAAGCATATACTGATTAGTAGATTGTGCCTTGACAAGAAAAGTTGGAACCTTATCCTTAAGCCGATAGGTTTAATAATAAGCTACCTAAACCACCTAGGCAGAGGGAGAGGCAGGGTGACCCCCATGGGGGCCCCAGAAAGACAAGGAGTCAGTCAGTCATTTTAAAGAAAACGTGAGTGAAAGAAAAACTTGAATAGACTGTACCACACCCAAACAATGGAGGGAATCTCCTTGTGATGTCCCAGAGTAGGATAGACAGATGAACATACAATGTGCTGGTGAAGGTGGAAGGAAGACACCCTCCTATAGAGAAAGGAGGCCCTAGGTCATAAGACAACAATGACCTTCTGGAGGACAAGAAGGTACTCTCTACAAGAGCCATGAAATTAGAAATTTACCTTATCGAGGTGTTGGTAATATGGAAAACAACAAAGAGAGTGAACAGGTGAATATCCCTGATAGGTTCAAACAGCAGTGTGTAAAAAACAAACAGAACTAGGTAAAGATTCCATGGAGTAACAAATAATAGCACAGGTGGAGTTACATAACAACCTGTATGAAGTCTTTCACCAGGAAATGAGAGGCAATCAGCCCTTTAAAAAGGATCATAAGAGCTAAGATCTGTTCTTAAAGCGGAGGTTCACCCAAAGTTACAACATTATTCTAAAACAATCGTTTCACAATGCACATACTGAATTGGCCAAACATTCAAAAAAAAATTAAAAAATTAAATACCGTAATATTGCCATTTAATATGTGACTTCCTGTATTCCCCTCCCGCGGGAGTAGGCGTAGCTGATCCTTTCCCCGGCGCCGCAATGCGTTGTGGGACTTATTTGCAAGGTTTTCTGGGAGCACAGTGTCGTGCTACCCAAAATGAAATGTGGAGCTCCGTGCCTTGAAGTCTCGAGAGATTTCACACATGAAGTGATGCGTGACGTCGGTGCCATGACAACGGGGACGGGAACTTTCTACGTCGCCGCCCGTTGTGATGGCAACCCTCAGTGTTGACGGTGCACAGCACCGTCAACACTGAGCATGTGCGGGATCGAGCGGAGAATGCTGGGAAGACAGCATTCTCCACAATCGGGAAGTAGGTGCTTGTGGGCTTCTATTGCCCATAAGCAAAATGAAAACGTCCCTCGGATGTTTATATAAGAAATCGTTTTGTCAGATAACGGAATGCTGGCGATGTATACAGTCAGAACAGTGAGTAAGCAATTGTAAAGGTTATAATCATTCAATGGGCCAAAAAAAAAAAAAACGAAACGCTGCGGAAACTCCGCTTTAAACAGTACTCAAGGCTAGCTACAGACTGGATTGAAGCACGGCCACAAAGTATGTCCTGGGATGAAACTTTCTTGCCTTGTACCATGTGAAGTGCACTTTCCAGGTATGATAGTAGACCTTGTGAGAGGTAAATTTCCTAGCCTTCAGGAGAAAAGCTTCTGTTGTATGGTACAGATAATACTTTTAAATGCATAAAAGTTCTTTGGGTTTGATGACACTTTAATGAATGATTTGGAGAATAAATTGCATCCTACAGTGTTTGATGAGCTTATTCGTTAATATAAGGAACAGAATGTTTGAATTCACAATAGTTCTGTTCACTTTGCATGAAAAATTTCTTTTAACTGGCATACACTTATACAAATCCTACAATAACTTTACATAATCTTGGCAGGTGTCTAGGCCAAATACTTTAGCCTAGACAAAGCCATCATGGTTTTAAGTGTCTGGAATTTTTTTTAAGACTGAACATTTGATGCTGGTAAGAGGTTCTTGATAATAAATGACATATCTGTTTACACAAACTATTAAAGTAAGAATTCTAAAGTAAGCATTTAGACATTTAGTACACAAGGACACACCCTTTAATGGACAGAATCAGCATACCAATGTTTAGGAATAACTAAGCTTTGATTTACTTTTATAAATCCCCTGAAACAGTCCTTTCTTCAGAAGAGAAAGATAATGCATTACCATTTAAATGATTATGTGAGATTATAGCCCTGTTACATCAGATGACATTCCATTAAAGCCATTTAGCTGACATCTCTGTGTAACTTTGCTTCATTTGCATAACATCTTACTGTCATTGTATCTGATGTGCATTTGTTTGGCAACACAAAACTATGCTATTTCATAACTATTTTGTACATTTCAGTAAAAACAACTGTATTTGAGGTCAAATGAAAATTAAGTCCTTAAAAGGTTGTTAAATATAGATATGCTAATATAGTTTTTCCCCCATAGCTTCATAGTAAAACTAACTGCTCCTGTATGATAGTCTAAACCAGGGGTCTCCAAACTTTCTAAACAAAGGGCCAGTTTACTGTCCTCCAGACCTTATGGGGGCTGGACTATGTATCGTTGGAGTCAGTGAGAGAAATAGTGCCCCACCGTTGGCATCAGTGGGAGAAATAGTGCCCCACCGTTGGCATCAGTGGGAGAAAAAGTGCCCCACCGTTGGCGTCAGTGGGAGAAATAGTGCCCCACCGTTGGCGTCAGTGGGAGAAATAGTGCCCAGTTGTTGGTATCAGTGTGAGGAATAGTGTCCTGTATCAGTGGAAGGAAAAGTGCCCCAAGGGCCGGATAAAGGCAAGCAAAGAGCCGCATCCGGCCCCCGGGCCACAGTTTGGAGACCCCTGGTCTAAACAAGTACACCATGCAGTTACTATGGATTGCACAAGCCTCAAAAAGTAAACAAGATATTTCCTGCAGGCTGGGTTCACACTAGTGCGCTTCCAATTCGCATGACAGGAGAGTGTGCCGCTCCCAATGGAACCGGCTCACACATCCAAGGGGCCCTGTGCGTCTTTGGCTTTGTTTCAGGTTCGAAACAAAGCAACATTTCGTGCCTGATTCGTCCTTAAAACGGAGAACAGGGACGCATCAGACCCCTGCTGTGGGCCGCATTCTCACTAAGTGTGAACCCAGCCTCACCTTTTCTGACTTCATTCGTGTCTCACATGTTCCCCTTCCCAGACACTGCAGATCACAGTGGGAAGGTTTCAGCAACAGCATGGTAAATATATTGTTGAAAGCACCTTGTTATGTACAATAAATACAAATGCAAAAAAAAAAAAACTGTTCATCGATCATAAATCTTGTGATTTGATAACCTCTGTTACTCTCTTCCTCTGTGGACAGGACAGTTATTGCTTGGCCATCTTCCCTGCCATCTCCATTGACTACAAAACATTTTCTCTTATGTTATGGGGAAGAGGAGGTGTTATATACTCCTAACAACTCTGCTTATCCTAGATACAGTAAGGTTGTCCCCAAGGACAGGAAGTGTGAGCAGGATTACTAGGTGAAAATAAAGAAGAAAAAGTGTGAAAATAGAAAACAAATTCAGTCACCACATCAAAAGAAAAGGTAAGCTGTGATTATATTTAATTTTTGTTGTTGGGTTTAGATATGCTTTAAAGCAGAGTTCCAACCAAAAGTGGAAGCTCTGCTTGTTTGCACCCTCACCCCCTTCGCTGCCACGTTTGGCACCTTTCGGGGGGGGGAGCGGATACTGCACCTGCACCCAGAGCCGATGGACTGGGTGCCGACATCGTGGGCTCCCTGGACAGGTAAGTGTCTGAATATTAAAAGTCAGCAGATTCAGTATTTGTAGCTGCTGACCTTAAAAAAAAATTCACCCAGACTGGAACTCCGCTTTAAGTGCTGCAGGTCATATGTTTTATTGTGAGGACATAGTTCTATTTTAAACAAAGATGCATACTTCTTGTGTTTTCATTTTCATGCATTCTCTGTAAAGCACTAAAGTGCAGATGCATTTCTTCATACTTTAAATGTGCATTGGGAAGCCATGCTGAATGAAGGTTCAATGCATGAATAGAGCTTCAAAGTGAAACTCCAACCAACACATTTATCGCCATCTCTGCTGAAGACACTCCCCCCCCCCCCCTATGTACTGTTCCGGTCTACATGCTGAACCTTCTGCTTTCTCTCCATGGAATGCATTCTATGTATATTCCTTTGGATAATCCATCTATGGGCTAATTACAGTGTTACTGGTTTAAACCACCGGAATCTCTAGGAAGCTGCTTATTTAAAAAAATGACAACTATAGCCCTGCATAAGTTGTGTTTATTTTTCACTCAGCCAGTAGGCTGACAAACAGATTTTTCCATGCACACAAGTGAGGTGAATAGAGGGATCCTCCCTGCCAGGACAACTGTGGGTCTCTCTGCTATCAGACTACACCGATCAGCAGCTGCAGCTACTGACTGACAAAAGTTTTCCAATATTCCCGATCAACTTTTGTCAAACAGGAACAGCTAGACATGGATCTAAATTTTGATCCATCTATGGACAGCTTTCGCTGATCTCAGTTCTCCCCTATCCTAAAATCCACTTCACTGTTTAATTTTCCATTTTCTTTTCTGTTCCTATTGCTATCTATTCTTCCAGGGCTGTTAACTTTGTGATATTGTAGTATTCCTTTCATAACTTTGTTCAGAACTTTCTAGCATTGATGCTGCTCGTTTGTTGAGTGAATATACTGTCTAAATATTATCCTTATTCGTTGTACTTTAAACAGACATTCAACAATCTAATAACTATTTTTAAATAATTAAAATAATTATTTTGAAATAAATGGTTATGGCCCCAGTGCAATACATCTTACCCTGGATAGTGACTATATTTGTACAATATACAGAATATAAAAATACCAAAGGGTGACTTCTTTTATGTGTGTCAGTGTAGTTCTAGTGGGTCAACAATGGTTTCAGGTATAACAACTAATACAAATGGTGGGCCCTGGGCATGCTTATGCTGCTGTCTGCAGCCCTATCTCCCAGGGGTCTCCAAACTATGGTTCTCTGGTTGTTCAGGAACTACAATTCCCATCATGCCTAGTCATGTCTGTGAATGTCAAAATTTTACAATGCCTCATGGGACGTGTACTTCTGCAACAGCTGGGGGGCCGTAGTTTGGAGATTCCTGCGTCTAGCATAAAAGCCTACATTCACACCTGAGCAGAGTTTATTCCTGGTGATTTTGAAACATTTTTTTAACATGTTTTACACACAATTTACAGGTGTTTTTTCAGGTGTATCAAGCTTCAGGTGTTTGTTTACTGGACTGGACAAATGGAGGAGAGCAGTTCTATCCCCTATATCCCTGATAGGAGTTCTTAAGGTATAAAAACGAGTGTGAAAACATGCCGGTTGTGCATTTACAAACGCCCCTCTTGAGGTGTATGGGACCCCAACCCCCTGAATACACTCAAAAAAGCTCATGTACTTTTTTGAGTTTAGGGCAACTGAATATACAAGAGTGGACAATGACAATTAGAAAGAATGGAATTCGGGCGTGGCTTGGCGCGCAACGAGCATGGACGCACAGTAGAAGAGCTCCGGTACACACACGGCCTGCACCTGCTAATCCACCCGACCCAGCGATCTTCGATGCCGGGCAAGCGGCTCTACAACACCCCAAACTCACGCTCGAGGCGAGGGTCCTCCGCTGCCACATCGCGGAACATCCCGGACCTATTTAAAGCCCATACAGGGACCCGCAGCAACAACGTGGGGAAATCCAAAATGGCGCCTGATCAGCTTGAGGAGGAATATAGTGAAGACTCCCAGTCTGCTCCAGAGGACTCAGGTAGGAGTTTAGCACTCCCTGACCAGCCCCTCACGCTCGCAGCAATGTCGGTCATTGCAGCGGACATCAAGTCCACGTTCTCCGCCGCCATTACGGACTTGAAATCCAACCTGATGTCCCTGAATGAGAAAATGGCGGCGGCGGAGTCCGCAGGGAAGCACAGGGACAAGGCGATCCGCCGATTAGAGACGATCAACCTTTCTCATAATCGCCGTTTTATTGAAATCAATAGGCACCTGGAGGACTTGGACAATAGGGGAAGGAGAAATAATGTCCGGGTGAGAGGGATCCCGGAGTCTGTAGAACCCCCCCATGTCATCCCTGCCCTCCAGAGAGTTTTTAATAGTGTGCTTGAACGACAGGAAGAAACAGAGATTGATTTCATAAGAGCACACAGGGCTCTCAGACCTAAGGGCCCAGACTCTGCACCTCCACGTGACATCATTTGCTGTCTTCAGAGTTTTACTCTGAAAGAAGAGATCATGCGCAAGGCCAGGAGGTCTGAACAAATTGTGTTCAATGGAGCTCACATCCTATTGTTTCAGGATCTCTCGCAGATCACCCTGCGAAACAGAAGAGCCTTGCGCCCTCTGCTGGAGAAACTGAGGGAGCGCGATATGAAATATACTTGGAAGTTCCCGTTTGCCTTAACGGTCCACTTCAATGGATATCAACATGTGCTGCGCGAGCCTGATGACTTACCTGCCTTCTGTGAAGCCCTAGGCCTGGACCCGATCTCTCTACCTGACTGGTATGCAGAATTCCAAGACCCACCTTGTGACAGATCACCCTCAAGATCCCCTCAATCCACTCCGGAGAAGAGGCTCTATAAGAAGCAGAAACCGCAGCGCGCAGGAGGCTCCACGGCTGGAACACCTAGATCTTCAAGGGAAGACCGCAGAGGACAAGCTGAAGCCTAAACCAGGACCCTCTGAGCTCCTCCCTGATGAGTGTGACACTTATATTTCTACTTATCAGTTCACCCTTTTTTTTTTTTTTTTTTTTTTCTCTCAGGATTGCTCTGACTCAACTAATTTAGGAGTGATTAACTCCATATGCTCTGGGGTCGCATACCCCTCCTCCCTTCAGCTCTCGCCCCCCCTTTCTCCACCTACCCCTCCTCCCCCTCCTCCTCTCCCTCCCTCTCCCTCCCCCTCCCCCCCTCCTCACCTTTCCCCCCCACCCCCCTCCTCACCTTTCCCCCCCCCCTTTTTTTTTGTCATCTTCCTCTCCTTCTTCCTCCCTCCTCACCCACACCCACCCCCTTCGGGGGTAATAGCTCTGATGTATATGTGTAAAGAGGAGAGGGGACTCCTGATTAATACTGATCAACCCCCCTGTGTTGCGTACTGCCCATTGCTTACGCGGTGAACCCTTCCAATGGGTCGGGTGGACATGATATGTTCTGAACTCTGGTTCGAACCAGCCTATTTCAGTTTATTGTTTCTCAAGCAGGCTGTGTGTGTGTATATATGTTAGATTGCACTACATATTTCTGTTTTTCCTTTATCTCACTGTGTGCAACGTTTAAATTTTTATTTTTTTGGTTTGGCATAATTGAGGGCTTTAGCCCAATCCAAACCCTAAAAGTTGGGCGTCTCCCGCTCTCCCCAACAAGTGTGTCCGGGACTGCCGGGTCAGCCCTGGACACACTAATTTACTCCTTATTCAGGACGACGTGTTCTGCCTGATCAGGGAATTCTCTGATTTTCTTTGCCATCTCTCATTCACCATCCCTCCCCCTTTTCTTTCTCTCTCTTTCCTTTCTGGCTCTGTATATATTTGGCCGCTGATTTGACTTGAGGTACTGCTGCTAACCTTATCGCGACAGTTTTGTCTTACAGGCACACTTCGACCCATCTCGCTCTGACCCTTCAACATGGCCTACTCTGACCTTGGACGAGGTCCGCTCGTGATTTCACATAATGTTAAAGGTATGAATGTGCCCGAGAGACGCTCTACGCTCTTACGGGAACTCAAGAAATGTGGACCACACTTTGTGTTTTTACAGGAAACTCACTTTAAAACGCACCACGTCCCCAGTCTGACAAACGCCTTTTTCACAGAGGCATACCATGCGACCAATGACGACTCTAGGACCAAGGGTGTCACCATCTTGATTAGCAAACACGCCCCTTTTACCTTACAGGAAAAGCTGATAGACCCCAAGGGTAGATTTGTTTTTCTGAAGGGCCTTTACAATAATAGGCCTCTGACATTGGCCAACGTCTATTTTCCAAATAGGTCTCATGTGACCTTTTGTCAACACATTGTTAGGGAACTGTTGGGTTTTACTTCAGGCTGCCTGGTCTTAGGGGGCGACTTTAATATCCCCCTCAATCCGTCCGTAGACACCTCTAATGGTAAAACCTGCATTACATACAGGATCCTTAGAAGGATCAAGACCCTACTCCAAAGCTTGCAACTTATTGACGCTTGGCGGTTTGGCCATCCAGACGGACGAGACTACACGTTCTTTTCACCCCCACATAACAGACATTCCCGCATTGACTATCTCTTTATTTCCCAAAGGGACTTGACTCGTGTCTCAGGTTCACATATAGGCTTAAAAACTTTCTCGGACCATGCGCCGATTTCACTAACCTTGAATGTACACTCCCCCCTTCCACGCCCACAGTCGTGGCGTTTAAATGCGTCCTTACTAACAGACCCTCACTCACTGATGACCCTGACCGCCTCAATCAAAGACTTCTTTCATCGGAACTCCACCCCAGACACGGACCCACTCATGACCTGGGAGGCTCATAAATGTACCTTGAGAGGGGAACTTATCAAAATGGGGTCAATCCGCAAAAGAGAAAGAGAGGAACAAATGACTACCCTAACGGGCAAAATTAAACAATTGGAAAACCTCCATAAACAGTCTCTTAGTATGAAGACGGCGACTGACCTTCTAGATCTCAGGAAGAATCTCCAACAGCTCTTTGATAATAGATCAAGGCGACTATTATTTTTCAAAAAGAGAATTTACTATGAGTTCGGGAACAAACCTAGTAAGGTCCTTGCGAGGGCACTGAGAGAACAGAATGCCAGAAACCTAATATCGGGCATTAGGAGACCTGATGGTAAACTAGATATAACCACAGAGGCGATAGCGCAACATTTTCATGGTTTTTACACAAAGTTATATAACCTCCCACCTCAACACAAAGGGGGGACTATGGAGGGAGACAGGGCGGGGATTATTGAGGACTACTTAACTAAGAGTGGGATGCCCGCTCTTCCTGACTCGGACATTGCACTCTTGGAAGAGCCACTTACACCCTCAGAGGTTGAAACTGCCATTAAACAACTGAAATCGGGTAAAAGCCCGGGCCCAGACGGTTACACCTCTATCTATTATAAAACTTTCTCTCAGCTTCTAGTAGCGCCACTAACAGCTGCGTTGAACTCATTGTCTGATCCCAGACAGGTCACCCCAGACTTCCTCTCGGCCCATATCACAGTAATTCACAAACCAGGTAGAGACCCAGTGGAATGTGCCAGCTACCGTCCGATCTCACTACTAAACCTTGATGTCAAATTATACGCAAAGGTCCTGGCTACCAGGCTGAGCCCCTTGCTTTCGAATCTCATCGACCCAGATCAGGTGGGCTTTATGCCTGGCCGCGAGGCTAAAGACAACGTGATTAAGGCAATGCTATTGTCTAATGCGGCCTATACTGGGAAGATAGAGGGCCTTCTCCTGTCCACGGATGCGGAGAAGGCCTTCGACCGCGTGGCTTGGGACCTTATGCTAGCCACCTGTACGAAGATAGGGCTGGGGCCACGTATGCTAGCCAGGATCTCTGCTTTATATCAATCCCCAACGGCCCGATTGAAAATCAATGGTGCCCTATCAGATATCGTACGGATAACTAACGGCACAAGACAGGGCTGCCCCCTGTCTCCTCTTCTGTTCATTTTATCACTGGAGCCCTTTCTTAGAACGGTTAGAGCTAATGCAGACATTCGGGGCTTTAGAGTGTCAACTAAAGAATACAAAGTGGCCGCCTACGCGGATGATTTGCTTTTCTTTTTATCCAACCCCATAATTTCCTTGCCGAATTTGATGCAGGAATTTACCAAATTTGGCTACGTTTCCAATCTTAAGATAAATTACGCTAAGTCGGAAGCCCTGAATGTCTCCCTTCCTAGGCAATTGCTGGGGCAGGTGATGACAGCCTCTCCCTTCAGATGGGAACCGAAGGCCCTGAAGTACTTGGGGATTCGGCTCACCCCCAGATTAGGAAACATGTTTGGGTGCAATTTCCCGGAATTCCTTAAAAGAGTCAGAGAAGACTTACTCAGATGGCAGTCGGGCTATTTCTCCTGGTTTGGACGGGCGGCAATAATTAAGATGACTATTCTTCCCAGACTGCTCTATTTATTGCACGCTCTCCCACTTCTGATACCTGCCTCCTTTTTCACGTCCCTTAGGAGCATCCTCCTAAAATTTCTATGGAACTCGCAAAAGCCCAGAATCAGGTTTTCGTACCTGATGAGGCCTAAAGATCAGGGTGGAATGGGCATACCAGACTTCAGGTCTTACTACCAAGCCACTCACCTGACTAGAATTGCTGATTGGCATTGCCATGAGGCAGCTAAAGACTGGGTCTCCCTAGAAAAAGCATTATCCCCTGTTCCCCTTAAATTTGCCCCATGGATTCCCTGGAACAGCCTACCACACAGCCTCAAACACCACCCCCTCACTGGTAGCACGTTGAGAATTTTCTATAACCTGACCAAACACCTACCCTTTTCCTCACAACCTGGCCCCCTGACGCCAGTAAAAGACAATCCCGACTTCGCTCCAGGTCTGAATAACCCACATTACCAATCAAAGACTCGCCTTCAACCCCTGCTGGCAGGGGAATGCATGGCGGGGGGAGTAGTGAAAGACTGGGCGACACTCAAAACTGACGCACAACTCCCACACATGTCCCTCTGGGAATACTTCCAATTACGTAGCTACCTAGGGACTAGGCCTGACAGGGGCAAATTACAGAGACCCCTTGAGGCCTTTGAGTCGATTTGTCAGCTGGGTGACACAAGTGCGAGAACTACGTCACTGACCTACTCGTACCTACAAAACCTAAAATACACGTCCGCAGATACACTCAGAGCGAGATGGGCGGAGGAGCTTCAGATGGAGATTTCCCCTAAACAATGGAGGTATGCATGTATCTTGACTCATAAATGCTCTTTAAGCACCAAGACGCAGGAGACTGCATATAAATTAATGACACATTGGTACAACACCCCGGCCAAGATGCACGGTTGGAACCCACAGATACCAGCCACTTGCTGGAGATGCCAGCAAGGGGTGGGCACATTGCTCCACATATGGTGGCTATGCCCGCAAATTTCTATATTTTGGGAGAAGGTCAAACTCCTAATTTCTCAAATCACCGAAACTAAGATCTTGCTGAATGCGGCCACTTGCCTGCTTCACGTCACGAATGTATCTCTGAGGAGGTATAAAAACTCCTTAACGCGACATCTGCTAAACGCGGCTAAGTCCTTGATCCCGCTCCATTGGAAATCACAGAGGGTTCCTTCCATTGCTGATTGGCTAAAAAAGGTGTCTGAGGTTTACGAAATGGAAGAGACCCTGACTCAAACCACTGATATGGTGGAAAAATTTCGCTCTACATGGCAACCATGGCTGATATTTAGATACTCTTCAGTTTACTCGGATATCATGTCCAACTCACCTTCTGGGGACCCCAACGTGAGGGCGGAGTAGGAGACCCATGATGGTCCTCCGACCCTACATTTCTCCACTGATATATGGCGGTTTCCCTCAGGCCAAAACTTTTTCCCCTTTCTCTACCTTTTCTCTGGGCCGGGGCTCCGGCCCCACCACCCCCACCTCCTAGCACTTTCCCCTTTGTATTATACATATTTCTTTTGTCTTCTGATGTTGAGAACACAGTTGCCCTTCATAATTGATGTTGTACGACCACCACCCAGATTTACCATAAGTGTTATTATTAACAACTCATGTTACCAGCTACTCACGTAGCTATAGCTGAGCTTGAAACCAGATACTCTTCTTTGCTTTCCTTAGTGTTTTTTTTACTCACTGGTTTTTTTTACGAGTTAGACTATTGTGGTCATAGAAACTATGCTGAATTATTACTTGCTCGATTTGTGCATAAACATATCTAACGTGCAGCTGCATCTGCAAATGCTATGTTCAGTTGTCCTTGTCTATATTATCTTCAATAAACCTATAATGTTAAAAAAAAAAAAAAAAAAAAAAAGAAAGAATGGAATTCTGTCTGTTAATGTGGATGAAAACCTGAACAATTTTTTTAAATGAAGACTGCGGCCTGGTACAGTAGAGGTTGTCAAGTCATCTGTGCCCAGTCTTGCCACAAAGAGGTAATCCAGCTCTGAGCAATCCTCTTGTGTTTTTTTAGTAAGATAAAAAACAACACACAGATAAGTTTGTTTGGCCACATCCCCCACTGCTGTGACTGACATCTGATTTCTTTATCTCATGAACTAGCTTGAGACCAGAGACAGTGTTACCATTCCAGCTTCTCATCCCTCCTCCTTTCTTCTTCAGCTCTCCCAGGATTGGCTGCTCGACACCTCAGCATGACTGGGCATGCTGAAGTCATGTAGAGCCTTTCCTGATTTTTGACTGGATGTTACTCATCATGGCGCATGATCCTCAAGATCAGCAGAAGATCAGTGTGACTGTGGAGGATATTCATGGTGCAGTCAGCTCTCAGAGCCAGCACAAAGAGTAGGAGAGTGTAAAGGTGGGTGGGGAGTCTTGTGACTTCACGACTCCGCCCACGGAGCTCCGGCAAAGAGACCCACCTACTGATTCCAGAGTTTTGCGGGGCTCCTACTGCTGAAGGGGGGTGACATTTGCAAGGTAGGGATACATGCAGGAAGCTTGCATGTGTATGTAGCACCCTTTACCTTTAGGTAGGTGCTAGAATAGGATTTTTCTATATTTAAACTATCAGTGCAGGCAAATTTAGGCAGGCCTGTGCTTTAGGCTAGGCCTGTTTGTTTTGATCTGGGGCTGGGAGTGTTTAGTGCAGTAGCGGGTGTGATCACCTGTGCTCTGACTCAGAGGCGCCTCCCCTGCTTTCAGGAAGATTGTTCTGGAATAGAGGTTGGACCTGAGGTTGGAGTGGCAGGCAGCTCATGTGAGGAGCTCTGACCAATCCCCATTCGATATTGGCAGGGGGCAGGCCTCCCATATAAGCTGAGGTCACATGCTGCTAGGGAGGATTCTGTCGGGCTAGAGAAAAGAGAATGGAGTTTTAGGCAGTTGCTGCAGGACGTCCCCACGTGGGGGATGCGCTGAACGCAGAGGAGGGCCGGAGGAGCTGCTAGGATGTGTATCTGGATAAAGTTTGCTACCATGGACTTGGGGCAGGAGAAGGTCAGTGTGTATACTACAGTGGAGAACTGAAGCAAGAGGAAGATTGTGGAGAGTAGTGCAAATTGCTGCAGCCGAGGAGTGCAGGAATTTCCGTTTGGGCTGGCTGGGAGCAGTAGTCCGTCTATTGCCATGTGCTGTTAAATTACTGGGCCATCGGGGAGAGGTACTGCGTATCTCTGGCGTAGTAAAGCACTCAGGTAATATCATCCAAGAGACTGTGTAGCTAACAAGAATCATTGAGCCGCTGGGGAGAGGTACTGTATACCTCTGGCTTAGTGATTTGCTCAAGCAACACCATTCAAGAGACTTTGTTACAGTACTTAATTACAGCCAGCAAGCTGAGGTTATTCAGAATGATCCCTTTTTGTCTTACTGGAAGTAAAGAAACCAGAATCTAACAGTTTTGCAGCAAAGGATTTGTACAAGAGGAGAGGAGTCTTGGGGAGTGATACTCTGCAGGAGCTAGTGCAGAAGAGGAGGAGCAATAGTCTGCATGGAGATATGCAGGGGAAGAGACTGTGAATGTTAGAAGTGCATCATTTTCAGGGCTAGATCTACTAATCAATGCTCCATAAATGTTATGGCAATTCAGCAAGTGCTATGGGATGCCATATCTTTCTTTACCCCAACCAAGTTGTATCCCGCAATAAACAAAACAAAACTACGCAAATGACTGCTCATTGTCTCAGAAGTGATATATGGGGGTCTGGCAGCAGGGTGATTTTGTGGATGTTTGTAACTAGTAGCAACCAACCGCTACATATATATACATTTATACTGTGCCATTAGTTTATACTGGGTGAGTGGTGGGTTTACATCCACTTTAAGCTTAGTCATGCATAGTCGGGTGCTTAAAAATGCTCCAGTGTAAATGGGGAAACCTTATAGAAATAGATATTGATCACAGAGAAGTGTAGAACATCACAAAATTTTTTTATTTTTTCCCCGGCAAAAACTGCATCTATGTAACCTGGTTACATAGTTATAAAGTTGGTCAGGGGGAAAAAAAGGCACATGTCCATTGAATTCAACCAAAGACAAACATAAATACATTGAAATACTGCATAATTAGAACCCTAAACTTTAGTAAGGGTTGAGTATTTAGAGCGGTTTCACACTGGGGCGGTGGGTGCGGGTGGCGGTATAGCTATTTTTAGCGGCGCTATACCGTCGGCATTGCAGAGGTATTCGGCCACTAGCGGTGCGGTTTTAACCCCCGCTAGCGGCCGAAAAAGGGTTAATGCCACCCGCAAACCGCGGCTACAGCTGCGGTTTGCGGGCGGTATTACCGTGGTGTCCCATTCATTTCAATGGGACGGAGCTGTGGAGGAGCGGTAAACACACCGCTCCTCTCAACGCTCCAAAGATGCGGCTAGCAGGACTTTTTTTAAGTCCTGTTAGCGCACCGCTCCAGTGTGAAAGCCCTCGGGGCTTTCACATTGGAGAGACAGGAGCCGCTGTTTAGGCTCGGTTTGCAGGCGCTATTTTTAGCAAAATAGCGCCTGCAAACCGCCCCAGTGTAAAAGGGGCCTGAGACACTGAACTGGCAGGCAAAAATTGGGACCTGATTCACACCTGAATTGGTGTACATGGACACACCAGACCCCCTGCCACATCAGTGTTAACCCAGCCTTATAAAAGCATGGCCTATTTTGCTCAAATAGTGAAAAATCTTTCTTGATCCCTTAGGTAATCAGATACCTTGATCAAAAATCGACACCCTTAGTACCTGTAAATATTACAAACAAGTTATATTTTGTGCATTTAGAGAAATATCCATCCTTTCTTTTAAACCGGGGTTTGCTAGAACTAGTTGTGAAAGTCTATTCCACATTTTCCCAGCTTTTACGGTAAAGAAGCCTATTCATATGTAAAGCTCCTTTAATCCAAAAACACAGAGTGCCCCATTTCTCATTTGCAATCAAGGCAAACAACAAAAAACACATATGTAGCGCATTTCTACAATACATGCACATCTCCCCATGTTTATCCCTTAAAACATGCTGCAAGTACAGAAATAATAACTAGATGTAGCAGAAATATAGTGTGCCTCTAGCTTCCACTTTGACACAACAACACAGCTTGGAATTCCTAAGCATGTGGTGTCAGCGCGGCCTACATAGTTTTTGATGGATACAAAGAATACAGACCTCTTCATACAGAAGCATACAGACCTTTTCATAACCCCTCACTGTGAATAGGCAGAGAGCACAGGAAATTGTCAGCTGACAAGATTTCTGGCCAAACACTTTCAATGGTATATTTATCAGACACAAAAGTAGCGAATAAGCATTTATTGTCAGGGTTTAAATATACTTTAAAAGTAAACAACCTGACACCAAATTTACTATATAGACCATTTATGTACAGTGCCTTGAAAAAGTATTGATACCCCTTTACATTTTCCACATTTTGTCATGTTACAACCAAAAACGTAAACGGATTTTATTGGGATTTTATGTGATAGACCAACACAAAGTGGCACATAATTGTGAAGTGGAAGGAAAATAATAAATGGTTTTTAAATCTTTTTACAAATAAATATCTGAAAAGTGTGGCATGCAATTGAATTCAGCCCCCTTTAGCCTGATACCCCTAACTAAAATCTATTGGAGCCAATTGTCTTCTGAAGTCACCTAATTAGAAAATAGAGTCCACCTGTGTGTAGTTTAATCTCAGTATAAATACAGCTGTTCTGTGAAGCCCTCATAGGTTTGTTAGAGAACCTTAGTGAACAAACCGCATCATGAAGGCCGAGGAACACATCAGACAGGTCAGGGATAAAGTTGCAGAGAAGCTTAAAGTGATTGCAAACCTTTGGGTTTTATTTTTTCTAAATAACAAACATGTCATACTTACCTCCACTGTGCAGCTCGTTTTGCACAATGTCCCAAATCGTCCTCTTCTGGGGTCCCTCGGCGGCTCTCGCGGCTCCTCCTTGCATCTGATAACCCCCTAGGAGAAGCGCTCTCCCGGGGGGTTACCTTGCGGCTGTGCTCCCGAGTCCAGCATTTGCGTCCATAGACACGAATGCCGGACTCTGCCCCACCCCCCCCGGCGCCCACGTCATTGGTTTTGTTTGACAGCAATGGGAGCCAATAGCTGCGCTGCTATCAATCTATCCAATCAAGAACCGGACCCCGTGCAGAGAGGGAGAGCTCATCTCCACTAAGGGAAATACGGGGCTCAGGTAAGTAAAACGGGGGGTTAGGGAGCCGGTCGTTGCCAGAAGTTTTTTCACCTTAATGCATAGGATGCATTAAGGTGAAAAAACATGAGGGTTTAAAACCCCTTTAAAGCAGAGTTAGGTTATAAAAAAATATTTCAAGCTTTGAACATCTCACGGAGCACTGTTCAATCCATCATCTGAAAATGGAAAGAGAATGGCACAACTGCAAACCTACCAAGACATGACCGTCCACCTGAACTGACAGGCCGGGCAAGGAGAGCATTAATCAGAGAAGCAGCCAAGAGGCCCATGGTAACTCTGGAGGAGCCGCAGAGATCCACAGCTCAGGTGGGAGAATCTGTCCACAGGACAACTATTAGTTGTGCACTCCACAAATCTGACCTTTATGGAAGAGGGGCAAGAAGAAAGCCATTATTGAAAGAAAGCCATCATGTTGTGGGGATGCTTTTCTTCAGCAGGGACAGGGAAGCTGGTCAGAGTTGATAGGAAGCTGGATGGAGCCAAATACAGGCCAATCTTAGAAGAAAACCCCAAAAGACTTGCAGCTGTAATTGCAGCGAAAGGTAGTTCTACAAAGTATTGGCTAAATACAAATGCACGCTACACTTTTCACATATTTGTTTGTAAAAAATTTGGAAAACCATTTATCATTTTCCTTCCACTTCACAATTATGTGCCACTTTGTGTTGGTCTATCATATATCCCAATAAAATACATTTACTTTTTTGGTTGCAACATGACAAAATGTGGAAAATTTCAAAGGGGGAAAAATACTTTTTCAAGGCACTTTATTTATACAAGGTGATCATATCCACTTTAATTGGTTGTTTCAGGTTCGGTGAGGAAATCATCAACAAGAGTCCTTTTATGTTTTATTACTCCTTTTATCATCTCTCTAGTTTGGATCCTATCTATATACAGGCAGTCCCCGAGTAACAAACATCCAACTTACAAATGACTCACACTTACAAACGGAGGGAGACAACAGGAAGTGAGAGGAAATCTACCCCTAGGAAAGGAAATTCTCTCCTGTAAGAGTTATAGAAAAAGGTGTCTCCACTGAAGCTTTATCACGAATCCTTGTTTCCACGATAACCGCAAATTTTCAAAATCCAATTGTCACAGGGACAGAAATTGAGGTGAAATCTTTTGAACAGGGGCACAGACAGCAAAACAAACCTTACAGGGGTGTTAACCTTTCCCTATGCTATCCAAATTGGCAGACCTTCACCCTCCCGATGACTATCCCGTCTCTTAACCCCCTTCTTCTTTCCTCTGCTGGAATAGGGCATAATTTTTTTTTCTTTTGTTTAGACCTTTTTTTTATGTTACGTGCACCCCGCTTCCCCTTGCACGTCACTCGCCTTAGGCGAATAACGTGCGCACTGCCCGCTGTGTCTCCCGGGATATGTTCATCACATATCCCAGGAGGCATAGGCTTTTTATTGACAAACCGTCAATGTGTCATCTAGAGGCCCACCCACTGAACCCGTAAAAGAGCCTGCAGGCCTCCTAACAACGTCAGGGAGAACATGGCGGTGCGGGATAAAGCTGTGGCCGGGCACAAGATGATCTCAGCGGGTTAACGCTGGATTCACTAGATTGGTGAGTATCTGAAATGTCCAGATACCACCATCAGGTAGGCGGGGCAAAAAAAATGGGGAGGTCGGCCACAGTTCCTTTCTAAACCTACTGAACCTATCTTGTTTGTAACCTGGGGACTGCCTGTGTAGGAAAACATGATAGTGAAGTAGGATGCCCTTCTAGTGAACTTATCCTTTTCTACCAGCATCCTCCTCCCAGCCCCATTACTTTCAATCACTTCAATGGGAAGCCCATTCACAACCAACAGACTGGTTCTCCATTGAAGTGAATGGAGGCTATAGTATTACATGCGCAAGTAGTGCTTCAGCCATCTTTACAGTGCTGATATATGCTGAAAATGTTTAGGAAAAGGAGGGTAGATAAGCATATGTGTGCTAAAAGTGCAACAACTATTAAATGCATAACAGGGTTGTGTTTTATGTACTGTTTACATTATGCAAAAAACTTCTATGTGAATATACCTAATTTCCAAAATCAGTGAAGAAGTGTTCAGTTCCACCTATCAATAATTCTGAGAGTACAAGGTCTATGTTTGTACACACAAACATAGAGCAGCAGGTGCAAACTTTATTTGCTTTATGGCTGCTACCATTGTAAGCTACATTTCAGTCCCTATATGCTGGACTAAATACAGATAAGTTATCTCTTTACAAGGACTGTCTCTGCATTTTATTGTTCTTTACTATAGCCAATGGCTTCTGCATTTGGTAGAGTAAACATGAATGTGAAAATAAGGAAGTAGCAGTTAAATATGACAGATGTGCCAAGAAGACAACAGAACCATAAAAAGAGCTAAATAACCAACCTGTATTTTGTGGACATCCACACAGGTAGCGACATTGTATTTCCAACATGCTAACTATTCAACCTGTGAGGTCCCCAGAAAAACATTAGTGTTGGTGGGTCTTGGTGTAGGTTTGTAAGTGCTGAACTGAATTTTGCTCACCATTTCCTCTTTTTGAAACATGGTGCCCAACTGTTTTCAACACACCCCTCTCCTGCACATAGTGCCCTGTATCAAACCTTACACACTTCTCTCCTGCACTCCTCTCCTGCACATAGTGCCCTGTATCAAACCTTACACACTTTCCTTCTGCACTGCTCTTTTGCACATACTTACAACTGTCATACCCACCTCTCTCCTCTCCATCACATACTGCCTGCTGTCATACCCACCTCTCTCTCTCCTGTACATACTGCCCGCTGTCATACCCTCCACATTTCTCTACTGCACATATTGTCTGCTGCCATATCATCCCTACACCTCTCCTGCACATACTGCCCACTGTCATATCCTACATACAACTCTCCTGCACATATTGCCCGCTGTCATATCCTACATACACCTCTTCTGCAAATACTGCTCGCTGTCATACCCACCTCTCTCCTTTCCTGCACATATTGCCCGCTGTCATACCCCCCACATTTCTTTACTGCACATACTGTCTGCTGCCAAATCCTCCTTACATCTCTTCTGCACATACTGCCCCCTGTCATATCCTACATACACCTCTCCTGCACATACCACCTGCTGTCATACCCTCCACATTTCTCTACTGCACATACTGCCTGCTGCCATGTCCTCCTTTCATCTCTCCAGCACATACTGCCCGCTGTCATATCCTACATACACCTCTCCTGCACATACTGCCTGTTGTCATACCCTCCATATTTCTCTACTGCACATACTGCCTGCTGCCATGTCCTCCTTACACCTCTCCTGCACATATTGCCCGCTGTCATATCCTACATACACCTCTTCTGCACATACTGCCCGCTGTCATACCCATCTCTCTCCTTTCCTGCACATATTGCCCGCTGTCATACCCCCACATTTCTTTACTGCACATACTGTCTGCTGCCAAATCCTCCTTACACCTCTTCTGCACATACTGCCCGCTGTCATACCCTACATACACCTCTCCTGCACATACCACCCGCTGTCATACCCTCCACATTTCTCTACTGCACATACTGCCTGCTGCCATGTCCTCCTTACATCTCTCCTGCACATACTGCCCGCTGTGATATCCTACATACAACTCTCCTGCACATATTGCCCGCTGTCATATCCTACACACACTTCTTCTGCACATACTGCCCGCTGTCATACCCACCTCTTTCCTTTCCTGCACATATTGCCCGCTGTCATACCCCCCACATTTCTTTACTGCACATACTGTCTGCTGCCAAATCCTCCTTACACCTCTTCTGCACATACTGCCCGCTGTCATATCCTACATTCACCTCTCCTGCACATACTGCCCGCTGTCAAATCCTACAAACACCTCTCCTGCACACACTGCCTGCTGTCATACCCTCCATATTTCTCTACTGCACATACTGCCTGCTGCCATGTCCTCCTTACACCTCTCCCGCACATACTGCCCGTTGTCATATCCTACATACACCTCTCCTGCACATACTGACTGCTGTTGTATCCTCTGCACGTCTCTCCTGAACATGCTATTTATGGTCATAACCTCCACACTCCTCTCCTTGACATACAGCCCAATGTCATACCATACACATTCCTCTCCTGCAAACAGTGCCTGTCATAATATCTCCTACATTCCTTTCTCATACATGCTGCTCACTGTCATATCCTACACACTCATATGCTGCCCATACTGGCTGCCATCATAGATTCTACATTACTCTCCTGCACATACAGTGCTTCCCATAGTCCTATCTCCCGTACTCCTCTCTCTCACATACTGCCCGCTCTCATACCCTTCCCATTCCTCTACTGCATATACCATCATACCGTCTGCACTTCTCTCTACATACTGCCTGCTGTCATACCCCCTATACTTCTCTACAGTATATTTTACCTACAAAAAGAGATCTTCAACATTGTAATTTCCCCATTCTTGCCTGTTCTGGAACGGAAACACTTTTGCTATTGAAATAACAGCCAGGATCAGGAAAATGAGGGTAGAATATTAAAACTTATTTTCATTGACAGGGATGCCACATAGCCTTTTACTGCTTTGCATTTTTCATCTTTTTATCTCATTTACATTTGTCCCCTCTCTGTAGGCACATTCTCCACCACTAGTGGTTTGAAGTAGGAAGCAAGTTTTGTTAATAAAACATTATTCCAACCAATTAAATATGTATGAGCCACAAATGTCTACAGGCCTTTCAAGACAGTGATTAATATAAGGAGCAGAATTAACTATTTTTTATACAAACAGGCTTCATTATTTTTTAACATGACTGTCATAATACTTAAATTTCAGCTTGTATACTTTCAAACTATAGACTCCTATTACCATTTACGGTAATTACAGCAATGAACACAGAGATGTATTAAAAAAAAGCTATTAAACAAAAAAAAAATACATATTCTTATGCAGGAATGCTATTATATTGTGTTGTAGATTTACAGATAGTGGACATCAAGGTATTAGGATGATATATATAGTAGTATGTCCCAGTTTTATGACCCAAATGAAACAAAATTGCATTTCTTGGTAAGAAAAAAAAATTGGGATTTATTTATAAAAAGCTGAAGTAAATAGAATTTCCTGATATTTATGAGGATTGATTATTTATTTATCTATTTATTAATTATTGATTATTTATTTATAAAGACCCATTTAGATGTAAATGTATGTGTGAAAGTAAATTTTTTGTAGTGTTAAGCAGGTGCAATGTCATGTGTCAATGTGTGTTTCTTTTGTGCACTGACGTATTTTGACACGTTATCACCCATTGACCAAAGCTAATGCATCAAAAGACATGTGATATGCATTTTGACATGTTGATTTTTACTTTTATGGACCTTTCAATGCACAAAAATGTAGGAAAAAAAATCAGACATGTTGCATTAAAAAAAAAAAAAAGAACAGTTCTACAATGAGAACAGACATTACCTTTGCTAATGTTTGAGCACACTGGAACATGTTTGTTAAAAATGTAAAATAGAGAAGTAGGGAATGGGGGTTTTTAATTGCATATTATTCAAATTAGAGACAATTATATGAAAAACTAATTTTATTTTGTAGACATTATTAAAAGTTATATATTAAAACAACAATGTTACGTCTGCAGTGAGATTATACAGCAGCGTTGTCAGGCTATAGATAAATTAAAGTCCAACTCCAGCTAACACTTTCCAAGCAGTTACAGCAACAGTTTTTTTTCTGGATCTACAGTATATGAATAAAACATGACCACTGTAAGCACCCCTGTTAGAGTTATTTGGTTTATCCAAACCTTGTAACTGATACTTTTGCTTAACAGCTTCATCTGTTACCAGAAGTTGGAAAAAATACTGGCATGATCAACAGATAATCAAAAAATTGTTACAGGGAGAAATTAGAAAAGCAGACATTGTTGATACTGATTTTGCCCATAGTTCCACATAAAACATTATTTACAAATTATTGTGGGGAGGAAAAAATCCCTATGGTAGAGTAAATTAATGATCTGCATGAAGTGATTTTTAAGTCATTCTAAATTATATCATGCTAAATAAGCAATGCCAGCATGCCAAGTGACTAGCTGCCTCTTTTGCTAGTCACTAATGTTGTACACTATCATCTAGGAATTTTAATTTAAATTTTATCTAAATTGTACTAATAACTGAAAACAGCTTTAACAAACAAACAACAAAATTACAAGTTGTCATAACGGCAAAACCCCAGCACCCAAGCACAATTGGCTGTAATTGACAGCTCCTAGGCTAGCCCACCCATTCCTCTGATGTAAGTGAGGATGTCTGTGCCCGATGGAGTCCTGCCCATCTGCCTGCTAGGAAGCTTGCCTGTCTGCCTAGCAAGAAGCTTACTCAGCTGCCTGCCAGTAAGCATGTTCACCTGCACACAGCTGTACCATCAGCATTGCTCCATCTAGGTAGGGGAGACTGGGCAGTGTTTAAAACTGTTAGAATATATTCCAAGGTAAATAATGTCCCTGCATTGTAATATCCCACAATCCTGCCTACAGTGGCACAGTCAGCTATATTTAAAAATGAGGGCCAATAAGGTGTTGCTATAATACAGTTTTTTTGTTGGTGACATAAATAAGCACAATGCGGCAAATTATTTGGAAACACAGAGTTTTGGGGCCAATAAGAAATCTAAGGTTTATGGATTGCGGATGACCTTGGGACTGGAGTGCTTGTATTGAGGCCTATCTGAAGTCTGAAATTCATGCATGAATTGGGGCTGGACTGGGGTCTGAAGTGAATGTGTGCTGTGAGGTTGGTTTGAGGGGGGACACTGGTCTGAGCTCTAAAGTTGAACGGCTTGGGCCTGATCAAAGGTATAAAAGTGAATGTTTTAGGCCTGATCTGAGGGCTAAAGGTGAAGGCTTTGGGGCTTATCTGAGGTCTGAAGGTGCAGGAACTGGGGCTTATCTGAGGTTCGACTGTGCAGGGATTGGGGCTGATCTGAGGTTTTTGGGCTGATTTGAGGTCTGAAGCTGCAGGAATTGGGGCTGATCTGAGGACTGAAGGTGCAGGAATTGGGGCTGACCTGAGGTCTGAAGGTGCAGGAATTGGCACTGATCTGAGGTCTGAAGATGAAGAGTTTAGGGTTGATCTGAGATTTAAAGGAGCTGAAACTAGGGCTGAATCTGAGGTCTGAAGGAGCAGAAATTGGAGAAAATCTGAGGTCTGAAGGAACAACAATTTTTATGATGTGCTGTATGTTACATACTCCTGACAAAGTGTTTGATGTTTCAGCAGTTGCTGGCTACTCTACTAGTTTAGTAGTAGTACAAGAACTGGGGCAGTATATACTCTGTGTAGATGCAGACTCTTCCATTTATTTATTCCTTTAAACCATGTCCAATATTAAGCTCTATGAGGCTACACCCAATACTCGCCATAGCACACTGCATGCTCTGCATCTGTCACTCTTGCTTACATACAAACAATGTTTGACACACTGCGGTCAAAATGTTACTGACTTTTGGTTTAAACAATCAATGCCATTAATGAAAAAATATGGGAACCTCCAGGATAATGACCTCTTGAAAGAAGGTAACTGTAATTAAATATTCCAGACAATGGGGTGGACTTACTATAAAGAAGTAGTGTTTGTTTACTTGGCAAAATTATATGCATCCTCCTCAATGTTCAGAAATTTCAGGGGGGGCGGGGGGTTTGGGTAGGGGTTTTTTTTTTCATTTTTTTTACCCATATGCTAAAAATAGGTGTCAGGTCACCTGTGGCCAGGTGACAGATGCACACCGTAGGGGGACAGGAGTGCACCGCAAGGTAGTGAACCCTATGGCTGACTGCTGCGGATAGGAAACTGGGTGGTTGTGGAAAGCGGGACCAGAGGAGCACAACCGGGATCCTATGGGAAGCTAGAGCCAAGATTCCCCAGGGCGCGGAGTCTAAGACCAAGCAGGTTTTCTCCAGAGCCTCTAGTGGTGAGGATGTTATGCTGCAGGCTGGGTCCAGGTCGCGGCCCCTAAAGTCTCCTAGCTCACGCCCCATAGGATAAGGGGACAAGAGGGGAAGCAGCAGCATGAGATATAAGAGTAACGAAAGACAAGCCAAAGGTCAAGGGTCACGAGCAGACAGGGATAGTCGGGGACAAGCCAATAACGTAACAGAGAGACAGACGTAGCACACGGCAGGCAGGAACCCAAACACACAATGCCTAACAAACACGTTGATCAGCAAAGCAGGCTTGCAGTGCACAGGTTAATATAGTGTTCTGTGATAGGGCCTGGGGTGGAGTCAGGCTGGGAGGAGATTATAAAGGAAGCCAGGTGAAAGGGTTCTGGCCTCTAAGATGAACACATGGGAAGGAAGATAAGCTGACAGACAAACACTACTGCATGTCCATGACAGTACCCTCCCTCTTATGGGCCCTCCCCCGCCTGGGCCCAGGCTTAAAGGGAAATCTCTGATGAAACCTCCTCAACAGATGAGGTGCAGCGACATCAGATGCAGCGATCCAAGACGCCTCCTCAGGACCAAAACCTCTCCAATGCACAAGGTACTGAAGAATGCCTCTGCAGAGCTGAGAATCCAGAACTTGTCTAACCTCGTACTTAAGATTATCCTCAGAGACCAAAAACGAGGTAGGGAGATGACAAGAAGATCTATTGAGGACCAAAGGCTCTCTAGGAATAAGCGAGGGCATGAGAGGATCAACAGGAATCTGAGGAGGGTCCCCTAGACCCTTAAAGGGGAACTGGTCATCTTGCACAGGACCATCAGACTGGGCAGATGTCAGTGGAACCCTGAAGTCAGGTTGGTTAGAAGGTGACATGTCGCCGGAGTCAAGCTGAATAGCTGAAGGACAAGCAGAATGTCCTGAACAAGAAAAAGTAGGAGGCTCACTGGGCATGGGCTGGACTGGCATAACTAGTACAGAGGCAGAGTGAATAGCTGAGTCAGGTGTAGCGACTACCTGAATCGCATCGCAAGACGTAGCGACTGCAGGACTTGTAGACAAGCTAGCCTGGCTGTGCGTCCAAGGGTGGTTAGGGACAGAGAAATGTAAATGGTTATGCAACCTGGAATGAATGACCGGCTCAGGTTCACAGGGGGCAACCTTGGGTAGGCAGGATGAGGAACAGGAGGAACCCCAAGCTAGGATCTGTCCAGTAGTCCAGTCCACATGAGGAGAATGGAGCTGTAACAATGGGAGACCCAAAATTATAGGCGTTGAGGCCTTGGGTAAGATAAGGAAGGATATCCACTCCTGGTGGAGTGTCCCTACCGACATCTTAACAGGGAGGGTCTGGAAGCGGATAGGTCCCCCTGGGAGAACAGTACCATCAATCGCCAAGACCACCAATGGCGTGGTGAGGGACAAAAGAGTAAGTCTCATGGACGATGCGATTTCCCAGTCCATGAAATTACCAGCGGCTCCGGAATCCAGATATGCTGAGACCGAATGAGAAGAAGCACCAACATGAAGGAACACAGAAAGCAGAAGACGAGAAGGGGAAGGTGATATTTCTGGGTCCAATACTCCACTTTCCAGATGAAGTGGACCCGAAAGTTTTTCTGAACAAAGAGAGCAAGTGTCACGAAAATGACCTTTGCCCCCACAGTAAAGACACAGACCAAGAGTTCTGCGCCTAGCACGTTCCTCGGGGGATAGCCTGGTCCGACCCAGCTGCATGGGTTCCTCAGCTGGTAGGAGATGCTCTACGGGTCGAAGAGAGGGGAGCTCAGGCTGACTAAGAACCAAGGAGTGCTGGCGTTGCTTTTCTAAGGTCCTCTCCTGAAAGCGAATATCGATCTGGTTACACAAGGAGATAACGCCGGCCAGATCAGTGGGGATGGTTCTTCCTGCTAATTCATCCTTCACTCTATCAGACAGGCCATGCAAAAAGGTTGCGACTAAGGCCTCATTGTTCCAGCTCAACTCAGCCGACAGTATGCGGAAATGAAGGGCATACTGTCCCACAGAAGCAGACTCTTGGCGGAGACGTAAAAGGGCGCTGGCCGCTGAAGAGACACGAGCCGGTTCTTCGAAGATATTCCGAAAAAGTTTCAAGAAGCCAGACAGGCTAGAAACCACTGGATCATTCAGTTCCCACAGAGGGGCTGCCCAGGCTAAAGCTTCACCAGAGAGGAGGGAAATGATATAGGCTACCTTAGCCCGATCAGACAGGAAGTTTTGGGGCTGGAGCTCAAAATGAATTGTGCATTGGCTAAGGAACCCCCTGCAAGCCTTGGAGTCCCCAGAGAAACGGGACGGAGCTGGCAGTTGTAGTGAGTGTGTGGCTGCGACTGGTGCAATAGGTGCAGCCGCTGGTTGTATTTAAGGTTGCGGATTCAGGGTTCCCAAGGAGGTCTGAAGCTGCTCGAAGCGAGAAGCCAGATCCTGGAGGAATCGCATCACCTGAGTCTGATTCGATTCCTGGGTTTCAAGTCTGCAAACTATGCCCTGCAACGGATCATCCGCGGGGAGCGGGATGTCAGCCGGGTTCATGGCTGATCAAACTGTCAGGTCACCTGTGGCCAGGTGATAGATGCACATCGTAGGGGGACAGGAGTGCACCGCAAGGTAGTGAACCCTATGGCTGACTGCTGCGGATAGGAAACTGGGTGGTTGTGGAAAGCGGGACCAGAGGAGCACAACCGGGATCCTATGGGAAGCTAGAGCCAAGATTCCCCAGGGTGCGGAGTCTAAGACCCAGCAGGTCTTCTCCAGAGCCTCTAGTGGTGAGGATGTTATGCTGCAGGCTGGGTCCAGGTCGCGCCCCCTAAAGTCTCCTAGCTCAAGCCCCATAGGATAAGGGGACAAGAGGGGAAGCAGCAGCACGAGATATAAGAGTAACGAAAGACAAGCCGAAGGTCAAGGGTCACGAGCAGACAGGGATAGTCGGGGACAAGCCAATAACGTAACAGAGAGACAGACGTAGCACACGGCAGGCAGGAACCCAAACACACAATGCCTAACAAACACGTTGATCAGCAAAGCAGGCTTGCAGTGCACAGGTTAATATAGTGTTCTGTGATAGGGCCTGGGGTGGAGTCAGGCTGTGAGGAGATTATAAAGGAAGCCAGGTGAAAGGGTTCTGGCCTCTAAGATGAACACATGGGAAGGAAGGTAAGCTGACAGACAAACACTACTGCATATCCATGACAATAGGATTTTTTGTACTCACCGTAAAATCCTTTTCTCTGTCGTTCATAGACGGACACAGCTCCTTCAAATCTTGACAGTTGGGTATGTTCCGTCTATTAGGAAAGGACTAGGCAGAACATGTTAGATATGCATACATGTTATTTAAACACAGTTGAAACAGCCCTGCCCAGGGGGTGGCCTTCTGAACATAACCCTCCACCCTGCAGCCAGCAGCCTCAGTTCGTAGAAAAGCAGTACAAACCAAAAAAGGAGGGGTGGGTGCTGTGTCCGTCCATGGACGACAGAGAAAAGGATTTTACGGTGAGTACAAAAAATCCTATTTTCTCTTCTCGTCCATGGATGGACACAGCTTCTTCAAATCTTGACAGTTGGGACACCCCAAAGCAGTGTCAAAAAACGAGGGGTGGGCACAGCAATCAAAAAAGAAACCAGTTTCACCCCAAACAAGCAGAGCTCCTCAACGGAGGAGTTGCAACCTCAAACAGCCGCCTGCAAAACTTTGCGGCCGAAGCTAGCATCCGAAGATGCACTCACATCAACCTTGTAAAATTTTGAAAAGGTGTGAACGGACGACCAGGTCGCCGCCTTACACACTTGAGATACAGATGCTTGATGTCGGAAAGCCCAAGAGGCACCAATGGCCCTGGTCGAATGTGCCGTAACGGGAAAAGGAGGCGCCCGCCCTTTAAGGGCATAGGCCTGAATGACAGTCTGCCTGATCCACCGAGAAATGGTGGCCGACGAGACCGCCAGGCCCTTCTGCGGACCAGACACCGACACAAACAGTGAGTCAGACCTCCGGATTGGAGCAGTAGCAGACAGGGACACCCGCAGGGCACGTACCACGTCCAAGGAATGTAGTGCAACCTCCTTGGAATGCGATGGCCGAGGACACAAGGATGGAAGCACAATGTCCTCATTCAGGTGAAAGGCCGAAACCACTTTTGGAAGAAAAGAAGGCTGCGGGCGTAGCACCGCTTTGTCCTTATGAAGGACCAAATACGGGGACTTGCAAGACAAGGCCGCCAATTTAGAAACCCTCCTGACGGATGTGATGGCTACCAGGAAGGCCACCTTCTGAGAGAGTGTCAAAAGAGGAATTTCCCTAATGTCCTCAAAAGGAGGTTTCTGAAGCACCGAGAGCACCAGATTCAAATCCCACGGAGGTAGTGGTGGGTGCACCAGAGGAGCCACATGTCGATCCCCTTGCACAAATGTACTTACTAATGAATGAGTCGCCAGGGGTCGCTGAAAGAAAAGAGCTAAGGCTGAAATCTGCCCCTTAATAGTGCTTAAGGCAAGTTTCTGATCTACTCCGCGCTGTAAAAACAGCAGGATCCTGGAAACCGAATAAGTCCGTGGACGTCATTCCATCTCCTCACGCATAGAGATGTAGGCTCTCCATGTGCGATGGTAGATTTTCCTAGAAGAAGATTTCCATGCTCTCAACATGGTTGAAATGACCGAATCCGACAGGACTCGGTCCCTCAGTACCTGGCTTTCAATAGCCACGCGACTGTAAAGCAGGATGAAGAATGGGACCTTGCGAGAGAAGGTCCTCCCTCATTGGTAGTCGCTAGGGCACGTCCGCCACCATCCGCACGAGGTCGGCGTACCAGGGGCACCTGGGCCAATCTGGGGCGATTAGAATCACCAGAATTCCCTCGGTCTCTACCCTGCGGAGTAGACGAGGAATCAACTTCAGTGGGGGAAAGGCATAAATTAGCCGATACTGACCCCACAGGGCCAACAACGCGTCTGACGCGCCTGCCCAGGGATCTCTGGACCTGGCCACGAACCTCGACACCTTGCGATTGAGTCGAGATGTAAATGTAAAGGGAAATACCGCGCTGCTAGATGAAAGTGAAACAGCTGCTAGCACTAAACAAATAGAAAATGTATATAGAAATTAAAGTAAAAAGTGCAGCGCTTGGTGAATGCAAATCATAAAGTGATATCAAACAAGTGGTCAGTTAAACCATCAGGTGTGCAATGGACAGTAAACACAAATGTGAGTGGATCTCGTCTGTAAGATTCCACTAAAAATACCTTACTAAACATACAAAAACAACATATGGGGGAGTATATTTATGTGAAGAAAATCACTATGTGCAATAGATAATTCCTATGAAGGGCATCCCCAATGGTATATCCACACAAAGGTCTCCCATATAGATGGGATAAACCAAAAACAGTCAGGCTCCAATGAGAAAGTCCATGTAAAGATAACTACAAAGGGTGGTAAAACAATGTCCAAGAAGAAGAAGGAAAGGAACAGGAGGAAAGAGACAATACTGATGATAAGGAAATAAACAGAGAGCCTGGATCCAATATCAATGAATTAAAGATTGATACTCTTACCATGTGACGTGGACCCAGACACCGGTTAAGGGTGGGTCAAAACAGCAAAGGTAAAAGTGGCGATGCTGCGGCTTCTTCTGGTAGTCGTCTCCTGATGATAGTCAATCCAATCCGTCCATTCGTTCCAGGGATCAGTTCCACAATTTCCACAACCGTGTTCACAGATCACAAGGAATTGGTAGTGTATACCAGTGATGGTTACTCCTCCAGGGGTTGGCAGCGTATAATAGGCATGGAAATAAACAAAAAGAGAGGCCTCCACATGGCGTAGATCAAAAGGACAAAAATAGGATTTTTTTAAAATATAAAAACAAAAAGATAAAATCGATGTGTAAAAATCCAGCGATTCATACAAAGGTGATCACAGGTATAGTATAGGGCGCAGTACAGGCAGCAAACGTAGGACCCTATGCATTTCGTCCTAAAGGACTTCTACAGGGGTGTCGAGAGATTGAGTCGAGAGGCCAGGAGATCCACGACCGGCGTGCCCGATCTCCGGCAAAGGAGTTGAAAAACCTCTGGCTGTAACGACCATTCCCCGTGGTCCAGCATCTGGCGACTCAGATAGTCCGCCTGCCAGTTTTCCACGCCTGGGATGTAAACTGCCGATAGGGCCGACACGCTCCTTTCCGCCCACCGTAGGATGTGAGCGACTTCCGATGCTGCAGCTGAACTTCTTGTTCCTCCTTGATGGTTGACATACGCCACAGCCATGGCGTTGTCTGACTGGATCCTGACTGGACGCCCCTGCAGCCTCTGAGACCACTTGGAGAGGCACAGCCTGATCGCCCGGAGTTCGAGAACACTGATCGACAGTTGGGATTCGGTCGGGGACCAGCGGCCCTGGGCCGCCTGAACCTCCCAGACTCCCCCCCAATTGGACAGGCTGGCATCCTTCGTGATCACAGTCCAATGACAAAGGGAGAAAGGACTTTCCGGACCGAAGAGCCGGGGATCTCAGCCACCAACTCAGAGAGGACTTGACAAGGTGAGTTAACTGAATCTGACGATCCAGAGACAATGGAGATTTGTTCCATTTGGAGAGAATCTCCTTCTGCAAAACGGTACTGCCTCGAAAGAGGCTACCATGAGGCCCAGGACTCGCATGCAGAAACGGAGAGACGACCATTTGCGGGATGTCAACAACCTGACTGCCGACTGGAGTGTCTGCAACTTCTCCAAGGGAAGAAAGACTCTGGCCTCCGAGGAGTCCAGAATCAACCCCAGGTACTCTAGGCGCTGGGTCGGTACTAACACCGACTTCTGGAGGTTCAGTATCCACCCAAACTCCCGGAGGTTCTGACTATCTATAGACATGTCCTCCTCTAATTCTGAGCTTGAAGCAGCTCTCAGAAGAAGGTCGTCCAAGTAGCCTACAATAGCAATGCCGCGCTGTCTCAGCAAAGCTAGAATCGGGGTGGCCACCTTGGTGAAAACTCTTTGTGCCAATGCTAGGCCAAAGGGAAGAGCCACAAATTGATAGTGGTCTTCGCCGATCGCAAAGCGCAGGAACCTCTGATGACTGACGCAGATGGGGACATGCAAGTATGCGTCCTTGATATCCAAGGATGCTAGGAAGTCCCACCACCGAACTAATCGATTCCATCCGTAATTTTTGAATCCTTATGAAGGCATTGAGGGCCTTAAGGTCCAAGATTGGACGAACTCCGTCCTTCTTTGGGATTACAAACAGATTCAAGTAAAAACCCTGAAACCTGTCCTGTGGGGGTACGGGTATGATCACCCCGCACCTCAACAAGTCTTGCACTGCCCCCTGGAGGGCAGCCCGACGAGCCGGAAGGAGAGGCAGATTTGAGGGAAAAAATCAGTTTGGTGGACAAGAAAGGAACTCTATCTTGTACCCCGAGGTGACCACCTCGCAGACCCACTGATCGGAGAGCAGGGAGGTCATCCGAGCTGCAAACCCGCAAAGCCGCCCCCCACCCTAAAGTCGGGCGGGGGCAAAACTTCATGCGGTCGCAGGCTTGTTTGCTGGCTTGGTGGGTTTACGCACCCAGGGACGCTTCTGTCCCCCAGATGGACCTTTGTCTGCATGGGAGGGTCTGCCGGCAAGTCCTGACTGACGAAAATACTGCTTCTGTGTGGGAAAAGAGGGCCCCAGCTTACGGCGCGGCTCCTTCCCTTTAGTGGACTGAGGGAGAAGTGTGCTCTTACCTCCAGTGACATCCTTAATGAGGCAGTGAGGCACCAAAAAGCCTCCCACCCTTAAAAGGCAAATCTGCCAGAGTTTTCTTAGAAGCTTGGTCAGCGGACCAGCATTTTAGCCATATTAGGCGGCGCAGTACCACCGCAGATGCTGAGGCTTTGGAGATTAAAGGGGCTGCATCCAGGGTAGCATCACAGACGTACACAAGTCCTTGTACCAACTGTTCGGCCAGTGACACGCATACTGGAGGGAGCTGATGCTCCTCCACAGTCTGGTGCAATATCTTTGCCCACTCCGTGAGTGTCTGGGGCACTAAGGTAGCCGCCAAAATAGGCCGCAATGCTGACCCCAGCATGGTGAACTTAGAGCGGCTCACCGCTTCGGACCTCCTATCAGTAGGGTCCTTAAAAGCAGGGGTCCCCTCCACCGGAATAGTGGTTACTTTATTCAACCGAGAGACCCGGGGATCAACAACCGGAGGAGAAGCCCATTTTTTCAAAAGGCTCTCTTCAAATGGGTAACGGACCGCCATGCGCTGAGGGACCGCAAAGGGCCTCTGCGGCCGTTCCCATTCCTTATCTATGAACTTGTCAAAGAAATCAACATAAGGAAAAACCTTAGCAGAGCGGGTTGGTTTGTGCGACCCAAAAGTGGAAGTCCCAGCTGTATCTTCCAGCTTGAGAGTGTCCCTCACAGCACTGATAAGTGCACTGACAAGTGCCCTGTCTTGAGCTGACCCGGACGAGGGGTCTTCCTCACAGGGACGGTCCTGGTCCGCCTCTTCTCACATACCAGAACCGGGGTCCTGAGCCGCAGCCAGGCCTGAGTCTGAGTCAGAACATTCCCCATGCGATGGCGTGGTAAGGGGGCGCTTAGTACCCCCTTTACGCTCGCACGCCACTCCCACCCTGGCAACAAATGACTCCAGGACTGCCGACAAAGCGTCCTAGGGAAAAGCAGGTGCAGACGCACCAGTTTCTGCCTCTGGAATGTCTGGGGAAAAAATGCCAGCTTCCTACTCCATGTTGCCTACTGACAGCCCTTAGGGACCCAGTAAAGATATCTGACAAAAATTATTGTCCACCCTCCTTGCTGCACTGACCGAGGGGGGGGGGAAATGCCCAGGGGACTCACCGCCTAGCCAAAGACCGCTCAGTGCCGCTGCCCGCTCTCTATCCGCGTATGCCTGAGGAACTGTGTGAGGTAAATCGCGCCATTCGCGCTGTTCAGGAAGCCAGCCAACACTAAAGGCCAAAACACACTCCAAAATGGCCGCCGAGTGCCGCCGAGTGCCTCAGAGAAAGCGCGCGGACCACAAGAAAATGGCTGCCCGCAATTGCAGACCTGCATCCTAGCGCGGCCACGGCAAAATGGCCACCAATGGAAATTGCAATGCAATCCAAAAAAATGGCGACAGTGCATCAAAAAATGGCGCCCAGCAAGCGAGGTGGACGAGAAGGCCAGGCATGGAGGCTTCCAACAATTTACATTGCCCCACACAGAGAGTGGGCCTGGACACCCCCACAGCCCCCCGCCGGGACCTGGAGCCCCCCAAGGTATTTTCCCAGTAGCAGCGAGCCCTGCAAGGGGAGGAGGAAAAAGGGGTGACAGAGGGAGAGAGGGGAGGGCAATAGAACCCCCTAACGACCCCCTTACAAATGTCCAGCTGTTCCATCCCACCGAAGCAGAAGGAACCGTACTTACCCGTCCTGCGAGGACCTGCTGGTGCGTTCCTGACAGATCTACAGCCGAGCAGTACGGAGTAGCTGTCGGCCCGGTCCACTGTGACTGAGACAGCAAGCCGCTCGGTCATATGTGAACCCTGGAGCATAGCTCACCAGCCACCCCTGGAGCCATGAGGTATGTCGTGGCCGACCCCGCACGTAGCTAAGGTCTGCTCACGCTCGATGGCCGGACTGGAGGGACTACAAGGATCTATATTATCCTGCCTGTCATGCCCAGCCGGCAGTTGATAGAAGATTCTTACAAAAATAAAAAATAAAAATTAAATAAAAAAAGTAAAAATTACTTCAGGACTCTGGGCCCAAAGGGAGCCAGGTCCTTCTCCTCTACTAGGCAGAAAAAAACTGAGGCTGCTGGCTGCAGGGTGGAGGGTTATGTTCAGAGGGACCGCCCCCTGGGCGGGGCTGTTTCAACTTTGTTTAAATAACATGTATGCATATCTAACATGTTCTGCTTAGTCCTCTCCTAATAGATGGAACAAACCCAACTGCCAAGATTTGAAGGAGCTGTGTCCGTCCATGGACGAGAAGAGAAATCCCAAATTTTTAACATGAAAATGCGCTTGAAAAGACAAAACATGATATATTTTCTGAAAGCAGAGGACCCATCGAAAAAAGACAAGACTTTTTATGTCTAATGCCCCATACACACGATCATTTTTAATGTCATTTTTAAAACCGACGTTTTTCTTGTCATTTTTTTTCTTGTTTCCTCTCAAGCCTGTCTTGCGTACACACCATCATTTTAAAAAATGTTCAAGAAAAGCGCAGTGACGTACACCACGTACGACGGCACTATAAAGGGGAAGTTCCGTTCGAATGGCGCCACCCTTCATGTTAGTAAAGTTTGTTGAGAGACGATTCACTCTTTTCTGTCTAGTGCTTTTCAGTCCGTTACAGCATGACGAATGTGCTATCTCCATTACGAACGCTAGTTTTACCAGAACGAGCGCTCCCGTCTCATACTTGATTCTGAGCATGCGCATTTTTTTTCACGTCGTTAAAGCATACACACTATCGTTTTTCACGGCGTTAAAAAAAACGACATGAAAAACGACGTGAAAAAAGAGAGCATGTTCGAAATTTTTAATGCCCGTTTTTCACGTCGTTAAAAATGCTCTGGAGCATACACACGATCATTTTTAATGGCCATTTTTTTTAATGGCATTTTTAACGGCATGAAAAACGATCGTGTGTACGGGGCATTAGTCTAGAATATTCTCAGGATACCTGGCAAGGTGGGTTCTACCTGCCTTTCTGACCAGAAAATTAAGTAAATCCCCACCTGTTAGAGATGTCATGGTCTTTTAGCAGGGTTAAAGGAGGTTTGAGTGCCCTCCACTGGTCAAGAGTGTACATGGTTAGGTCTGGGAGCAGAAGCAGTTTTACTTCATTAAAATCAACTGGACCAGAGTCCCAGGCTTTTTGCATTATTTATTTTCAGGAACAAGTCCTTAACCATCATGAACAGATCTGTCACACCTGTTGCTTCGGGAACGCTCTTACCCATTTTATTTATTCAGTCAATTCTTATTTTCAGTGTAGCAATGTAGGAGGCATAGAGTTTGAGTATGCGACTCAATTATACATTGTGCCTGATCAATAACTGAGGCATGGAGGGTTGTGTGGGCTGTTTTTTAATTCTGATGTTTTTATATGAATAGAATGTATTTAAGCTTTAATAGCTTGGAGCTCACATTTGGACCCTGCTGGATGTAGCAGTTCAAAATAGGGAGGGCTTTAGCACACTCCCACCAGTCCCACTCAACCCCTGTCCCTCTGTGTATTGTGAATAAGAGTAGAGGGGACAGGCCGACCTGTCATTGTGTCTGGGAGGGATGGGTCTGGGCTGAGTATGGGTGAACTGTCTGATAGATCGATGCTCTGAGCCTTTCCCATGTGGAAAATCCATCAAGTTACGTGGATGAGTGTTGGTCTGTCGGATCACTCGAAAAACGAACGTATACCTCTCTGGAATGCTGTCTGGTCAGAGAGACTGACGAATGCTGTCTGTTGCGGACAATATACTATACTGCTTTTACTGTCATATGCTGACCACGCCCCCTCAAGTTTATTTATATTTTAAAAGAACACTGCTACTTATCTAGTAGGTGTTCACAAACACTACTAGAAACATGCTTTGTGGAAAGTTTACACAAAAAGTGAACTGTTTGGTAAATATATACAATATTGTTTGTGGATACATCAAAAAAACTAGTGTTACCAAAAAATGAAAAAAGAAACAAACAAAAACAGAACATCAGGATGCTGACTATGATCTAAAATTCAAACTGATGAAAAAAAAAAAAAAGATTTAAAGAAAAAGGATATGTAGCGGACCTCCAAATTTGGGGTCGCTATGCTTGAAATTTAGAGGGTGGCCTGAGCAATAGTTTGGCTCAGGCCTTCTGATTCTTTAAATTGGACTCTGCTCTGCTGTGGTGCTGCCTGGATGTATAGTTCCCCTTGACCTGTAAGTGGCGCTGTTGCCCAGGTCTCGGGTTGAACCACGGGTGGCATTGTAGCGTGACTGGGTGTCCTCTCCCGGAGGCCGTGTGGTGGGCGTGGTCTGCCCGCTGTGCATGCAGGGAGGGGGTACATAAGGGGCAGACGCCATTAGGGAAGAATTCCAGAGGGGACCCCTGGTTTGTGGATTCGTGCCTTTGGTCCTGCTGGCCATGGGTGCGTGTGTTGATCGAAAAGTCTCGGGCAACCTTTAGCCTGAGGCTACAGCGTTCCAAGTAGGCCCAGTACCTTCAACTGGGTCTACAATCAGACCATCGGAATCCCAGGGTACCCGTGGGAGGGTGGCCCGCTCTGAAAGAGAGGAAACCAGGGGAGGACCTGTCCGGGGGACCGGTGAAGGAAGTCACTGTTCCGGGAGAGGCCTGGTTGCCTATCAGAGGGAAGGATTCCGTAAGTCGCAAGATAGCTCCTGTAATGTGCCCCATTGGCACTTATGGTCTCTAAAAGTTACAGGCACTAAAGAGTTCTGGATTCAGGAACTAAAGTATTCTGCGGCAGAGGATCTCCTGAACCTGTCCTTGGAGGGGACGAATCCAAACAAATTTTTTCGTGTTTCACTCTGGCTGCTAGAACCGTGAGAGGGGACTATCCGGGTGAGCAAAGCCCACTCAGGCTTGAGTGGCAAGGAATATAGATAGATGTTGTGTGCCTGAACCTACCTCCCTATTCAACTTATTTTCTCTCTTCAACTTTCCCTGTTGATTGCAAACAAAGGAAAATAAACTATTTTGTTGGAGTTGATATTGTCTGGACATTGGCCTTCATAAGGAGAGAAGATAGACTTTTCCCTACATTCTAGGGATGAGAACCAACGGAAGGAGGTAACTCGCTGCAGGACCCAAAAACATTGTTAATACCGCTCACCCTCTACAAATGGAGGATATTGGGCATGTGGCATGGTGTGTCTCGCTCTGCAGATGGAGGTAAAACTTGGGCGAGAGAGAGATAAGTGTGCTACAGATAGATTAACATGACTATGATCTAACACACAGGACTAAAACGGAAGTAATTCCTTACATAAAATAAAACAGAACAGTCCTGTCCTGAATCCCACAGAAATGCAGTGGCATGATTTGAAGCAGCCCATTTATGCAAGACATTCCACAAATATATATGTACTTTAAAACACTCTACTGCTCTTGGGAAAACACATGTTGAAATATTTAGTTACAGTTATTGATAAAGATTTCACACGCTATCAAATATTATGGCTTACATGTTTTTTACAATTTCTTTGTTCTTTTTTATACAAAACCTTATTTATAATATCTTAGTTGAAGACCAGATAAAATTTTAAAGCGTAATTTAATTCTCATTTCTTAAAAAGGTTGATAGGTAGGGTTTTTATGACAGAAGAAACCCTAGTGGTTTCTGTTTTCATAAAAGCTTCTGCCTGTCAAAGGTAATATTTAGAGCACCGCTCTGTGCTGTGATGAAGTGACTCCCGTGCGCATGCGCAGGAGTGATATCATCAAGGCCTGGCCATTCAAGTGGCCATTCAAGTGGCCACACAGAGCAAACCCGGAAGGAAAACTGGAAGAAGGTGGAAGTGCCCGGGACCAGCTGAAGTGCAGCACTGGAGTCACATCATGTGTTAATATACTATGCATACTAGCACCTCATGAAATAAAGTTCCTGAGGGCATATTTAAAATTTAGCGGATCTTAAAGAGGAACTTCAGCTCACCCCCCCCCCCCCTTCCTTTTTTTTTTTTTTTTAAGCTGGACCTGATCTCAAACAGTAAAGTGTTGCTATCTTACAGAGAACATCTAGAAATTGTATTTTTGCCTAAGCAGCATGCTGAAATTTTTTTTGTTGCCTTGAATTCCTTCTGAAAAAAAGCTGTGCATTTCCTGTGCATAGGAGCTCTTAATCTGTAGACTAAAAGCTGTATATCTGCATTGTGGGATCACCTAAGGCACTGATGCCTCTGACTGCTATTTTCATGGGATTTGGTGATATCAGTAATGTGCTTCTCACTGTTCCGGTAGCTGGCTGGAGAAGAAGCTATATCTGGGGAAGTGTAGTGTAAGAATATCCCTGGCATCTGCTTCATTTATTCTAAGGATCTGTGCTTTCTGCACCTTTCCCACTGTATCTTGGTCATTACCCCACCAGTCATCAGGCAATCAATCATTAGGAGGGGCAGCTCTTATGTGAGCAAGCAAAGCGCTACTTTTCTATAAAGATGGCCATCTTCACACAGAGACACTGTGACACATTGTGTAAAAGGAATAGTAAATCACGGCTTACAGGCAATGCTGGTGACTTGATCATTATCCTTTGTGTGCTGATATTGAGCACGGGTTCTGTAAATGTTTTTAGGTAGAAGACCAAAAATTTCTAATTTTTTCACAATAGAACATGGGTAATTTAGAGTGAATGGTGTAATGATCATATCTATCAGCCTATGACATTGCTCAGCAGCTATGCCAAAAAACATCTACTGGCTCAAACTATAAATCCTAGAATACTGCTTTATTGATACATTTATTATAGAGTTATCTTAAAAGACTCTCTGGGCTCAAAACAACCCATTTACATATACCAAAATCCCAAGCAGTAGGAGCTTTTCCACAACTTCTCTATCTCTTGGGAACACTAACATTTTCTGGTAAAGTATATCTATTTCAAAAAATGTTTCAATTTATTCCATCATTCAGCTGCTCACATTAGGGAAGACAGTCATACCCAGCTAATCCATTTCCGCCAAAAATTGATCTTATTATACTATATCAATGGAATTATTTCACAGCAATGTCACTTGATCGCAGTTATCAGTAAAGCACAGTATGGACATAGGCAGATGCTTACCACAGTATGCCATTGTCTCGGCTCTTCTCATCTGTAAAATTAGAATCCAGGAATGTATCCTTATAAATCCGTCCCACTAAGCAGTACACGTCTGAAGCAACCTGGTCCTCATGTTGTACCATAAGCAGCATTATCTCAAGGGCTTTTTCCCTGTCACCGGGATGTTTCCTCCTGTGATAAAGTGAGAATATTACACACTGGAATAGAGTGCTTAAAGCAAAGCCACTATTTTTTTGTTATAGATTCAGCAGGTGTTAAAAAAAGGTAAGTCAGCCTGTGGTTACATGGGAAATTACACGTCCTGTTCTGATGACAGCTGTCCTAGGGACAGGAAGTAAGGGACAAAGACTGCAATAAAAACCAGACTGGATGTCCAATCATTCCCTAATCCATCCAAAATAAAGCTATACATTGTCTTTAATAATACTGAATAATTAAGGATCTTTCGTACTCTTCATGGGTACAAGTCAAGAGGAGACAAGACAATAGAAGTTATCTCGATTTAGACATATTGGGTTTGATTTTATAAAATAAATGTACAAAAGCTATTAGGATTATTGGTGTGCTTCTCTTGGGGGTCTTGAGTGCACGTGCTTAGCATCATATCCAGAGATTGTCTTTGGGAAATAGACATATGAGTGCTGCCAACATTGCTGGAGAGGTCAAAGGGGTGGGGGCTCAGCCTGTCAGGGCTCAGACCATACGCCACACACTGCATCAAATTGGTCTGCATGACTGTCGTTCCAGAAGGAAAACTCTTCTAAAGATGATGCACAAGAAAGCCTGCAAACAGTTTGTTGAAGACAAGCAGACTAAGGACATGGATTACTGGAACTATGTCCTGTGGTCTGACGAGACCAAGAGAAACTTATTTGGTTCAGATGGTGTCAAGCGTGTGTGGCAGCAACCAGGTGAGGAGTACAAAGACAAGTGTGTCTTGCCTACAGTCCAGCATGGTGGTGGGAGAGTTGTGGTCTGGGGCTGCATGAGTGCTGCCGGCACTGGGGAGCTACAGTTCATTGAGGGAACCATGAATGCCAACATGTACTGTGACATCTGGAAGCAGAGCATGATCCCCTCCCTTCGGAGACTGGGTCGCAGGGCAGTATTCCAACATGATAACGACCCCAAACACACCTCCAAGACGACCACTGCCTTGCTAAAGAAGCTAAGGGTGAAGGTGATGGATTGGCCAAGCATGTCTCCAGACCTAAACCCTATTGAGCATCTGTGGGGCATCCTCAAACGGAGGGTGGAAGAGCATAAGGTCTCTCACATTCACCAGCTCCGTGATGTCATCATGGAGGAGTGGAAAAGGACTCCAGTGGCAACCTGTGAAGCTCTGGTGAACTCCATGCCCAAGAGGGTTAAGGCAGTGCTGGAAAATAGTAAGCCACATTTTGTAATGTGCATTGAGAATCAAAGTAATGCTGTTTTTCACATCCCACATCCCAGGACAGCCTCTTCTAGTTAGCATATCTTCCACATGCACAGCAGGGGGCCAGTTTTGACTGAGCAGAAAGTCACAGCTGACTTCAGAATCCAAGAAGGCTACACGGGTCCAAAGACTTCTGGTTGTAGTGGGACAGCACTGGACTTTGTCTGCTAATTATGTGTTTTTAAAAGGTCAGCAGCTACAGCACATTTAGCTGCTGGGTTTACTTTTTTCAAAAAGTTCCTCTTTAAGGGTAAGTTCACACTAGGATTGGACCGATACCATTTTTTAACACCGAGTACGAGTACCGATACTTTTTTCAAGTACTCGCCGATACCAATTACCAATACCCATCGCCTAGCAAGAGTAAGTAGAGGGGTGGTTTGGGAGGTGGGAGGGGGGGTTGTTAGGGAGTTTGGTGAGGGCAGGGGGGGTTAGAGGGGTTAGTGCGGGCAGGGTAGTTGAGGGGTAAGTGAGGGCAGGGTAGTTGAGGGTGGGGTCAAATAGGGATTGTGGGGTGGGAGATTTGGAATGGAAAAGGCTGTGATCGCTGGTAGGATAAGGATGAGAGGGTCATTGGGAGACATGGGGGCAGAGATGACAGCTGGTGGAGGGAAGGAGGAGGCAACAGGCAGAAGTGACAGCAGTGACTGCAGACATGGTACAGGATACAGTCAGACACTGCGGATATGACACAGGAGATGGTCAGAGACTGCGGACATTATCAGAGACTGCAGACATGGTACAGGAGACGATCAGAGACTGCAGACATGGTACAGGAGACGATCAGAGGCTGCGGACATGGTATAGGAGACGGTCAGAGACTGCGGATATGACTCCCCATGTTCATCATAGGGAATAGAACAGCTTCATTTCAAAAACATGAAAACTTCTGCAACTTTTGTTCTGTATTTTTCTGTAACATGATCATCCTCTTTCTTCTAATACATTTGCAGTGCACTTCAGGTTACCAGCTGAGCCTGCCCCCCCCGCATCCCAAACCCCAGCCCAGCCCGTCCCCTCCGAGCACAGCCAAACCCGCCCCCCGCCCAAGCACATCCAAGCCTGCCTGACCACAGGTGACTCAAGACCGCCCCCCGCACGAGCACATCCGAGCCCGCCCCCTGCCCGCCCGAGCACATCCGAGCCAAGACCGCCCCCGCCCGAGCACAGCCAAAGTGAGTTGAGACCGCCCCCTCTCCACCACACCTGCAGGAAGCAGGAGCAAAGACACAGCGCTGGGAGGAGGCAGGGATAGCAGAGGAGACTATCGTACTTCCAAGCTGCCACTTTCTGTATCAGCTTCAGGTATCGGAGCATTTTCGCGAGTACCGATACTCGCGAAAATGCTTAGTATCGGCACTGATACTGGTATCGGTATCGGTGCAACCCTAATTCACACCAACCTGGTCCACTGTGGTGCATTTGAATGGGCTGCCCAACACACCATAAAGGACCAAAAATCATGCATGCAGCATTGTTGGCAACACATTTCATTTCAAGGAAGTTTACTGGCAAAGTGCATTGGGGCGCCATTCAGAATAAATAGCATCACTGTAATGTGAGTTTTGAAATCTTTTTTTTTTATATTAAACAGAGTGCAACAGAAGATACTAAAATATAAAAAAGTTGTCTGGAGAAACAAAACTCTCAGACAGGCAGAAGGATTTCGCTATTGGAGTATGCAACATAGCAAACAAGGGGCTGACTCGGCCCAGGAGATGCCACCTTTAATTAAAAGATCACTTTTGGATAACGATGCAGGCTTATTAACCTGCATCAACAGACGTAGGTATACAAGTTCTAAGCCATGAGTTAAATATATCAGCATTTTTAGAGTGCTGAAGTATGTAGGATTTTATTGTTTACTTACCTGACAAACACTTACCAATGTTACATTCTGGGCATCTATCACACAGAACAACCAAAACGAATAAACGGTGCTTATAAAATTGCAGTTCAATAAAAAATAAATAGTTAAATAAACTTTTCTACTCTTATGTATTCAGATTAAACTCAATAAGTCCCGAAAAGGTCTACTGAAGTAAAATCAATTTATAGCCAGTACATATGATGGGTATTATTTACGGTAAGCTCATTTTCCTGTATGCACTTATAAGAAGGAGTACTGCTAAAAAATGTTCATTTTAAATAGTTATTACAGAATGAATGCAGACTATGTAGAAAGGGAACAAAAATTCTAATAGTATGTTTGGAAATTTACTGGAAAATGATCCTCACCTGTTCAGAGCAAAGGCATAATGAAATTTCACATGAAGAAGGGCGGACAAATCTGAGGTTGGCAGTCTCTCTAGGGTTTCCACCAGCTTCACGATTGAATCGTAATCCTTTGCAGATGAATGGTGCGTTTCATGAAAAAGAAACAAGTGTAAATATAATAATGGTAGACTGGTAGAGCTTATGCAAGGGCAGTTTAAATGCACGTCATATGACATAAACACACACAGCATGTTCATTCATTTACAGATAAGTGTACCTGGATGTCTCTGTATGACAGGAGCAAATTCACAATTATGTCAGGCGATAAAACTTCAATGTTATCTATACGTTGTCGTATCCTTGTCAGTTCATCAGCCAGCTCTTTTCCAGAGTAATGATTGCGGGCACGTCTGATGTCATTGAGAATTGCTTCACGGAAATACTGACTGCAGTTATGTAAAACAACCAAGTATGAGTATCAGAAATACAACAACTGGACATGAAATAATGGAAAAATACCACAGGCAAAATCACAATGGTATAGAAAAGACTGAGATATCCCACAAACTGATTTTACTTATAGTGGAACTCTGCGCTTTTAATAAATAATAAAATTTGTCCCCCCCCCTTCCCCTCACTTATGCAGAACATAATGTTTGTTTTGTCCAGGGAACAAACAGATTACTACTTGTCATAAGCTGGGTATACATGTATCGAAATTCAACTGGTTCAGCAGGATCCAGCTAAATTTTACTCCCTATGTAGCCCTCCTTGTTCAACAGAAGCCAGGGCTGGGGTTATTCCTCACTGTGAGAATTTAAAAGCACTGTGGGGAAGATCCCTGCATCCACATGACTTGTGTAGATGCAGGGGATCTGTGTTTTTTTTTTCCGTTGAACTCGCTGGTTGAACGACCAAATAACTCCTAGAGTATACCAAGTTTTACTCAATGGTCCCATGACAGCCAGCGATCCATTATTTTTCTCTGCAGCAGCCATGAGTATTGTTTGTGAAAATGTTGGCAAAAGGGATGATGACACCACTGGTTATAGACTAGCAAGAAAAGGGGTTATGTAGAACCAATCCTCACTGCCAGAACCAGCAGGGAGGAAGACAGCAGGACTGTGGAGTAAGGTAAGTTTTACCCAGTGTTGGACAAAATGACTACCCTTGACAAAATAAGCATTACGTTCTGCATCAGCTTGAGGGGTACTCCTAAAGTTGGGCTTTAAGCTCCTATTATACAGGAATTAGCACTGGAATGTCAGTCAGTTTAATGACTTTTTATTGAGTAAGACATTAGAGTGGCTTTGGATAAAAAAATATATATTTGTTTTTTTTAACAATCACTTTTTCTTTATTAAGACAAATTCCAACTGTGACAGCAGGAAGGTAAAGTCATCTGGTTGCATCCAGGGGGGTAGATATATTTCGCCCAGATTCAGGCTTTACGCCGACTTATACAACTAGGTGGAGAGTTGTATAAGCCCAGCTGAGGCTAGTGGGCTCATGGATGACTCATACCTCTAGGGAGAGTGTGGGGCGTCGTGCAGACAGGGAGTTGATGAGACAAGCTGAAGCTTGTCAGCTCGTTTAAGGCCTCTATAAGAACTCCCAGATTCATTAGGTGTTAGCTCATGCCTGGACCCAGACCTGTGTGGACTGTCTAGGGAGAGTGAACCCCTGTGCGGTGAGACAAAGCCTGTGTGGCTATTTGCTTGGACATTTAAAACCAGGGACTTAGGGACTAGGACAGCACTAGGCTGATCCCAGTTGTTAGTTAGGAAACCTGTATGTTTAGTCAGAGGTCAAGTTGACCAGGATTTATTTTATTTATGTTTCTTTTGCTTTGCTGTGTTTTGTCACTATAAATAGAAAATAAACCGCACCTTTTTGATTTTGAAAACCACAACCTCCGTTTGCTGGGCCTGTTTTTGTGTGGGGAGCCCATCCCGGGGGTCACACACACCCGCTGCCGAGCTAACCCCCTCACAGTTGGTGGAGAATGCAGGCAGTTTTTTTTTAAGCCAGCATGGAGGAGATACTGAAACAGCTGGCTCTAGCAAATGCCAATCAACAGCAGACAAATGCAGGTTTACAAAGGAGCCTTGCAGCCCAGCAGCAAGCTCATCAACAGAGCCTTGCAGCTCAGCAACAAGCCCAGCAGCAATCTGAGGCCCGCTTCATAGACCTGTTACAGAAGCAAGAGCAGAGACTACAACAAATGGAAGCAGTAATGCAGCAACGTCCGCAGACCAGTGAGGAAAGCCGTCCCACTAATACCGCGTCCTTTGGGGTGAGTCGTTTATTGACAAAAATGACTGGAGAGGATGATCCAGAGGTATTTTTGACCACATTTGAAAGGACCGCTGAAAGAGAAAAGTGGCCTGAGGAGCAGTGGGCTGGACTGGTGGCTCCTCTGTTAACTGGTGAATCGCAGAAAGCTTACTATGACCTAGAGCCTAACCAAGCAAAAGACTATGTGATGCTAAAAGCTGAAATTTTGGCAAGGCTGGGTGTCACCCAGGCTGTCCGGGCTCAGCGTGTGCATAACTGGACTTTCCAGCTTGGAAAACCCCCCAGGTCTCAAATGTATGATCTCATTCACCTGAGCAGAAAGTGGCTACAGCCAGAGACTTTGTCCGCACCAAAGATTGTGGAACGTGTTGTAATGGATCGGTTTTTGAGAGCTCTTCCTACTGCCATCCAAAAGTGGGTAAGCCATGGAGACCCAGAGACGGCCGATGGTCTTGTGGATCGTGTGGAGAAATACTTGGCTACAGAGAACCTGACGGCCTCTTCCAGAGACACTCGGACTTTCCACCCTAAGACCAGACCATCCCCAGGGGCGGATAAGAGGATTCCAAGGGGTGAGGGTGGAGAGAGTGAGAGGGTGGGAGCTCTACCCCAAGTTTGGCGAGAACAGCCTGGGAAATCAGCGGCTCAAGAGGCGGCAAGAAGGATCGTTTGCTACCGCTGCCGGCAAGCGGGACATATTGCAGCCAATTGCCCGGTTGTGGAGGAACCCATGCAGTGTGACTTTCTGACGGGCAGACGTCAGTCGCTGTGTGCGACAGTCGCATGCACTGCCATTCGAGGAACTGAGAAACATTTATGCAAAATGTGTGTTAATGGTAGAAATGTTGTGGTATTGCTGGATTCAGGTAGCCTTGTGACCCTGATAAAGGCTGAGTTAGTTAAAACAGAGGTCTTTGGGAATAGCAAGGTAGCTGTTATTTGTGTGCATGGGGACACCCGAGAGTATCCAGTGACTACAGTGTGTTTCGAGACCCCCAAAGGTACCCTCTCTCATCCAGTGGGCTTAGTATCTCAGTTACCGCATGACGCCATTGTGGGAAGGGATTTTCCGAAGTTCTGGGAACTGTGGGATGATCCTGAGCCCCCCACTGGTGCCCCTATGTACCAGGAATGTGATAGCCAGAACTCCCCTGAGAGTGGTGAGGACTCTCCGGAATTTCCCTTATCAGTATTGGCAGGGGAGACTCAAGAAACTGGAGAGGAGCCCACCTCCTCAGACGAAAACCTACCGTCTGTGGAGTTTTCTGATCTTGAGGTTCACAGGGAAAACTTTGCCACAGAACAGTTGAAAGACCCCGCCCTAATAAAGGCACGGGAAAACGTAGTGAAAATAGATGGCGAGTTAGTGAACCCAGATAATACCTGCACTTACCCATACTTCAGCGTAGAGAAGGACCTACTGTATCGGGTGGCAAAAAGGGCAGAAGAAACCGTTGAGCAGCTTGTGGTGCCCAAACCTTACAGGAAGTTGGTGTTGGAGTTGGCCCATGGGCACATTCTTGGAGGTCATCTGGGGACAGAGAAAACCCGAGAGAGGGTATTACAGAGATTCTATTGGCCGGGGGTGATGAAGGACATAGAAAATTATTGTTCCTCCTGCCCTGTGTGTCAGAGGTCGGCCCCGATGCCACATTTCCGTAGCCCGCTGGTCCCTCTACCCATCATTGAGGTCCCGTTTGAGAGGATCGCCATGGATTTGGTAGGGCCTATAATCAAGTCCGCTAGGGGGCACCAGTACATATTAGTTATAATGGACTATGCCACCCGTTATCCAGAAGCGATCCCTCTCCGAAATACCTCGGCCAAAACCATAGCCAAAGAGCTATCTCTTGTGTTTAGCCGGGTGGGTATTTGTAAAGAACTGCTTACGGACCAAGGTACACCCTTTATGTCCCGGGTTATGAAGGAGCTGTGTAAATTGTTCAAAGTGACGCAATTACGTACATCTGTGTATCACCCCCAAACCGATGGGCTGGTTGAAAGATTCAACAAAACCCTAAAACAAATGTTGAAGAAAGTGGTGGATAGAGATGGAAAGGATTGGGACTGTCTACTTCCTTATCTGATGTTTGCTATTAGGGAGGTGCCCCAATCCTCTACGGGATTCTCCCCCTTTGAGTTACTGTATGGGAGACACCCAAGAGGGCTGTTGGATATTGCCAAGGAAACTTGGGAAAGTGAGAGTTCTCCCCACAGGAGTGTGATTGAGCATGTCGCCCTGATGCAAGACCGAATTGCACAGGTAATGCCCATCGTGAAGGAACATTTGGCCCAAGCGCAGTTAGCACAGCAGAGAGTGTACAACCGTGGAGCCAAGACCCGTACCTTTTCCCCGGGGGATAGGATACTGGTACTTGTCCCTACGGTTGAAAGTAAATTCCTTGCCAAATGGCAAGGCCCCTATGAGATAATGGAAAAAGTGAGCGAAGTGAATTACAAGGTCAGACAACCAGGAAGGCGAAAGCCCGAACAGATCTATCACGTTAATCTGTTGAAAGCCTGGAGGGATAGAGAGTCCCTAGTCGCAGACACTTGGTCACCAGCTCAAACTGGTTGCGTGATTCCTGAGGTTGGAATAGCAGCCACCTTGTCACAACCCCAACAACAGGAGGTTAAGGAGTTTGTGCTTCGCAACAAGGAGGTATTCTCTGAGCTGCCGGGACAAACATCTGGGGTAGAGCATGACATCATTACCCCGCCCGGTGAAAGGGTGAAGTTAAAACCCTATCGGATCCCAGAGGCCCGACGGGAGGCAATACGGGAGGAAGTACAGAAAATGCTGAACTTAGGGGTGATAGAGGAGTCCCAAAGTGATTGGTCTAGTCCCATTGTGTTGGTGCCTAAACCGGATGGGAGCTGGCGATTTTGTAACGATTTTCGTCAGTTGAACAAAGTTACAAAATTTGACACCTACCCCATGCCACGTATAGATGAGTTGATCGACCGGCTGGGAACAGCCCGATACATGACGACTCTTGACCTCACAAAAGGGTATTGGCAAATCCCCCTGGCCAAGTCGGCCAAAGAGAAAACCGCATTTGTAACCCCAGACGGGGCGTTCCAATATAAAAGAATGCCGTTCGGGTTACAGAATGCGCCGGCCACATTCCAGCGGAAAATGGACCAGATGCTGAGGCCCCATCGGAAGTATGCTGCGGCTTACCTGGATGACGTAATTGTCCATAGCACAGATTGGGCCTCACATCTGCCAAAAGTGCAAGCAGTCCTGGACTCTGTTCGGGAAGCGGGGTTTACGGCTAACCCCAAGAAGTGTACCATTGGGCAGGAGGAGGCCAAATATCTTGGGTACACCATTGGGAGGGGAGTAATAAAACCCCAACTCAACAAAGTCGAGGCCATCCAGAGTTGGCCACGTCCCAACAGCAAGAAGCAGGTACGAGCCTTTCTGGGAATCGCTGGGTATTATCGGCGATTCATTCCCCACTTTGCTTCTAAGGCTGTGCCCCTAACCAACCTGACGAAGGGGAAAGGGTCGGTCATGATTAAATGGACCCCCGAGGCTGAGGCAGCATTCCAATTCTTGAAACAAGCCTTATGTAGCCAGCCAGTGTTGTACTCACCCGACTTCTCTAAAGACTTTGTCGTACAAAGTGATGCGTCAGATGTGGGGTTAGGAGCAGTATTGTCCCAGGTCTGGAACGGGGAAGAGCACCCAGTCATTTACCTCAGCAGGAAGTTGAAGTCCCATGAGGTAAATTACGCCACCGTTGAAAAGGAGTGTTTAGCGGTGAAGTGGGCTCTAGATTCCCTTCGGTACTACCTGCTAGGTAGGCACTTTGACATGGTTACGGATCACGCTCCGTTAAAGTGGATGGCTCAAAACAAGGAAACAAATAGAAGAGTGAATAGGTGGTTCCTGGCCCTCCAGGAATTCAACTTCACAGTAAAGCATCGCCCTGGCGTTCAAATGGGGAATGTGGATGCTTTGTCTCGAGTACATGAATGCCTGATTGCTGGTGTTCCAACCCCGAGGTTAAAACAAGAGGGGGGGGTATGTGACAGCAGGAAGGTAAAGTCACCTGGTTGCATCCAGGGGGGTAGATATATTTCGCCCAGATTCAGGCTTTACGCCGACTTATACAACTAGGTGGAGAGTTGTATAAGCCCAGCTGAGGCTAGTGGGCTCATGGATGACTCATACCTCTAGGGAGAGTGTGGGGCGTCGTGCAGACAGGGAGTTGATGAGACCAGCTGAAGCTTGTCAGCTCGTTTAAGGCCTCTATAAGAACTCCCAGATTCATTAGGTGTTAGCTCATGCCTGGACCCAGACCTGTGTGGACTGTCTAGGGAGAGTGAACCCCTGTGCGGTGAGACAAAGCCTGTGTGGCTATTTGCTTGGACATTTAAAACCAGGGACTTAGGGACTAGGACAGCACTAGGCTGATCCCAGTTGTTAGTTAGGAAACCTGTATGTTTAGTCAGAGGTCAAGTTGACCAGGATTTATTTTATTTATGTTTCTTTTGCTTTGCTGTGTTTTGTCACTATAAATAGAAAATAAACCGCACCTTTTTGATTTTGAAAACCACAACCTCCGTTTGCTGGGCCTGTTTTTGTGTGGGGAGCCCATCCCGGGGGTCACACACACCCGCTGCCGAGCTAACCCCCTCACACAACATACAACATAGTAATACATATTGCACAAAATATCTATATAAATACTTTTATTAACATACACCACACTAACCCCCCCCCCCCCCCGAGAAAACACACCAGGTCCTTGATCATGTCCTCTTTAGAAGAGAGAAAGAAGAGAAAAATACAAAAAAAGGAAAAGGCCCACCCACTTACCTACCTATAACAAAAACTCTATTTGTGCAAAACATTATTCAAAGTAAAATTAAGAAGGGGGTTTTGCAGCGCCCTAATACGTGTGTCAAACAACCAACAATACAAAAAAAGTAAATAAAATAAAAAAAAGTGTATAATTTCGAATTACTATTTTCGTGTCCTATTATGTTTAGTGTTTTAATTCAATATAATCTCACTCTACTATTTCATTTTTATATCTCACCACCTTTCATTTCAATCTACCCTTCTTTATGTGATTCCATTACGTGTTTCCCATCCCGTGCCTAAGTTACTATTATAACTTATCCTTCCTTTAATGACATCAATCATATCTCCCCTGTGCATCCCAGAGGAGGAAAAAAGACAAAATAAGTAAACCACAAAAAAAAAACGCACCTCCTCCCAATTTGCCCCCACCAGATGCATCCCACATGATCCATAACGCAGCATTGCCCCCAAAAGAGTTTAATCCACCCCTATTTCTGAGGAGCAATATAGCCATCCTGCCCATGTATCTTTAAATGTATTCTGTTGGTCTTTAACCGTATGTATCCATCTCTCTGCTTCCATTATTTTTTCTACCTCCCCTTTCCAATTCATAAAAGTGGGACATCCAGACTGTTTTCAAAATCTAGGTATCAATATTTGGGCTGCATTTAGCAAATGGGGAGTAACGCTTCTCTTATAAAACCTAGCAGATGATGGCATCCCATGAAAAAGAAAATGTAATGGAGAGAATTCTATAGGTCTAAGTGTCATTTTCTTAATCCAAGGGGCTATCTCCTCCCAGAAAACTTTAATCTTTGGGCAATGCCACCATAAATGCAGAAATGAATCCCTTTGGTTACATCCCCTCCAGCAATTACCATCCGCCGATGGATATATCTGAGCCAATTGAGCCGGTGTATGATACCATCTTGTCAGGAACTTGTAAGACATCTCCTGTATTAGGGAACTTATCGAAGTATGGTGTGTCGCTCCCATCAGCCTTTTAATTTGCTCTGATGTAAAATTATAGCCCAGTTCTCTTTCCCATTCTCGAATGAAATAGGGAGTTGTCATATTTTGGGCGCTCAGAAGCAGCCTATACATTCGAGAAAACATATGACCCGGCTCTGATAAGTTACACCCTATTCCTCAAAAGTAGTAAGCGGGTTCGCTGGCCTGATCTGGAGCTTCCACTTACTGAACAAATATGTCAGTTGACGGTATTTCCATACAGCTATTGGTACTTCCCCCAGTATTCAAACCAAATCCACCAATGGAAGCAATTTACCCTGTGGGGCCACGCCAATATATATTTGATACTGTATACTGTGTGTGTGTATATATATATATATATATATATATATATATATATATGTAGCGCCCTGCTCCTGATGACCAGGTGCTATGTTTAAATTTAGTCGGTGTCTGAGCTGGTAGTTAGCTCAGACTTTGATGATTAAGGCTAAATCAGCCTCTGTTCCGGCTATGGCTGTGCTTGGAGGGATTTCCCATTGTTTTCCTGAAGGTGGCGTTCCTGAAGGTGGCGCTCGGTGGGAGTGGTCTCCCCGCTGGGCATGCTGGGGAAGGGAACTTAAAGCGGTTGTATACCCACTGCAGCTTTTTTTTTTTTCATACCTGAATGGCATAATGAGCTAGTATGCACCGCATACTAGCTCATTATGAAATACTTACCTTAGAACGAGGCATCGGGAACTTACCTGGTCCACGCCGAGGGTGATGTTATCTTGCCTCGGCGTGTCTTCCGGGTATCGCCGCTCCAGCGCTGTGAGTGGCTGTAGCGGCGATGTCGTCACTCCCGCGCATAAAAGTTACAAAATAGGGTATATAACCGCTTTAATGGGCAGACGCCATTTTTCGGGGCTCTTTGCCTCATGGCCCCCCTGGCCCAAGGCAGCATCTCTTCCGGGTAGGCCCAGTTGTCCTGACTGGGGCCTGCACTTTGAAGGTGATCCTGTGCTGTCTGTCCTGCGGGAGGAAGCCACTCAATGGAGAAAAACAGGGGAGGACATGTCCTGGAGAGGACCAAGCGGAAGGCTGGTGTCTCGGGGAAGGCCTGGTGACCTTATTGGAGGATGCACCGTAGCTTATGTTACCTTACAGTGTGCCGGGTCAGCTTAAAGGCTCTAAAACTGTAAGGCTGGATCTCCGGATACTAAATCCTGTGGCAGAGGATTATTAAGCAGCTCATCTTTATCGTCTTAAAGTCTGAGGCAGAGACTGTTGTTTTTCATTTTGTTTGTGCATCATCCCGGTTGCTAGGCTAGTGAGAGGGCATATCCGGGTGGGCAATACCCACTTGAAGGAGAGTGGTGAGTGTGACTTTTTTGTTTCCCCAGTGATCTGCATTGTGTGCCTGAACCTTCCCCTGACCCTCCATCCCTCTACCTGTGCAAGTTTGTGTGAAATAAAGCCTAACGAAAAGGATTTATAACTTGTGTGGACATTGAAGTTTCTATAGACTCTCATCCCCTAGACAACGAATGGTGAGGTAACGTGCAAGGCCCAAATCTAAACCAGCAGCTCCTATGGGGGTAATGCTACATATATATGTATATGTATATATATATATATATATATATATATATATATATATATATATATATATATATATATATATTGTGATAGTGCAGTCATCTGGGTTGGTGTATGTCGCACAGGATTCTCATCTAGGCAGGTTGAAGGGCTCCAAGGTGCTAGTTTAATTTGGAGTTGACTGTTTTCAGTTTCCTCTGTAGTTGGTAAAATCCAATTGAGGACCTGGAGCCTCATAGCGATCTGGGTGGGAGTAAATTTCCAGTCCTGGGACCAGGATTTGGGAAAAGCCCTGATACTGATTGTTCAGGTGTGAGTCAGGACCAGGGTTCTGGGCTCTACCCTCCCAAGGAGTTCAGGTGTGCAAGGGAGAAGCCACAAGAGTGCATATCTGCAAGGTTTAGTCTGACAGAGCAGACAAAGGGCCCAAGCCTGTGGGCTGGAACAGCAAGGAAGCTGTGAAAGAGAGTGCCAGCAGAGGTACAGAGTGTGTAAGGAAAAAAGGGACACTGTTACATGGTCAAGAGGACCAGGCCCAAAGCCTGAGCAGCAGTGCTGACCAGAGAGCCACAATGAATACATCCCACAACAAAAACGAATACATCTAGTATTTTGTATGACCTCCATGATTTGTAAGGACAGCAGCAAGTCTTCAGGCATGGAATGAACAAGTTGGCGACATATTGCAACATCTATCTTTTTTTCAAGAACGACCTCTTTTAGAGCCTGGATGCTGGATGGAGAGTGATGCTCAATTTGTCTCTTCAGAATCCTCCATAGGTGTTCCATTGGGTTCAGAGCAGGAGACATACTTGTCCAATGAATCACTTTCACCCTGTTCTTCTTCAGAAATGCAACAGTGGCCTTAGATGTGTGTTTTGGATCATTATTATGAGCATGACGACCAACGGCACGGAGTGATGGTAGCATCTTCTCTTTCAATATGGAGCAGTACATCTGTGAATTCATGATACCATCAATGAAATGCATCTTCCTAACACCAGCAGTACTCATGCAGCCCCACAGAAGGACACTGCCACCACCATGTTTCACTGTAGGCACCATGCATTTTTCTTTGTACTCCACACCTTTGTGACGCCCATACAGTTTAAAGCCATCAGTTCCAAAAACATTAATCTTGGCCTCATCACTCCAGAGTACAGAGTCCCAGTAGTCTTCTTTTTCAGCATGGGCTCTTGGAAATTCTAGGCAGGCTTTTTTGTTCATGGGCTTTAGGAGAGGCTTCCTTCGTGGACGACACCCACACATGCCATTCCTCTGCAGTGTATGCCGTATTGTGTCACAGGAAACAATCACCCCAGTTTGGCTTTCTACTTCTTTAGCGAACTGCAGTGAACTTGCATGGCAATTTTCTTCAACCTTTCTCATCAGAAGAGGCTCCTGAGGTGTTAACTTCTATGAACAGCCTGGATGTGTCTGTGAGATGGTTGCAGTTCCATCTTTGTTAAATGTTTGAATTACTTTTGCTACAGTATTCTGACTAATAAGTAAAGCTTTGCTGATCTTCTTGTAGCCTTCATGTTTCTTGTGTAAAGAAATTATTTTCTTTCTCAGGCCTCAGACATTTCTCTTCCATGTGGTGCCATTGCTGACAGCATGAAATGGGAAGTGGTTTTCTTTGTTAAGTAACACCCTTTTATAATCAACTGTCTGCTGGACACCTGTTTATTGAATAATTAGACTCACCTGTAGTTGAATTTTTGTTAATCAGGATTTTGTTGTCTAAAATGTAGTTTTGCTCCTAAAGCCCCATACACACGGTCGGACTTCCATCGGACTTTTCCCTGGATTTTTGTCCGAACGGAGTTGGCTCGGGCACACCCATAGCATACACACCACAGGACTTTTCTGCAAACTTTCCCAAAACTTTTTGCAACATCACGTGGTTTTTCTGCTCTTTTCTGCTCTTTACCGCCACCCTTTGGTCAACTTCTGCTATTGTTGGTTGACTTTAACATTAGTTGTTTTGTCCATCGGACAAAAGTCCTATGGTTTTCTGTACACACGGTCGGACTTTGCTCCATCGGACTTTTGTTGGCCAAAAGTTTGTCCGTTTGCAGACCCAACTTTTGTCCGATGAAAACAAAAAAAAACCTCAAAAAGTTTGTCCGATGGAGCGTACACACGGTCGGATTGTTGGTCCAACTTGCTCAAAATGAAGTTTGTTGGCCAAAAGTCCGACCGTGTGTATGGGGCTTAAGACTCACTGGGGTGTATTAATTTTTGCATCATGGTCTTGAATGAATTTGTTCGGAAAAATACTTTTTTAGTGTGCAAATTAACAAATCTTGGTTGCAATCAATGGCCCGCATTTGTGGGAGTCTTTTGTAGTATAGTGTCCCATAGAAAATGGTAATTCTGAAAGGAAAGTAAAGGTTTCCTGCCAAATCTGTAAATCAAACCTATGTGCCGCACTGTACACTGTTATCAAATTTTCTTACTGTGCAATAAATATTACCAGTATATTAAATGCAAAATATTAATCATTAAAGTACATACACTATAACACAAATTCCTTACTGTGCGATAAATAAATCAATTAAGTGACTTGTGCATACTCATAATAAAGTGCTAACGTGCTCGTAATATGAGAACAATAAAGCTTAATCATTAGTGTATAGAATTTCTTGAATATATGATTTAACAATGAAGTCCTTTAAAGATTTCCAATGTATAAATCCTTGTGATAGTGCTCCAAACTTTTCCAACGTGACAGCAAACTCGTTCCAATGAAGTCGTATATCCGTGTGTTCCTCCGCAGCTATTCGAGTTAGCGTTGGAGCTGCTTCCTACACCATCCTGTCCCCTCCCCAACGCATGTCGACACAGGAAATTACGTGTCTTACTCAGGGGGATTGAGTAGTCATGGATATACGGCTTCATTGGTTTTTTAATCTGTCTGATATAGAGTGGTGTGCTGAAGCACCTAGACTATGTGAGTACCCGGAATAATGTTTTTTAAATAAAATTGCTTTAAACGATAAAACACTATCCAGCCTTATCTTTCATTTATGCACTGAGGCTAACTTCATTGAATAACCCAGGATCCCACAGTGCCCATATATTACAGCACCCAGGGGTGGTTCAACTGCGTGATTTGACCAAACTTAAGTGTGCGGTCACACGCCCTGAGGTGAGCAGATTCACACAGGTGGGGGGGTGCACGAGTTTGCTGTCATGTTGGAAAAGTTTGGAGCACTATCACAAGGATTTATATATTGGAAATCTTGAAAGGACTTTATTGTTAAATCATATATTCAAGAAATTCTATACACTAATGTATTGTTCTCATATCACAAGCACGTCAGCACTTCATTAGGAATATTCACAAGTCACTTTATTGATTTATTTATTGCACAGTAAGGAATTTGTGTTATAGTGTATGTACTCTAATGATTACTATGTTGCATTTGATATAATATTTATTGCACAGTAAGAAAATTTGATAACAGTGTACAGCGTGGCACATAGGTTAAATTTACGTACTAGTGAGCACAAACATATGGGAGTGTGATTAGTGCCAGCAGCTGAAATTACTGCACAGAATTAAGATCATTCAGTGACCATCTCCGGTAGCTTGCAAGGCTTCTTTCAAGTTTATTTTCTGACCGATCTGTTGTGGCGTACTCATTTATGCTGAGCACTGTATACATTACGGTCAAAAGTTTTTTTTGTCACCCGGGGTTCTTGTCCAGACAGGTTGAAGGGCTCCAAGGTGCTTGCCCCATACAGAAGAAACTGGATTTTTTTCAGTGGTTGATAAAACACATTTTGGGACCTGGAGTCCGGAGACTTCATAGAATCTTGATGGGGGTGAAGTCTTCTCTCTAATTCTGGGTCCAGGTTTTGCAGACAACCAGCACACTAATTTCACAGGTGTGGGCTCCACCCCAGCAGACAGAGGAGGTCTCTGCCAAGGAGTCAGGAGGTTTACACCCAGGAGACAGGTGGGAGCCAGTGCAGTAAGGAGCTGCTCGGTGTGTGCACATAGCTTTTATGGGAAGCCAAGAGGCTGAGGAACAGTTGTCTTGTGGAACAGCAATGCTGAAAAAAACTTTTAGGGAAACCTACAGTGAGGGAAAAAAAGTATTTGATCCCCTGCAGATTTTGTACATTTTCCCACTTACAAAGAAATGATCAGTCTATAATTTTAATGGTAGGTTTATTTTAACAGTGAGAGACAGAATAACAACAAAAATATCCAGAAAAATGCATTTAAAAAAAGTTATAAATTGATTTGCATTTTAACCACTTCAATACAGGGCTTTTTGTACCTATTCAATACCGGGCCTATTTTGACACTTCTCTCCTACATGTACAAATCATCATTCTTTTGCTAGAAAATTACTCAGAACCCCCAAACATTATATATGTTTTTTTAGCAGACACCCTAGGGAATAAAATGACGGTCATTGCAACATCTTTTCTTGCACAATATTTGCGCAATAATTTTTCAAACGCCTTTTTTAAAAAAAAAAATGGTTTCATGAATTAAAAAATAACAAAACAGTAAAGTTAGCCCAATTTTTTGGGAAAATATGAAAGATAATGTTACGCCGAGTAAATAGATACCTAACATGTCACGCTTTAAAATTGCGCACACTCATGGAATGGCGCCAAACTTCGGTACTTAAAAATCTCCATAGGCGACGCTTTAATTTTTTTTACAGGTTACCAGGTTAGAATTACAGAGGAGGTCTAGTGCTAGAATTGTTGCACGCGCTCTAACGCACGCAGCGATACCTCACATGCGTGGTTTGAACAGCGTTTACATATGTGGGCGACTTACGTGTGCATTCGGTTCTGATCGCGAGCTACCGGGGACAGGGAGTTTTTAATTTTTTTATTTTATTATTTATTTATTTATTTTTACTTATTTATTTATTTTTTTACAATGATGTAACTTTTTTTTTTTTTTGATCACTTTTATTCCTATTACAAGGAATGTAAACATCCCTTGTAATAGGAATGTGTGTGACAGGTTCTCTTTATTGAGAGATGCGGGGTCAATAAGACCCCACATCTCTCCTCCAGGCTGGAAAGCATGAGATCAGTGAAAAAATTTTCACTGATCTCATACTTACAGCCGCAATGATGGCTTTGTTTACATTTGAGACCCGGGCGTGACGTCATCACATCGCGCCCGGGCCTCCGACGATCATAGAGATGACTGGTGACCATCTGGTCACCAGTCATCTCTATGCTCATCATGTGACCCCACCAACGACGCCGGAAGATTCGCTCCGGGTCCCCGATCGCACAGGGGAGCCCGGAGAAGCACCGGATGGCGGCGGGAGGGGGGTGTCCCCTCCCGCCGCCTATAAGAACGATCAAGCGGCGGAACCGCCGCTATGATCGTTCTTATTGTGCACAGAATCGCCGGCACTTCAAAAGGATATCTGAATGATGCCTCTAGCTGCAGGCATCATTCAGATATCCCCCTACAAAGCCGAGGACGTCATATGACGTCCACCCAGGATGGGAGATCCCATCTGTGGACGTCATTTGACTATGGCTGGGTAGGGAAGTGGTTAATGAGTGAAATAAGTATTTGATCCCCTAGCAATCAGCAAGATTACTGGCACCCAGGTGTCTTCTATACAGGTAACAAGCTGAGATTAGGAACACTCTTAAAGGGAATGCTCCTAATCTCAGCTTGTTACCTGTATAAAAGACACCTGTCCACAGAAGCAATCAATCAATCAGATTCCAATCTCTTAATCATGGCCAAGACCAAAGAGCTGTCCAAGGATGTCAGGGACAAGATTGTAGACCTACACAAGGCTGGAATAGGCTACAAGACCATCACCAAGCAGCTTGGTGAAAGGGTGACAACAGTTGGTGAGATTATTCACAAATGGAAGAAACACAAATAACTGTCGTTCTCCCTCGGTCTGGGGCTCCAAGCAAGATCTCACCTTGTAGAGTTTAAATGTTCATGAGAACGGTGAGGAATCAGCCCAGAACTACACGGGAGAATCTTGTCAATGATCTCAAGGAAGCTGGGACCATAGTCACCAAGAAAACAATTGGTAACACACTACGCCGTGAAGGACTGAAATCCTGAAGCGCCCGCAAGGTCCCCCTGCTCAAGAAAGCACATGTACAGGTCCATCTGAAGTTTGCTAATGAAATTCTGAAAGATTCAGAGTAGAACTGGGTGAAAGTGTGGTGATCAGATGAGATCAAAATCAAGCTCTTTCGCATGAACGCAACTCGCTGTGTTTGGAGGAGGAGGAATGATGTCTATGACCCCAAGAACACCATCACCCCTGTCAAACATGGAGGTGGAAACATTATGCTTTGGGGATGTTTTTCTGCTAAGGAAACAGAACAACTTCACTGCATCAAAGGGAGGATGGACAGGGCCATGTACCGTCAAATCTTGAGTGAGGACCTCCTTCCCTCAGCCAAGGCATTAAAAATGAGTTGTGGATGGGTATTCCAGCATGACAATAACCCAAAACACACGGCCAAGGCAACAAAGAAGTGGCTCGAGAAGAAGCACATTAAAGTCCTGGAGTGGCCCAGCCAGTCTCCAGACCTTAATCCCATAGAAAATATGTGGAGGGAGCTGAAGGTTCGAGTTACCAAACTTCAGCCTCAAGACCTTAAAGCAGAGTTCCACCCAAAAGTGGAACTTCTGCTTAAATCACTCCTCGCCCCCTTACATGCCACATTTGGCATGCAATTTTTTTAGGGGGGAGTGGGGGCTTCAGTAGGAGTGGGACTTCCTGTCTCACTTACTCCTTCCGCCCAGGGACCGCTTAGGCGACTCGTCATATCGCCTAAGGTGGTCCCTCCCTGTAGGTGACAGGTCCCAGGCGATCGCCTGTCCACTCAGATTGCGCAGCGCCACTCGCGCATGTGCAGTGAGAGCCCGGCCGTGAAGCCGAAAGCTGTCATGGCCGGATGCCCACAGTTAGAATGGAGGCGCCGGCGGAGAGAGGGGGGAGAGGAGCGAAACTCTATTCAGCCGCGTCGCTGGACAGTGGAACAGGTAAGTGTCTGCTTATTAAAAGCCAGCAGCCACACTTTTTGTAGCTGCTGACTTTTAATAAACATAAAAAAGACTGGAACTCCCCTTTAATGACTTGGAGAGGCTCTGCATAGAGGAGTGGGACAAAATCCCTCCTGAGATGTGTGCAAACCTGGTGGCCAACTACAAGAAACATCTGACCTTTGTGATTGCCAATAAGGGTTTTGCCACCAAGTACTAAGTCATGTTTTTGCAAAGGGGTCAAATAATTATTTCACTCAATAAAATGCAAATCAATTCATAACTTTTTTTAAATGCATTTCACTGGATATTTTTGTTGTTATTCTGTCTCTCACTGTTAAAATAAACCTACCATTAAAATGATAGACCGATCATTTCTTTGTCAGTGGACAAATGTACATAATCAGCAGGGGATCAAATACCTTTTTCCCTCACTGTATGTGACAATTTATTTTTTATTTTTAAAGTGGACAAGCCCTTATAAAGAAGATTTCAGCAAGTTGATGGTTCCTCAATGTCCAATGTCCTAAATTAAATATTTTAATTTAGTTCTGAACATAATATAGAAAATATATTAAAACACTCAACAGCACACTTACACAATGTTAGGCAATGTTGAGCTATCAAGCAAAATCTGAAATTTCACTTCATTTACCTTATTCTGAGTTTCTGTAACCCACTGTAGACTCCTAAAGTGGTACATATGTGTTTGTTGGAGGGTTCACTTCCTGAAGCCCAAGACTTGACAGCAAGTCTGAAAACTAGCAACACAAGCAGTTGCACATTTCTAGTTCTCCACTGCAAGGTTAATTAACATTCTCACGGCAATGGGCATATACATTTACACTTATAAAGCCATATTAAGGTCTTAAATGAGTTAAAGATTCACTACTAAAAGGTTTATAATAAAAAGCGTAGGTGACACCACAAAGCTGTTTTAAGCATTGTTCAAAGATAAAGGAATTCCCCCACATTTTTCATATTTAGTATGTTACTTTCAATCTGACTATTAGTATAAGTTTAAATCTCCAATTCCATTGCAATATAGTTAAGCCTCGTACACACGGCCGGTTTTCTCGTCAAAAAACGACAAGAAAACTGCTGGGAGAGCTTTCTTGCCGAGAAAACCGTCCGTGTGTACGAGGCTTTCAGGTTTCTCGTCAAGAAAACTGCCCAGAATCTCGACGAGAAAAATAGAGAACCTGCTCTCAATTTTCTCGTCGGGATTCTTGTCGGCCTGTTTCCCGATGAGAAACCCGAGCGTGTGTACACTTACTTGTCGCCGTGGAAACCCGCGCATTCTTGAAATGACTTTGACACATGCGCGGTAGCTTCCTAGGCATAGGTAGGGTGTAGCAAGATGGCGGCGACGGCATCGAATGTGACGAGCGCATGCTCGTCGTAGTAGATGACGTCACCGCGTTCATGCCATTCGAAAGAATGGCGGTTCTTTTAAAGTGTACGTGTGTACACTCGGCCGGGACAAGATTCTTGTCAGGAATCTCGTCAGGAAAAACAACGTGTTTTTTCCTGACGAGATTCTCGGCCGTGTGTACTAGTCTTTAGAGTCCAATAAATTGATTTGCCCTGGATACTGCAGAAAATAACAAAAATAATCATCCTATATACTGACAGTCTCCTCAAATTGGAACGCCAATACCAAGCACTGTTTCCTACATTTTGAAGATGGGAAAATTATGAGGAAAATATTGTATCATGTTATTTAAACAGAAGCAGGAAGCTGCACTATGATTCAAGCATCATATCTATTTGTTTAATTATTTATATGGTATACAAATATTATAGTGTTTTAAAGATGACCAAGAGCAAAATCCAAGATTATAATGTTTATGACTACAGCAATGCGGTTACATTTGGTTCAAATGTTTATTCTCAAAGTTGGAAAGCAAACATGTCTCCAGTGATAAAAAATTCACTGTATTCAACCCAATTCTGAATTTTTGATTGCATACATAACCATGCTGCAATATCTAATAAGGCTGTTGTTTAAAAGCTACTTATTACAAACTGTATATAAAAATGATAAACAACAGCACAATAAAAATGCATTGAAGCCTGGGAAAATAAATGTCTAGCTGGGAAGAAATATTTGTGTATTCAAAGAAACATTTTCCATCTGGGTAAAGAAACTCACACAGCTTGCGTTCTCTGACAATGCACTTGTAAAAGGAAAGAGAGAAGTGCATAGCCAATACATGGAGATTCAGATGCATAGATGGAGATTGGAGACGGAACTGTGCTGGGTCTATTGAATATTTATATATAACATTTATTTTTTGCAAGAGGTCCTCGAGTGACCAATAAACATTTTAAAAATATTTACATTCAATCGTGCAGCCATTATAAATTCACAGCAGGATTATTGTATGAGCAACAACAAGCTTCTGTTCAATTTCTTGCGGCAGCCAGCAAGTTTTTTGATACTGAAGTGGTATCCTGATCCTTCTACTGGCTATACTGCCATCTGCAGGCTAAAATGAGAATATAGCCGGGGCAACAAGGCAGCGACATATTCTTGCAAGCTTCTGTGTATTCAGACTGTTCACTTGTCCTGTCTATTTCCTGTATAATCATTTCTAATTTCCTGCTTTAAGGCCCAACTTTGCTTGCATTATGAATTTTTCTAGTTGTATGGATTATCCTTCCGCTTATCTGCCTTCCTACATCTATGTAAACCTGAAGGCCATTATCTGGGAGTTTCAAGGAGCAGAACTCACACCTCCTTGCAGAGTTTTCTGAAGGACTGGCCATTCCTTGACTCTGCATTGCAAGAGAGCCCACACCAACGACTGTTGACACAGGGGGGTTCTTGCTAACCAATGACATATTATGAAAATAATGTATATCAATTTGAGCAAAAAATATAAAAAACACTTACCATGAGCTGGCCTTTGCTATTTTTAGGATCTGAATAAAACGATCCGCAAGAGGCATACAGATGGGACCAAGTAGTAGTTCTAAGTTTGGTTGCATTAATTCTGTCAGTCCTTTCATGAGGCTACCTTCACAGCAGAATACCTTGTTATGTGGCGTGATCATGTAAGGAACAAAGGTGTAGTTAGCAGTGCACATCTGTAAAGAAACCCAAAGGTGTGTAAGTTTTTTTTTTCCTTTATGCAAAAATATGACATATGCATAATAAAACTACTATACAGGAATCCAGGGCGAAACATGGAGCAAAAATCTGCTATTGCCTTTAAACCATGGCAGTCTACATTTAAAGCAAACAGCAATTGAGAAACATAAATTGGCATTGGTATAGGGGACAGTAGGGTAATAATACACAGTGGGTATAGGTTCTAATAAATGCTGGTAGTGTATTAAGAACAACTATATCTGAGTAGCTTTGCTTTAATCTGTGCATACATACAGTCTGTCTGCGTCCTGATACATACATTGGATACGTGTTGACGTGCACTCTGTGGTGTGTAGGGGTCCATGCAGATCCGTGCAGCAGGCTACCTGTCACTGATTTCCACAAGCTGCCTGCACACCCCTGCATGGAATACGTGTGTGTGTGTGTTGAACCTAAGAAAGAAAAGTTAGAAAGTGAGTACCGTATATACTTGAGTATAAACCGAGATTTTCAGCCCTTTTTTTTGGGCTGAAAGTCCCCCCCTCAGCTTATACTCGAGTCAGTGAAATTGAACATTGTAAATTGTACCTGAAAAAAATTGAGAGGCTGCGGCGTCCATCGTTTAAAACTCGCGGTCTCTTCCTGGTCCCTTCCGTGATAGGCGGAACTGTGTCTGCTGAGAATCGCCTATCACGAACGTTCTCTCATCCTCACCCATCCCAGCAGACACTGTGTTCAGTGTTCCGCCAATCACGGACGTCTGCTGGGATGGGTGAGGATGAGAGAACGTTCGTGATAGGCGTTTTCTAAGCAGACACAGTTCCGCCTATCACGGAAGGGACCAGGAAGAGACCGCGAGTTTTAAACGATGGACGCCGCAGCCTCTCAATTTTTTTCAGGTACAATTTACAATGTTCAATTTCAATTTTAGGGGCAAAGTGAGGATGGGCACAGTGAGGTTGGGCACAGTGAGGATGGGCACAGTGAGGATGGGCACAGTAAGGTGGCAATGGGCAGTGACAATTGGCTTAGTGAAGTTGCAATGGACACAGTGAGGCGTGAAAATGGGCATTGTTGACCCTCTTCCACTCACAGTAGCTGCTGCATTCTCACCCTCGGCTTATACTCGAGTCAGTAAGTTTTCCCAGTTTTTTGTGGTAACATTAGGTACCTCGGCTTATACTCGGGTCAGCTTATACTCGAGTATATACGGTAGTTAAAAACATAAAGCCTCGTACACACAATCAGATTTTGGGATGACTGGTCATCCCTTTTTTGTTGCATGCTAGTCTCACTTGGAAAGTGAAGAGATTACTAACCATACGAAAATTCTCGTACGACAGAATACAACTTCGGAAGTGATGTCATGTGTTGAATAGTTTTGTATGTATTCTTTCATTTCTGAGCATGCGTAGTCTTGCTCTTACGATTTTTTTTTAATGAAAACTGTACTAATTATATGAAAATCGGACGTTGTGTTCACATACGATTACAATTTTATAGTCTGCAAATACAGCTTTTGTCTTACGAAAAATTGGAATCGGCTGTCAAAAGCACCGTAGTAATGATAAGCAAATAGGCAGAAATTTTACTTCTGATTTTTGTATCGTGTGTACGGGGCTTAAGTCATTATAGAGGAACACAAACCCTGATATTTATCACTCGGGGCAGACCTAAATCTTGATATATATGATGAAACACACAGCACATACTGACACAGGAGTAAGCAGGTCAAGCTATGAAGCAACAATACACATGTAACCACAGGAATGATAAACAAGATACAGGAAAGACAAATGAGCTACTAAAAATATCAATACATTTCCTGCATAGTCATAGTGGTTATTACGAAGAATAAACCAAGAGGCAGAAAAGAACATAACATGTAAACAAATGGCAATGTAATGCTCAAATAAATAGCTTATTCAACTGATTAGTGCATCAGCAATGAGACAGCACATATTTTAATGTGACACCATCAACAAAATAAGGGAGATACAATGTACAGTAACATAAACAAGGCTCTACTACAGTTACTCTCACGTAGCTGACCTAAAAAAGCATGTTAACTGCTTTACTATGTCATTTAAACCTTATAGAGTGCTTTATGTCTCCAACCACATTTACAATAACTTGGTTCCCCCGAAAACAGTATGGGCCCTTTCACACGGGACGGATCCGTGATGATCCGTCCCGTGAACATCCGCTTGCTCAGCGGGGATCGCCATGTTGATCCCCGCTGAGCCGCCCTGTCATATCTCCGCTCTTCTCCATGTTCATCCGATCCGCTCTGCAGACGGATGGAAAAATAGGATTTTCCTCCGTCTGCAGAATCGGACCATAGCAGAGACGGATAATATCGGGTGTCAGCGGATGTTCATCCGCTGACACCCGCTATCCCATAGGGATGCATGTATGTCCGTATTTCATCCAAAAACAGATGGATGAAATACGGACATACTGTCTGCACGTCTGAAAGGGGCCTATCCTTTGAGGGCTGGTGAAAAAAAAAAGACACAATATTACCAACTAGTTGTTTGCTTATGTAGCGGGTGGTTACATTTAGGGGAGGCATCTGAGTGATAAATGGCTCAAATGCAGTAATTATTAGAGTTCATGGACCAATTCATGCCAGTGGAGGACATCAGGGTGTTCAGTTCCCTGCGGCCTATAGGTGGCGCTGTTGCCAGGGGCCGGGGTTGAACCACCACTGTAAGTCTGTACCCTTTTTGTCCTCTCGCAGCAGTAGTACAGCGGGGCGGGAAACCTTCTGTGCATGCTGGGAGAAGGTATAAAAGGGGCGGACATCTTCCGCTCGGGGTCCACGCCCAGGCACCTTCAGCCTGGGTGTGCGTGCTGGTGGTCTCCGGGCGCCCTCGGCCCGGAGATGGAGCTGTGATTCCACCCCAGACACCTTAGGTCTGGGGTGAGGTACTCTCTGGAGGCCTAGGGCCCAATACCTTCGACTGGGTCCCGCATGGGATGGAGGATTCCTAGGGTGTCCTCCGGTATTGGACACCCGAATCTTGGGCGAGGGGGACCAGGGAAGTGACCTTCCCGGAGATCCAGCACAGCATTGGCTGGTGACGGCGGAGGCCTCTGGTGACCGTCCGGGATGGATGACTCCCCTGACAGGGGCCATATCTCAAGAAAGTAGTCCACATTCTCATGGTCGGTGGCAGCGATCCAACTAAAACCCAGGTCGGTGGCAGAGACCTCAAGTTCTAATTCACCTAGTCGGTGGCAGCGACCACCCTCACGGTCGGTGGCAGCGACCGTACGCCAAGCCTGTTTGCGCATACTGGAACAGGAGAGTAACAAGTTTGTGTTTGTGCCTGGACCTTCCTCACCACCCTGTATGTTCTATGTCTAACCAGTCTGCTCTAAAAGGACTATTTATTGCTCAAACAGAATAAATAAGTGTTGGACTTTCAATGGTGTGGAACTTGGCTTTCTGGGAGTGTAAGGATCATCCTCAAGGGGAGCTTTGGTTTCGGACAGGGGCACAGACCCGAAGATAATTGGTTCTAGCTCACACCTCTACACACTAGGGGACACAAGCTGGTGGTGCGTCACACTCTCCTCCCTGATCCCCCTAGACAGGAGCCATTGACATTGACAGAGAAGGAGAGAGTGAGAGGTGAGGTCGCTACACTTAATGTGGGAGAAAACTCCCAAGTATGACTTTTACCTATAGGTAAGCCTATAATAAGACTTACCTATAGGTAATGTAAAAATCTCCTAACCGTGCATCGATTAGGAGATATTTACCTTAGATGCAGCTGGTGATGTCACCAGGGCATGTGCTTTGAAGGAACGGCATACCCGTGCCGTTCCTCCAGAGCCATGCCATAAACAGCGACACCCGTGCGCATGCTAATGCCATTCAGATAGCCGAAGCCCATAAACCTGCAAAGGAGTCCGGGTGAAAATGGAAGCGCCTTCCGCGGTGAAAGCGCGCCGCTGGAATGCTTCATTTACAGGTAATTCTATCATAATGTGCTAGTATGCAATGCATATTAGCACATTATGACTTAAAGTGTGGTGTACTACTGCTTTAAAGTATAACGAAAGGCAAAACTTTTGTTTTAGTTTTGAATAGAGGAGAGATGGATTAGAACACTTGTCAGATTGTATTGCTGATTGTGCCCCCATTAAGGAGATTCCCCCTCTCTATTTGTGCTGATTACCATTAGCATTGAAAGTAAAAGTAAAAGAAAATCCCAAATTTTGGGTTTTACCCAGAAAAGTAATAGAGGGGAAATCTTGCAATGGGGACACTATTTCTGGTGACCTGGGGGTCCCCAAGGAATTCCCTTGATTTGCAGGGATTTCCTCTTACCTCCTGTTTGGCTATGGGACAGAAAAAGAAGGTAAATATCCCAAAAGGGACAAAGATGGCAAAAATAAATCTGACAGGGGTTTTAACCCTTCCTTGTTCTATCCAAAATGAAACAAAATTGCCTATAGTTCTACTTTAATATGAAGGGAAAATATAAGGGTAAAATCGGACAACTAACAAGGAGGCACAAAACTGTAATGCAACACAGGGGCATAGTGGTTTGCACCTCTGCCTAGCAGCTTTGGAGTATTCAGATAGAATATGGTCAGGACATCATGGAGTTTGCATGTTCTCCCTATGATTGTGTGGGTTCCCTTCATCCATGCCAAAGACAAGTTGGTAGGTTAAAGGGCTGTCTATATTGAATAAACTTCAGGTAGTGCAACGCCTCAAAATCAGGCTGTAGGTGACATCACCAGGAGAGGCGCTCTTTTTGCTTTTTTTACAACAACAGTATTAGCTGTTAGGTTCCTTCCACACTTGCAACGGTCCACCAGCTCAGCGGGAGATCTCTCCGCTGATCTCCGCTGAGCCGGCGGATGACAGGGCCCTCTCTGCTCACTGAGCGGGGAGGGGCTTGTCCAGCGCCGCTGTCTCCTATGGAGAGATCGGACGAAAACAGACATCATGTCCGTTTTCATCAGATCTCACCCGATCCCATCCGCCATCGGATGTCAGCGGACATGTCACTGCTGACATCCGACGCTCCATAGAAAAGCATGGAGCGGCCGTTCAGGTCCGCCGAAAAAACTGACAGGCGGACCTGAACGGTCCGACCGTGTGAAAGGGGCCTTACACTGCAATCCACGGTGAATGGCCAGGACCCTGGTGGTGACTCATTCCTCCAGCATTCCATGTGTGAGGCACTCCACACATACTGTGCACTTTGTGGAAGCACAGAGTGCGGCATCCAGCTGCACTGATGCCAGTGACCTGAGTGAGTTAATGTTTTGATTATCTTGCCAATATTACATGGGTGTTTTATTTGCTGCATTCTTTTCATTTATGTATGGTGCAAAAGCTACCTGAAGTGTATTTATTTTGGTTGTCTGAGTCCTTTGGAGGATGTAGGCCTCATGCACACAGAGCTTATAAGAACGCCACTTATACAGGTGTTTAGCTTTTTTTTTCTTCTCTTCCTGTAAAAGCACCCTATGTTAGCCTATGTGGTCATACATATGTAGCGGGTATGTACTTTCCCGGGTGAAAATTTAACTGGCAGAGACACCAGTGATGTGTGATTCCCTGCAGCCCAGCAGGTGGCGCTGTCGCCATGGGCTGGGGGTTGAGCCATTGCTGTGTGCCGGGCCTCCTTTTTGTCCTCCCTCGGCAGTGGTATGGTGGGACGGGGAACCCGCCGTGCTTGCTGGGAGAGGGTATAAAGGGGCCGGCCATCTTTGTCACGGGGTCGAGTCCCAGGCACCTTCAGCCTGTGGGCGGTGGTTCGGGTCGGTTCTCTAGGCGGCCTAGGCCTAGAGGACAGTCGGAGGTCCTGTTCCATCCCAGGCACCTCTAGCCTGGGGTGAGGTACTCATATGGAGGTCTGGAGCTCAGTGCCCAACACTGTGTTCCGCAAGGGAAGGAGGTCCTAGGGAACCCAGGGATTGGGAACCCGAATCCGGAAGGCGTAATGGACCGGGGGGAGCTCCTCACTCGAAGACCGGGTGCAGCAGATTGCCAGTGACAGGTGAGCTTCCCACCGGAGACCACCTGGAAGGAAATTCCCCCTCGCTCGGAGACCGCAACCCACTTTCAGGGAGGAAAGTGGAGAACCAATTGTGTCTGGGCCTATTCGCATCCACACCTCCTTTTCTGTTCTGTTCTCCAAGGGAGTTCAACTGATTATGCTGTTCATTAAAGAGGAATAAAGGAGTGTTGGACTTTAATCGTGTGGGGCTCTTTTCTGGTGGACATTGTTCAACGTAATCTCACGTGGAGGTCTTAGGTGCACAACACTGACCCGAAGGTATAGAAAGAACTTTGCTTACACCGCACTGACACCTGTGGTGAAGGTCAGGCGTGGTGTCCCCGCTCTCTGCCCTCTGAGGTACCCCTAGACAAGAAGAGAAACGAGCTGATGCAAAGAGGGGAGTGAGGGGGCCACTACACATACATAGGTGTATAAAGACATATTTGAAGAGGAACGTTTACAAGCAGAAAAAAAAAACACCAAAGGTATGTTCTGAGAGGAGCTTTTGAGCAGAAAAAACATGTGTACACACTTCAAAACATGCATAAACACACTAATGTGCACTTATATGTATTCCAATTGCCAGAATAAATTAATATTCTGGCCAGTAGAATTCATATATGTTCAAATGCCATATGCTCATAAACGTGTGAAAATGCATGCATAAACTGCATACATATTATAACATTAGAGGTGTTTTTCTGTCACATTCTGGCAGGAAAAATGCTGTTTGTTTTTATAAGCCTGTGCTTTAGGCCTAATGCCACATACACACACGATTGGAAATTCCGACAAGAAAAGTCCGATGTGAGCTTTTGGTTGAAAATTCCGTCCGTGTGTAGGCTCCATCGGACTTTCTCTGTCTGAATTTCCGCCAACAAAAGATTGAGAGCAGGTTCTCTATTTTTCCGATGGAAAAAGTTCTTATCGGAAAATCCGATCGTCTGTATGCAAGTCCGACGTGCAAGAAAACACGCATGCTCAGAATCAAGCAGAAGAGCCGAACTGCCTATTGAACTTCATTGATCTTGGCTCGTCGTACGTGTTGTACGCAGGGCCGTTTGAAGGGATTTGGGGGCCCCAAGCAGAATCGACAATGAAATTTTCAAATTGAGAAGGGGGGGTGTTATACGGGACATTGACGCTGATAGCGGGAGGAGGGGCAGAGCGGGACATTGTCGCCGATCGAGGGAGGGGGGGCGCCGATAGTGGGACTGCTGTGGGGCCCCAGGACAGCTCGGGGCCCCAAGCAGTTGTTTGGTTTGCCTGTCCTGTTCCGACGGCCCTGGTTGTACGTCACCGCGTTCTTGACGGTTGGAATTTCCGACAGGATTTGTGTGACCGTGTGTATGCAAGCCAAGTTTGAGTGAAATTCCGTCGGAACAACCATCCAAGGTTTTTCCGACGGAAAATCCGATTGGGTGTACGCGGCATAAGGCTTTTTCAGGTCAGCTGCTAGACTTGTGTTCTTCACTCTCCTGTGTTGCACTGATGGACTTGGCTGTTTCCTATCTAAATGGGCCCTATTATGTGTATGTATGCATGCATATGAGGTTGGGACTTTAGATTGTAAGCTTCTTGAGGACAGGGACTGTTGTGAATGTACAATATGTAAGGCATTACATACAAACACAAGAAGAGAGGCGCCTCTAAGAGTAGGCGTTTTATAACACTTTTAATTAGCATATACAATATGCACTCACATTTAGATGTATAAAAGCGAGCATGTAAGTATCCAAATGTAGTCAGGGTGACCGCTTCTGCGACCTGCTTCCTGGATCCACTGCGCTGTGCTGGTAGCACTCCTTTCTCAACAATAGACTATAATAGAGTCTATTGTTGAAAAAGGAGTGCGGCTTGCCTTCCTATCGCAGCGCGCCAACTCAGGAAACGTGTCCATTACCAGGTGACGCCATTTCCCTGCAGCCATCCCTGTTTGCTTCTCAAGCCTCGGTCTGACGCCGAAGTTCCTCACAGACGCCAGCTTCATCTGACAGAGTGATACCAGCACAGCGCAGTGGATCCAGGAAGCAGGTCGCAGAAGCGGTCACGCTGACTACATTTGGATACTTACATGCTCGCTTTTATACATCTAAATGTGAGTGCATATTGTATATGCTAATTAAAAGTGTTATAAAACATCTACTCTTAGAGGCGCCTCTCTTCTTGTGTTTGTTTGCAGTCTGGAATCAGGTTTCTGTTCCCCTATGACGGCAGCCTCTAGAGCCCTTGGACTTTTTGCTCCCATCCCCTCCATACTATAAACCAGGCATGTCCAAAGTCTGGCCCGCGTTCCGGTGTGTTGTGGGATTTACTTGGGATTTACGTATACATTCTAATGTGGCCCCCAAGTATATCTGCGTGTTATTTATTTTTCTTTTTTTGGATTCATCTTCAGCATGACAAATCCCGAGCGCCTCTCTCATTGTTAGGATGAGCGGGGCGTGTAGCAGGGCGTGTGTTCACAAGTCTATTTGCCAAAGCCGCTATGAAGCTGACAGCTGCGCAGAGCCAATCACAGGCACTGTGACATTTCTAGATCTCTGCATCTGCAGAGGCGCATTGCGGGCGGTATAGCCGCAGTTTCCCATTGTTTTCAAAGGGAAGGAGCGGTGAAGGAGCGGTAGACACACCGCTCCTCTGACCGCTCCAAAGAGGCTGCTAGCAGGACTTTTGGAGAGGTCCTGCTAGCGCACCAGTGTGAAAGCCCTCGGGCTAGCGCACCAGTGTGAAAGCCCTCGGGCACTGCTAGCGATCCAGTGTGAAATCCCTCGGGGTTTCACACTGGAGAAACAGCAGCCGCTGTTTAGGGTTTTAGCGCAATAGCGCCTGCAAACGTTTGGACACCCCTGCGGTATAAACTATTTTATATGGGCTCTCAGAGACTATCCCCTGCACAAATACCGAATGCTGCTAACTGGCAAAGGACAGGAGCATTAGCTTTTTGCACATATACCTGTATATTAAGGCATTACATACAGTATATTGGCAGCACTATGTTATTGCAAAAAAAAAAATTGTAGCGTTTTGAAACCTTGAACATATAGAAAAATTTTATGGTAAATCAATGTCACAAAAGTTAAAAAAGTAACATGTATATAAAAACGCAATCTCTGTGAGTCTGTCATTCATTGGTTCTTTTAGTAACGCAAGACTTGTGTGGGATCTCAGGAGAACTCGATCACTCTAATTATATTACACTAGAATAATAGAAACTGTTCAAATTCCAACTTTGATGCTTGTAAATAAAGTTTATTCATTGTTTAGGCTACTTTCACACTGGGGCGAGGGGGCGTTAGCGGCATCTTACCGCTGTTATTGGGGCGCTTTTAACCCTTGCTAGCGGCCGAATAAAGGGTTAAAAGCGCCCGCAAAGCGCCATTGACTTCAATGGCAGGGGCGGTGGAGGAGCGGTGTATACACCGCTCCTCCAATGCCTGAAAGATGCTGCTTGCAGGACTTTTTCTAACTTTCTGCAAGCGCACCGCCCCAGTGTGAAAGCACTGGGGCTGCCGGGGAAGCGTTCTACAGGCGCTTTAAAGGAGCTATTTTTAGCCCAAAAGTGCCTGAAAAACGCACCAGTGTGAAAGTGGCCGTAGCTATGGAGAAATACTTATTCAAGTCTGGAAGTCTGAAAGAGAAACTGTTAAATAAAAAGCAAGGAAGCAAGTGAAAGTACAAAGAAGAAAATTGTTTCAATCTGATTTGCTCTCGAAAGCAGACACATCCTTCACATTAATTTTAAAATTAAATATATATGTAAAAAGAATTAAGTTCTTCACCACAAAAATTGTTAAATCTTTTCAGGTGTGCCGTGAAAATTTTTAGATCTTTTTTGTGCGCCGCAAGACATAAAAGTTTGAGAAACACTGGCATATTGGTTAGACAATTTGCTGTAGTTTTAACATGGAAACAAAAGAAAACATACTCACATTATTCTTTTGGCATACAATTTCCTAAAAGAAAAAAAATATATATTAGAATAGAGTTACATAGTTAGTCAGGTTAAGAAAAGACACAAGTCCATTCTAGTTCAACCACTAAAAACGGGAAAACAAAACAAAAAAATAAAATAAAATAAAAAATGTACAATCCTATATACACAATCCTATACCCACAGTTGATCCAGAGGAAGGCAAAAAAAAAAAGAAAGAAACCAGCAAAGCATGATCCAATTTGCTCCAGCAGGGGAAAAAAAATCTTTCTGATCCCACAAGAGACAATCGGATATTCCCTGGATCAAATTTACCTATAAATAATAGTATTCATATCTTATATGTATGTAGCGGGTATGTACTTTCCCGGGTGTAATTTGAATTTGGCAGAGACATCAGTGATGTGTAATTCCCTGCAGCCCAGTGGGTGGCGCTGTCGCCCTGGGCTGGGGTTGAATCATTGCTGTGTGCCGTCCTCCTTTTTGTCCTCCCTCGGCAGTGGTATGGTGGGGTGGGGAACCCGCCGTGCTTGCTGGGAGAGGGTATAAAGGGGGCCGTCCATCTTTGTCACGGGGTGGACGTCCCTGGCACCTTCAGCTTGCGGACGGTGGGTCGTGTCGCTCCTCTGGGTGGCTTAGGCCTAGAGGACAGCGGAGGTCGAATTCCATCCCAGGCACCTTTAGCCTGGGGTGAGGTACTTGGATGGAGGTCCAGAGCTCAGTGCCCAACACTGAGTTCCGCGAGGGAAGGAGATCCTAGGGTGCCCAGGGATTGGGTACCCGAATCCGGAAGGCGCCATGGACCGGGGGGAGCTCCACATTTGAAGACCCGGTGCAGCATATTGCCGGTGACAAGTGAGTCTCTCGTCGGAGACAGCCTGGAAGGAAATCTACCCTCGTGCGGAGACCAGGACACACTTCTAGGAAGGGAAGTGGCAGCTTACATTGTGTCTGGGCCTGTTCGCATCCACACCTCCTTTTCTGTTCTGTTCTATCAAGGGAGTTCAACTGTTTGTGCTCAGACAAGAAGAATAAAGGAGTGTTGAACTTTAATGGTGTGGAGCTCATTTTCTGACAGACATTGTTCAAGGTGACTCTTGGAGGGAGGATCCAGGTGCACAACACTGACCCGAAGGTAATACTGAACTGTAGCTTTTACCGCACTAACATCTGTGGCTTTTACCGCACTAACATCTACAGCTAGGCGTAGTGTCCCCGCTCCCTCCCCTCTAAGATACCCCTAGACAAGAGAAAGACGAGACCAAGAGGGGAGTGTGAGGAGCAGCCGCTACACATGGGGGCTCGTCCGGGATAGTGTTTCTGCACCACAGTATCGAACGTGTCTGTTCATTGTGCATCCCTGCTCAAAGTCGTGGACATGACCCAAAGAAGGGAAAGGCCCGCGCAGAAGAGTGGAAAGAGGGGGAAGTTCAGCCGTGTGAAGTACTACATGTGGGGGCTTCTATTGCACTGCGCCACCAGGCACACCCCCACGCTTAGTTCGTGGGCGTGACTCAGAAACAGAAAAGAAGAACAGCCCGCGAACTGGAGCAAAGGGGAGGAGTACAATACGTGTGAAGGACTACACGTGGGACGTTGGCGCAAAAAAACTTTGCAGTGTGCGATGGATCAGCAACAGGTCGCCATGTTCGGACACACCTCGTGGATTCCAGTTCATCCTTCCACCACGACTTTGACCGCTGCTGCTCCAGTAACGGATACGGGGATCCGACTAAAGCCAAGGGGTCGATTCGCCCTGTACTCGTGCTTGGACGTTGAGGCCCTGGGTGTGATTTGTCCCAGGTGTTCGGGACTGGGGTGCCAGTTGAAGCTGTTCGGACGCTGTGAGGCCTGTGGGGAGTTCCTGTTCGAAGTGGATCCGGTGGTGGAGAGGCCGAGAACCATTTACCCCGACTGGGCTTCTGGCAACACCACTCAAAGAGGAGGAATCACTGCTGTGAGAGTCACCCCTACGCACACTGCAACGACCGCGGAGGAGGTCGTAAAACCCCAAACGGGATAAATCTGAGGATGCTGACTCGGTCACCACTGTCTCGCAGCGTCCGCCACCGAAGAGGAAGACCGGCATGGTAGCCCTGACCAGAGGTTGTGGTGGACCATCTCGCCCACTTATGCCCGGCCTGGATGAATCCATCGACCAGAGTTCCGGACATCCTGCTTCAAGTAAAGGCCGAGGTAAGCCAGGCGGGGAGACTTGGTGTGCGGGCGGAGGTGTCAGGAAGTCATGGCCTAGCAAATCCGCGGGAGGTGGTGGCTCCGTTTCTACAACCGGCTACATACCCGCGGAGGAGTGTGACACCTCCGACCTGGAGTCGCTCTCGGACATGGGAGACGACGTGGCAATAGACGATTTGTTTGCTGAGAAGGGCTGGGACAAAGTACCTCTCGCTTCATCTCGGAGGATCAGAGATCCACCCATGTCTACAGGGGAAAGCACACCCCGGGTGGAGGCATCAGCGCCTGAAGAGAGGTCCCGTCCCCAGTCTGCTACTACATCCCCGGTGCCATCTGTACCGAAGGCCGGGGAAAAGAGACTGTTGCTGCGGGCCCCTATGCCCCGATCAGATGTGATTAAGGTCCCTCGCCACCCGGACTCGATAGTGTTGCCTGGCGAAGGGGACAAAGCTACCATGCCTCCTCTGGCAAGATTACAACGCCTATTTGGGCAGAAGGTTGCTGCGGAGTACGGATGGGAGTATCCATACTTATCGAAGGACTTACTCTACGAGGTGGAAGTGTGTCGGGAGCGCTGGTACAATGACTTTGTGTGGACCCACATTCAGGTTCCCCACGCCCGCAGGTACCTGGCATGCTCTCCGAAGGCCTCCCAGCGATTCAAAGACTGCAAGGCAGAATGGATGTTAGGACGGCACATCCATGCAGATAAAGTGTTGATCCGAAGAAAGGAAGGAGAAGATGTGGAGTATCATCTGGAGACCATGGATCAACACTTGAAACCACTTGTTCTGCTGCATCCCCGTTTTTACCTGTAGGAGAAAAGAGACTCCGTTCTTATCATGCTGCTGAACTTTCTGGGGCCCGTTGCTTTGTACCCCGAGGAATGAAGAACTGTTCCTGTTCGTTCTTCACTTTTCCAGCAAAGAGAATACTGACTCTGGGGTAGATAGGGCTGAAAGAAAAGAGGAAAGTTCCACGGGTGCAGTTACCGCGATGCTGTCACCAGGTGGCAGTGTTGCGCAACGTTTAAACACTTGTCACACACTCACTTGGAGAAAAGGGATTTCTTCCCGGAGAAGTCTCTTTTCCATTACACGAATACAGGTGTCAGGGTTATGTGTGTTAATCCTTTCTTTTCCCTCTGCAGGAGAACATCCCATCAAGTTTACTGAGAATGGGGTGGGTCTTAGTCAGGATGGGTGGGAAAGTCAAATGTGAATATGTGATTCAAAGTTATGGATCAATACTGTTGTTTCTCTTCTGTCTTTATTCCCTTTCTTTACAGGGCTCAGACACAATGTTTTAACAGGATAGTTTACAAAGTTTTTTTTTTTTTTGTGTATCCAATTGTTAGTCTGCCTCTGGACTGAATCATGTCAGCTGTTTAGGGCATGGTTTACTCCAGACACTGGGGGCCAGTGTCAAAGGACCGAGGGGAGAGTGTAGCGGGTATATACTTTCCCGGGTGTAATTTGAATTTGGCAGAGACATCAGTAATGTGTAATTCCCTGCAGCCCAGTGGGTGGCGCTGTCGCCCTGGGCTGGGGTTGAATCATTGCTGTGTGCCGTCCTCCTTTTTGTCCTCCCTCGGCAGCAGTATGGTGGGGCAGGGAACCCGCCGTGCTTGCTGGGAGAGGGTATAAAGGGGGCCGGCCATCTTTGTCACGGGGTGGACGTCCCAGGCACCTTCAGCTTGCGGACGGTGGGCTGTGTCGCTCCTCTGGGTGGCTTAGGCCTAGAGGACAGCGGAGGTCGAGTTCCATCCCAGGCACCTTTAGCCTGGGGTGAGGTACTTGGATGGAGGTCCGGAGCTCAGTGCCCAACACTGAGTTCCGCGAAGGAAGGAGATCCTAGGGTTCCCAGGGATTGGGTACCTGAATCCAGAAGGCGCAATGAACCGGGGGGAGCTCCTCATTTGAAGACCTGGCGCAGCATATTGCCGGTGACAAGTGAGTCTCTCGTCGGAGACCGCCTGGAAGGAAATCTACCCTCGTGCGGAGACCAGGACACACTTCTAGGAAGGGAAGTGGCAGCTTACATTGTGTCTGGGCCTGTTCGCATCCACACCTCCTTTTCTGTTCTGTTCTATCAAGGGAGTTCAACTGTTTGTGTTCAGACAGAAGAATAAAGGAGTGTTGAACTTTAATGGTGTGGAGCTCATTTTCTGACAGACATGGTTCGCGGTGACTCTTGGAGGGAGGATCCAGGTGCACAACACTGACCCGAAGGTAATACTGAACTGTTGCTTATACGGCACTACCATCTGTGGTGGAAGCTAGGCGTAGTGTCCCCGCTCCCTCCCCTCTAAGATACCCCTAGACAAGAGAAAGACGAGACCAAGAGGGGAGTGTGAGGAGCAGCCGCTACATGTACATTTAGGAAAGAATCCAGGCTTTTTTTTAAAAACAATATACTGAGCTGGATAGAATCACCTCCAATGCCGCGTACACACGATCGGCATTCCGACAACAAAACCGTGGGGTTTTTTTCCGACGGATGTTGGCTCAAACTTGTCACACGGTCACACAAATGTTGCTTGGAAATTCCGATCGCCAAGAACGCGGTGACGTACAACACTACAACGAGCCGAGAAAAATTAAGTTCAATGATTCCGAGCATGCGTAGGATTTTTGTGCGTCGGAGTTGAATACACACGATCGGAATTTCCATCAAGAAATTTTGTTGTCGGAAAAATTGAGATCCAGCTCTCAAACATTTGTTGTTGGAAATTCCGACAGCAAATGTCCGATGGAGCCTACACACGGTCGGAATATCCGAACAAAAGCTCACATCGAACATTTTTTGTCGAAAATTCCGATCGTGTGTACGCGGCATTAGGGGAGTTTATTTCACATTTTCACAGCTTTTACTGTGACAAAGCCTTTCTGTATTTGGAGATTAAATCTCCTTTTTTCTTTGCAGAAGTTTAAAATGGCAAACTGACAATTCCATGAGCACCCTTAGACAGCTCACTCTTTGTATGGAGCATGGTTTGTAACATTTAAGTAAGGATCACAGAAGCATCTCTGTCAAATATACTGAAATTGTAGTCCATTCCACTTTACGCATAACTCTTTCAAAAAATCTTGAACCATGTACACATGTTTTACAGGTAACTAATGCCCGCTGTGCATTTGTCCAGCTCCACTGAATGCCTTTTCTCGTGGCAGGAGAAAAGCAGCTTAAAATACGCACCTAAAGTCACATTCAGGTGCGCCAAGCGTTTGGGCGTTCATTCATTCCACTGGCCAGAATATTGAAACATAGAAATGTGACGGCAGAGAAAAGAACTAGTGGTTAATTGAGTCTGCCCATTTACTGCAGATACAAAGCTATGAGGCTGTAGGTACAGGAATGCATAGAATCACTCATATGCCAGAAAGAACACTGCTCTTTTCAGGAAAGATTCAAGACAAAAGGTTAGTTTTTAACCACTTCAGCCCCGGACCATTTTGCAGCTAAAGGACCAGGCCCCTTTTTGCGTTTCGGCACTGCGTTGCTTTAACTGACAATTGCGCGGTCGTGCGACGTGGCTCAAAAACAAAATTGGCGTCCTTTTTTTCCCACAAATAGAGCTTTCTTTTGGTGGTATTTGATCACCTCTGCGGTTTTAATTTTTTGCGCTATAAACAAAAATAGAGCGTCAATTTAGAAAAAAATTCAATATTTTTTACTTTTTGCTATAATAGATATCCCCAAAAAATATATATATAAAAAATTTTTTTTTTCCTCAGTTTAGGCCGATACGTATTCTTCTCCATATTTTTGGTAGAAAAAAAAAATTGCAATAAGTGTTTATTGATTGGTTTGCGCAAGAAGTTATAGCATCTACAAAAGAGGGGATAGTTTTATGGTATTTTTATTAATATATTTTTTTTAACTAGTAATGGCGGTGATCAGCAATTTTTATCGGGACTGCGACATTATGGCAGACACATCGGACACTTTTGGCCCATTTTTGGGACCATTGTAATTTTTACAGCGAACAGTGTTATAAAAATGCAATGATTACTGTGAAAATGACTCTGGCAGTGAAGGGGTTAACCACTACGTGGCGCTGTATGGGTTAAGTGTTCCCTATTGAGTGTTTCTTACTGTAGGGGGGATGGGCTGTGTGTCACATGACACTGATCTTCACTCCGAGTACACGGAGCGGAGATCCGTGTCATTGTCACTAGGCAGAGCGGGGAGATGCTTGTTTACATACCTCCGCTCTATACCTCCGCGGTCCGACTCACGGGGAAGGCGGCAGGGTCGTGAGGGCGCCGCTGGCGCGCGCGTGACCACACGGCAGGCAATTAAAGGGCAATGTACAGGTACGTGATTATGCCTGTCCGTGCCATTCTGCCGACGTAAATCTACATGGGCTGGTAATTAAGTGGTTAAGATCACTGTCTAGGTACAAATAACATTTCTAGATGTTCCCTCTAACACTGCAAATTTTTAATTCTTGAGTTCAGATCCACAATGGAATATTTATTCAGTATGGTTTCCCTTTAGTTAAATTAGATTGATCAAGTTTAAAAAAAAGTGTCTCATATTGAAATGCCTTTATGGTTTAAATTTAGGGATATTACTACAAACCGTGGGACTCCACGGCAAAATGTGTATGTCACCGCTCTATCCCTTCCTGATGACAGTAGTGTTTATATGCTATAGGTTATGACATACTGCTGTTTGGATTATTTCATAAATGGGTTTTTATACCCATGGATGGAGTTCATCCTACTGACAATTCTACAAAGTTAGTAATAGCAAAAGAAAAAAATTCTACAGAAGGAGAGGATCCTTCTTTTTTTCCAAAAGTCCTCCATAGCCACTAGAGTTCAAGAGACCTGTTACAAGATTTTGACCAGATGGTACAGAGTGCCTATTGCTTTGCAACGATTTTTCCCTTAGGTCCCCAGCTTATGTTGGCGATGTGGCAATGCTGAGGGAACGATGCTGCACATCTTCTGGGATTGTCCCAAGCTTGAGCCCTTTTGGCACGAGGTGACCTGCACAATCAAACACCTGACAAATGTTGATCTAGAAGGGAACCCTGCGGTTTGCCTGCTTCATCTTTCAAAGAGACTGATTAAAAAATACAAGGCCTCTCTTACAATCCAGTTGCTTAATGCGACCAAGGCATGCATCCCCCTCTGTTGGAGATTGGAGAACCCCCCATCCATATCCCTGTAATTTGCTAAAGTCAACAAACTGAGAGATATGGAGGACCACACCGCTACCTTGCACAAATGGGAAGAGACCTTCTGTGAGACCTGGAGACCTTGGAACCATTTTATATACACAGATTCGGGAGATGGCGCAATCAGGCTGACCTTCTGGGATAAGTCCTATTCCCTCGGCGAGAGGTCCTACCTGTAGACTTTCTTTCTTTTTCTATTGCTCCCTCTTCTTTCGTACTCTGGGGATGCCTGATCCCCAAACCCTCTTCTCCTCTGGTAACCCCCCCCCCACCACATATCCTTGGCTCAGTAATGGGCTATATTATCCAAACATGGTGCGCATCCTTTCTTACATCACACTCACCTCATTGTCCCATTTTCGGGCTAAGCGGGCCATCGGGATGCAATGTCTCCTGATATATTGTAAAAATTCTATTTTATTTTATTACACATTATTTAATATACTGTTTTGTTGTCTATGACTCTATGTCTTGGTCTTCCCTGTAGTTGCCTGTCTGTCTTCCCAGCTCTGCACACAGATAATTATCTCCAAAACTGTAATGTTCTTTCATGCCCACCCGCAATGTGCAGAGCTGTGTTTGTTGTTATATAACTTGGACTGTGTGACCCTTGTTTGCTACTTGATTCTGTTATCTGTCACTAGTGCAAACCTTGACTGTTAAACGCAGATTTCTTTGGAAAATAAAGGAATTACAAAAAAAAATTAAAAAAATTCTATATGTAAAGTAAAAAGTATTGGCTACCATGATGGTTTAGTTTTGAGGTCACATGACTTACCTTGAGTGACTGAAGAGATTCAGAGTTTGTGTCGCAGTAGAGGATGATATTATTAGCCATGCTAAAGCTTTCTCTAACGCCCAGGTGATAGAAAAGGGAAGGCTGCCGAAAGGCATCAGTCATTTCTACGACCGCAATATCTGCATGAAAGAGGAAAAGAAAAGTCAGCACTTTAACTTGCCAAATATAGGAAAATATTTTAGTCTATAACCGTATTTACATAGAAAGGGGGTGTCCCTTTTTCAGATACAAATTCCAGGAAGTTGGTTTGTGGCAATAGCCAATGTTGAATAAAAGAAGCAAAAAAACTAAAAAACAATGTTTCCCATAACTGTCCATTGTCATCTCATCATAAATGAGTAAAAAAAAACATTGCGGTCTACTTCACAGAAAGTAAGCTGCTAATAAGGCATTAATGAAGCCGCGTGATTCAGTATTATAACATATCGTAATATCCTAATAATGCATGCTTTAGGTATCAGGATTTAAGTGCTGTATTATCAAGGCACTATAAGTGTTGAGTATAGGGAATTATCCCCAATGCTATAAAGAAATGTCATCAGGTGCATCAAGATATAGAGAAGACACATGAAAAAAAAAATGTATTCAAATAATGCATGCTGATGTTAATAATAATTAGTATCAATAGGAGAAATCACAGCGGTGTGTGACTATGACTTTTACAGGCATACCCCACTTTTAAGTACACAATGGGGTTTATTTACTAAAGCTAGAAAGTGCGAAATCAAGCTCACTTCTGCATAGAAACCATTAAGCTTCTAACCACAGCTTGTTCAATTAAGCTATGGTAATAAAACCTTGAAGCTCATTGGTTTCTATGCAAAAGTGAGCCTCATTTTGCGCTTTCCAGCTTTAGTAAATAAATCCCATTGTGTACTTAAAAGTGGGGTATTCCTGTACTGTTCACAGAATATTTCTGCCACGCAGGTAGCCGCTGGCAGTAATCGCATGCAGAAAATTTAGACAGGCTGGATGCACCCAAGTCAATCGATGGATCGACTTGGGTTAAATCAGCCTGCTTATACATGGATCAAATTTTGGTCGGTGCCTGCAGAACTGGCCGAATTTCGATTCATGTATTGCCGGTTTAACATGGGATTTGCTCCCATTTTCTTTTGCTTCTCCAGGACAGGAAGTGAATGTAAATGTCCCCAGAGAAACACAAACAGCAAACAATAACCTAATAGGATCTTTAATTCTTTTCTACTTAAAACTAAGAAAAGTCTGGCTTTTACAGTACTTTAAAATCATTAAAATAATAATGTATGATTACTACAAAAGAACACAAATACCACAAAGCTTTGAAAAAAAAGTTGATTTTTCTATAAAAAGCCAGTATTTATTTAACACATGCACATACTGTAATATACTGGTTGAACATAAAAGTAAAAGCTCAAGAATCTAACCCATAACTTTCCTAACATAGCCCACTGTAGTTTCTAAATAGTGTGAAGTTCAAAAACAAAGCTGTATTGAGGAAAAGATGTGACAGAGCTGCACAGAAAGCCCCACTCCAATAAAAGAACAGTTTGAAATACAATTTCCTGCCAAGTCAGAAAAATGATACAAAAAAAGTTCCTTTGTTAGCAAAATTTTGCAGCTGGTAATTGAATAAGAATGAAAGCCTCATTTAACTCAAGTTCACAATTAAAGGGAATCTGTACTGGAGCAAATTACCTTTGTAAGAAACCTTTGATTAAAAATACTTTTTCTCTGACCCTAATGCCGCGTACACGCGACCGTTTTTAATGTCATTGAAAAAAACTGCATTCTTCTCGACGTGATTCTTCTCAAGCCTGCCTTGCCTACACACTATCGTGGAAAAAAATGCTCGAGTAAAGCGCAGTGACATACAACATGTACGACGGCACTATAAAGGGGAAGTTCCATTTGGATGGCGCCACCCTTCATGTTAGTAAAGTTTGTTGAGCGACGATTCACGCTTTTCAGCCTCGTGCTTTTCAGTCTGTTACAGCGTGATGAATGTGCTATCTCCATTACGAACGCTAGTTTTACCAGAACGAGCGCTCCCGTCTCATGCCATGTACACACGATCAATTTTTTTGACGGTGAAAACACTGTCGAGAAAATCGACGTGAAAAACGAGGAACAGCTTGTTCCCCTACACACGGCCGTTTTAAATGACATTTTTTTTCTTGGTCGAAAAAAACGACTGTGTGTAGGCTCCCCGGCAGTGTTTCCCTATGGGAAAACTGCCGCGGAAAAAAATGACAGGAATCACGACGAGAAAAATTAGAGCATGTTCTAATTTTTCTCGTCGTGATTAATGCCGTTTTTCCCGTCGGGAAAAATTACAAAAAGCCCACACACGGTCGTTTTTCTCGTCCAAAAGAAAAAATGTAATTTTTCCCGACGGGAAAAATGATCGTGTGTACGCGGCATAATACTTGATTCTGAGCAATGCACATTTTTTTTTAAAGCCCACCCACGCCCGTTTTTCATAACGAGAAAAACTACGATGTAAAAAACGACGTAAAAAATTAGAGCATGTTCCAATTTTTTCATGCCCGTTTTTCACGTAGTGAAAAATGCTCTGAAGCCCACACACGATCATTTTTAATGACCATTTTAAAAAATGAAATTTTTCTCGTCATTAAAAACGGTCGTGTGTAGGCGGCATTCGGCTGCCTACTAATTCCAGGGCGGATTCTGCTTCCCTGCCATTTAACTAGTTTGTGGCTCATAAGATAAAGAATGGAAGTTTTTTTTATATAAAGGGAGCAATGAACACTGACACGGGACCTACCCCCATACCCCCCCCCCCCCCAAATAAACATCCATGGATGTTGCTGAGAGTGGTCATAGACAGATCTCTCAAACGGAACAGTATAGTGAAAGCTCTGGTTGTATGGTAGACCTCTCAGGGGAAGTTCTCGCTGTTTCCTCCCTTATTCAGCCAATATTTGTGTGTCAGAAATTACTAACACATAATTATTACAGCTTTTGACACTTAAAAAGTGCTGAGAAGCTTAACCACTATTCGACCTAGCAATTGCATGTGATAATCAGATATGTACCTGATAATACTTTCCCTGCTCACCCTAGATTACCGTATTTATCGGCGTATAACACGCACCCTAACTTTAAGGGAAGTTTCAGGGAAAAAACGTTCCACAGCCCCCTGCGTATAACACGCAGGCACAGTTTACCCTCTATTTTCAGAGTAAAAAAGTGAGTGTTATACGCCAATAAATACAGTATTTAGATTATAAAGACATATTTTCTAAATTGTAACACTTTATACAGATTTAAAAACTATCATAATAAATGGGTCTATAGTTATGCTAATTGTTTCAACAGAGGTATAGCAGAATTTAGTTTTTTTTTATAGCAAAAAACAAATAAACAAACAAAAAAAACATCGGGTATATTAGTGTTTAACATGGTCTGAAGTGTGTATTTTTGCAGATACTAAAGTAAGACAACCACCACATGTCCTATTTTCTGTCTTGCATGCATTGAGGCCTCTCCAAGGAAATGCTCCACATCACTTAAAGCGGAGTTCCACCCTTTTTTTATGTTTATTAAAAGTCAGCAGCTACAAAAAGTGTAGCTGCTGGCTTTTAATAAACATACACTTACCTGCTCCACTGTCCAGCGCCGCGCCGCCCGGAGCTCCGCTCCTCTCCCCCCTCCTCCGCCGGCGCGTCCATTCACAGTATGGGCACCCGGCCGTGACAGCTTTCGGCTTCACGGCCGGGCACTCACTGCGCAGCACTCTGTGAGTGGACAGGCGATCGCCTGGGACCTGTCACGTCCCAGGTGATCGCCTACAGGGAGGAGCCGCCACAAGGCGATATGACGTATCGCCTAGGCGGCTCCAGGGCGGAAGGAGGAAGTGGGACAGGAAGTCCCACTCCTACTGAAGCCCCCACTCCCCCCCCAAAAAAATTACATGCCAAATGTGGCATGTAAGGGGGTGAGGAGTGGAATAAAAAAAAGTAAAAAAATTGGGTGGAACTCCACTTTAAATACAGCAATGTCTTCCTGTGCTTTTTTACACACCAGTGATTGTAGCATCGACTAGTCATTTTTATCTATAAGAGGGGTTCTGTGGTCACAGAATATACTTTCATTTTTTTTAACATCAGCATTGTAATATTAATACAAACAATAGTTTCCAATATAAGATTACTTGAAAACTCTCCTTTCAAGTTGTGAGTTCTGCCTGTCTGCTTGTCATCTCTTTCCACAACTTTCTGGATTCCCTGCATGCTTTGCAGCTTCTCTCTTCTGCTGTTTACTTTAAATTTCTAAGAACTACATACCCCATGGTACCTTGCTGCCGGTGTTCCGTCAGATTAGGTGACCTGTCAGAATTGGTAACCAAAGTGACATTCCGTCACCGCCATCTTGCCACACCCCGCACTCCTCCATCGTAATGATACACCGAGAAGGGGACAAGTGGACATCTTGTTACACCCACCGGAGTTTTGCATGTCACAGCTATTTTTAACACAAAACGGAATTTATATGCTTAAATACAGTATTTGGAAATCCCATGGACTATTTACATGTTGAATTTTAAAATCAGAGGTGTTCTGTCCCATTAGTAAACCTGTGAGGTCAGCAGATTTGCCGCTGCTTTTAAATTTTAACATCTAAACAGTCCGTCGGATTTCCAAATACTGTATTTAACCGCTTAACGACCGCCCACTGTATATATACGTCGGCAGAATGGCACGGACAGGCATAATCACGTACCTGTACGTGGCCCTTAAATGCCTGCCGTGTGGTCACACTCGCGACCCTGCCACCTTCCCCGTGGGTCGGACCGTAGGTCCCGTGGACTCGATCGCCGCGGGCATCCCCATGATCGTCTCACGGAGGTATAGAGCAGGGAGACGCTTGTGTAAACAAGCATCTCCCCGCTCTGACTAGTGACAATGACACTGATCTCGGCTCCGTGTACTCGGAGCGAAGATCAGTGTCATGTGACACAGAGCCCAACCCCCCCTCAGTTAGAAACACAATGCAGGGAGCACTTAACCCCTACAGCGCAACCTAGTGGTTAACCCATTCACTGCCAGTGTCATTTTCACAGTAACCAGTGCATTTTTATAGCATTGATCGCTGTGAAAATGACACTGGTCCCAAAAATGTGTCAAAAGTGTCCGATGTGTCCGCCATAATGTCGCAGTCACAAAAAAAATCACTGATCGCTGCCAATTCTAGTAAAAAAAAAAAAAAATTAATAAAAATGCCATAAAACTATCCCCTAGTTTGTAAACGCTATAACTTTTGCGCAAACCAATCAATAAACGCTGATTGCAATTTTTTTTACCAAAAGTATGTAGAAGAATACGTATCAGCCTAAACTGAGGGAAAAAAATGTTTTTTTATATATTTTTTTGGGGATATTTATTATAGCAAAAAGTAAAAAATATAGATTTTTTTTCAAAATGGTCGCTCTATTTTTGTTTATAGCGCAAAAAATAAAAAACGCTGAGGTGATCAAATACCACCAAAATAAAGCTCTATTTGTGGCAAAAAAAGGACGTCAATTTTGTTTGGGAGCCACGTCGCACAACCACGCAATTGTCAGTTAAATGCAAAACAATGTGGGTGTAACAAGATGTCCGCTTGCCCCCTTCTCTTTGCATGATTACAATGGAGGAGTGCGGGGTGTAGCAAGATGGCAGCGACGGAACGTCACTTCTGTTACCAATTCTGACGGGTTGCCATATCTGACAGAACACCTGTAAGCAGTGATTTCTGTACTGACTCGGCCTCCTGAAACTACAGATACTCCTCTCAGCACCTACAAACTTCAAGACCACTTATATTAATAGGAGTAGGCTAGAAAGAATTGAAACACAATGTGGAAATTAATATATGATTTTACTTTCTGACCATAGATAGACTTTAACCTTTCATTAGAGCAGAAGTACAGCGGCTCGGCATAGGAGCCAGAAGCTAGCAGCAATTCTAGCTTCCATGGGAATCCCGCAGGTATGGCACATACATAATTACATTTGTTGCATTGATTCAAGCTGGACTGGGTAAAATTGCCATACCTGGAATTTAGGGTTTAACTACTTCCCGCCTGTAGGACGTACCCGTACGTCTATAAGTCGAAGTGGTTATACCAAGGTCATGATTGCAGCTGCAGTGTTTTCAGCAGGCAATGCTGAATAAAGTAAAGTAATCCGAGCAGCAAAATAGCCGCTGGATCCTTTTTACATGCGGCGGATGGGGTCCTCCCACCACCTTCTGGTGCCTTTCTGGGTTTTCTCATTCCACCGGGGAGCCCGGGACTGAAACTAGCAGTTACACCGGCTTACCATAGAGATGCTCGAGGACCAGAACTCCCTCGATCATCTCAATGGTCTAAGAAACTGGAAGCGACAAGGATTTTGTCACCGGTTTTGCTAAGATTTAAATAAGCAGTTACTGGCTTGTGAAAGCATCTGATCAAACCGATCTCGATTTGATCAGAAGTTTTTAAGGGCAGAGGAGAGATCTGGGGGCCTAATAGACCCCAGATGTCTCAACAAAGAGAACCTGTAACTGCCCATGCTATCACAAGGGATGTTGTTCATCCCTTGTGATAGAAATAAATGTGCATACTAGCACATTATGACAACAATCTGCAGGGGGGGGGGGGCATTAAAAAAAGTAGAGTTTACTACACCAAACAGATTATAAGAGATTGAATAAATGCATCATGGGTGAACAAATCAGCTGTGACAGGTGAACACATGCAAATACTCCTATTGCTGGCTTCTCTTTCTGCTCCCTCTGACTCTGGTACTTGCAGTCACTAAGTATTTAACCCAAAAGTATAACAGCCAGGCAGCTATCATTTCCATAAAGAAGTGACCAATACTCCCCAAATTTCCCTTGGGAAAGGTATCTTTAATAGCAGAGTTCTTTACTGGCCAACGCTGCAATTGCAGACTTCACTTATTTCCTAGTATTATTTTTTGCACTGCAAGAAAAACAAACACACTCTAAAAATTCACAGCCAGGAAAAGGTTCCAAGGTCAACTGCACTGACAAATTACTGCAGATTATATCTAAGCTGCTGTGTAGAAATGCCCTTTAATTTTCTCTACTTGACTCCACAAGTCACTAACACAACAGAAAGCACATTATGATTTATGCGTCAGCAAGTCTACCCAGAAAAGGCTTCACAATCTGCTGTTATACGACACTTGAGATGACAGGAACTTAATTAACAAAGCATGAAAATGGTACAAAAAATGACACAAGCAGGGGACTGCTTACTTGCTGTTTACTTGCTCATCATCAAAGCCAAAAAAAAAAAAAACAGAAAGACAATATCTAGTTTATATTCAGTAAAAAACATAAAATACCAAAAATAGAAATAAAATTTGTTGTGGAATAATATTTGACTCAAAAGTGATCCCTAAAACTTTGTAAAGAGATCTTCAAGTTTACCTATAATCTTATCCAACCTTGTTAGGCTCCATGCACACTAGCTGTTTTTTTTAGCTCCTAGAAGCTGTTATTAGCATTTGTTTCCATGCACTAGTGTTGGGCGAGCATTTCGGACCGAGCATAGATTCGGCCCGAACATCGTGTGTTCGGCAAACACCTGAATTTGCGGGGTGCTCGGCGGGATGTTAGCCCACTGAGCGCCGCTGAAGCAATGAACCTGACCACTGGTCATGTGCAAAGCTTTGCCCAATCAGGGCACAGTGAATAGCTGGTTGTTAGGGACCAAGCCGGGAAGCCGGCCGCTGCATCCTTAACAGCGGATGAGTCATTAGCTGTCAACAGGCTTTCCTGCTGACAGCTGAATGGAAATAAAACATTGCCGGCAATACAATTTAAAAAACAAATGGCGTGGGGTCCCCCCCCCAAAATCCATACCAGACCCTTTGCAGCCTGGCAGGCCAGAAAGGGGGGGAAGCACCCTCCCTGTTGAACCATACCAGGCCACATGCCCTCAACATGTTGATGGGCACAAGGGCCTCTTCACCACAACCCTAGGCAGTGGATGTGGGGATCTGTGGGCGGGGGGCTTATCGGAATCTGGAAACCCCCTTGAGTATGCCCTCAACATGGGGGGGGGTACTTTGGGGCCTGATGGCTCCGACCTATTTAAGAACTGTCAGATGGAGGAGCAGGCAGTCGGTGGTAGTCTTCATTGTGATTGGCGTCGTGATTGATGATTTATTTACACCGGGCACAATGGATTTTTTTTTATTTTTAATAAGGGAATTGTCAAAAACTAAGTGTGTTTTTATTTATTTTTTACACTTTTTTGGGGTGAATGAGTTTGGGTGTAATTTACCCAAAACTCATTCACATGGGGAGGAGGGGAGCTGGGATGTGTGGGCGCTCTTGTTAAAAGGCACTACCAGATTCTGATAAGCTTCCTGCCAACCTCCTGGAGCTTGGTGTCCCCCTAACTAGACAACCATTCTCTAGCGTGTTTACAAGTATTTAGATGATCACACCACTCCCTTTTTACCGAGATTATTATTTTTTCCTGTAACCTTAATTGTCGTGTCATGTACCCCAGGGTTGGAACTAGTGTTCTATGTCAAAATTGCCATGCCCGCCTCCTAAAACTACATGCAGAAACACTGTTTAGGTAAAAAATTTCCACATCCCACAATACCATGCAACTACTGCGGAGGAACCTGCATGGCATGATATAATGTTGTAGGAATCTGATCAAGCTCCAGCTTTATGAAAATCATTACATCAGCAAATTGAAGAGCAAGTTTGTGAGATTCTTGGGTTGCAATGCAGTGGTATTTCAAGATGACAGAGGTATGGCACTTGACATCACTTTTAGTGTATTGTTTGGTAATGCCTTAGTATAAGCTGGGCTACTGCCCTTTAGTTGTCGTTTTTCTATATAAACCTCAAAAATGCATAGTGAATATTTTTTTCTGAGTTTGTATACATGCGATGCTTTTGAATTATTTCTGAGTGGCTTTTATGTTGCTTTTGCATTAACAAAAAAGTATATGGGGAAGAAAAAGAAAACAACTGCATCTGCACACAAGCCATACTCATCATATAAAGAAGTTTACTGGTCTTCACGTTTGCAGCAGGTAATTTGATGCAAATACATGATTCAAATATGCTAGGTGAATTCAAAACATCAAGCTTTAAAATATATATATATATATATATATATATATATATATATATATATATATATATATATATGATAGTACTTAATAACACACATAAAAGACAGAACAGATAAAACTAGCTGAGTAATAACTTTCTTTTCATGAACTTCAAATTTCGTCAACAGTGACAAAGCAACTTTGTAACCGTGACTCAGCATGCTGTACCTGAATTCTTAGGCACACCGTCTTCTGTGACAAGTTCCTTGTGTCTGCCTACCACACAGTCAACACCACACCAGGGAAATCAACACAGCAGCAGAAAGCCACTTGGCTTGTAAATAAAATTTATAGCCAAGACTTGGATTCCCTGCCTTGCAGCTTTGCCAAGATAATCAAAACACGACTCTGATAGTTAGTTACATAAATGAAATTTACTTTGTTTAGATAAAGCAAAGTATGTTTTACATCCAAATGAGTAGATAACACTTGTAAACCTGCAGAATTAAGAATTATGTACCCCTGCGACAAGCTGAAATGCAACTGAACTGCATGTATTTGCTCTTCACGTTTTATTTAGCTCTAGATTACTCAATTACTCATGTGCTTGAGAACACATCACAACATTGATAAATATAAAGACAGACAAATTTTGTAGGCTACAGTTTCTCAACCATTGGTACATATATAACTCCAATAATATTTCTCACAGGGGCAGGAGGCTAAAGACCAAAAATTGCCAGTCTTGAATGGGCAGTGGTTAGTCTGGACATTTCATGCCCTAAATCTGTCACCAAGCCTTACAGGCAGCAACTCCAGATATCTTAATTGTGAACTCCAGTATTCAGGGATGAGATAGAGACTACAGTTTCTTGGTCATATACATATGCAGTGTCCTCAAGAAGACATGGTTGCTATTTGTCCATATATATATATATGTAGCGGACCCCTAAATTTAGGGGGTCGCTATGCCCAAATCTAAGGGACAGCCTGGCTAATAGTTTGGCCCAGGCTTTCTAATTTAATGCTGGACTCTGCTCTGCTGTGGTGTTGTCTGGTGTACAGTTCCGCTTTGGCCTGTGGGTGACACTGTTGCCAGGGCCTAGGGTCGAACCTCAGGTGACACAGTGGCGTGATTGGATGTCCTCTCTTGGCTGCCGTGCAGTGGGTGGGGGCCTTGCCTGCTGTGCATGCCGGGAGAGGGTATATAAGGGGCAGATGCCATGTTTGGAGAGGAGTGCCCAGGGAGAGGAGTACCCGGGGGGGGGGGGAGTGCGCCCCATGGGGGTGTGTGGACTGACCGAAGAGTCTCGGGCACCTTTAGCCCGAGGCTACAACATTCCAGGTAGGCCCAGTACCATTGACTGGGTCTACAATCAGCACATTGGAGTCCCAGGGTGCCAAGGTGAAGGTACCCGCTCTGACTGAGAGGGAGCCAGGGGAGGATCGATCCCACAGAGGAGACGAGTGATAGTAGTAGGTCGCTGTCTCTGGAAAGGCCTGGTGACCTGTCAGAGGGAAGGATTCCTTGCTCAACAAAGTTAACCCTGTAGAGTTCCCATTGGAATTGTTTGTTCTCTGAATTCTACAGAAGGTTAAGGAAAGTTCTGGATTCAGGATTAACAGGATTCTGCTGCCATAGAGGATCTCCTGAACCCGTCCCTGGAGGGGACAAAGTGATAGTACTGTTCGAGCTCCACTCCGGCTGCTAGACTGTGAGAGGGATCTATCCGGGTGAGCTAAACCCACTCGGCATCGAGTGGCGACGAGTGAGTCGGGTGTTGTGTGCCTGAATCTGCCTCCTATCTTCGCTAACTCCTTTCTCCCTTCAATTTCCCGTTAACTGAAGCAAAGGAAAATTAACTCTTTGTTGGAGTTAAAGTCGTGTGGACATTGGCCTTCTTGGGGAGGAATATAGACTTTTCCCTAAATTCTAGGGACGAGAACCAGTGGAAGGAGGTAACTCGCTGCAGGACCCAAATTTGTGAACACCGCCTGACCTCTGATAAGGAGGACACGGGCTTGTGGCATGGTGTGTCCTACCCCCGCAGAGGAAGGTAAGCGGGGGCAAAAGGATTGGTGTGCTATATATATATATATATATATATATATATATATATATATATATATATATATATATATATATACACTCAGGGCAGGTGCTCCTGCTAGGCAAACTAGGCAGCTGCCTAGGGTGCACTGCCACCGAGGGGTGCAGCCAATCCTTGCCTCACCTCCTCCTCCTCCTCATTGCCCCCTAGGCTCCCCGTGTTGGTGTTCAGGGGGAGCCTGGGATATAGAGCCTGGGATATAGAGCCTCTCCGTGAGATCCTAGCTCATCACTCGGGGTGGAGAGAGGGGAGGGAGTGCTGGTTTACTGATTGCTGCTGCTCAGGGCCACCGATAGTGGGTTAGCTCCGGTAGTATATGGATATATGGAGCTTTTAGCTGCTGCAGGGAGGGAGAGACACAGACACAGGGCAGCTTTCCTGTGATTGCTCCCTCCCTGCAGCAGCTAACTCCCTCAGCCTGGACTGAGGAGTACTAAGGGTCTCTTTAGTGGGAATTCCCCAGGTGTCCCACTAGCCCTCACTGAACAGTGCTGCTCTCCCTGGTGTTCATCCCGGCCTACCCAGTGACCTGTACTCCCCCCTCCCCACTTCCTGGGCAGCAGCTGGCTGGGAACTTTGATGGACATGCCTCGCTACCGAAGGATATGTTTCTGCTCTGCACACGGACATCACTCTGTTGTTAAGGGCCAGTGTGAGGGTGTCCCTGTCGGAGACAGATGTGCTGAGAAAGACCTGGCCCTGGGGCACCTTCAGTGCCAAAGCCCGGGATGTGGAGAGTGGAGGCTGGAGGCCAGCTATGAGCTACAAAGTGGACCTGTCAGTGCCCTGCCAGCTGTTGTGGAACCAGAACTCCCAGCGTTCCCTAATAGCTTCTGCTAGACTTCTAGCCTGTCCATATATTACCCTAGCCTGTCCATATACTACCCTAATCCCAGTCTTAGTCTGTAGGGTTCAATATTGAGTTGACCAACCCTTTGCAGCTATACCAGCTTCAAATCTTCTGGGAAGGCTGTCCACAAGGTTTAGGAGTGTGTCTATGGGAATGTTTGAAAATGGAGTGTGTCTATGGTAATGTTTTCTCCAGAAGTGCATTTGTGAGGTCAGGCACTGATGTTGGATGAGAAGGCCTGGCTCGCAGTCTCCACTCTAATTTATCCCAACGGTGTTCTATCGGGTTGAGGTCAGAACTCTGTGCAGGCCAGTGACGTTCCTCCACCTTAAACTCGCTCGTCCATGTCTTTATGGACCTTGCTTTGTGCACTAGTGTGCAGTCATGTTGGAACAGGAAGGGGCCATGCCCAAACTGTTTTCACAAAGTTGGGAGCATGAAATTGTCTAAAATGTCTTGGTATGCTGATGCCTTAAGTGTTCCTTTCAGTGGAACTAAGGAGCCAAGCCCAACACCTGAAAAACAACCCCACATCATAATCCCTCCTCCACCAAATGATTTGGACCAGTCCATAAAGACATGCATGGGGGAGTCCTGACCTTAACCCGATAGAACACCTTTGGGATGAATTAGAACGAAGACTGCAAGCCAGGCCTTCTCGTCCAACATCAGTGCATGACCTCACAAATGCTTTTCTGGAACAATGGTCAAACATTCCCATAGACACACTCCTAAACCTTGTGGGCAGCCTTCCCAGAAGAGTTGAAGCTGTTATAGATGCAAAGGTTGGGCTAACTCAATATTGAACCCTACGGACTAAGACTGGAGTGTCATTAAAGTTGTGTGTGTAAAGGCAGGTGTCCCAATACTTTTGACAATATAGTGTTAGCCAGGGAAAGACACAATTAAATGAGACAGAGAGGCTGGGCACCCCAAAAAATGGATGATAAAGGAAAGTTCCCCATGGGGCTTTGGACAGCAATAATGGAAAGGTAAACAAATTATAATGGAGTGATGATATACACCATTTATTAGACATAGAATTGGAATGCAATATAAATGATAAAAGCATGTTACAGATCTGATGTTACAGTACAGTTCCACAATAAATGTATAAAAACAATTGTGCACAACATTACATTGCATGAAAGCTATATGATGTGCGTGCCCCAACGCGTTTCGACCTGTATAAGGTCTCTTCAGGGGGATAATTGACTCTAGAAAATACACATTACATATATTAAGGATTTATTAAACATGTCATATATATATAAACACGTTGGTAAACCAAAATAGGTATTTATCGTAAAAAATGAAGAATAAATATTAGGATAACCAAAATTGATCCAGGTAATTGGAGAAACCAAGGGGAGCCTCATGGGCGCCACTCAAAACCCGAGAGGGGGGGAAAGGAGCCCAACCCGAAGGGTTTGCAAGGAGCCACACTGTAGACGCCCTCCAAGAAGACAGGGGAGCCGATGCCTGCAAGGAGCACCCAAGTGTTAGCTATATGTTAAATAAAGTATAAGTATTTTTAATTTATAGCATGTTGTTGCTAAAATATCAGTTTAACTGTTGAGTATTGTTTCGGGCATATATAAAGGAGAAGGACTGGCAACAATAATATAAAATTTAAATAGATGTAGGTTACGACTATATGAACAGTGTCCCATTGGAGTATCTAGCCAATGAGAGGTATAAATTACTTAAAATAATAAATTATAGCTCAATGAAAAGTCAGGGTATGTGATCCAAAAACTGTGTAATTGGAGATTGATTTATAAAAAACACATCTTGCTTGGTCTTAACCAAGCAGAGGAGCAGTGTGTGTTTGTTGCGGGACTGACTAAATAAAAAAGTCGGGCCGTGTATTCATGTGCCTAAATTAATGTGCTAATGTGTGAATAGAAGTAAAAATATAAATAGTAATGATGAAAAATTAATGATGAAAAATTAATGAAGTATGCAGTGGGTAGCGAAATGCTAAGGTGATGAAGTGTGCAGAGTAAGAACGGTGGAAAATAAAAGGTTAAAACCCAAATAGGTAGTGCATGTGAAGAAGTGATTACCTGGTGCAGTGATGCAATTCATGTGGACTTGTGGAGAAAGCTTCCAAAGATTGTTAGTTAGTATTCAAACCTGACTGCAAGTATGCAAGAAAGGTATGGGCTTCTATTGCCAAGAAAAGAGAAGTAGGTGCCGTCCGTTCTGGACTGCCTGGAATCGACAAATGATTCACAGGCATCCAGTCTTTATATATGTCTGTGGGCGTGGCAAACGGGCTGAACAACCGCAGGCACCAGTGAGTCCCCCGTACCCTGGAGATATGGCGTGGGGGTCGCTGCATGGGCGGCCCTCGCGTGGCTCCCTCGGGGTTCCGGAAGGCCGAACAGCCCCGACCACTGTCGTCTTCTCCGTCGCAAACTGCGTGACGTCATGACGCCGTGCGCACGCCGAGATCTCGAGCATGCGCACTTCGCCATAGAGGCCCGGAGAAGAACACGGGACGCCGCCGGCAAGGGAAAGCTCACGACTGCAGCCGAGGAAACCTCGACCACAGCCGGATCAAAAGAGGGGGATGCTGAAGATGTTCACGTCCCCTTACCTTGCCGGGAAGCCACGGGGGGGCCGGGATACACCCCCATGGGGAAAGGGCGCGAACAGGACTCCCAGGGTATGCCAACCACCATAGAGCCATATTACATGGAATAGTACTTGAGTATGTAATATCAAGGGAAAAGATTGAAATATATAATATTGTGAATATCAATTCTATGCATAAGAGTTTATGAGACTGAGCTATGTGGTGATTCCATGTGCTGAGGAAAAAACTCCTGCAAGTGTATACCAAAACAAATATCCTTAAGATATTTGAATCTCATGCAAAACAGGGACTCTAGGATAGATGTCTCCTGATGCATGAGAAAAGAGGGAAAATAAATGTGTAGTCTGATCCCCCAAAGTGGGTATCCCATCTAATACGCGAGAGCTACCCTTAATGTCACCCCTGAATGGTTGTCAAGGGTGCTAAAATGGAAAGTGCAGGAGTTTTTGAGGAATGGCAGAAGAACACACAGCTAAGGATAGTCTCCAATGTGTCAAGGGGAAGGGGTGTTTAACCACCCAAAAAAATGTTAGCCAGGGAAAGACACAATTAAAAGAGACAGAGAGGCTGCGCACCCCGAAAAATGGATGATAAAATGAAGGTTCCCCATGGGGCTTTGGACAGCAATAATGGAAAGGTAAACAAATTATAATGGAGTGATGATATACACCATTTATTAGACATAGAATTGGAATGCAATATAAATGAAAAAAGCATGTTACAGATCTGATGTTACAGTACAGTTCTCCAATTACCTGGATCAATTTTGGTTATCCCAATATTTATTCTTCATTTTTTACGGTAAATACCTATTTTGGTTTACCAACGTGTTTATATATATATGACATGTTTAATCAATCCTTAATATATGTAATGTGTATTTTCTATAGTCAATTATCCCCCTGAAGAGACCTTATACAGGTCGAAACACGTCGGAGCACGCACATCATATAGCTTTCATGCAATGTAATGTTGTGCACAATTGTTTTTATACATTTATTGTGGAACTGTACTGTAACATCAGATCTGTAACATGCTTTTATCATTTATATTGCATTCCAATTCTATGTCTAATAAATGGTGTATATCATCACTCCATTATAATTTGTTTATCTTTCCATTATTGCTGTCCAAAGCCCCATGGGGAACTTTCCTTTATCATTGACAATATAGTGTATACATAAATATACACACACATATAATATGGATACATCTTCCCAAAAAAGAAGACAGCAATAATGCATCTCTCAGTACAGCAGGCATATACATCCCCTTAAAGCACGGGTGTCCAACCTGCGGCACATGGGCCGCATGTGGCCCATGAATGAAGCCCAACACAAAGTCGTAAACTTACTTTAAAATGTTGATTTTTTTTTTTTTCTAAAAGTGTGTTTACACTTTACAAACTTATGCAGCTGATTTTTTTATTTCTTTATTTATAATCGCACAAGAGCATGTACATACATGTAGAGGAGGTCACATCTACGAAGATAAGGCACAGTATAGGATTTTGAAATATCAAAAAATTCAGTTTTGCAAGAGACATAAGGGCCAAGCTGCCAAAGTTTTACCTTTGAAAGAAAATGTCATCAGTTTTACCAACCCTTACTAGACTAAGCATGAGCAACAACATGAAAATCTGAATAAAAACATTTGGAAACTATATTTTATCTGTAAAGCTAGGCATTATTGGAATTATTTTAATTAATAGGATGTTAAAATAATAATTTTAAAAACGCATAAATATTTACATATTTATGTTTCCAAATTATTAGCAAAAATTATTTGCAAGCATTTTCTACTAAAACTTAAAAGGCTATGTTGTAATAATCCTGCACACTTCCCACAGAAAGAAAACTAACAGGTGCATGCCCGTTCTCACTGAGGTTCATTCCCCTACCACCACCATCCATCCAAAATCCTATGCAAATACTGACTTTCTGTCATTTTTGCATAGAGCCAGACAAACAAGCCCCTACAATGCTTGAATCTGTAGACCCTTGTGTGCTCCATACCCAGGATTAAAGCAGAACTAAAGCCTAAACTTTTTTTGTTTAAATGAGTAAAGGAGTGTTATGATCCCTGTACATCCCCATCTAAAGCTGGATACCCACTATACACACTATACAATTTTCTTTAGATGTTTTCCTTTAGATTTACTAAAACCATGTAGTGCAAGGGCCTGCCTAATTGCATACAAATTGAAAGTACAGCGGAACCTCGGATTGCGAGTAACGCAGTTAACAAGCTTTTCACAATACGAGCACTGTATTTTTTAAAAATCCTGACTCGGTTTGCGAGTGTTGTCTCGCAAAACAAGCAGGATTCAAGCCACAGCCGTGTGCAGTACTGCGTTTGGCCTGAGGTAGGGGAGCGCCGGAGCTGAGCTGATCGGAAATGCTTGGAACTTGGAAATACTCCATTCCCGAGCCTTTCCGAGGTCTTCCGAGTTCAGCTGAGCTGTCCTCGAGCCTTTCCGAGGCTCTCCGGTGCCACCCACCTCTGGCCACATGCAGTATGGCATGCCATTGAAGTCAATGCGGCACTAATTATTTTCGTTTCCCTTGACTTCTATGGGGAAACTCGCTTTGATATGCGAGTACTTTGGATTATGAGCATTCTCCTGGAACGAATTATGCTCATAATCCGAGGTTCCACTGTATTTAAGTTTGACCTCATATGATATGGTTTTGGTAAATCGAAAGAAAAAAATCTAAAGAAAATTGTATAGTTTGTATGACCCTTAAGTCTTATTAGGTACATTTACCTTCAGTTCCTGTCCCATAACCTTAACAGGAATTTTCTGGTTGTCACCACGGTCACCAGAACTGGTGTCCCCATTCCTCTTATTTTCCTGTTTTGGTGACAACTTAAAAGTTGGGATTCTCTGACTTTCACTTCCAGTGATTATGGTAACCCGGTGTGACAGCAGGAAGGTAAAGTCACCTGGTTGCATCCAGGGGGGTAGATATATTTCTCCCAGATTCAGGCTTTATGCCGACTTATACAACTAGGGAGTTGATGAAGCCCAGCTGAGGCTAGTGGGCTCATGAATGACTCATACCTCTAGGGAGAGTGCTGGGCGTCGTGAGGCAGGGAGTTGATGAGACCAGCTGAAGCCTGTCAGTTCGTTTAAGGCCTCTATAAAAACTCCCAGATTCATTAGATGTTAGCTCATGCCTGGAACCAGACCTGTGTGGACTGTCTAGGGAGAGTGAACCCCTGTGCGGTGAGGCAAAGCCTGTGTGGCTATTTGTTTGGACTTTTACTAAACCAGGGACTTAGGGACTAGGACAGCACCAGGCTGATCCCAGTTGTTAGTTTAGGAAACCTGCATGTTTAGTCAGAGGTCAAACTGACCAGGATTTATTTTGTTTGTTTCTTTTTGGCTTTGCTGTGTTTTTGTCACTGTACATAGAGAAATAAACCGCACCTTTTGATTTTGAAAACCACAACCTCCGTCTGCTGGCCCTGTTTTTGTGTGGGGAGCCCAACCAGGGGGTCACACACACCCGCTACCGAGTTAACCCCCTCACAGTTGGTGGAGAACCAGTGGCAGTTTTTTTTAAGCCAGCATGGAGGAGATACTGAAACAGCTGGCTCTAGCAAATGCCAATCAACAGCAGACAAATGCAGGTTTGCAAAGGAGCCTTGCAGCCCAGCAGCAAGCTCATCAACAAGCCCAGCAGCAATCTGAGGCCCGCTTCATAGACCTGTTACAGAAGCAAGAGCAGAGACTACAACAAATGGAAGCAGTAATGCAGCAACGTCCGCAGACCAGTGAGGAAAGCCGTCCCACTAATACCGCGTCCTTTGGGGTGAGTCGTTTATTGACAAAAATGACTGGAGAGGATGATCCAGAGGTATTTTTGACCACATTTGAAAGGACTGCTGAAAGAGAAAAGTGGCCTGAGGAGCAGTGGGCTGGACTGGTGGCTCCTCTGTTAACTGGTGAATCGCAGAAGGCTTACTATGACCTAGAGCCTGACCAAGCAAAAGACTATGTGATGCTAAAAGCTGAAATATTGGCAAGGCTGGGTGTCACCCTGGCTGTCCGGGCTCAGCGTGTGCATAACTGGACTTTCCAGCTTGGAAAACCCCCCAGGTCTCAAATGTATGATCTCATTCACCTGAGCAGGAAGTGGCTACAGCCAGAGACTTTGTCCGCACCGGAGATTGTGGAACGTGTTGTGATGGATCGTTTCTTGAGAGCTCTTCCTACCGCCATTCAAAAGTGGGTAAGCCATGGAGACCCAGAAACGGCCGGTAAACTTGTGGATCGTGTAGAGAGATACTTGGCTACAGAGAACCTGACGGCCTCTTCCAGAGACTCTCGGACTTTCCACCCTAAGACCAGACCATCCCCAGGGGCGGATAAGAGGATTCCAAGGGGTGAGGGTGGAGAGAGTGAGAGGGTGGGAGCTCTACCCCAAGTTTGGCGAGAACAGCCTGGGAAATCAGCGGCTCAAGAGGCCGCAAGAAGGATCGTTTGCTACCGCTGCCGGCAAGCGGGACATATTGCAGCCAATTGCCCGGTTGTGGAGGAACCCATGCAGTGTGACTTTCTGACGGGCAGACGTCAGTCGCTGTGTGCGACAGTCGCATGCACTGCCATTCGAGGAACTGAGAAACATTTATGCAAAATGTGTGTTAATGGTAGAAATGTTGTGGTATTGTTGGATTCAGGTAGCCTTGTGACCCTGATAAAGGCTGAGTTAGTTAAAACAGAGGTCTCTGGGAATAGCAAGGTAGCTGTTATTTGTGTGCATGGGGACACCCGAGAGTATCCAGTGACTACAGTGTGTTTCGAGACCCCCAAAGGTACCCTCTCTCATCCAGTGGGCTTAGTATCTCAGTTACCGCATGACGCCATTGTGGGAAGGGATTTTCCGAAGTTCTGGGAACTGTGGGATGATCCTGAGCCCCCCACTGGTGCCCCTATGTACCAGGAATGTGATAGCCAGAACTCCTCTGAGAGTGGTGAGGACTCTCCAGAATTTCCCTTGTCAGTATTGGCAGGGGAGACTCAAGAAACTGGAGAGGAGCCCACCTCCTCAGACGAAAACCTACCGTCTGTGGAGTTTTCTGATCTGGAGGTTCACAGGGAAAATTTTGCCACAGAACAGTTAAAAGACCCCACCCTAATAAAGGCACGGGAAAACGTAGTGGAAATAGATGGCGAGTTAGTGAACCCAGATAATACCTGCACTTACCCATACTTCAGCGTAGAGAAGGACCTACTGTATCGGGTGGCTAAAAGGGCAGAAGAAACCGTTGAGCAGCTGGTGGTGCCCAAACCTTACAGGAAGTTGGTGTTGGAGTTGGCCCATGGGCACATTCTTGGAGGTCATCTGGGGACAGAGAAAACCCGAGAGAGGGTATTACAGAGATTCTATTGGCCTGGGGTGATGAAGGACATAGAAAATTATTGTTCCTCCTGCCCTGTGTGTCAGAGGTCGGCCCCGATGCCACATTTCCGTAGCCCGCTGGTCCCTCTACCCATCATTGAGGTCCCGTTTGAGAGAATCGCAATGGATTTGGTAGGTCCTATAATCAAGTCCGCTAGGGGGCACCAGTACATATTGGTTATAATGGACTATGCCACCCGTTATCCAGAAGCGATCCCTCTCAGAAATACCTCGGCCAAAACCATAGCCAAAGAGCTATCTCTTGTTTTTAGCCGGGTGGGTATTTGTAAAGAACTGCTTACGGACCAAGGTACACCCTTTATGTCCCGGGTTATGAAAGAGCTGTGTAAATTGTTCAAAGTGACGCAATTGCGTACATCTGTGTATCACCCCCAAACCGATGGGCTGGTTGAAAGATTCAACAAAACCCTAAAACAAATGTTGAAGAAAGTGGTGGATAGAGATGGAAAGGATTGGGACTGTCTACTTCCTTATTTGATGTTTGCTATTAGGGAGGTGCCCCAATCCTCTACGGGATTCTCCCCCTTTGAGTTACTGTATGGGAGACACCCAAGAGGGCTGTTGGATATTGCCAAGGAAACTTGGGAAAGTGAGAGTTCTCCCCACAGGAGTGTGATTGAGCATGTCGCCCTGATGCAAGATCGAATTGCACAGGTAATGCCCATCGTGAAGGAACATTTGGCCCAAGCGCAGTTGGCACAGCAGAGAGTGTACAACCGTGGAGCAAAGACCCGTACCTTTTCCCCGGGGGATAGGATATTGGTACTTGTCCCTACGGTTGAAAGTAAATTCCTTGCCAAATGGCAAGGCCCCTACGAGATAATGGAAAAAGTGAGCGAAGTGAATTACAAGGTCAGACAACCAGGAAGGCGAAAGCCCGAACAGATATATCACGTTAATCTGTTGAAAGCCTGGAGGGATAGAGAGTCCCTAGTCGCAGAAACTTGGTCACCAGCTCAAACTGGTTGCGTGATTCCGGAGGTTGGAATAGCAGCCACCTTGTCACAACCCCAACAACAGGAGGTTAAGGAGTTTGTGCTTCGCAACAAGGAGGTGTTCTCTGAGCTGCCGGGACAAACATCTGGGGTAGAGCATGATATTATTACCCCGCCCGGTGAAAGGGTGAAGTTAAAACCCTATCGGATCCCAGAGGCCCGACGGGAGGCAATACGGGAGGAAGTACAGAAAATGCTGAACTTAGGGGTGATAGAGGAGTCCCAAAGTGATTGGTCTAGTCCCATTGTGTTGGTGCCTAAACCGGATGGGAGCTGGCGATTTTGTAACGATTTTCGTCAGTTGAACAAAGTTACAAAATTTGACACCTACCCCATGCCACGTATAGATGAGTTGATCGACCGGCTGGGAACAGCCCGATACATGACGACTCTTGACCTCACAAAAGGGTATTGGCAAATTCCCCTGGCCAAGTCGGCCAAAGAGAAAACCGCATTTGTAACCCCAGACGGGGCGTTCCAATATAAGAGAATGCCGTTCGGGTTACAGAATGCGCCGGCCACATTCCAGCGGAAAATGGACCAGATGCTGAGGCCCCATCGGAAGTATGCTGCGGCTTACCTGGATGACGTAATTGTCCATAGCACAGATTGGGCCTCACATCTGCCAAAAGTGCAAGCAGTCCTGGACTCTGTTCGGGAAGCGGGGTTTACGGCTAACCCCAAGAAGTGTACCATTGGGCAGGAGGAGGCCAAATATCTTGGGTACACCATTGGCAGGGGAGTAATAAAACCCCAACTCAACAAAGTCGAGGCCATCCAGAGTTGGCCACGTCCCAACAGCAAGAAGCAGGTACGAGCCTTTCTGGGAATCGCGGGTTATTATCGGCGCTTCATTCCCCACTTTGCTTCTAAGGCTGTGCCCCTAACCAACCTGACGAAAGGGAAAGGGTCGGTCATGATTAAATGGACCCCCGAGGCTGAGGCAGCATTCCAATTCTTGAAACAAGCCTTATGTAGCCAGCCAGTGTTGTACTCACCCGACTTCTCTAAAGACTTTGTCGTACAAAGTGATGCGTCAGATGTGGGGTTAGGAGCAGTATTGTCCCAGGTCTGGGAACGGGGAAGAGCACCCAGTCATTTACCTCAGCAGGAAGTTGAAGTCCCATGAGGTAAATTACGCCACGGTTGAAAAGGAATGTTTAGCGGTGAAGTGGGCTCTAGATTCCCTTCGGTACTATCTGCTAGGTAGGCACTTTGACATGGTTACGGATCACGCTCCGTTAAAGTGGATGGCTCAAAACAAGGAGACAAATAGAAGAGTGAATAGGTGGTTCCTGGCCCTACAGGAATTCAACTTCACAGTAAAGCATCGCCCTGGCGTTCAAATGGGGAATGTGGATGCTTTGTCTCGAGTACATGAATGCCTGATTGCTGGTGTTCCAACCCCAAGGTTAAAACAAGAGGGGGGGGTATGTGACAGCAGGAAGGTAAAGTCACCTGGTTGCATCCAGGGGGGTAGATATATTTCTCCCAGATTCAGGCTTTATGCCGACTTATACAACTAGGGAGTTGATGAAGCCCAGCTGAGGCTAGTGGGCTCATGAATGACTCATACCTCTAGGGAGAGTGCTGGGCGTCGTGAGGCAGGGAGTTGATGAGACCAGCTGAAGCCTGTCAGTTCGTTTAAGGCCTCTATAAAAACTCCCAGATTCATTAGATGTTAGCTCATGCCTGGAACCAGACCTGTGTGGACTGTCTAGGGAGAGTGAACCCCTGTGCGGTGAGGCAAAGCCTGTGTGGCTATTTGTTTGGACTTTTACTAAACCAGGGACTTAGGGACTAGGACAGCACCAGGCTGATCCCAGTTGTTAGTTTAGGAAACCTGCATGTTTAGTCAGAGGTCAAACTGACCAGGATTTATTTTGTTTGTTTCTTTTTGGCTTTGCTGTGTTTTTGTCACTGTACATAGAGAAATAAACCGCACCTTTTGATTTTGAAAACCACAACCTCCGTCTGCTGGCCCTGTTTTTGTGTGGGGAGCCCAACCAGGGGGTCACACACACCCGCTACCGAGTTAACCCCCTCACACCGGGCAAATAGGGTGAATGTCCCTCACATGGGCGCAGATAGTAAAAGAAACCTGACGAGTGTTCTATATCCACTAAACCAGTGTTTCTCAACCTTTTTTCAGTTAAGGCACCCTTTAAAAATGATGGTCTCGCAGCACTTCATTCTAAAACGTAAATACTATTCTAATAGTTTTACATAATGCAGCAACATCCAAACAAGTAGGACACCCAACATTAAGGCCTCATGCCCACGGACGTTTTTACAGCCGCGTTTTTGAGCGTTTTTTACAGCTTAAAAACGCCTGTCCATGTTAGTCTATAGCTTCATGCCCACCTAGACGTTTTTGAGCTGCAAATAGCATAGACGTTTTTAAGCTGTAAAAAAAACCCAGGACCAGTGCGTTCCTCAGCGTCGGAGTTAGGCAGAAAAAAACGCGAGCGTCAAACGCTCAAAAACGCAAAAAAAACGCTAAAAACCGCGCACTAACGCGCGGTCGCGTTTTTTAGCTCCGACGTTTTTTTTTTTTTTTTTTTTACAATAACATGGAAAGGCGTTTTTAAGCTGTAAAAAACGCAGCTGTAAAAACGTCAGTGGGCATGAGGCCTAAAGGTTATTTATTCTTCCAAATCAAATACACGTTGGAAAAATGGTATTGACTAGTATTCCAATGTTTCTCTTCTCCCTCAATTTTTCTCCATCACTCAGCTAATGCGACCCCAACGCTAATGAAGAGGGGCAGGGGAGGGTCAAACAAGGATGCTATGCAGGCGACTGACATCCTTCATATCAACTGATGATGCCATTGGATGCCAGGATGCAGGCAGCTAGAAGGTTGTAATGGTGCACAATGAAAACTTTGTGTAACTAATGCCTTGTACACACGATTGGAATTTCCGATGGAAAAAGTCAGACGGAATTTTTTCATCGGATATTCCGATCGCGTGTGGTCCCCATCGGACTTTTTTCTGTCGGAATTTAGAAAGAGAACATGTTCTCTTTTTTTCTGATGGAAATTCCGTTCGTCTGTGTGGAACTCCGACGGAGAAAAAATCACGCATGCTCAGAATCAAGTCGACGCATGCTCGGAAGCATTGAACTTAATTTTTCTCGGCTCGTCGTGGTGTTGTACGTCACCGCGTTTTGGACGGTCGGAATTTGGTGTGACAGTGTGTATGCAAGACAGCTTGAATGGAATTCCGTCTGAAAAATCCATCGGAGTTAATCCCAACGGAAATTCCGATCGTGTGTACAAGGCATAAAAGGCAGGCTTCATCCCCACACCGGCTTTTATACAATTTTTGGGCAATGTTTAGGCATTTTGTCAAGGCACCCCTGAAGAAACCTCAAGGTACCTCAGGGTGCCTGGGTCCCTGGTTGAAAAAGGCTGCTCTAAACTCTATCCAAAACATGTTTTTCATGAGACACACTGGGGGTTATTTACGAAAGGCAAATCCACTTTGCACTACAAGTGCAAACTACAAGTGCAAAGTGCACTTGGATGTGCAGTCGCTGTAAATCCGAGGGGTAGATCTGAAATGAGGGGAAGCTCTGCTGATTTTATTATCCAATCATGTGCAAGCTAAAATGCTGTTTTTTTATTTTTCTTGCATGTCCCCCTCAGATCTAAAGCGACTGCACTTCCAAGTACACTTTCAGTGCAATTTCAAGCGCACTTTGCACTTGTAGTGCAAAGTGGATTTGCCTTTTGTAAATAACCCCCCTTGTGTTGTCTACCACATATCCGGTGTTCTCCTGCATAGAAAATACAGCATATCTTGCACCTGGAAACACATACCTGTTTGTGTTTGGAAGTATAAGCAAACAGTCATTATTTTCTAACATAGATGGGTAAATATGGCATATCCTCTTTGGTAACTTAGGCCCACTTCTAGCAAATCAGGCCCTTTTTCATAACTCCCAACATTTTGAGATGGGAATGAGGGACACCTACTAGCAAATGTATGTAGGCATAGGACATGCCCCCCTGTCACACCCTCTTAAAGGAGAATAAACCCCCAAAAAAGGTAAATAAATCCACATGTTTTTTTTACCACTACTATTCTTTTATATTCGCTTTTACAATTTACAAATGGAGCAATTAATAATTTGTATGAAATGTTTAGCACTGGGAATCACTTTTTGAAAGATAAAAAGAGGGACAGAGGGACATTGCTCCAAATCAGGGACAGTCCCTCGAAATCAGGGACAGTTGGGAGCTATGCTTTTTGGATACCTCCCAGTAATACAAAAAGGATATTTAGCCATGCTAGGAGGACGCATTTTCTAATGATTACACTGCAAGCTGTCAAATCTGGACCATGGAGCTTTATATTCTTTGCTCCACTTTTTTTTCTTTTTCTACAGGAAATTTTCTTCACATTTTTACCATAAATAATAAACACAGCTGCCTTCTTTTCAGCTAATACATACATAATAGATTAAACAGACTAAATTCATAAATACATTTTCTTAATTCTTTGGTTTCAACATTGTGTACAAAGCCTGTCATCTTTGGAGCTTTTCATTATCCCTAGGAAAGATTATGGCTAATGACAGTCAGGTAAGATAATGCTCTAAAAAGAATCTAAATTAGACAACCTTACAGCCTAAAGTCTCTCCTCTCAGTGGTAAATACATTCAAGCAGGTTAGTGATCTATGAGCAACGTTTTCCTTGTCTGAAACTGGACGTGCTATGTAGAAAGTAAAGGAAGGAGGCTGACTAAATATTTATTTTATGCTCTAAAAGAACAAAAAAAACCATTGTAAATATTACTAGTGTTGGATATTTAACATAATCGCTTACATGGCGAAACCTGTAGGATGGAAAAGGAGAATAGCTAGTATGAGTTATGTCATCCAGATGCCTGCAACAGCGGGAGTGCCATCTGATTACCACTGAACGTCTTCATAGCAATCTGCATATCGTTCATGAGCTTTAAAAATATGAGATTTTAATTTTTGTTTTACTGGCTTTTCAAATAAACTTGATAATTCTTATTTTTCATGCAATATAATATGAATCCATGAGTAAACCCAATGGGTAAATATTGGTTGATGTCCAAAGAAATCTTGGTGTAACCTGAGGATGACCAAGCTTGCCGAGACCATCGTTTTTACCTAAGGAATCCCACATTTTTTTAAGTTACTTTCCACGTGATAGTAGTTCACACTTAACGTTTTAGAGAGGAGTTTACAGATAATATTTTTTTTAAAAGCTGCGCAAAGTTCTATGTTATTATACCAACGGTTACAAATTATGATATCTAATCATCTATTTAAATATGTGAAACAATTATTTCACAAGAAACCAATGTGAAATTCCACCATGAAAATTGACAAACTACATATAGCTTGACCAAAAATTCATAAACTATTTTACACAACGATAAAAATAAAAGTGAAAGGTAAAAAAAGAAAATAAAAAATTAATAAACATAAAAAGTCCACTCCCAGTGTCCAATTACGGTCCAAAAAGGACAATCAAATTAAAATATGAATGCTGTGTGCTATGACATCCGCATGCAGTCCTCCCAGGTCACCAAATAACCAGAAGTGTCACTTCCTTACTGGATTACCAGGATCTCTAAGCAAAAGAGATCACAAGAGCTTGAACACATATGTAATGTCACTCCAAGGGACCACTGCCACTTTCCAAACACGTCCAATCAATCCAAAATTTGCAAGAATTCAAGCTTTTCCTCAGGAATAACAGGAAGAGAGCAACAGGAGACCACAGAGTAGCATTGCTAAAATCTTGTCATTTTTATACACAATATACTCACACAAACCACAGGGTACATAAGGCATCTAACGCCTCACTGTTGTACAACTGCAGGTGTAATTATGGCACAGGCTGCTGACCCTGTGGAGTTTAATTTGTTCATCCATCTGAACTAGAAAATTTGCAGAAAAAGATATACAGTATATACTGTACCTGTGACACTTCGGTGAGGCTGACCTCATCATCCTTCCATTGAGATCCTGAGGAATGCTGAGTATCCCAAACTACATGAGAAGACACTCCTCAACTGGGCTAGAATGTCTTCTTCTGAGATTTGGGATATTCTGCATTTTTGCTTTTTACAGTAAGGTCAACTTTAAATGTAAAGATTTGTAGATTATACACCAGAACAGTGATGGCGAACCTTGGCACCCCAGATGTTTTGGAACTACATTTCCCATGATGCTCAACTACACTGCAGAGTACATGAGCATCATGGGAAATGTAGTTCCAAAACATCTGGGGTGCCAAGGTTCGCCATCACTGCACTAGAATAAGCTATCTGTGGCTCCTTGCTGTTTCCTGATTAAAGAAGTACTAAAGGATCAATGGTTTTCACCCTAATGGATCCAGCATTATTGTAAAAAAACACGCAGTACATGCAACACCATCACCAGCCTCTTTATTTGTTGTCCTTGTCACCACCTCTCAGCTGGGGAGGACAGCAGAGTGATAGGCCATCCAGCTGCCTTCAGTCAAAATTCTGGGAGAAGGGAGTAGGAGGGAGCAGGGCTGTGGCTTGCTGGGCACTGTGGGTGTCTATGGATGCACACAACAGGCTCTGGGAAGGTGCACGCACAGGTGTCTCTTTACCACCCAGCTAGGTAAAAGGAGCCTCGGCTCTCCGGGGACTGTCACTTTACATTGTCTCATTGGCTCCTGCTGCTTTCAATCACAGCCAGTGAGCCAATGAGGAGAGAGAGGGGTGGGGCCAAGCTGTGGCTCAGTGTGTGAATGGACACACAGAGCCACGGCTCACGAGTGTGAATGCTCAGGTGCTCCCACAGAAAACTGCTTGCTGTGAGGGCACTCAGCAGGAGGTAGGGGCCTGGAGCGCTGCCGTGGGACCCAAGAAGAGGAGGATCTGGGCTCTTCTGTGCAAAACCACTGCACAGAGCAGGTTTGTTATTTAAAAAAAAAAAAATTTGGAACTTCCGCTTCATCCACTCCTCGCCCCCTTACATGCCACATTTGGCATGTAAATTTTTTTGGGGGGGGAGTGGGGGCTTCAGTAGGAGTGGGACTTCCTGTCCCACTTCCCCCTTCCGCCCTGGGCTCGCCTAGGCGATACGTCATATCGCCTTGTGGCGGCCCCTCTCTGTAGGCGATCACCTGGGACGTGACAGGCGATCACCTGTCCATTCAGAGAGCGCTGCGCCGTTCGCGCATGCGCAGTGAGTGCCCGGCCGTGAAGCCGAAAGCTGTCACGGCTGGGTGCCCACACAATGAATGGAGGCGCCGGCGGAGAAGGGGGGAGAGGAGCGGAGCTCCAGGCGGCGCGCCGCTGGACAGTGGAGCAGGTAAGTGTATGTTTATTAAAAGCCAGCAGCTACAAAAAGTGTAGCTGCTGACTTTTAATAAACATAAAAAAAGGGTGGAACTCCCCTTTAGGGGGGAAACAAAAGCAGGAGAGGCGACTGGACAAACTCTGCTACCAGAGACACAAAAAAGAGTTTAAAGGGGAGTTCCAGCCTTTTTTTATGTTTATTAAAAGTCAGCAGCTACAAAAAGTGTAGCTGCTGGCTTTTAATAAACATACACTTACCTGTTCCACTGTCCAGCGACGCGCCGCCCGGAGCTCCGCTCCTCTCCCCCCCTTCTCTGCCGAAACCTCCATTCATAGTGTGGGCACCTGGCCGTGACAGCTTTCGGCTTCGCGGCCAGGCACTCACTGCGCATGCGCGAATGGCGCAGCGCTCTCTGAGTGGACAGGCGATCGCCTAGGACCTGTCACGTCCCAGGTGATCGCCTACAGGGAGGGGCCGCCAAAAGGCGATATGACGTGTCACCTAGGCGGCCCCAGGGCGGAAGGAGGAAGTGGGACAGGAAGTCCCACTCCTACTGAAGCCCCCACTCCCCCCCAAAAAAAATTACATGCCAAATGTGGCATGTAAGGGGGCGAGGAGAGGATTAAGCGGAAGTTCCAAATTTGGGTGGAACTCCGCTTTAACAAGGATAGTGTCTTATTTTATCTCCCTGATATTCTCTACTTTCTCACTCATCAGCAGGCTGTGAACATCAGTGCTATAAAGTTTCTGTCAGCCTTTCTCTCTATCTGAGCCATACAATTATAGTTACATAGTTAGTCAGGTTGAAAGAAGACACTAGTCCATCTAGTTAAACCAATAAAAAAAAAAAACACACACAAATAGAAAACCCCCATATACACTATAGAGTTAAAGGGAATGGGAAGGGGATGAGCCCATATACACTATCCTATACCCACAGTTGATCTAGAGGAAGACAAAAATATACCCAATAAAGTATGATCCAATTTGCTCCAGTGGAGGAAAAGAAAATTCCTTCCTGATCCCCCAGGAGGCAATCGGATATTTCTTTAATCAATTACCCTTGGTGTTACTACCTCAAAAAATTTGTATCCAGTTATATCTTGTACATTTAGGAATGCACCCAGCTCTTTTTTTAAACGATCTATTCCACATTTTTACAGCTCTTACTGCGAAGAAGCCTTTCCGTATGTGAAGGTTAAATCTCTTTTCCTTCAGACGATCAAGGCTGAAAATGTATATATTTTAATTGAAGAAAGTGGCATATAGTTTTTGAGACCATGGAGAGGGGGAGAGTTTTCAATAAGGAAGTGACTGTACTGGGCTTCAACGAAATGGCGGCCTCCAGCAAGAAGAAACAGCTGCAATGCTGGAGCCGATTTAGAGCACACCCTAATTTGGTAGCATAATTATTCATGTGGAATGTACCGGTATGTTCTTTTGTTTAGGAACATAAATTGTTATCAAACTGTTATGAGTAAAGTTCCACTTTAAAAAAGAGGGTTTACAATCACTTTAACAACTGTTGAGATAATATATCAACCGCATTTCGAAGTGAATTGTTTTCAGTTGAGTTTATTTACTAAAGAGTAGAGAATTTTCACTTTGCAAGTGAATATTTACATAGCTTAGCAAATGAGGTGTTCATTCATTCTCTAATACGCAAGCGTAAATCCTGTTTTTAAATTTCCTTTCAAAGTGAATGCAGCTTTGGTATAATCATTAAGCCAAGGGAACATTCACTTTGCAAAGTGAATATTCTCATTTTGTAAATCAACTCCAAAGACATGCATTGTGGAAGGGGGGAGCAATGCTGCAAATCGAATGTATATCACTGCAAAGCAGGAAGCAAAGCCTGCATACTGTATATAATAAGCAAATATGGTTGCCCCATGTGCATATATATTAGCTAATTATACACTGAAACAATACCTAACAAGATTTTGTACATCAAGCCAAACTATTTTACATTTTCTAAATATAAATAAAAATGTACACGTTCCCTTTAAATATTAACTTTAAAAAAAAAGAACCTGACTCTATATTTGAAGCAGACACAAGATAGAGTAAAATATGTCTACTTTAGTAAATCGCTCCTTGATATATTATGGCATGTTTTCTAGAATGGACGTTGCGCACGACACGTTTACAAAGCTCTCACCACAGGAGATTCGGGTGGTGCTTAGATGTATTTTTCAAAACTCAATACCTCCCACTGAATGATTTCAGTACAAATGATAAAAAGCTGTTAAACACAAAAATGGGCAGTCGAGGATAATCTAATAACTGAAAAAACAAAAACGTTGTTAATTACACGAAGATGTATCTATCTACTATCCAATTTACGCTAACAAACAATAAAATACTATTTTCTAATTTTACCGATTTAAATATCAATGACCTGCTGCTTTAATGACAACAGAGGAAGGCTTTTCAAACTATACACAGTATATGTGTGTACATGTTCTCACACGTTCCCCTGCTCTGTGCATAGCAGGGTACTGTTTCCTAGATTTGCTGACTGTATAGTAGAATTTAGAAAATCTTTAAGTTAGCTGCTCAAAAACTCGCCAGAGTGTATATTCTACAACCTTTTTTCCAGTCAAGGCACCCTTTAAAATTATGGGCAATCTTGAGGCACCCTCCAAAATTATGGACAGTCTTGAAGTGCCCCATTCTAAAATGTAAAAACTATTCTGATAGTTTTACATAATGCAGCAACATCAATACACGTAGGACACCCAACATTAAAGGGGTTGTAAAGGTTCATGTTTTTTCACCTTAACCACTTCCCGACCGCGTCATGGACAAAAGACGTCCACAGAGTGGTCGAGTTATCCTGAGCTCACGTCCCTGGGACGTCCTCGTGCATTCGCGCTTCCCGCGCGCCCCCTGGTGCGCGCTCGCGGAAGTGTCCGTGCTCGCCGAGTTCACGGCTCCCACTGCAACAAGGATCGCGGTGAAGAGCCAATGATAGCGGCTCTTTACCACCTGATCGCTCCCTCCAATGAGGGAGCGATCAGAATGTAAACAAACTGGGGTCAAACAGAGGTCCAGCTCTCTTCTCTCCTCACACCGATACAGCGTGTGAGGAGAGGAGAGATCCTTTTAACAGTGAGTGTCTCATATATATTCAGCAGTGCCACACAGTGCCACACAGTGCCAATCTGTGCCCCACACTACCCATCAGCGCCCCTACAGCTCCCCTACAGTACCCATCTGTGTAAGCAGTGCCACAAAAATACTCATCAGTGCCACTACAGTGCCCATCAGTGCCACCAGTGCCACCAGAGTACCCATCAGTGCCACTAGTGTCCATCAGTGCCACCACAAGGCTGATCAGTGCCACCACAAGGCTGATCAGTGTCACTACAAGGCTGATCAGTGTCACTACAAGGCTGATCAGTGTCACTACAAAGCTCATCAGTGCCACCAGTGCTCATCAGTGCCACCTCTGCCACTTCAGTGCCCATCGGTGCCGCCAGTGCTCCACCAGTGCCACTACAGTGCCCAGTGCCACTACAGTGCCCCATCGGTGCCATCAGTACCACATCAGCGCCACTATAGTGCTCATCTGCACCCTCATCAGTTACCAGCAGTGCATCCTCATCAGAACCCAGAAGCACCCTCCTCAGAACCCAGCAGCACCCTCATCAGAACCCAGCAGTGCAGCCTCATTAGACCAGCCTCATCAGCACCCATCAGTGCAGCCATATCTGTTCCAGTTTTCCTACCACAGTTTGTCACCACAGCCCACAGTCACCAGTATGGCGAAAAAAATGTTTTCCGCTGAGGAGGCATACCAACAGCTTTGCTTGACTGACGAGAGTAGCGACGAGCTCTCTGAGTCTGATTCTGGTTCAGAATATGAACCTGTTATAAGCAGTGGGTCTTCTACAGATTCAGAGGAAGAGGAAAGTGTGCCCAGGAAACGAAGGCGTTCTGACATGGATCAGCAGGCTACCACAAGTAGTGCTGTGGCATCAACCAGCAGCTCAGTGCCATCCACCAGTAGCACAGTGCCATCCACAAGAAATGAAGTACCACTACAGCAAAGGCCAAGAACTAGCGGGGTGTCATCTCAGCCCCAAAGGGTTAGGACCCATGCCAGCCTTCCCTATGCCCTTGAAAACCCTCTGTGGCTTCCCCCCAATTCAGGAGCAGCAAACATCCCCCCTTTCACCGCCCAGCCAGGTGTTCAGGTGAACACAGAGAATTTTGCCCCTATTGATTTTTTTAATTTAATTTTTACCCAAGACCTATTATCCTCCATCGTGACCCAGTGCAACCTCTTTGCACAACAATTCATAACTAACAACCCTGATTCAAGTTATGCCCGTCCCTATGTGTGGAGAGAATTGACAGTGGAGGAATTTAAATTATTTTTAGGCCTAACGTTCAACATGGGGCTCTCAAAAAAAAATGAAGTATACTCCTATTGGTCCTCCAAACCCATCCAGCACATGCCAGTCTTTTCATCCATTATGTCAAGATCCAGATACCTCATGATAATGCGCTTTCTCCATTACAATGACAATACCCAGTGCCCTCCCCGAAATGACCCATCACATGACAAATTATTTAAAATTCGGCCACTTCTAAATTTTTTCTCTGAGAAATTCCCCCAGTTATATATCCCCGACCAAAATATATCCGTGGATGAGTCATTGGTCCACTTCACAGGCAGGCTTGGCATCAAGCAGTTTATTCCAAGCAAAAGGACCCGATATGGGGTTAAAATCTACAAGCTATGTGACCGGGTCACTGGCTACATTTACGCCTTCCTGGTGTATGAAGGGAAGGACTCCCAACTGCATCCCCCTGAATGTCCTGAGTACATCGGTGCCAGCGGAAAGGTTGTTTGGGAGCTTATATATCCACTCCTTGAAAAGGGTTACCACCTTTATGTGGATAATTACTATACCAGCATCCCCCTCTTCCGCAACCTTTACCGGAAGGGCACTCCAGCGTGTGGTACAGTGCGAGCCAACAGGAAGGGTTTCCCGCAAAGACTCGTTACTGAAAGACTACGAAAAGGGGAGACGGCGTCTTTGCGGAATGAAGAGCTATTGGCTATCAGGTGGAGGGACAAAAGAAATGTCCACATGCTCTCAACGATACATAACGACACCTACGTGGAAATCCCCAAAAGAAACGGCCCTATCCAAAAACCAGCATGTGTTCATGATTATAATTTGTTCATGGGGGGAGTCGATTTTAATGATCAGATGATTAAACCCTATCTTCCCACAAGAAAAAGCCGCTATTGGTATAAAAAGGTCTCCATATATCTTTTCAGTATGGCCCTTTACAATACTTATGTCATTTACCGTAAATCTACAAGGACCCCCTTATCTTATTTTCAGTACCAAGAAGAAATTATCGAAGCCCTTTTGTACCCTGAAGACCCACCAGAAAGCATTCGCTCAGATTCAGTGAGCAGACTCCATGAACGCCACTTTCCTGATAAACTCCCCCCCCATGAAACAGGCCGAAAACGTCAGAAGAGATGCCGGGTGTGCTCCAAAGAAGGAACTAGAAGAGACACTGTGTATTATTGTCCAGATTGTCCTTCCCAACCAGGCCTTTGTTTTGGTCGATGTTTCCGTCGTTACCATACTTTTCTACATTATTAGGAAAGTATGGTAAACCTAATTGTCATTTACCGCCACACCCCTTATGCCACTGTACATACCGCTGCCTTCTCCGGAACTGACCCTGACCTGCTAAACGACCACGCCTCTGCCTAACGCTAAACTGTACCTACCTCTGCCTGCCCTGGAACTGACCCTGGCCTGTTATACGACCACGCTTCTGCCTAACCCTAAACTGTACCTACCTCTGCCTGCTCTGGAACTGACCCTGGCTTGTTATACGACCACGCTTCTGCCTAACCCTAAACTGTACCTACCTCTGCCTGCTCTGGAACTGACCCTGGACTGTTTGACCACGTTTTTTGCCTGCCTCTTGGATTGATCTTTTACCCTGCTATGCTAATGGGGACACAGGGGTCTCACATATGTGAGGGGCTCCAGAATTGTTTTTCTGGATGAAGAAAACAAATTTTTTAGTTTTCTCATTCCCGGATTAGGGTCTGGAGACTCGGAGACTTCAAAGAGATTTGGGTGGGAGAAGCCTCTACCCCTGTCCCCATTCTTTCCTGGCCTGCTACTTGGACCATGTTCCTGCTTACTACCAGGACCAATATTTTGGCACTGCTGGCAATGTCTCTACTTGCACTGACCTTGGACTGTATATGGACTGTATCTCTGCCTGTACTGACTATGGACAATATTCCTGCCTGCTGCCTGGACAATTACATTCACTGACGCTGACCACGTCCCTGCCTGCTGCCTGGATCAGGGCTCTCCTTCTGTGGACAATTGCACTACTAAAACCACAGGTAATCTTTTGTTTACCATTTACTCAGCAGAATGTAGTTCAGGGTGTAATTCTTGGTATGTACATGCTATATGCTAGAAATATGAAGGGCCTTCAAAAATGTGATAGATTGTAAGGAAATTAGATGCGTAATTTATGTCCCTAGGTCACCTGATGGTGCTTCCTGGATATTGGGCCTCTATGTGGCCAGGCTGTGTAAAAGTCTCACACATGTGGTATCGCCATACTCAGGAGGAGTAAGAGAATATATTATGGGGTGTCATTTTTGCTATGTACATGCTATGTGTTGGAAATATCTTATAAATGGGCAACTTTGTGTAAAAAAAATGTGTTTTTATTTTTTTTCCACATTTTCCAAAAACTTCTGGAAAAAAATGAACAGTTCAAAAGACTCATAATGCCTCATAGATTATACGTTGGGGTGTTTGCTTTCCAAAATGGGGTCACTTTGTTGGCGTTTCCATTGTCCTGGTGCTCCAGGGCCTTCAAAAGTGTAATAGGTGTTTGAGAGATTAGATGTGTAATTTATGCTCCTAGAACGCCTGAAGTTGCTACTTCAATGTTGGGCCTCTGTATGTGGCCAGGCTGTGTAAAAGTCTCACATATGTGGTACCGCCATACTCAGGAGGAGTAGGAGAATATATTTTGGGGTGCAATTTTTGCTATGTACATGCTATGTGTTGGAAATATCTTATAAATGGACAACTTTGTGTAAAAAAAATGCGTTTTCATTTTTTTTCCACATATTCCAAAAACTTCTGGAAAAAAATGAACAGTTCAAAAGACTCATAATGCCTCATAGATTATACGTTGGGGTGTTTGCTTTCCAAAATGGGGTCACTTTGTTGGCGTTTCCATTGTCCTGGTGCTCCAGGGCCTTCAAAAGTGTAATAGGTGTTTGAGAGATTAGATGTGTAATTTATGCTCCTAGAACGCCTGAAGTTGCTACTTCAATGTTGGGCCTCTGTATGTGGCCAGGCTGTGTAAAAGTCTCACATATGTGGTACCGCCATACTCAGGAGGAGTAGGAGAATATATTTTGGGGTGTAATTTTTGCTATGTACATGCTATGTGTTGGAAATATCTTATAAATGGACAACTTTGTGTAAAAAAAATGCGTTTTCATTTTTTTTCCACATTTTCCAAAAACTTCTGGAAAAAAATGAACAGCTCAAAAGACTCATAATGCTTCATAGATTATACGTTGGGGTGTTTGCTTTCCAAAATGGGGTCACTTTGTTGGCGTTTCCATTGTCCTGGTGCTCCAGGGCCTTCAAAAGTGTAATAGGTGGTTGAGAGATTAGATGTGTAATTTATGCTCCTAGAACGCCTGAAGTTGCTACTTCAATGTTGGGCCTCTGTATGTGGCCAGGCTGTGTAAAAGTCTCACATATGTGGTACCGCCATACTCAGGAGGAGTAGGAGAATATATTTTGGGGTGTAATTTTTGCTATGTACATGCTATGTGTTGGAAATATCTTATAAATGGACAACTTTGTGTAAAAAAAATGCGTTTTCATTTTTTTTCCACATTTTCCAAAAACTTCTGGAAAAAAATGAACAGCTCAAAAGACTCATAATGCTTCATAGATTATACGTTGGGGTGTTTGCTTTCCAAAATGGGGTCACTTTGTTGGCGTTTCCATTGTCCTGGTGCTCCAGGGCCTTCAAAAGTGTAATAGGTGGTTGAGAGATTAGATGTGTAATTTATGCTCCTAGAACGCCTGAAGGGGCTACTTCAATGTTGGGCCTCTGTATGTGGGCAGGCTGTATAAAAGTCTCACACATGTGGTACCGCCATACTCAGGAGGAGTAGCAGAATATATTTTGTGGTGTTATTTGTGGAATGTACATGCCATGTGAGAGAAATAACCTGTTATAATGACAATTTGGTGTGAAAAAAAATAAAAATAAAAAAAATCTTCATTTTGCAAAGAATTGTGAGAAAAAATGACAACCTCAAAAAACTAACTATGCCTCTTACTAACTACCTTGGAATGTCTACTTTCCAAAAAGGGGTCATTTGGGGGGTAATTGTTCTTTTCTGGCTTGTTAGGGTCTCAAGAAATGAGATAGGCTGTCAGTACATCAGGTGTAATCAAATTGATACATTTTCAGTGATTGGCACCATAGCTTGTAGACCCTATAACTTTCACCCAGACTAAATAATATCCACTAATTTCGGTTATTTTTACCAAAGATATGTAGCAGTATACATTTTTTCCCAAATTTATGAAGAAAAATTACTTATTTGCAAAATGTTATAATAGAAATTAAGAAAAATTCATTTTTTTACAAAATTTTCGGTCTATTTTCATTTATAGCACAAAAAAAAAAAAACCCAGAGGCAATCAAATACCACCAAAAGAAAGCTCTATTTGTGTGAAAAAAAGGACGAAAATTTCATATGGGTACAGTGTTGCATGACTGAGTAATTGTCATTCAAAATGTGAGAGCACCGAAAGCTGAAAATTCGTCTGGTTAGGAAGGGGGTTTAAGTGCCCAGTTGTCAAGTGGTTAATGCATCCTATGCATAAAGGTGAAAAAACATCCGACAATACCGGCCTCCCCAGCTTCCCCGTTTTACTTACCTGAGCCCGTTCACCTGCTGCGCTCGCCCCCGACGTCCTCTTCGCCGCTCAGGCTGGCCGTTGATTGGCTAGAGTGGATGGAAAAGCAGCACAGCCATTGGCTTGCGCTGCTGTCAATTACATCCCATGACGCGGCGTGCCGGGGAGCGGGGCCGAGTGATACAGTGAGCGGCTATAGCCGCAGGCTGTATCACGGGAGCGCGCCCGCAAGAACTAACCACCATGCGAGAGAGCTCGCATGAAGGTGGTTAGTTCTTGCGAGGAGGAGCTGAGACAGCCGCTGAGGGCCCCCTGAAGACCAGGTTCGGGGCCACTCTGTGCAAAACGAGATGCACAGTGGAGGTAAGTATAACATGTTTGTTATTTAACCACTTCAGATCTGCGCTATAGCCGAAAGACAGCTGCAAGCGCGGACCTGAACTGCCAGGAGGCCGTCCCTGGATGTCCTTGTGTTTACTTCCGCAATGCGGCGCGCATCGCGGAAGAGCTGTGCCCGCTGTGTCACGCGGGTGCCGATGCGCGTGCCTGGCGGCCGCGATGTCCGTCAGGTACTCGCGATCAGCATTCACAGAGCAAGGGACGTAGATCTCTGTGTGTAAACATAGGGACAACCATCGGTCACCTCCCCCAGTCAGCCCCTTCCCCCCACAGTAAAAATCACTCATGAGGGAACACATTTAAGCCCCTGCCGCCCCCTAGTGGTTAACCCCTTCACTGCCAGTCACATTTATACAGTAATCAGTGCATTTTTATGTATAAATGTGAATGATCCCAAAATAGTGTCAAAAGTGTCCGATGTGTCCGCCGCAAGTCCTGACAAAAATCGCAGATCACCGATATTACTAGTGGAAAAAAATAAAAAATAAAAATGTCATAAACCTATCCCCTATTTTGTAGGCGCTATAACTTTTGCGCAAACCAATCAATAAACGCTTATTGCGATTTTTTTTAACCAAAAATATGTAGAAGAATACGTATCTGACTAAACTAAAGGAAAAATAAAAAAAAAATTGGGATATTATTATAGCAAAAAGTAAAAAATATTGTGTTTTTTTTCAAAATTGTCTGTCTTTTTTTGTTTATAACGCAAAAGATAAAAACCGCAGAGGTGATCAAATACCACCAAAAGAAAGCTCTATTTGTGGGAAAAAAATTATAAAAATGTCATTTGGGTACAGCGTTATATGACCGCGCAATTGTCATTCAAAGTGTGTCAGCGCTAAAAGCTAAAGTTTAAGTGCCCAGTAAGCAAGTGGTTAAAAAAATAAATAAAATTTGCCTTTACACCCCTTTTAAAGGTGATTTATTCATTGGTCGTTAGGAGGTTGGCAGCGAGAAGGCTGTAATGGTGTACAATGAAAATCTGTGGCTTTGTGTAGCTAAAAGACAGGTTTCATCCACTCACTAGCTTGTATACAATTTTGGGGCAAATTTTTGGCATTTTTCCAAGGCACCCCTGAAGAAATCTTAAGGAACCCTGGTTGAAATAGGCTGGTTTAGGTCTTCCTCCTCCTGATCCTCCTTTGCTGTAGGCTCCCTTTAAGCTGCTAGACCTGCACCATCTTCTCCCCCACGCTCCGGTGGTTGTAGGACCTTGGCATCTTCAAGTCCAGTGCAGAGCCCATAGCCCTACAGTGGATGAGAGGAAGTCATTGCTGAAGCTAAGGGGAATAGAGGGGAGCGCCGGCTGCCTGGGGAATGAAGTATTAGATAAGTAAAACTGTTTTTTGCACCCTCCAAGACCTAAATGAGCATTTAACCCTTGCAGTGAGGGGTAGCCCCACTGCAAGGGAGCAATTTTTCTTTCTCCAGAGATAGACTTGGAAATCTAATGAACCATGACTGCAAGTGCAGTGCAGGGCATTGTGCTAGCATACACTATGAGAACAGTATATGCACTAAAATGAAAAATCTGTTTTTATTACCTTTATTTTTTATTTTTTTTTAGGAGTCATATGAAGATGCTTCTATCTCTGACTCTGCAGTGTTGGGGCTGTTGGCATGGAGAAGCTGCATCGTGCCTAGGAGCCTTTGCGTTGAAGAATAGAATGCTGCCAGCACTGCTAACTTGTGCAAGGGGCATGCACTTGGATGCTTGTAGTTGCCCAATAGCAGCGCACACCAGGGTGACAAAGATAACAATGCATTTGGTAAGAGTTGTCACCTTATCACAGAAAGCCCACAGAGGCAGAAGAAACCGGCAGAAGTAACAAGCAAAGTATTATTGATTTACTAACAGGAAGGAAACAAAGATTGCACTATTGTATGCAGCAGTAAAAAGTTCATGAAGCTTAATTTTTCGGGTTTACATACTCATTAAGAAAATTGCAGATTGCTCATGTCTTGATCCAGATATGCATTTGCAATCCATAAGCGTAAAGCTGACCATAGGTGGGAAGAATTTCAAATGTAAATTCTTAGGAAAAGAATGTACTAAGAAAGCTTGATAATTTTTCTAAAAATTGAGTGGGTCAAATCAACATTAATTTTCAACTGCAGTGGCAAAAAAAAATTGAAGGAGTAGGATAGATTTGTTTTTAAAACTTCTAACAGTGTATGTTGTTTTTATTCGGTAAAGTCTATTCATCTCCAAATGTTAAAAAGGTAGTAAATCGCAATTTTTTTTAAAAAAAATCGCCCCTGTAGGATGTCATTATGCGTTAGCACTAGCACATTATGGCAGACTTACCTTAAAGTGATTGTAAAGTCTTGTTTTTTTTTCTATAAAAATAATAAACATGTTGTACTTACCTCCTCTGTGCAGTTGGTTTTACACAGTGCAGCCTGGATCCTTCTCTTCTCGGGTCCCTCTTTGCTGCTCCTGGCCCCTCCCACATGTTGAGTGCTGCCACAGCAAGCTTGCTATGGGGGCACCCAAGCGAAACTGCAGCTCCATGTGTCCATTCAGACACAGAGCTGTGGTTCGGCCCCACCCCCTCTCTCTCCTCATTGGCTAACTGACTTTGATTGACAGCAGCGGAAGCCAATCAGGTGGGAGAGTCCCAGACGGCCAAGACACTCGTGGACATTGCTGGGGCTCTGGTAAGTATTAAGGGGGCCGAGGGGGGCTGATGCACACAGAAGGCTTTTTATTATGCATAGAATGCATTAAGATAAAAAACCTTCTGCCTTTACAACCACTCCATCGACACACTGTCACTGCCTGATAGGGCTTCCATCTTCACCCAGTTTTCCTTCTGCGGGAGTCACGGCCATTTGATTGGCCCAGCAGCAATGATGTCACCCCAACACATGCTCGCGGGAGTCATGGCAGCGGCGCAGCTCTCTCAATGGACGGCATGCCATCCATTGAGAGCGCAGTGCACATGTATCGGTGATGTCACCGGCTGCTACTAAAATAAATATTTACTGTACCTACAGGTAAGGCTTGTTATAGGCTTCCTTGTAGGTATCAATTAAAAAGTGGAGTTTACTACCGCTTTAAAAGCAAACAAAATGTTTTGAACATCATTTGAATATTCTGAAAAGAATTTAGAACAAATGGCTCACTATAGGAGTACACAAGTAGCATGTAGTAGAGATTAACAACACGCATTCAGGGCACTGTGTGTTCATTAGCAATATCCCTACTGCAACTTGACTCTGTATGGAGTCATTTGTTTCAAATGTGTATCCATCTATTTTTAGTTGCATAATCACACTACTAAAGGAAGGAAGTCTGCTCCTCGCCTAAAGGTGCATACACATTTCAAATATTAGCCGACTCCGCTGAATCAGTCAAAATTCAAGCTGTTGGTGGCCCCGTCAGCACCCCTTTTCTGGAAAGACCGACTTTTGTCGAAGGAGCTGATTGGAAAATTTTTGGTCGAACAGTACCTGCATCCAATCCGATGAAGACACTGTTTGGGTATACAAAACCCAGCAGCAGGGATTCCCTTATCCATGCTGTTTATTGTGGATAGAGAAATTGATCAATTTCTCACATTCTGCTCAGGGGGGAAGTGAACAAAAGAAATGAGAAAGAAAGGCACATATACTTACCAACAGCTCGACACCTGTTAGGTCCCTTGTCAGGGCCAGTATCTTCTCCCCAGGTTCTTCTGGCCGTTCTGATTGGCTGGTGTGGGATGACATCACTTCCATGCATAGGTGGGAGTGCAGTCATCTCAGCACACTGGCAGTGTCCTGGAATATACTGTAAACTAAGCTGTGCATATGCAGCTCAGTGTACATTCCCCAGAGATTTGCTAATATTTGCTAATAAGCACATATATCCTCTGATTCCTCCTGTATTCAATTGTATAGTAACTGTACTGTCTGCCCTCATGTTGTAAAGCGATGCGCAAACTGTTGGCGCTTTATAAATACTGTATAATAATATATAAATGCATGTATGTCATTTCCAGTGTGGATAAGGCCTAAGATATATCTTTGCATTTATTTGCTGTATAATTAGCTTTTCAAATACCTAATCTAAAAGAGCCATGCTGCTTAAAGCGGAGCTCCACCCAAAAGGGGAAGCTCCGCTTGTTTGCGTCCTCCCCCCCTCCGCTGCCACATTTGGCCCTTTTCTGGGTTAGCGGGTACCGGGTTTTGACAGTCCTGGTCCTTGCCCCGCCGCTGCGCCATTCACAAAGCACAGCGCGCTTCACGCATGCACAGAAGGGAAGCCAGTTTCCCCTAGTGGAGATGGCGGCGGCAGCACCCGACAGCCGATTGATAAATCGATGAAGACACCGCTGGATTCATGGACAGGTAAGTGTGCTTATATTAAAAGTCAGCAGCTACAGTATTTGTACCTGCTGACTTATTGATTTCTGAATGAGTCTGGAGCTCCTCTTTAATGCTTATTTATTTCTTTTTCCTGATACATAAACAAATGTATCAGTACTATAATAATTTTTAAATTGTTACAAACAAATAATTTGTTAAAGAAGTGGTTAATCACAATGCAACACACCAATAACTCAGGAATTGTACATAATCCAAATTCTTCATGCATCAATCATATATTGTGACGTGTGAACTGGACAATGTACGTAAATCTATTTCTATACCGTACTTTCGGGACTTATCCTTTTATCTGTGATGTAAGCTTACGTACAGCGCTCACACCCACCATGATGTTATTAGGAATGATCAGTTTCAGTAAGCTGAAACCTGTCAGAAGTAACAAGATACAGAGGCCTAAAAGACTAAGAAGTCAGTTAGATTTACAAAAAAAAAATCTTGTCTAACAGGTTTGTGAGTCACTTATTAGTCACAAGTTTTTACACAATAATGCAGAAGAATATAACAAGTGCAGAGGGGACAATAGTAAATACCGTAAACTTGTAAACTAACAGTTATATTGTATTATAAATTAAACATTTCTGTTTGTATTGCCTGGATACATTTTAAACATCCCTGTAAAATGGCTAGTGAAGCTAAAGAAAATTTTGTAAGATGCAAGTAATGAGAATACTACTAACCACATTACCATAGGTCTTTCTTTGTGTTTTCTGCAGTTACTGTATAGATGCATAGATACACTACAGCCAATTAAAGAGGAAGTAAACCCTGATGGCGCAGGAGCCGCCAGTCATGGCACGGGCCCTTTAGAAACGGCACTATCGTGCCCCTTCTTCAGTGCAAAATCGTATATGATAAATATCTCCTAAACCGTGTAGGTTTAGGAGATATTTCCAGTACCTACAGGTAAGCCTTATTATAGGCTTACCTGTAGGTAAAAGTGGTGTAACTAGGTTTACAACCACGTTAACTACCTAGTAGGTTTCCAGATAGCTGAGGCAAACTACACAACCAGAAAAACAGTTTACACATAGAGAGGACATACAAACTCCAGGCAGACAATGTCTCTGACTAACAAAAAAGAGAGGGCATACCATCCTTGGGTATTACCCAAGTGGTATCTTTAATAATGTAATAAAAGGAAATATAGTCACAAACAACTCAATGGTAAAAGCATATCAGAGTCCACAGTATGCACAAAGCAATCTGGTCACGGAGACTAGTCCCAGCAAGCTGGAGGCTGCAATTGGGTTGTTTGTGAGTATATTTCCTCTTATTACATTATTAAAGATACCACTTGGGCAATGCGCAAGGCCAGGGCCGTCTTTAATGTTGATTGGACCCTGGGCAAAAAAATTCTTGGGGCCCCCCATGCAATTTTGCTCTCCACCTGCTCTGAGACATACAATAAAAATCAGCTAGACTTAAAATCAGTTTACTGTATCAGATCAGGCAGTGATTGCGATTGGTTGCCAGAGGTTACAGCATATCATTACCACTTACTGACTGGATGCTAGAGGTTATAGCACACATTACGGCTCACATATTAGTTGCTAGAGGTTACAGCACATGATTTCTTCTTGTTGATTCGTTTCTAGAGATTACTGTACAGTAATAATGCTCACTGATTGGTTGCTAGAGGATACAGCACATCATCTCTTCACTGCAGGGGGGCATGATATACATATGAATGCCGCCTTTATTTACATAACAATGCCGCCTGCCTCAGCTATTTACATATGAATGCTCCTGATATTTACAATATGAATGACGATTATTTACATGTAAACACAGGGTCTGCAGGTGAGTCTTCTGTACACAACAATAGGGCAGAGCTGGGCAGCATTAGTAGCAGCACTTCACACTGAGATATCAGGACACAGCAAAGGACTCAAACTTCAAGGGACAAGGGAATTTAAACTGGGATAGCTGGCAAGTATGAGGCAGCTGCTTTGGGCCCCACAACAATGACAGGGCCTAGGGCACCTGCCCCTTTTGTCCTGCCTTAAAGACGGCCCTGCGCAAGGCTGTTTGTTTTTCAGTTTGTACTAGGTTATCCCCCGACCCTTAGGGGGCAGCAAAGCGTGTGCTTGTATTGGAAATATCAAGGACCTGTGATCCATCCTCCACCATTACACCACTCTTGAGTGGAGGAGATTGTTGCTGTTATATCTGACTTTAAACTTTGATTTGCTGGAGTTTGTCCACATAAACCATAGATAAGCGCTTTCTTCCTTTTTGAAAAGTTGCTGCTCTTTCCAGCCTTCTAGTTTATTTTATATTACTAATTGCAGAGGTTGACTATATTTCGTTTTTTGACCTCATACACAAATAAGAGTCTGCTGTGCACAAGTTTAGCAACAAAAAGTCATTAGCAACCTACATGTAGCTTTCTTCTAGGAAAGTGGAAACTTGACACCATAGCACTAGGAGTTCCTAAAGCAGCTGGACACAGTACTTCTGATAATGTTGACCACCGTGTAACACAGACTGGACGATTCAGGCATTAAAGCCCTCTTAAAGGGACACTAAAGGTACATGTTTTTTCACCTTAATGCATCCTATGCATTAAGGTAAAAAAACATCTGACAATACCGGTCCTCCCAGCCCCCCCGTTTAACTTACCTGAGCCCGTTCACCTGCGGCGCTCGCCCCCGACGTCCTCTTCGCCGCTCAGCCTGGTCGTTGATTGGTTAGAGTGGATGGATTGAAAGCAGCGCAGCCATAGGCTCGCGCTGCTGTCAATCACATCCAATGACGCGGAGCACCGGGGGGCGGGGCTGAGTGATCGGCTATATCACGCGATGTCCGCCGGCCACCCGCGATTGCCCGCAATCACGGCAGGACCGTGGATCTGTGTGTGTAAACACTCAGATCCACCTCCTGTCAGCGGTGAGAAGACCGATGGTGTGTTCCCAGTACAGAGGAACACAGATCGGTCTCCTCCCCTTGTGAGTCCCCTCCCCCTACAGTTAGAATCACTCACTAGGGAACATATTTAACCCCTTCAGCACCCCCTAGTGTTAACCCCTTCCCTGCCAGTCACATTTACACAGTAATCAGTGCAGTTTTATAGCACTAATCGCTGTATAAATTTGAATTGTCCCAAAAGCGTGTCAAAAGTGTCCGATGTGTCACGGTCACACTAAAAATCGCAGATCGCCGCCATTAGTAGTAAAAAAATATAAAAAATGCCATAAATCTATCCCCTATTTTGTAGATGCTAGAACTTTTGCGCAAACCGATCAAATACGCTTATTGCGATTTTTTTTTTTTACCAAAAATATGTAGAAGAATATGTATCGGCCTAAACTGAGGAAAAAAAATGTTTTTAAAAAAAATAAAATTGTGATATTTATTAAATAAAAAAGTAAAAGATATTGTGTTTTTTTTTCAAAATTGACGGTCTTCTTTTGTTTATAGCGCAAACAATAAAAACCGCAGAGGTGATCAAATACCACCAAATGAAAGCTCTATTTCTGGGGAAAAAAAACATAAAGATTTTATTTGGGTACAGTGTTGCATGACCGCGCAATTATCATTCAAAGTGCGACAGCGCTGAAAACTAAAAATTGATCTGGGCAGGAAGGGGGTGAAAATGCCCTGTATTGAAGTGGTTAATAAAGTGCTTGAGATAATTCACAAGGTGTTTGCTCCTTTGTTTTTTTGTTGTTAGTGCAGCTCTCCTCTAGTATTAAAATTTCCATCATCCCAAGTCTAGGAGTGCTGACTAAGTACTGTTGTGTTACACTATGTGATTATTCTTGCTCTGTGTCTTTAAGATCTGTCCCCTTCTTTCTAGCTGAACTCTCTCTCACCGTAGTTCTTTATATATCTCCTCCACTTCCTGATTCTGGTCATTACTCCTGTATATCTTCCATGCTAAACATCTTACATGTGGCTTACAACTGCAACGTTTTTCTATCTATGAATATCCATCATTAAACTGAACATTCGAAAGGATTCATCGTCTGTCGTCCTAACTGTGAGTTTATTCATTGAGTTAAGCTGCCTGTATCGATGCAAGGGATGAATATCAAACCAGCTTGAGTAAGGCCTACTTAAACCTGGAGATGAACTTTATCGCTTTGTAGTTGAGACAGAACAGTAGAAAAACAGAGTTTCACAGCCTAATTACAAGATTTCTGCATGTCAGTACTGAAACAGACAAGATTTACTGCCCTCATAGCAAGACAGAAGGGACAGAGCAGCACATGGCAGCCTTATAGCCTGAGACAATCTGCACAGTGTCATATTTCAGCACACAGATCCTGCCTGCTTTCACAGTCAGTCTGCTATCATGAGTGACCAAGCTTCTGCATGTGAACTCACATCTACCTCCCCACAAGTTCCTGAAGAAACTGAGTTACCCAAACGCTCAGTTAAACCCACTTGGAAAGTAATGGAGAATTATGAAGCTTCAAGGACTGAATTGTCAAATAGCTTGGAATTAGTCTGGGAGAAAATCCTTGCTGAAGCCAATACAGTGTCTGTTGAACGTGAACTACTGACACTAGAGGGCGCCATTAAACAACTTTCTGCCTCATATGAGCTTTATCAGCTTACCAGCATCAAATTCACTAATGTCTTACAAAACATGAAGTCAGAAAATGCGATGATGCAATTAAAGCGCGTCAATGCTCTCAATATTGAAAGAGACAGTTTTATCCAGCAAACCAGATTAAAGGCAGAAGCAAAAATAAAGCTGTTACAGGACACTGCATCTCACAGATCTGTTTCCACCAGACGTTCTAAAAACTTGTCAAGATCCCATAGTTCAAGATACTCAACACTCAGTGAGCGACTTATTAATGCCCGCGCTGAAGTGGAAGCCAGCAAAGTGCAGGTGGCATATGCAGAAAAAAAGAGCAGAGTTGGAAGCGCAGTCAGCACGTCAAAGAGCAGAGTCAGAAGCGCAGTCAGCACATCAAAGAGCAGAGTTGGAAGCTCAGAGAGCAGAGTCGGAAGCGCAGTCAGCACGTCAAAGGGCAGAGTTGGAAGCGCAGTCAGCACGTCAAAGGGCAGAGTTGGAAGCGCAGTCAGCACGACAAAGAGCAACAATGGAAACCTTAAATGAACAGTGTAAACATGACGCAGCTATGGCAAAGCTAAGGGTCCTACAGCAAGCTATCAGTGCAGACGAAGGTGCAAGTGAGAAAGACAGCATTAACATAAACATAGCAGATATGGAAGACCCCCTCAAACGCACTAAAGACTATGTCCTAAGCCACTGCAGTGCACACTCCATTGTCTCCAATGCTCCCGATTACATAGAGACTCCATCACAGCTTCAAGTTAAAGAGGTTCCAGCAACTTCCTGCACTCAAAATCACTCCACTGCATTTCCTACCTGCCTACCTTGCCTGCCTTCATACGTCACAGAGCATCAGCGTAAGCTTCAAGCAAGTCATCAATCTCCAGTCATTGGTACAGCCTTGAATCAACGTACCATTGGAACAACTGACTTCAAGCAAGCAACTCACCTGGATGCATCTGCTGCACCATATTTCCCTGTGTCCTTTAACAACAATGTCAAAGATAACGCAATCAGCACCATACAGCCAACAGCATCTCACATAAAGGCGGAGACAACTGAGACAGAAGAGTTTGTGAGGTACATGCTTCGTAGAGAGCTCACAAAGACTGGTCTTACAAGTTTTGATGACCAACCTGAGAACTACAGAAGTTGGAAATGTGCCTTCAGAACTACAATCAGCAATATTGGCATTACAGCTGATCAAGAATTGAATCTGCTGATCAAATGGCTTGGTCCTCTATCTGCTGCACGTGTTAAGCCATTAAGATCGGTTTTCATGGACAATCCTACTGCAGGCCTCAAAGCTGCATGGGAGCGACTAGAGCAAAGTTATGGCAGTCCAGAAGCTATAGAAAATGCTTTGTTCATGCGTCTGGAAACTTTCCCAAAGATATCCGGTAAGGACAACAAGGAGTTCCAGAGACTGAGTGACCTTCTCCTTGAGCTTCAGCTAGCCAAGACAGACCCAAAACTACCTGGACTCAGTTACCTTGACACTCCAAGAGGGGTAAACCCAATTGTCTCCAAGCTCCCGTATGGTTTGCAAGAGAAATGGACTGCACTAGGGTCATCATACAAAAGAGAGAACAAGGTTTCCTTCCCTCCATTCTCTTTCTTCTGTGAATTCATCAGGAAAATTGCGGAGACCAAGAATGATCCAAGTTTTTCCTACGGTGAGTACAGTCTCTTCTCACCCTTTCCTAAGAGTACCAGTCTTCAGGGCAACTACAGAAACCATAGAGGCCCAGTGTCCGTGAAAAAGACTGACATCCTTCCCACTCCTACCACAGTTCTGGCCACGAACAAACAGAGTAGGAAGATTGAAAACCCTAACAGAGAGTGTCCCATACACAAGAAGCCACACCCCCTCAATAAATGTATCGGCTTTAGGAAAAAGCCTCTGGAAGAGCGCAAGGAGCTTTTAAAGACATTTAGGGTATGTTTCAGGTGCTGTGCTTCTATAGAACATTTTGCAAGGGACTGTAATGTGTCCATCAAGTGCATAGAGTGTGGCTCTGAAGAACATGTGCAAGCCCTCCATCCTCTTGAGCCCAGCTCTGCACAACCTGCCAACGCTCCTCCCAGGTTAACGCATGGCGGGGAGAATACAGACCAAGTGCCTAATTCTACCATCATTTCTTCATCCTGCACTGAAGTTTGTGGAGAAGACCGTTGTGGTAAGTCCTGTGCTAAGATATGCTTGGTGAACATATACCACAAGGATCAACCAGAAAAGTCTCTAAAGGCATATGCTATCTTAGACGATCAGAGCAATCGATCACTTGCAAAATCGGAATTGTTCAATCTATTTGAAATAAAAGGCGAAGCTCATCCTTACACCTTGGGTACCTGTAGTGGAACTATAGAGGTTTCTGGAAGAAGGGCCCATGGACTCATGGTATCTTCTCTTAAAGGTAACTTGCAATTACCCTTACCTACACTTGTTGAGTGCAATCAGATACCTGCTAACGGAAGAAATCCCTACTCCAGCTGCTGCTTTCCATCACCCTCACCTCAAGGTAATAGCAAATGAGATACCGCCGCTTGACAAAGATGCTCAGATCCTTCTTCTGTTAGGAAGAGACATTCTAAGAGTTCACAAGGTACACAGACAAGTCAGTGGACCCCCAGATGCCCCATTTACCCAGCGCACGGATCTAGGGTGGGTCATCATAGGCAATGTCTGCATAGGCAAAATGAAAAGACCTACCAACATTTCGTCATTCAAGACAAATGTTCTGCCAAATGGCTGAAACACTTACTTTGAGCCATGCCCACATCACTACTGGGTGAAAGAGAAGATAGCCAGCCACGAATGGCAACATGGTATCTCAGGTGACACAAGCCCTTTCTCCTGCCATGATGGCGACTTCGGCTCTACAGTGTTTAAAGCAACCAGTGAAGATGACATACTGGCTCCTTCAATGGAAGACAAAGAATTCATCATGGTAATGGACAATGAGTTCTTTCAAGATGACTCCAATAACTGGGTAGCACCCCTACCCTTTCGTCTCCCAAGAGAGAGATTGCCCAACAACTTACAGCAGGCCATCAGTAGATTCTCCTCCTTAAAGCGAAACATAAGCAGGAAACCAGAGATGCAAAAGCACTTTGTGGACTTTATGCAAAATGTATTTGACAGAGATCATGCAGAGCCTGCTCCCCCACTAAAGGATGGAGAAGAATGCTGGTACCTTCCATCCTTTGGCGTGTATCACCCACGCAAACCAGACCAAATCAGAGTTGTCTTTGATTCCAGTGCTCAGCACGAAGGTGTTTCTCTTAACAACATGCTCCTTACTGGACCCAACTTGAACAACAGTCTAATAGGAGTCTTGATTCGTTTCAGACAAGAGCCTGTAGCAGTAATGGCCGACATTCAACAGATGTTTCACTGCTTCATCGTCAGAGAAGACAACAGAAACTACCTCAGGTTTCTATGGCACAAGGACAATGACCTCAACAAGGAAGTTATAGATTATCGCATGAAGGTACATGTCTTCGGTAACAGTCCTTCCCCAGCAGTGGCAACTTATGGGCTAAGGAGAACAGCTCAGACTGGAGAAGTTGAATATGGATCTGATGCCCGTCAATTTGTTGAAAGAAACTTCTACGTTGACGACGCACTTAAGTCCTTTCCAACTGCTAAAGAAGCAATTGATCTTCTCACCAGAACAAATGAGATGCTGTCTGTAGCAAACCTTAGACTGCACAAGATTATATCCAACAGCCAGGAACTTATGAATGCCTTTCACTCTGAGGACTATGCCACTAGTCTAAAAAACCTTGACTTAGGTACAGATGTGCCTCCTGTACAGCGAAGTCTGGGTTTGTTGTGGAACATCAAGCAAGACAAATTCACCTTCCAAGTGTCAACTTGTGACAAACCCTTCACTAAGAGAGGAGTCCTGTCCGTGGTGAATAGCATCTATGACCCACTGGGTTTCCTTGCTCCAGTTACCATTCAAGGTAAGATTCTACTAAGACAGTTGTCTACTGAGAACATAGACTGGGATACTCCCTTGCCTAGTGAGAATCAACACAAGTGGGAAAGGTGGAGATATTCTTTGAAGTCACTAGAAAAACTTCAGATTCCCCGTTGCTATGTTCCAGGATCCACTTCAACTGCTAACCGGAGAGAGATTCATATTTTCACAGATGCATCAGTTGAAGCTATTGCTGCAGTAGCCTATTTGAAGACCTCTGAACTGAATGGAGAATCACACTGTAGTTTTGTCCTAGGCAAGGCAAAACTCACTCCCAAGCCTGCACATACCATACCAAGACTTGAACTTTGTGCAGCCGTGCTAGCAGTAGAAATTGCTGAGGTCATACGAAGTGAAATGGACACTACAATTGATTCTTTCACCTTCTATACAGACAGTAAGGTAGTACTTGGTTACATAAATAACCAAACAAAACAATTTTATATGTACGTCAGCAACAGGGTTGAACGTATCAAGAGATTCTCTCTACCAAGTCAATGGCATCACGTTCCCACTGAACTCAACCCAGCTGACTGTGGGACCAGAGCCGTGTCAACTGCCGCTCTTCAGGACAGCTTATGGCTGTCACCTCCAAGGTTTCTGTGTGAGGACTCTTACTTACTCCCTATTGACACCACCTATGGGTTAGTAAACCCTGAAGATGATAAGGAAATAAGAACTGTGAACATCTCACTACACACTTCTGTTAGTACAAAACAGAAGCTGCGGTCACACCGTTACAAGCATCAATGGAAGCAGGTGCAGCATCTAGCCAATGTGTTCTGGCATCGCTGGAAGAAAAAGTATCTTCATCACCTTCAAGGTCATAACAAATGGCAAGCATCTAAGCCGAATCTTAAGGTTGGAGACCTCATCCTTCTAAAAGACAAGGAAGTTTGTCGGAATGAGTGACCTATGGGTCTTATTACTAAAGTTATGCCCAGTGACGATAACAAAGTCCGGAAGGTAGAAGTTAAGGTAACCAAGGGAGGATCGACACGAACCTTTAGTCGACCAATTACAGAGTTAGTACTCCTTTTGCCAGGTGAGTGACTTGTGCAAGGACTAGCCATGCTGTTGGCACGGCGGGGAGTACATTGCTGCCATCTACAGGTTCTACTCAGAACTTTGGAATTATTTGAAGACATCATACTGTGACTTTATGTTCTTCATCCTGTTGAACTTACGTTTATTATTTGCTTGTTGCATGTTTTTCATTACAGGTTCCAGGACATTCGTCAGTATTGGACTTTTTGAAAATATATATTTTAGTTTAAGGTTATGAAATCTAAAGATTTCAGACGGGGAGTATTGTGTTACACTATGTGATTATTCTTGCTCTGTGTCTTTAAGATCTGTCCCCTTCTTTCTAGCTGAACTCTCTCTCTCACCGTAGTTCTTTATATATCTCCTCCACTTCCTGATTCTGGTCATTACTCCTGTATATCTTCCATGCTAAACATCTTACATGTGGCTTACAACTGCAACGTTTTTCTATCTATGAATATCCATCATTAAACGGAACATTCGAAAGGATTCATCGTCTGTCGTCCTAACTGTGAGTTTATTCATTGAGTTAAACTGCCTGTATCGATGCAAGGGATGAATATCAAACCAGCTTGAGTAAGGCCTACTTAAACCTGGAGATGAATTTTATCGCTTTGTAGTTGAGACAGAACAAGTACAAATATTAATAGGTTTGTAGCTCTAAATAATGCTTGTTAGCAGCCTTTTAGCAAGAAAACCTACTCTGCATTTTAGCATTGATTCAAGCAATGCAATAGTACTGTAGTCCAGCATAAAGATGCCCATGTGCGAATAGTTTAATTGAAAATATCACACATCCTGGCATGTGCATGCACACAGAAACCAACACAATTCATTAGTCCACTAAGTAAAGGACATAATAGGGGTTATTTACTAAAGGCAAATTCACGTTGCACTACAAGTGCAAACTACAAGGGCAAAGTGCACTTGAAATTGCACTGAAAGTGCACTTGGAAGTGCAGTCGCTGTAAATCTGAGGGGAAGCTCTGCTGATTTTATTATCCAATCATGTGAAAGCTAAAATGCTGTTTTTTATTTTCCTTGCATGTCCCCCTCGGATCTACAGCGACTGCACTTCCAAGTACACTTTTAGTGCAATTTCAAGTGCACTTTGCACTTGTAGTTTGCACTTGTAGTGCAAAGTGGATTTGCCTTTTGTAAATAACCCCCAATGTGTATAGCTGTCAAATTCAACAAGAACAGAATGTTGTAAGGATTCTGGTAGAAGAACAAAGACATCATTTTCCATTACTGAAATAGCCAGATGCCTTGAGACTTTTCTTGAAATCCTCTGTTAATCTGACAAATGCTCTTCCCCAAGCATAGAGGAATTCCTAGAATCCAAATATCTCATTCATCCCCATTACCTTGTAAAGACAGAGAATGGTTTGTATGTAGAGTACAGCAGCTGGAACAGACAGTATACAGAGAGTTCAAATGTAAACTTTGGCTGGGAAATCGTACTAGTAATTTCAATCCCAGCTTGCATACAGCAGTTATGTTTCAGAAACATATGGGGATCTTGTTACGGTGTTACATCCAAGGGGAAAAAAAAGGAAAATGTAGCACTTCAAGCTAAACTTGAAATCCCTGTCCAAAGTACTAAGATAGGTTTGGGTGGAGGATGAAGAAAGCATTAGGGCCATCACCCTAAAATTCCTCAGTCTATTATTTACCTTTCACTGCAACCATGACAGTACTTTGCTGTCTCCAAAAATTCACCATACTAGTCCAGGCAGCTATCAGTTGAAGGTAACCTGTTACAACTGAACAAACAAAAGAACTAAAGCCTGGTACACACTACTAGTCTTTTTTCTGTTCAACCCACCGGGTTGAATGGAAAAAAAAAAAAAACTGTCAGCTCCGGGTCGAAAAAAAAACCTGGCAGCTCCGATCGAAGCTGTACGTTAGTACAGCGATCTCCTCCGCTCAGGGCTGGTGCAAGGATTTTTGACCATCTAGGCGAAACCTCATTTTGCCGCCCCTGACTCCACCCCTTTTGTCCTGCCCATGTATATCGCACCTTTTTAATGTAGCGCCCATCAATGCAGCCTCACCGGTACCCATCAATACAGCCTACCAGTGCCCATCAATGCAGCCTCACCAGTGCCCATCAATGCAGCCTCATCAGTGCCCATCGATACAACCTACCAGTGCCCATCAATGCAGCCTCATCAGTGACCATCAATACAACCTACCACTGCCCATCAATGCAGCCTCACCAGCGCCTATCAAATGCAGCCTACTAGCACCCATCAATGCAGCCTACCAGTGACTATCAATGTTTGCTTGCTTCCATTAATTTGGGAGTCAGGACACACACACAGTCCTCCTCCACCGCTGCGCCTCTGACACTATGTAAGAACGGTGCATCGGCTGCCTGATGATGAAGAGACTTAGTTGCTTGCTGCAAAGAGAAGAGAGTAGAAACACCAGTGGCCGGGCGCCCTAGGCGGCTGCCTAGTTTGCCTAGTGGTAGCACCGGCCCTGCCTTCGCTGAGCGTCACTTTAGCTTATTATAAAGCGTGAGCTGGAGTTTGGCTTCAGTTTGTTAGTGTATTTGCTAGTATGTACTGCTATGTACATCTAGTATGTACTGCTATTACAGCTATTACTGCTATATGTACTGCTAGTACACCTAACCTATCCCTTCCATCCAGACTGACAATGTTGCTGTCCAAAGGTGCCCCTTTTGCTCCTTCATCCAGAGTGGGGGCACTCTATTACAGGAGGTGTGTTACTGGCCAGATCACCAGGTGAAAACAGAGGGGGGGAAAAAAGAAAACGAATAAACTAATACATCCACCACATCTAATGATTGATAAGCTACAAATATATTACATTTTTGTTTTTGAGTTTATTACCGCTTTAATGCACATTTGAAAAAAAATCATGTTTTTAAGGCCATACTGCTGCTTTATAAATGAAGCTCTAAGTAGGCAAAAAAATAAATAAATATATGCTTCCTTATGATTTTTATTGTAATGATTTATTACAGTGACTTTAACCCGCCTAGCGGTATTCCCGAGTGTGGCTCGGGGTGGAATTTCAGTACCTAAAGCGGTAACCCCGAGCAGACTCAGGATTGCATCGCAGGATACAGGGGAAGTTACTTACCTTGTTCCCTGGATCCTGTGATGTGTCTCCGCTGTGAGTGCGAGCTGTCTCCTCGCTCGATTCACACTGCCGAGTGCCGCCGAGCTCCGTTCCCTGCGACATTACGGCGCACAGGGGCGGAGTTCGGCGCCAAATTCAAAAAGTGAAACACACAATACACATACAGTACACTGTAATCTTACAGATTATTTTACAGATGATTACAGTACTGTATAAAATAATAACACATCCCCTTTGTCCCTAGTGGTCTGCCCAGTGTCCTGCATGCACTTTTATATTATAAAAACTGTTCTTTCTGCCTGCAAACTGGAGATTGTCCATAGCAACTGTGACAGCAGGAAGGTAAAGTCACCTGGTTGCATCCAGGGGGGTAGATATATTTCGCCCAGATTCAGGCTTTACGCCGACTTATACAACTAGGTGGAGAGTTGTATAAGCCCAGCTGAGGCTAGTGGGCTCATGGATGACTCATACCTCTAGGGAGAGTGTGGGGCGTCGTGCAGACAGGGAGTTGATGAGACCAGCTGAAGCTTGTCAGCTCATTTAGGCCTCTATAAGAACTCCCAGCTTCATTAGGGGTTAGCTCATGCCTGGAAGCAGACCTGTGTGGACTTCCTGGAGAGAGTGAACCCTTGTGCGGTGAGACAAAGCCTGTGTGGCTATTTGCTTGGACATTTAAAACCAGGGACTTAGGGACTAGGACAGCACTAGGCTGATCCCAGTTGTTAGTTAGGAAACCTGTATGTTTAGTCAGAGGTCAAGTTGACCAGGATTTATTTTGTTTATGTTTCTTTTGCTTTGCTGTGTTTTGCCACTGTAAATAGAAAATAAACCGCACCTTTTTGATTTTGAAAACCACAACCTCCGTTTGCTGGGCCTGTTTTTGTGTGGGGAGCCCATCCCGGGGGTCACACACACCCGCTGCCGAGCTAACCCCCTCACAGTTGGTGGAGAACCAGTGGCAGTTTTTTTTTAAGCCAGCATGGAGGAGATACTGAAGCAGCTGGCTCTAGCAAATGCCAATCAACAGCAGACAAATGCAGGTTTGCAAAAGAACTTCGCAGCCCAGCAGCAAGCTCATCAACAGAGCCTTGCAGCCCAGCAGCAGACAAACGCAACTTTGCAACAGAGTCTGGAGGCTCAGCAACAAGCCCAGCAGCAATCTGAGGCCCGCTTCATAGACCTGTTGCAGAAGCAAGAGCAGAGACTACAACAACAGATGGAAGCAGTAATGCAGCAACGCCCGCAGACCAGTGAGGAAAGCCGTCCCACTAATACCGCGTCCTTTGGGGTGAGTCGTTTATTGACAAAAATGACTGGAGAGGATGATCCAGAGGTATTTTTGACCACATTTGAAAGGACCGCTGAAAGAGAAAAGTGGCCTGAGGAGCAGTGGGCTGGACTGGTGGCTCCTCTGTTAACTGGTGAATCGCAGAAAGCTTACTATGACCTAGAGCCTAACCAAGCAAAAGACTATGTGATGCTAAAAGCTGAAATATTGGCAAGGCTGGGTGTCACCCAGGCTGTCCGGGCTCAGCGTGTGCATAACTGGACTTTCCAGCTTGGAAAACCCCCCAGGTCTCAAATGTATGATCTCATTCACCTGAGCAGAAAGTGGCTACAGCCAGAGACTTTGTCCGCACCAAAGATTGTGGAGCGTGTTGTAATGGATCGGTTTTTGAGAGCTCTTCCTACTGCCATCCAAAAGTGGGTGAGCCATGGAGACCCAGAGACGGCCGATGGTCTTGTGGATCGTGTGGAGAAATACTTGGCTACAGAGAACCTGACGGCCTCTTCCAGAGACACTCGGACTTTCCACCCTAAGACCAGACCATCCCCAGGGGCGGATAAGAGGATTCCAAGGGGTGAGGGTGGAGAGAGTGAGAGGGTGGGAGCTCTACCCCAAGTTTGGCGAGAACAGCCTGGGAAATCAGCGGCTCAAGAGGCGGCAAGAAGGATCGTTTGCTACCGCTGCCGGCAAGCGGGACATATTGCAGCCAATTGCCCAGTTGTGGAGGAACCCATGCAGTGTGACTTTCTGACGGGCAGACGTCAGTCGCTGTGTGCGACAGTCGCATGCACTGCCATTCGAGGAACTGAGAAACATTTATGCAAAATGTGTGTTAATGGTAGAAATGTTGTGGTATTGCTGGATTCAGGTAGCCTTGTGACCCTGATAAAGGCTGAGTTAGTTAAAACAGAGGTCTCTGGGAATAGCAAGGTAGCTGTTATTTGTGTGCATGGGGACACCCGAGAGTATCCAGTGACTACAGTGTGTTTCGAGACCCCCAAAGGTACCCTCTCTCATCCAGTGGGCTTAGTATCTCAGTTACCGCATGACGCCATTGTGGGAAGGGATTTTCCGAAGTTCTGGGAACTGTGGGATGATCCTGAGCCCCCCACTGGTGCCCCTATGTACCAGGAATGTGATAGCCAGAACTCCCCTGAGAGTGGTGAGGACTCTCCGGAATTTCCCTTATCAGTATTGGCAGGGGAGACTCAAGAAACTGGAGAGGAGCCCACCTCCTCAGACGAAAACCTACCGTCTGTGGAGTTTTCTGATCTTGAGGTTCACAGGGAAAACTTTGCCACAGAACAGTTGAAAGACCCCGCCCTAATAAAGGCACGGGAAAACGTAGTGAAAATAGATGGCGAGTTAGTGAACCCAGATAATACCTGCACTTACCCATACTTCAGCGTAGAGAAGGACCTACTGTATCGGGTGGCAAAAAGGGCAGAAGAAACCGTTGAGCAGCTTGTGGTGCCCAAACCTTACAGGAAGTTGGTGTTGGAGTTGGCCCATGGGCACATTCTTGGAGGTCATCTGGGGACAGAGAAAACCCGAGAGAGGGTATTACAGAGATTCTATTGGCCGGGGGTGATGAAGGACATAGAAAATTATTGTTCCTCCTGCCCTGTGTGTCAGAGGTCGGCCCCGATGCCACATTTCCGTAGCCCGCTGGTCCCTCTACCCATCATTGAGGTCCCGTTTGAGAGGATCGCCATGGATTTGGTAGGTCCTATAATCAAGTCCGCTAGGGGGCACCAGTACATATTAGTTATAATGGACTATGCCACCCGTTATCCAGAAGCGATCCCTCTCCGAAATACCTCGGCCAAAACCATAGCCAAAGAGCTATCTCTTGTGTTTAGCCGGGTGGGTATTTGTAAAGAACTGCTTACGGACCAAGGTACACCCTTTATGTCCCGGGTTATGAAGGAGCTGTGTAAATTGTTCAAAGTGACGCAATTACGTACATCTGTGTATCACCCCCAAACCGATGGGCTGGTTGAAAGATTCAACAAAACCCTAAAACAAATGTTGAAGAAAGTGGTGGATAGAGATGGAAAGGATTGGGACTGTCTACTTCCTTATCTGATGTTTGCTATTAGGGAGGTGCCCCAATCCTCTATGGGATTCTCCCCCTTTGAGTTACTATATGGGAGACACCCAAGAGGGCTGTTGGATATTGCCAAGGAAACTTGGGAAAGTGAGAGTTCTCCCCACAGGAGTGTGATTGAGCATGTCGCCCTGATGCAAGACCGAATTGCACAGGTAATGCCCATCGTGAAGGAACATTTGGCCCAAGCGCAGTTAGCACAGCAGAGAGTGTACAACCGTGGAGCCAAGACCCGTACCTTTTCCCCGGGGGATAGGATACTGGTACTTGTCCCTACGGTTGAAAGTAAATTCCTTGCCAAATGGCAAGGCCCCTACGAGATAATGGAAAAAGTGAGCGAAGTGAATTACAAGGTCAGACAACCAGGAAGGCGAAAGCCCGAACAGATCTATCACGTTAATCTGTTGAAAGCCTGGAGGGATAGAGAGTCCCTAGTCGCAGACACTTGGTCACCAGCTCAAACTGGTTGCGTGATTCCTGAGGTTGGAATAGCAGCCACCTTGTCACAACCCCAACAACAGGAGGTTAAGGAGTTTGTGCTTCGCAACAAGGAGGTATTCTCTGAGCTGCCGGGACAAACATCTGGGGTAGAGCATGACATCATTACCCCGCCCGGTGAAAGGGTGAAGTTAAAACCCTATCGGATCCCAGAGGCCCGACGGGAGGCAATACGGGAGGAAGTACAGAAAATGCTGAACTTAGGGGTGATAGAGGAGTCCCAAAGTGATTGGTCTAGTCCCATTGTGTTGGTGCCTAAACCGGATGGGAGCTGGCGATTTTGTAACGATTTTCGTCAGTTGAACAAAGTTACAAAATTTGACACCTACCCCATGCCACGTATAGATGAGTTGATCGACCGGCTGGGAACAGCCCGATACATGACGACTCTTGACCTCACAAAAGGGTATTGGCAAATCCCCCTGGCCAAGTCGGCCAAAGAGAAAACCGCATTTGTAACCCCAGACGGGGCGTTCCAATATAAAAGAATGCCGTTCGGGTTACAGAATGCGCCGGCCACATTCCAGCGGAAAATGGACCAGATGCTGAGGCCCCATCGGAAGTATGCTGCGGCTTACCTGGATGACGTAATTGTCCATAGCACAGATTGGGCCTCACATCTGCCAAAAGTGCAAGCAATCCTGGACTCTGTTCGGGAAGCGGGGTTTACGGCTAACCCCAAGAAGTGTACCATTGGGCAGGAGGAGGCCAAATATCTTGGGTACACCATTGGGAGGGGAGTAATAAAACCCCAACTCAACAAAGTCGAGGCCATCCAGAGTTGGCCACGTCCCAACAGCAAGAAGCAGGTACGAGCCTTTCTGGGAATCGCTGGGTATTATCGGCGATTCATTCCCCACTTTGCTTCTAAGGCTGTGCCCCTAACCAACCTGACGAAGGGGAAAGGGTCGGTCATGATTAAATGGACCCCCGAGGCTGAGGCAGCATTCCAATTCTTGAAACAAGCCTTATGTAGCCAGCCAGTGTTGTACTCACCCGACTTCTCTAAAGACTTTGTCGTACAAAGTGATGCGTCAGATGTGGGGTTAGGAGCAGTATTGTCCCAGGTCTGGAACGGGGAAGAGCACCCAGTCATTTACTTCAGCAGGAAGTTGAAGTCCCATGAGGTAAATTACGCCACCGTTGAAAAGGAGTGTTTAGCGGTGAAGTGGGCTCTAGATTCCCTTCGGTACTACCTGCTAGGTAGGCACTTTGACATGGTTACGGATCACGCTCCGTTAAAGTGGATGGCTCAAAACAAGGAAACAAATAGAAGAGTGAATAGGTGGTTCCTGGCCCTCCAGGAATTCAACTTCACAGTAAAGCATCGCCCTGGCGTTCAAATGGGGAATGTGGATGCTTTGTCTCGAGTACATGAATGCCTGATTGCTGGTGTTCCAACCCCGAGGTTAAAACAAGAGGGGGTGTATGTGACAGCAGGAAGGTAAAGTCACCTGGTTGCATCCAGGGGGGTAGATATATTTCGCCCAGATTCAGGCTTTACGCCGACTTATACAACTAGGTGGAGAGTTGTATAAGCCCAGCTGAGGCTGGTGGGCTCATGGATGACTCATACCTCTAGGGAGAGTGTGGGGCGTCGTGCAGACAGGGAGTTGATGAGACCAGCTGAAGCTTGTCAGCTCATTTAGGCCTCTATAAGAACTCCCAGCTTCATTAGGGGTTAGCTCATGCCTGGAAGCAGACCTGTGTGGACTTCCTGGAGAGAGTGAACCCTTGTGCGGTGAGACAAAGCCTGTGTGGCTATTTGCTTGGACATTTAAAACCAGGGACTTAGGGACTAGGACAGCACTAGGCTGATCCCAGTTGTTAGTTAGGAAACCTGTATGTTTAGTCAGAGGTCAAGTTGACCAGGATTTATTTTGTTTATGTTTCTTTTGCTTTGCTGTGTTTTGCCACTGTAAATAGAAAATAAACCGCACCTTTTTGATTTTGAAAACCACAACCTCCGTTTGCTGGGCCTGTTTTTGTGTGGGGAGCCCATCCCGGGGGTCACACACACCCGCTGCCGAGCTAACCCCCTCACACAACCAAAAAGTGTCCCTTTACATCAGTGGTTTTAGACCAGCTAAAAAACAGCGATAATAAATTAGAATCACTTGCAGAATTGAGCGATAGCTAGTTGTGGGGAAATTCATCATTAAACACTGAAAAACACTTTTATTATTATTATATTATTATTTGTTATAATTATTTTATAGATATTTATTATAATTTATGATTTTGTTTTTTGAACTTTATCAGCAACTCCTTCCTCATTGGCTTACCTCTGAAGACCTGCTGCTCTCTAGCTCTCTCATCCCCTGCTCCCATGCTCGTCTCCAGGACTTTTCCAGAGCCTCTCCAAGCCTATGGAACTCCTTATCCCAATCTGTCCGTCTATCTCCTTCTCTATTAGCTTTCAGAGGATCCCTAAAAACCCTTCTCTTCAGAGAAGACTATCCTACCCACACCTAACAACTGTATTTTCATTTTGTCCACCTGATCATCCCCCACAGCTACTACCCTTTGTTTCACTTGACCCTCCCTTCTAGACTGTAAGCTCTAACAAGCAGGGCCCTCTGATCCCTTTGTATTGAATTGTATTGTGACTGTACTGTCTTCCCTGATGTTGTAAAGCGCTGCGCAAACTGTTGGCGCTATATAAATCCTGTATAATAATAATAATAATAATAATAATACCCGGGATGTCTACTAGACTCTTGTTTGGACAGATTTAAGTGTGTTATTTCTAAGAATTATAGACCTACAATATAAAACGCCAAATTTCAATGCAAAATAATGGTACCGCTTTCAGCACCTAAAATCTGACAGAATCATACCGCCAGGGAGGTTAAAAGAATTTGTGGTGTTACAAGTTTTTTTTTATTAAATATCAGCACAAAGACCAGATTCCTGCATAAACATAGGCAATGGTCTAGCATAGCAGGGCTGCTAGGCAGTTGCAAAGCCATGCATACGTGTTGCTGATGTATCCATAATAATCTAATGAATGAAGGAGTAAAATCCACAGACTGAAGTGCAGGCATACGTGTATTATTTTTGCAAGAAAATATAGACTCTGACAGTGTAATTAAACAGCATAGTCTAAAGTTAGAGGTGTTTACCATGGTGATAAAAGTAATGCAAAAAAAGTAATTAAATGGTGGTGATTTATAGTTTATAATCAGTTTCAGTTTTCATAAAAAGCCTTTTCCTTTTGTACCTTATTTTTGCATAATAGTGCTGCTGATTTCCTGCAGCCTTTTCCAGCTACTTTGCTTTCCATTTACTCACACTAGTGTCAGCTGTACATTGATGTTCAAGACTGGCTTCCTGACAGTGAAAAGAGTGGATCATGCCTGAGCAATATGTTCGCATGGCCACTTATAGTCCTCACCTAGGACGCATGTGACAGGGTGACGATGCAGGAGCACAACTAGAAGAGGAGTGTCACTATGTAACAGGATGCGCCTGTTCATGACAGGATCACCAGCTATTCTTTTAATGAAAGCTGCAAATTTAAAGTGGTTGTAAAGGTTCATTTTTTTTTTTTAAATAACAAACATGTCATACTTACCTCCTCTGTGCAGTTCGTTTTCCACAGAGTGGCCCCGATCCCCTTTTTCTGGGGTCCCACGGCAGCTCTCATGGCTCCTCTCCGCAATAGCTAACCCCCTCTGGGAAGCTCTCTCCCTAGGGGGTTACCTCGCGTCCACAGTCGCCGAGTGTATGACTCAGCCCCGCCCCCCGCGGCCGCGTCATTGGATTTTATTGACAGCAGCAGGAGCCAATGGCTGCGCTGCTATCAATCTATCCAATCAACGCCAAGACTCCATAGAGAAAAGGACGCCGGGGACGCGCAGAGCAGGTGAACTGGCTCAGGTAAATAAAACGGGGGGGGGGGGGGCGTGATTGCCAGGTGTTTTTTCACCTTAATGCATAGGATACATTAAGATGAAAAAGCACAAACCTTTACAACCCCTTTAAAAGTGAATTTTTTTTTGGAATTCAGTTAAAATTGACATGAAATTTTAGTGCCTAGGTTTAAATCTATTTTAACTGAACTTCCCTGTAATGCTTCCCCTTTGTAGGAGTGTATATTTGTGAACACTACTTATATCACTCATGAGCATAAAAAGGTTTAGAAATGAAAGCATCACAAACAAAGTCTTACGGATATGGTGGTTATTACTTCTTCCCTTGTGGTAGACATCTGCATTCAAACAGTGATAATAGAATTAGTTCTATCGCAGATGGTAATCTGGCAACTGAAACTGATAGAAAAAGACCTATTGTACCTTTAAGCATCCCTGGGCTACTAAGCTTAGGTGTGGCCCGCCCAGCCTCAAGCAGCTTTTTTAATACAGTATGAAGATAACGTCAGCCTTTTACTCAGTAATAGGCCATTAACATGATCAGATCAGCATTGCAATATCAATTCATAATAATATTGCTATAATGCATTTATCAGTGTTAGGTCATGCACACAGATGTGAGCTGATGTGCTCTCTTGTGTCCACTAGTATTATAATTATTATTATTATACAGGATTTATTTAGGGCAGACAGTACAATTACAATACAATTCAATACAGGAGGAGTCAGAGGGTCCTGCTCATTATAGATTACAATTTAGGAGGGAGGCACATGTGATACAAAAGGGTAAAAAACTGCGGGGGATGGATGACCCAATGAAGAAAATGAAAGTATAGCTGTTACGTGGAGGCAGGATAGGCTTCTCTGAAGAGAAAAGTTTTCAGGGATCGCCTAAAAGGGGATAGATTTGGAGACAGTCTGACAGATTGGGGTAGGGAATTCCAGAGGGTGGGAGAGGCTTGTGAGAAGTCCTAGAGGTGAGTATGGGAGGAGGTGATGAGGGAGCTAGAGAGCAGGAGGTCTTTAGAGAAACAAAAAGGACGATTAGGTTGGTATTTTGGGACTAGGCTAGTGATGTAGCTGGGGGCAGAATTGTGTATGGCTTTATAAGTTATTGTTAGTATTTTGAATTTAATTAGTTGGGTGAGTGAAAGCCAATGGAGAGATTGGCAAAGAGGGGTAGCAGACACTGAGCGGTTTGTAAGGTCGATAAGTCTGGCAGCAGCATTCATGATGGACTGAAGGGGGGATAGCCTATTTAAAGGTAAGCCAATGAGGAGGGAGTTGCAGTAGTCAAGGCAAAAGATAACCAGGAAGTGAATCAGGAGCTTTGTAGTTTCATTGGTTAGAAAGGGACGTAGTTTGGAGATGTCACGGAGGTTGAGGCGGCAAGGTTTGGAAAGGGATTGGATGTGGGGCCAAAAGGAGAGTTCAGAATCCAGGATAACACCTAGCACCCTAGCATGTGGGGATGGGTGGATGGTTGTGTCATTGCTCTTGACAGAGAAGTCGGGAAGAGGCACGCGAAGCAGCAAATATTATGAGCTCAGTTTTGGACAAGTTGAGTTTGAGGAAGTGGTGTGACATCCATACAGATACTGTATGTCTGTTAGTAAGTGAGTGATGCGTGATGAGGCTGATGGGGTGAGCTGAGGGGTGGAGAGACAGATTTGGGTGTCTTCAGCATAGAAATAATATTGGAAGCCATGGGAGGCTATCAGCTGACCCAGGGAGGAGGTGTAGATTGAAAATAGGAGAGGTTCAAGAACAGAACCTTGGGGGACCCCGACGGAGAAAGGAAGAGGAGAGGAGGAAGTCAAATTGTAGGTGACACTGAAGGTGCAGTTTGATAGGTAGGATGAGAACCAGTGAAGAGCACAGTCATGGAGACCGAGGGAGTAAAGTTTATTGAGGAGGAGGGGGTGGTCAACCGTATCAAAGGTAGCTGTAAGGTCCAAAAGTAGAAGCACAGAATAGTGTTTGTTGGTTTTTGGTAATTTGTGAGTTTTAGAAGAGCAGTTTCTGTGGAGTGTTGAGGGCAAAATCCAGACTGAAGGGGATCAAGAACGATCAAGAAGGTCACTCAGTTGGTTGTAGACCAGGCGTTCAAGGATTTTAGAGGAAAAGGGGAGCAAGGAGATTAGATTGGCGTAGATTGTTAAGATTGGTAGGGTCCAAGGACGTCTTTTTATGTATGGGGGTGACCAGTGTATGTTTTAGAGCATTGGGGAAGATGCCAGAAGAGGTGTAGAGATTGCAGATGTGTTAGAGAGTGTAGGATAGAGTAAGAGAGTGACCGTAGTATTTGAGAGGGAATAGGGTCCGGGGGTTAGGTGGGCGTTAGAAATGAGTTTAGCAACTTCGTCTATAGTAGCAGGTTTGAATAAGGGGAGTGTTAATTGTACATGTTGACATGGGGTGTTAAGTGGGGGAGATACCTGTAGAGTGGAGATTTCATCACAAATTCAATCAATACTAGCACAGCATAATCTATTAAAACCAGATAGCACATATAGCTGGGAGCCTGCTGACCCACTAAAAGTAAGACCAGGGGTTCTTAACCTTTTTACCATTACAGATCCCTATGGACTGCTAAATATATACCAATAACTAATTTTCCAGGCTGGCAAAAACACCATCTTTACAAGTCTTATTAGGTACCAGTACGGCCTCAAAAAATAATAGCTTGGGTTTTTGTTACACCTGAATATCTCAGAACAGAACAGCTAAAATAATACCATAGGGATTGTATCATATTTATATTTATTTAACGTGGATGTAAACCTCAGGCATGAAATATGAAAATATTTTCTATAGTGTGTACTTATCTCAGTTAATAGCGCCAAGTGTCATTTCCATCAGTTACTTCATTCCTCTGCTATCAGCATGAGTCACTTCTAAAGCCCTGTACACACAATCGGATTTCCTATGGATTCTAATCCGATGGATTTTTCCATCGGAAATCCGATGAAGCTGACTTCCATCAGTCTTGCCTACACACCATCAGTCAAAAATCCGAACGTCCCAAACGTCGTGACGTAAAACACTCCGACAAGCCGAGAAAAATTAAGTTCAATGCTTCTGAGCATGCGTCGACTTGATTCTGAGCATGCGTGGGTTTTTTGTCCGATGGAGTTCCACACAGACGATCGGAATTTGCTATCGTTTTTTTTCCCATCGGATAAATTTAAAACATGTTCTATTTTTTCTCACCGATGGAAAAAAGACCGATGGGGCCCATACATGATCGGTAGTCCGATGAGAAAAGTCCATCGGACTGTTTTCATCGGTAAAACCGATCGTGTGTACACGGCATAATAGATTTTCCTGACACCAACAAAAAAATGGTGACAGGGGAGGGACCTCCATCTGATTGACAGCCTCAGCTCCTTTCCTGTGTGCTGTGTGGCGGGCGCGTGTCTCTTCTCTCCAATCAGCTCTCGGAGCTCTCCTCACTGTCTGCAGAGTGTAATTTCAGCCCTCTACCCCCTTTTTTCTGGCAGCTCCAGTGCTGTGTCTTGGCCTGGGCCAACAAGGCAAAAAAGCCACCCCCCGCACAAACCCCCCCCCCGACCCTCCTCTTGGCTCCCGCGGCTGCCCCTCGCTCACAAATATGTCCCCCGGTGGCCGGCTTGCTGTAGCGCGGCACTTGCTAATATTATGGGCAGTAAAGCCTACACTCTATATGAACAAACAGTCCGTTTTGCATGAAAAATGGGACTATGGTTAAAGGGGTTGTAAACCCTCGTGTTTTTTCACCTTAATGCTGCATTAAGGTGACAAACCTTCTGACACTGACCAGCCCCCCCGTTTTATTTACCTGAGCCATTTCGTTCCCACGGCAGAGACGCGCTCCACCTCTCTGCCCGTTGTCTCGGCTCTTGATTGGATAAATTGATAGCAGCGCAGCCATTGCCTCCCCTTTCTGTCAATCAAATCCAATGACGTGGGCGCCGGGGGGTGGAGCCGAGTACTGCATTCTGTGTGAATGGACACAGAGGCAGGACTCGGGAGCGTGCCTGCACGGGTGTCCACCTTAGGAGAGCCTTCTCTAATGTGGGCACTCGATGCGGGGAGGAGTTACCAGCGCCGCCAGGGGACCCGAGAAGAGGAGGATCTGGGCCACTCTTTGCAAAACTGCACAGTGGAGGTAAGTATGACATGTTTTTTATTTGAAAAAAAATAATAATTAGGGTTTACAACCCCTTTAAACACTTGCCTACAGGCCATTTTTCAGCTTTCAGCACTGTCGCACTTTGAATGACAATTGCGCGGTCATGCTACACTGTACCCAAATGACATTTTTATAATTTTTTTCACACAAAAAGAGCTTTCTTTTGGTGGTATTTATCCACTGCCGTGTTTTTTATTTTTTACACAAAAAAAAGACCGAAAATTTTGAAAAAACATTTTTTTTACTTCGTATATACTCGAGTATAAGCCGAGTTTTTCAGCACATTTTTTTTGTGCTGAAAATGCCCCCCTCGGCTTATACTCGTCACCTTTTTGCGCCTGATCTCCTGACTTTGGGGAGCCGGCACCGGCCGGCCGTATGACCCCAAACTTGGCACACTCTTTCTCTACAAGTGTGCAAAGTTTCTTGTCCGGGAGACCTTTGGCCAGGAAATACAGATTTTTCAAATCCGGGCACACCTTCCATAGACTCCCATGTTAAACGGTCATTTCTCTGGTGATTTTGGGGAGCCGGTACCGGCCAGTCGTAGGTCCCCTGGACCCCAAACTTGGCACACATGTAGCCCCACTCTTCCTCTACAAGTGTGCAAAGTTTTTTGTCTAGAGGACCTACGGCCGGGGAGCACCTATTTTTCAAAGCCGGGAAACCCTTCCATAGACTCCCATGTTAAATGTCAGTCTAGTCATGGACACAGTGAGGCATGGGCACAGTGAGGCAAAGTGAAGCACACCCTAGGCTTATACTGGAGTCAATACGTTTTCCCAGTTTTTTGTGGTAAAATTAGGTCCCTCGGCTTATATTCGGGTCAGCTTATACTCGAGTATATCGGTAGTTTCTGACAGTAAATTTTGTAATTAACTAATTTTTCTCCTTCACTGATGTGCGCTGATGAGGCGGCACTGATGGATATTGATAGGCTGAACTTGTGGGCATTGATGAGGCGGCACTGATGGGAGGTGGCACTTATGGGCACTGATGAGGAGGCACTAATATGCTGCACTTATGGGCACTGATAGTGCGGATGCGGGTCTTCACAGAGATCTGGGTTGCGCCGTGTCCTAGCAACACGGCACGGCCGTGATCGGCGCGCTGCACACCCCCTGGGCGCGCGAGAGTGGCTGTTTTGGGACACCATTATATGACGTCATCCCAGAACGAGAGCAGCACCGCCCTGCCGTCATTTGACGGTGGGTGGGCGGCAACTAGTTAAGGACTGTAGCTGGCAGATGTAAAAAACTGATGAAAAAGCTAATGTAAACTTCATCCGAAATGAACGGTCCCGCACGTGTGAAAGGAGTCTTTCTCATTGTGTGTACTAGGCATTAGCCCACCAAATATGTAAGGCTAGCTTTTGGCAGCAAGGTATATGACGTACAAGACAGGGCAAGGGTCCACTGTTGTGGACAACAGAAATATGACACAAGCCTATGCATTGTATTCTGAAGAATGTGCACACTGTGCATGAGATGTCATCTGCAAAACTGGCAACAGCCTTCTGAAATGTTTTCGTACACTTCATGTTTGTTCTCTTAAGTTTTAAGCTCGATTCCCCACCATCTATTAGGTTTTCCCCTACATCTTATTTTTTCGGTCTGTACAATGTGCCTACTAAAAATTTAATCACTTTCATTTCTAAAATTACACTATTCTTAGAAGTGCCAAATATTTAACAGTACATGCATGTATACAAATTGCAGAATCTCCCTCACAGCTGCCCATTCCCTCTATACAATGGTATGGTTCTCATATGTCCTGTCCACTCTTTTGTTGCTTGCTTGAATGCCACCAAAGCCAATCCAAAATACTCTTTTAGAGAATGGGCTGACTATAAACACAGGGAAAAAGTGCCCTCCAAGTAATTGGAAAATAAGCCCCTTCTGGTTAGAACTAATGGGAAAACCAGAGGAGATAAATATAAAATTGAGTGAGATGGTGGGCTTTAACGAAGGGACAGCGCCGGTGGGAGTGATATGGGACACCCTAAAGGCCTTCCTTAGGGGAATATTGATTCAACAAATAGCCAAAATTAAAAAAAAGTCTAGGGAATGGGAAGAGAAGATTAGGAAAGAGGTGAGAGAAGCAGAAGAACAATATGTGGAGGATCCAACGTCGATGAAACAAAGGAAATGGCTTGAGAAACAACAGGAGTACAAAATGGCAGTGGTAAGGAAAGTAGAGAATAAACGTCTATTTCAAAGACAGAGTACCTTTGCAGAAGGGGAGAGTGTAGGCCATACACTGGCCCTATTGGCTAAAACTAACTCAGCCCCCTCTAGTATTCCTGCAATAAGGAAGGTAGGGGGAGAGATATCCTCTCAGTCATCTGAAATTTTGGAAACATTTGAGGCTTATTATCAGGACTTATATAAGTCAAAGAGGGCAGATGAGACATTACAAATGGATGAATTTCTGGGGGGGATAGAAACACCGGCCTTAACTGAGGAAGATAGAAGAGCTATAGAGTCCCCGATAACCCTAGAGGAACTCCAATTAGCAGTAGCGGAAATGTTTAATCAAAAGTCCCCCGGGCCAGATGGTTTACCGGTGGAAATTTATAAACAGTACGGGGAGGTGCTCCTCCCGGAACTGTTAAGGGTGTTGAATTGGGCGGTAGAAGGGGGGAAGCTGCCGGCCTCAATGTCAGAGGCTACCATAATAGTACTCCAAAAAGAGGGGAAAGATCAATTAGACACTTTTTTGGGGGATTCCTCAAAGTCACTAAAAATGGCGATACAGATGGTGGAAGTATTTGGTCGATTCTCGGGCCTGGTGATAAACTGGGAGAAGTCTGTACTTCTGCCAGTGGATCCAGTAGATAACACCGTCTGTGAAGGCATCCCTCTATTAAAGGTGGCGGAAAAAATGGATTACCTGGGGATAGTGGTGACACGAGACCCAGATCAATATATTGATAATAATTTAAAGCCACTATTAGCTAAGTTTAAGCAAAAGGCCGACATCTGGGAACGTCTTCCTCTGTCAGTAGCGGGAAGAAGTAATCTCATTAAGATGATCTGGATGCCACAGCTACTTTACGTACTTCATAACGCCCCAGTATGGATTGGGAAGGCCTGGTTCAAAAAAATAGAGACCCTCTTCAGGGAATTAATCTGGAAGAAGGGCAGGGCAAGAATTAGTCTCCAAGTATTACAGCTGTCAATAAAAGAGGGAGGGCTGGCTATCCCACACCCTTATAGTTAATTTATAGCGGCCCAGTTACAGCACCTGAGGGGATGTACAATAGAGGGAGGAGGAGGGGCCAGTGGGAAAATGATGCTAATGGGGGCCCCACACAACACCATAATAGAAAACTTGGAGGCTGATTATTTTCCTGTTAAGAATCCAACACTGAAGGCGGCCATAAGAACATGGAGGGGAGGTAAACAAGCTATGGGGTATAAAGGGTTAACAGAATATACACCTCTCTGGGAAAATAAATACCTACCAGAAATCCAAGCTATGGGAAAGTTAAAGGAATGGGAAAAGAGAGGTATAACCAGATTGACGCAGTTATATGAAGGCAACACATTAAAAGCATTCTCAGAACTAAGCAGAGAGTATGCCATCCCAAACTCTTTGTTTTATACCTATCTGCAGATAAGACATGCACCTCAAGCCCAATTTAAAATACACCCGGTGTGCTGGCAAAGAATTCCCCACCTCCAATGGTTAATTAAGACAGGAACATCAAAAGGCCTTATTTCAGAATTATATTCACAGATTAAGGGGGGTTTTATAACTGAGAAGAGGTTGGGTAAGAATAAAGCAAAGTGGGAAGAGGATATAGGCCCTATAACCACTGTACAATGGGAACGGATACTGGAACAGGGGACAGTGGTGTCACTCTCCCCATCACAGAGAGTGTCACACCTGTTCTTAGTGCACAGAGTTTATTACACCCCAAAGAGGCTACACATGTTTGGAAGGAGAGCAGATGATAAGTGCCCCAGATGCCAAGATACAGGGGACCTCATACACATGATGTGGAAGTGCCCGAAGTTACAAAGGTACTGGGCTAAGGTACTGCATATCATAAATACGACCTTTGGGACAGCTCTGGAACCGGAGGCCAGGGTGTGCTTATTGGGTATAGAGAAGAGACACGGACAAAAAGATATTCCGGAAGTAGTGCTGAGATGCCTTTGTATGTATTTTTTGGTTTTGTCTTTCTCTGTTCTTTGGAATGTGAAAAGAGATTGGTTAGGGTGGGGATTAACTGTAGAACATTATTTTAAAGTATATTATGTGTATGTATATAAAAAAAAGAGAATGGGCGTGGATTTTTAGTATACTTTCATTTTTACATAGAGCTTTTTAGATTCCCCCATCTTCTTGTAATCTACACGGCTGCTTGAAAATCCAAACAGTGACTGCATCTGACTGGATGCAATCCCCGTTTGGCCAACAATTTCCCACAACAATTTCCCACATTTCTTTTCAAATAGACTTGTTGAGCCAGGTGGTGCTAACGAAGCTGTGCATGGTCAGCTTAATGGCATGTGATTGATAACAATATAAGCAGAGCTTTTTTTACAATCTAAAAATGGTAAATGTTTTTAAATCTTTATGACAAATACTTTATAAACAGTATTGTATTTCCAAAACCTGTCCTTAAATGCAGTGTTGGCCCGTCCACTAGGGGCGCTGCCCCCCTTATCCATGCACCCAGCCCCTAATCTACATGCAGAGTGCCGGATGCATGGATTCCAATGTTTGTTTTTTTTTGTTTTTTTTTTAGGACCACGTGATTAAAAAAGGGTGGGCTCGGGGCGCAGAGCAGTCCTTAAATACCCCAAAAATTTTATCGCGCTGCTTACACACTAATTACTCACCTTGTACAGCACACGCAGGTAGAGCATGCTTTACAGCTGTCTTTATATGGGTATCATACCTTTATTACTCCATTTTGTGAGTTTCTTCGAAGATATACAACCTTTTCTGCTTTTTTCATGAATGTTTGTAAGAAACAGTAGCACTTGACGTAAAAAGCCCATAGTGATATACTGTTTGTATTCTTTTTATGGGAATACCAGCTTCTGTTAACAGTCTCTGTCTACAGGCTACTACCATCACTAGGTTTTAAACAGCAACAGCAAAGGTTACATGTCAATGGGACAAAAAACAGCAATAGTTATAAACCCACCCATCTGAAAATCCGCTCATAAATAAAAGAAAGTTAGAAATGTTTACATTCTAGTTGTTTTCATTTGAAAACTGATCATCATTTTCATGAAACATTATATTAACAAAAATTTTCTAGGTTGCATGGATTAACCTGTAGTTTATTTAATTTGATTTCAGGAATTTAGTCTGTACTGTAAATATGGTTAAATCATGCTACAAAAAAAGTTCAAGTCTAACCAAGGAGAAAAAAAAACGTATTTCAAGTAAAATGACCCTGTGCCCAGTTCATGCACAATAAAGTATTAACATATCAGTGAGAGCATGAAAAAACAAGCAATCATTCACCTCTGTATCTACAAGCACTGATGAGAAATCAATGTTTAAAGTTTACAACACAGGCACTCAAACTTTCTATAAGAGCAGATCGCAGCAGACTGCCAGCCCTGTAAGCTGATAGAAACTGACTGAAACCCAACTTTATTTTCTTTGTTGAGAATTTTGGGCATGAATAACTTCAAATTAAAAGCAGCAACAGAGGTGAGGGATGGATTGTCTTAAAGTCCAATTTCAGGCATGTATGGACCAAAGTAAGTATGCATGTTACAGACCTGGCCAATCCCTTTGGAAGCAGAAAACTGTAGTAGTCACCACCCTGCCTCTTCACCTCATTCACTCAGAGAACACTTTTCATTAATTGAGTTAATGCAAAGTATTCTACAATGGTGCATATGCCAAGTGAGTGACCTCCTGAGTTCACTTTTCAGCATGGGACCTTGAAGCTAGCAGCAATCACTGTGGTAGTGGTGTCTACTGCAGGGATTTGGAGTTTCCAGTGATATGGGCCAGGTATATCAAGATTTTGTAAAGAGTTTAATGTCCATAGGAACACTTAAACATAGCTAAACAAAGGTTCAGTGGCACAGAAGTAGGGCATACTACTGGAGAGATGATAGGCAGTAACATTTCCTGGAAGATCAGTAATCCGCACAACATTTCGCTTGACTATCTGCATACTGATTTGTCTGATCTGCGGAGAATTAAACATCTCAGGAGAACAGGCTACTATGGTTCATGAATTGTGCAAAGCTCTAAACATCAGTATCTGGACTTTGAAGCTGGTGTCTTTTAGAGCAAGAATGACAAAGGGGGACACTAATTGGGGCCCACCTGAGTGAGATTGTGGCCAGCACACCTACAGTTAGAGCCCATTCATACAGGGGCGTCTTTGGATCCGACTCCAAATCGCCCCAGGTAGCCCCTAGTCGCCTCAGGTCGCGCTGGCTGAAGAAATCAATGTAAGTTAATGGAGTCGTCTTTATGTACACTACTGCAGTCGCTCCGACTTCAAAAAAGGTCCCTGTACTACTTCAATCCGACTCCTAGGCGACCTGTAACCATTCATTTCAATGGGAGTCGCCTCTCACTGTCTTAATAGGAGCAACTCTCCAGGAAGAAAACATACATTTCTCCTGCAAACCTCTCTCTCCCCCCTCCCTCCCACAGAGCTGATTCTTGTTTGATTGGCCACTGGAATGTCTCCTGTCCTGCAGGCAACTTGGAGTTGCCTTGTAAGTAGCTCCAGGTCGTGCTGTGATTCATTCTCAAGTCCTGTCTGAGTTGCCTCATAAAATCGCGCTGGAAGTCGTGTTGCCCCTGTGTGAATGGGCTCTTAGGGTAGTGGTTATGGTTGGGCAGGTTTAGGTACTGTCTCTTTAAGAGGTTCTGTGTTGCAGGTCCTGAAGATCCAACAGGATTGCTGGGAAGGTGCTGGAAGCCTGGAGTGTCTATAAAGGGAAGCTGCGGTGGGGCTTATTTCCTTTTCCCCCCTAGACCGGACCAGCAGCAGAAGTACTCCCTCCCTAGTCGCGTGCACCTATTATGTGGTGGGGTCATCCTGGAGTTCCTGGGGGGACTGTTTGTTATATGAAGAAGGTTGTTGACTGGCTGCCTGAGTTCTGAAAACTGGGCAGTTTAATCATTTGGTAATATTAATATGAGAATAAAGTAAGTGCAATTGGATGTTTAGATGTTAAACCATTAAAGGTGCTGCAGCCAAATATTTTGCCAAATCAAAATATGTGGTGTGGTTATTTTGCAGTATCCGGGTGGTGGTTAAGGTGGGAGGGTGTGTGGCCTACAATCTCAAGGATAGTTTAGTGAATGCAGAAGACATACCGTATTTATCGGCGTATAACACGCACCGGCGTATAACACGCACCCCAAGTTTAGGAGGGAATTTTAAGGAAAAAAACTTTTAGGAGGGAAATTCAAGGAAAAAAAACTTACATTTAAATGCAGCATGCAGCCTTGCCCAGTGTCCATCTGCAGCCTTGCCCAGTGTCCATCTGTCCATCTGCAGCCGTGCCCAGTGTCCATCTGTCCATCTGCAGCCGTGCCCAGTGTCCATCTGTCCATCTGCAGCCTTGCCCAGTGTCCATCTGTCCATCTGCAGCCGTGCCCAGTGTCCATCTGTAGCCTTGCCCAGTGTCCATCTGTCCATCTGCAGCCGTGCCCAGTGTCCATCTGTCCATCTGCAGCCGTGCCCAGTGTTCATCTGTCCATCTGCAGCCGTGCCCAGTGCCTTTGCGATCGTGTCAGTCCCGGCGGTTTTTAAAATTTGGCGCCGATTTCTGTGGAGAGGAGCGAGCGGGGCCGAGTGTACTTCGGCTGGACTCGGCTCCTCTCGCAGTTCCGCCCATCTCCACTGACTGCGCCGCTGACGGAGAAAGCCGAGTGTACTTCGCCTAGACTCGGCTCTGCTCACAGTCACAGGCAGGACTGCGAGAGGAGCCGAGACTAGGCGAAGTACACTCGGCTTTCTCCGTCAGCGGCGCAGTCAGAGATGGGCGGGACTGCGAGAGGAGCCGAGTAAAGCCGATTGTACTTCGGCTTCGGCTCCGCTCGCTCCTCTCGCTCGTTTTCAGCAGGGGAATTCGGAGTATCGGCGTATAACACGCACCCACGATTTTCCCCTGATTTTAAGGGGAAAAAAGTGCGTGTTATACGCCGATAAATACGGTAAGTATGCAAACAAGAAGGTTAGTGTTAATGGAGTCCCAAAACGGTGCCAAAAACTAATATTGCTGATCTCCAGTAACGCATTGTGAATTTAAATTGTTGATTTATAAATCCATTTGTTTATCACAAAGCAATAACATGCTAACAACATTCATGTAATTCATCTATCCTCAGTTACTGGTTCCATAGGATGAGGTCACCCTTCTTCAGAAGGCCCCGTACAGTCCATGGAATGCTTTACTAAATTCTCCGGAACAGAAATGTAAAGTCAAGACATTTTTTTAACCTGAATGCATTCCCTACATATAAAAAATATCCCACTTGCCCCGCCCCCCAACACTTACCACTTTTCCTCTCTCAACTCTTAATTCAGCGCTGTGCCTGCCTGCTCTTCCTCTTTTCACAGGACTCACTGAAAGCAGTGGAAGCCATAGGCAGGGCACAGCAGGGCAGGGCATAGCAGAGCTTGGCTGTGTGTGTTTGTGGATGCACACAGCCCAGGTTGGAAGAATGCCCACATGAGTGTTCCTTCAGCGCACAGCTTGCTGAGGGGGCACTTGGAGAAGAGGAGGAGGGTACAGTGCTGGCGGGGGACTCCAGAAGAGGAGGTAAGGGGCAGCAATACTATTACGCATAGCAGGTAAGTATAACATGTCTAATATTTTAAGAGAAAAAAAAATCTTATAGAACCACTTTAAAGGTGCAGATGATGTCCAAAGTACAGTCCCTCACACTCCTATTGACCAAGCTAGATGCTGAACTCTCAACATTCCTAATTACCTACAGAGAGTCTCGGAACGGACACGGATTACTCCAGGCCTTGTTATGAATACAACCCTGGAGGTGTGTACCCATTGTGACAGCAGGAAGGTAAAGTCACCTGGTTGCATCCAGGGGGGTAGGTATATTTCTCCCAGATTCAGGCTTTATGCCGACTTATACAACTAGGGAGAGAGTTGATGAAGCCCAGCTGAGGCTAGTGGGCTCATGGATGATTCATACCTCTAGGGAGAGTGCTGGGCGTCGTGCAGGCAGGGAGTTGATGAGACCAGCTGAAGCTTGTCAGCTCGTTTAAGGCCTCTATAAAAACTCCCAGCTTCATTAGGTGTTTGCTCATGCCTGGAACCAGACCTGTGTGGACTGTCTAGGGAGAGTGAACCCCTGTGCGGTGAGACAAAGCCTGTGTGGCTATTTGTTTGGACATTTACTAAACCAGGGACTTAGGGACTAGGACAGCACCAGGCTGATCCCAGTTGTTAGTTAGGGAAACCTGCATGTTTAGTCAGAGGTCAAGCTGACCAGGATTTATTTTGTTTATGTTTCTTTTTGCTTTGCTGTGTTTTTGTCACTGTAAATAGAAAAATAAACCGCACCTTTTGATCTTGAAAACCACAACCTCCGTCTGCTGGGCCTGTTTTTGTGTGGGGAGCCCATCCAGGGGGTCACACACACCCGCTACCGAGCTAACCCCCTCACACCATCCTTAACACTGAACAATATGTTCATTCCACATCATAGCTCTTTATAAAACTATGGAATGTCCAGTCAAATAGATTTGGCTTACACTTTCCTGTAAACGAGGGATCTCTAAACTTTCTGAACAAAGGGCCAGTTTACTGTCCTTGGGACTTTAAGGGGGCCAAACTGTGGGCAGTGGGTTTAAAAAATGCCCTGGTGTCATTGACAGTAAACAGTGCTCCATCATAGGTTTTCGTGGAAGGAATAGTGCCCTATTGCTGGTATCAGAGGGAGAAATGGTGGGCCATTGTTTGTACTTAAGGAAAGAATGGTGCCCTGTCATTGGTGTCTGTGGATGGCATGATGCCCCAAGGGCTGAATAAAAGCAAGCAAAGGGCAACATCCAGCCCGCTGCTGTAAACGATCACTACAACACACTTTCCAAACAAATGGATATATAAGTACAACTTTAAAGTGGCAATAAACAATATCTGTTTTTGCCAAAAATAATCCATATGCATCCACTACTTCATGGCCCTGCAATCTATTTTTCATGATAATCCTTTATTACTGTGTTTATCTGCCACCTTGTAATGTTCTGTGTGAGCTCCTGGACCTCTCCTTTAACCCCTCACTTCCGTTTGTTTGGAACAAGCAGTGCACGTTGGTTGTGGTCATGTGTACTGCTCTATGCACACTAAAAATCATCATAGTTAATAGGCCCTAGTTCATCTCGGGAGAGAACAAGAAAGGGTGGCTACATTCTTTCATAAAGGGAGACCATGGAGCCACCCTCTAACAGGAAGTTGGAACACAGCAGTCAAAAAAAGGAATTTGAAGATTTGGAGGGGACTGAGAGCAATAAAGGGTAGTTTTTCAACTTAAAATGTTTGTTATCCCAGCATTTCATATTTCAGATCTGTGCCTGCTGTACCATGAACTTGTATGGAAAAGTATTCTGTTCTCTTTGTATTGCTTCCTTTGTGTGAAATCCCTGGTGTTCCTGCCAGTCCCTCTGCTTTCCTAATAAAAACAAACCCCACTAAGCAGGAGAGCACAGCGTAGTCAGTTCTCTAGGTATGCTGGGAACTCAGCCTGTTCTCCTCCAATGATCACACTTGTCCTGACAGAGCCCCCCTGCACAGCCATTCGTTGGAGAGTTCATTGTGCTGTTGCTTTTCCTCCCCCAGCTCTTATGTAGCTGAGAACAGAGATTTATGTGATCACTTACAGTATATACTCGAGTATAAGCCGACCCGAATATAAGCCGAGGCACCTAATTTTACCACAAAAAATGGGAAAACGTGTTGACTCGAGTATAAGCCTAGGGTGTCCATCTGCATGCCTCACTTTGCCTCACTGTGCCCATGCCTCACTGTGTCCATGCCTCACTGTGTCCATGACTAGACTGACGTTTAACATGGGGAGTCTATGGAAGGGGTGCCCGGCTTTGAAAAATCGGCGCTCCCCGGCCGTAGGTTCTCTGGACAACAAACTTTGCACACTTGTAGAGAAAGAGTGGGGCTACATGTGTGCGAAGTTTGGGGTCCAGGAGACCTACGGCCGGCCGGTACCAGGTCCCCAAAGTCCAGGAGATCAGGCGCAAAATGGTGACTCGAGTATAAGCCGAGGGGGGCATTTTCAGCACAAAAAAATGTGCTGAAAAACTCGGCTTATACTCAAGTATATACAGTATAAAAAGGAAAAAAAAAAAAGGTATTCATAATGTTTTTTTTATATCTATACACAAATGTTTTACCTTTCATTTCAGTTTTAAACTGAATGGGTTGTTTTACAATGTGATCGTTGAGTTTAGTGTCACTTTAAGTAGTTACTTACTAATGGCCAGACAGACGCCAGTGTCCCATATCAGAACTCCTCATCCATGTGTCCTAGGATAATCTGCATGACAAGGCCCAAAGCAGGGGGCCCACTCGGGGAACCCGTTACTTCTCTCCTACTACATGCCGGAGGTTTTCCTTAGGTGACTTCTCCTATTCTCCTCTTCAAAGCATCTCTACCCCTCCTATATTTATATCGCAGCAGGGTCAGGGACAACTAGCCCAGACTAACTCTCTTTACAAGGACAGTTGTAATGAAAACATTTGTAAATGGAGGAGGTTCCACTGTTGTGTGTGGTTGCATAAGTCAAACAAGTGCTGTTCATACGTGATTTTCCTTCCCTGCATTCTTTGTTTTGTATGAGGTTATAGCCATTGTAGGTTCACAGGGTAATGTGTGATGCGGCTCACGTTTGCGCAGGCACAGCAGCTCATTCATTTAATTTGGCTGCTGTACCTTCAGGAAACATATCCAACACCTTCAAATTGTATTCTTCAGGTTTTCTCTAAGCAAGCCATAGATTATGTAATTTTCTTTCCTTCAACCCCAGGTTGAAGGAAAGAAAATCGCTTGATTCCCCCATCAACATAGATGATTCCTGTTGACCGGGACAGATTTCGATCCATCTATGGCCGGCCCCTAGACCAGTCCCACGATAATGAGAAGGGCTGTCTCAGTTCAACATAGCCATGACTGAGGAATGTTTTCCATTTATCATACCAAAACAACCCCCTTGTAAATACAAATTCTTCAGTAATGTAACACCACAAAAATATTACTGGTGCACACAATGACAAATGTCATACCTGATGTGTAATATAATTCATAGGAAACAAACATCACTGTTATTATGTAAACATATTTTCACAAGATCTGACCATTTTGCAAAGCCAAGATGAGTTATTCATCAAAAGCAATCAACTTACATGAATAAGCACATTCTCAGAAAGTTTTATTTATTTACTACTACATTTTGTTTATAAATGATGTATGTAGATTGACATTTGGTCTCGCTTCTAACACTCGCCCCAAAAATATTTCCTCTAGATTACCAATGATTGCTATATCTAACATTTAAAACTAGCCCGGTAGTCCGGGACTTCTGGGAAGAAGTGGGTGCGTTCATCTCATCGGCGCTAGGCCTCCCAAACATAATCCACCCCAAGAACTGCCTATTAGGCATTTTTGGCGAATTACACCTATCATCACATGCCAAGAGACTGCTCCGTATACTGTTAAAAAAGCTATTTTACTGTCCTGGAAGGGCGCACAGACCTCTCTGAAATCCCTCTGGTTAAAACTTATTAATGACGCTATCCCACTGTATAAACTTACTTTTGAACTCCGGAAACGGAACAAAACCTTCCACAAAATTTGGGGTAGATGGTTGGTTAGTCCTCTAACCCTCTCCCAGCACTGATTGTACTACTCTTGCTTGACCATTGATGGGCCGTGCCTCAGGGATCTCTAATGTCTGGACCTCTGCTTTTGCTATATCCCGGTATTATACCTGTGCCTACTTTATATTTTGCACTGATGTTAGTTTATTTTTCTATGTTTGAGTGTATTGCCTAAGGGCTCTCTCACACGGACGGACCATTCAGATCCGCCTGTCAGTTTTTTAGGCGGACCTAAACGGATGCTCCATGTACCCCTATGGAGCCACGGATGTCAGCGGTGACATGTCTGCTGACATCCGACCTGCTCCGATCCGCGAAAGTGTGACGGAGGAAAACCCTATTTTCCATCCATCTGCGGATCGGATCGGATGACAACGGACTCTACGGTCCGTCGTCATCCGATCCCCCATAGGGGAGAGCGGTGCTCAGACAGGTCGGTCCCTGCACAGCGTGCGGAGACAGACCTGTCATCTGCCTTCTCAGCGGGGCGATCCCCGCTGAGCAAAGTGGAGCCCGCACACGGACACGGATCGTGTGAAAGGGGCCTTATGTTTATGACCAGGTTGTCTTAAACCTAATAAACATATCTTTAAAAAAAAATAAAAAACATTTAAAACTAACCTTATATGGCCAATCAGATGCCATTTTCAACCTAATGTTTTTGTAAATTCTTTTTTTCTTATAAGACTTCAAAAAGAAGAACACATAAAAAATGACACATATAAGGCATTTCATTGTTCCAAGGATTGCAACATTAAAACCATGCATCCTGTCTTTTACCCAAACAGTTGTCATGTAATTTCACAGGAAATAGGGAAGAACAAAATTCTGGGTCATTTTTATACATTTTTTCTCTCAGGCGAAGGAGGGTTTAATGGGGGGAGGTATAAGGCAGGGTAAAAAGGGAGAAGGTGAGTGGGAGGGAATAGGGAAGGGTGTTTAAGGACAACATGGTAAGCGAGGAGATGGCAGAAAGTGAAGTTATGAGGAAAGGAGTAGAGAGGGATAAATGGGGAAAAGAAGGAGAGAGAGGGAAGAAGTGATGGGGTGGAGAAGGGGAAAGGAGGAGACGGAGATCCCTCTTGTGGACACCAATGTGCCAAGCAGTGAATCCAATGTCTCTTGAAAGGAGAGCCTTGCCCTCCTCTGAGAAGGTGAAGTCATGGTCTAGTAAAACATATTGTACAATATGTGCCATGTCTGTTGTGGAAGGAGAGAATGAGGTCCTCTGGTTGATATCTTCTACTCTACGTAGCCACAGGAAAATTGGAGGAGGAGAGGAGTCTTTCCATTTCAGTGGGATACAGGAATTGGCATTATTCAAGAAGCGGAAAAAGATGGACATCCTAATGTTTTAAGGACAGGGCCATGTGTAATGAAGAACCATCTTACCATTCTCTATTTGTTGCTAAGTGGGAAAATCTTTCTGCATTATGACAGCAACTTGTAATTGTGTCACAATTTGATTTCCTAATGTTTTAGCTGTATGTTCATGTATGAACATATACAGCTTTAAGATCGAGGTATATCTTTTAAAAATTGGGTCCTTTGCAAAATATAAAAAAACAAACAAAAAACAATTACCGGGTAGGTCCTTTAAATATCTGGCCTGGAGACCCAATGCCAATGTGCACTACCTACCACTAGCCAAACATAGTTTGACTTTCTTGTTGGATGTGACTCATCTTCAAGTGTCTCCTTTATTAAAGGTGGTTCTAAAGCCTTAAGGTGTTTTACCTATATGCATTCTGTGCATTAAGGTAAAAAAAAACTTCTGTTGCAGAGGACCCCCCCAGCCCCCACTTATACATACCTGAGCCCCATCTCTATCCAGCGATGTTTATGAGAACTCTCCCGGCTCTTTCTCTCCTCACTGGGCAGATTGATAGCAGTGGGAGCCATTGGCTCACGCTCCTGTCAATCAAATCTGATGATGGGTGAGTGGGGGGCAGGGCCTTGCCTCAGTGTCTGTATCAAAAGAGGCAGACAGGGTGGTTCAGGAGCCAAGTGCCACCATAGAAACTGGCTTTTTATGAGGGCACTCAGCAGGGGGGAGGAGCCAGGGAACCAGCCAGGGAACCTGAGAAGAAGAGGATCGAGGCTGCTCTGTGCAAAACCATTACACAGAGCAGGTAAATATACCATGTTTATTTTAATTTAAAAAAGGAAGCTTTAAAGGATATGTTAACCTTTGAGTACATGGTACATTATCCACCCGATTTTCCACCCGATTTTAGGGTGGAACATGTAGCATGTTCCCAGTGCTGCAGCCGCCACTGCACTGTGGTAGTTCATGGAGTCTTCCTGTCAGGGAGTATTGGCTTACCTGTACGGGATGTACGGGCAAGCAGATACACGGATGCCTCGTACACACAACCGTTTTTTTCCGATGGGAAAACTGCTATGAGAGCTTTTGGCCGGGAATCCCGGCCGTGTGTATGCTCCATCGCAGATTTTCCGACGGGAAAACTGCCGGCCAAAAAAAAAGAGCAGGATCTCTTTTTTCCCATCAGACAAAAATCCTTGCGGGAAAACCGTTCGTCTGTATGCTTTTCTGACGGGGAAAAAAACACGCATTCGCTCAGAATCAAACTAGCGTTCGTAAGGGAGATATCACATTCGTCACGCTGCAAATTATTGCATCGTTTAATGCAGCGCATTCTTTTCTTCTTTATAATGCTACAATAAAGAACTTGTTTTGCTGCTGATATTCACACAGAGTTATGACAAACTTCTTTATTTATTATTTCTCGTGATCTCATGAATACATTTTTTTTTGTTAAAGCTAGATCTCCATAATAATGTTTATTTTTGTTTTTAATTGTCTTTTTTTTTTTTTTTTTATCAAAATCTGCATTTTTTGTGATTATTTGAAAATTATTTTCTAGTGATCTCTTTTTTCGTGATCGATTTTTTTTTTTTGGTGTGTCAAGTTACCACAATAACATTATTATCTTGTATTTTGTAACACTGAAAAGCTTGAATCTCTCACCAAACTTTTACTAACCCGAGGATCAGCAAAAGCAGGCCAAAGGGTGGCGCCGTTGGAATGGAACTTCCCCTTTATAGTGCCGTCATACGTGTTGTACGTCACCGCGCTTTGGACGGGCGTGTGTATGCACGGCAGGCTTGAAGGAATTCTGTCGGGAAAAACGTCGGTTTTTGATCCGACGGAAAAACCGGTCGTGTGTAATAGGCAAGACATTGTGCAGGAGACCTGCATGGCATTAGTGATCTGCTGTTTGCTGGTGCAATGCTTTCCAGGCTTCTGCAACAAAAAATAATAAATGCACATTTTTTTACCTGCAAAAAAATGTGCATTTAATATTTTTTCCTAAAAAATAAACATATCCTTTAATATCAGTCCAGCAAAAAAATTATGAATGAAAAATCTAATAAAGCATTGCTGGTGATTCTTCAGCAAAAGGAAATGTTTCACACACTGCACAATTTAAAAAAAAGATCAGTTTACACGTCTTATCATGTAACAGCAAAATGTTGAAGTGAAAAAAAAAACATCAACTGTGTCAATAATGTCTGCAGAAGAAAAATAGATCTTCTTATGATGATAATAGATTTATCTACTGCCAGCATTGGGACTTACCGCCAAATAAATTGAACATACAGCGCCAGATGCCAAAGCTCTGATGTTAGTGCTCTCCTTCTTGGAGGGGGAAACGTTTGCTGCTAGCAGTAGTTGTTCAAATTAAAGAGGAGCCCCACCCTAAAGTGGAACTTCCGCTCATCGGAACCCTCCCCCCCTCCGGTGTCACAATTGACACCTTTCAGGGGGAGGGGGGTGCAGATACCTAAGACAGGTATTTTCACCCACTTCCGGGAGTCCTCTCTGCGGGAAATCTGTGGGAAGTACGTCACTTCCCGCAGAATACCCGTAGTGTTCTGGGAGACACTCGGATCCCATAACACATGGGGACCAGTCAGTACGGCGCAGCGCGAATCGCGCTTGCGCTGTAGGGAACCGGGCAGTGAAGCCGCAAGGCTTCACTGCCTGGTTCCCTCACCGAGGATGGCGGTGGGGGCAGCAGAGTGACGAGCGATTGCTTGTCCTCTGCTGCGGACGTCGCTGGACTCCAGGACAGGTAAGAGCGGTTTCACACTGGGGCGGTGGGTGCGGTGGCGGTATAGCGCCGCTATTTTTAGCGGTGCTATACCGTCGGAATTGCTGAGGTATTCGGCCGCTAGCGGTGCGGTTTTAACCCCTGCTAGCGGCCGAAAAAGGGTTAATACCACCCGCAAACCGCGGCTAAAGCCGCGGTTTGCGGGCGTTATTACCGCGGTGTCCCATTCATTTCAATGGGAAGGAGCGGTAAACACACCGCTCCTCTCACCGCTCCAAAGATGAGGCTAGCAGGACTTTTTTTTACCGTCCTGCTAGCGCACTGCTCCAGTGTGAAAGCCCTCGGGGCTTTCACATTGGAGAGACAGCAGCCGCTGTTTAGGCTCGGTTTGCAGGCGCTATTTTTTAGCACAATAGCGCCTGCAAACCGCCCCAGTGTGAAAGGGGCCTAAGTGTCCTAATATTAAAAGTCAGCAGCTGCAGTATTTGTAGCTGCTGGCTTTTAATAAAAAAATTTCGGCTGAGCTCTGCTTTAACTTGTCTACACCATAGTGACCAAATGCAGCAGTTCAGGTTTACTTAGACACTGCATGGTGCTGAAAAAACATTTCTTCACTAACAGCTGTATATAGCTGAGTAATTTGATTAAAGCTGAGCTCCATGCAAACAACCAAGTATATGGATAAAATGCATATATGGGAACTGTTTTTCTTGCCTAAGGATATGGAATTTGATCCATCCAGTTTCTATGAATTACACAGCTCTGCCACACAGCACAGCCCTGTCTGGCAGGGCAAGAGGCCATCTGTTATGCTACACTAAAGACTTTTTGCCAACAAACTTCAAAATGAGCAAGTTTTCAAAAAAATCTGACCGTGTGTACGCTCCATCGGACAAACTTTTTCAGTTTTCATCGGACAAATGTTCGCTCTGCAAACGGACAAACTTTTCGGCAACAAAAGTCCGATGGTGCATAGTCCGACCGTGTGTACATAAATCCATCGGACTTTTGTCATGAAGTACAAATACGCATGCCCAGAACCAATGTTAAAATCAACCAACAATAGCAGAAGTTGACCAAAGGGTGGCAGTAAAGAGCAGAAAAACCATGTGATGTTGGAAACGTTTTGGGAAAGTTTGCAGAAAAGTCCTGCCGTGTGTATGCTATGGGTGTGCCCGGCCAACTCCCTTCGGACAAAAATTCACGGAAAAGTTTGTTTGAAGTCCGACCGTGTGTACGAGGCTTTACAGGTTTTGTCCCTCCCTCAGCCTTTGTTATTGAATATCGATGCAGCAGGTATATGAGCTGGTCTCTCTATAAGTCTGCTTTCTTTTCCTATCAGCATGCTCTTTTCACTGCTTAACAGCTGTCTGGCTCCTTGTGCTGCTTCTACATTCCCCAATCTGAGTTCTGCTAGATAGGAACTGTACAAAGGCTGAAGGCTGATACCTAGCCGAATCCAGGTTCTTACACTGTTTGCAATACAAGCATTATTGTGGTTATGCAACCATTTATACTGAGCTTCATTCATTTGTGTTTTTTATATCTGCCTGGAGTTAAAGCTGAACTCCGGGAATTAAACAAAATCTACTCTTGCACTGGGGCCAGTGGCGGCTGATGCTCAAAATTTTTTGGGGGTGCAAACAAACTGAAAAAAAACCCCATCAATTGCCGCCACTGTGCCCATTAAACGCAGCCACTGTGCCCAAACGCGACTAGTTTGTCCCCAAATGCAGCCAGTTTGTCCCCATATACAGCCAGTTTGCCCCCATATACAGCCAGTTTGTCCCCATATGCAGCCAGTTTGTCCCCATATGCAGCCAGTTTCCCCCCAAATTACAGCCAGTTTCCCCCATATACAGCCAGTTTGTCCCCCATATACAGCCAGTTTCCCCCCAAAATACAGCCAGTTTGTCCCCCAAAATACAGCCAGTTTGTCCCCCAAGTGCAGCCAGTTTTTGCCCATAATACAGCCAGTTTGTCCCCCACATACAGCCAGTTTCCCCAATATACAGCCAGTTTGTCCCCCAAATACAGCCAGTTTCCCCCATATACAGCCAGTTTGTCCCCCAAATACAGCCAGTTTCCCCCATATACAGCCAGTTTGCCCCCATATACAGCCAGTTTGTCCCCATATGCAGCCAGTTTGTCCCCATATGCAGCCAGTTTGTCCCCATATGCAGCCAGTTTCCCCCCAAATTACAGCCAGTTTCCCCCATATACAGCCAGTTTGTCCCCCATATACAGCCAGTTTCCCCCCAAAATACAGCCAGTTTGTCCCCCAAAATACAGCCAGTTTGTCCCCCAAGTGCAGCCAGTTTTTGCCCATAATACAGCCAGTTTGTCCCCCACATACAGCCAGTTTCCCCAATATACAGCCAGTTTGTCCCCCAAATACAGCCAGTTTCCCCCATATACAGCCAGTTTGTCCCCCAAATACAGCCAGTTTCCCCCATATACAGCCAGTTTGTCCCCATAATACAGCCAGTTTCCCCCATATACAGCCAGTTTGTCCCCCATAATACAGCCAGTTTGTCCCCATAATACAGCCAGTTTGTCCCCCAAATGCAGCCAGTTTGTCCCCCCCAGGCCTGCACTTACCTTCCTCGGGTCAGCGCCGTCCTCGATGTCTTCTCCCGCCCTCGATGTGGCTTTAGCCAATCAGGTTACCGGTAACCAGACCCGGTGAACCTGATTGGCTGAAACGCAACCAGAGAACGCACCCCCGTGCGTCCTCTCGTTAGCTATTTAGAAGCCGATTACAGCCCTCAGGCTGTAGTCGGGAAGCCTATCAGAGCCGCTGGCTCTGATAGGCACTTCTAAAGACCAACCAGACGCTGTTATTCAGATGGCCGGCGCTCAACAGGGGGCCGGCCATCTGAATAGTGGGGCAGCGGCGGCGACAATACATAGGTTCATGCAATGCATGAACCTATGTATTGTTGTGAGTGACGGCCGGGCGCAGGAGCGAGGGGGAGCGGCGTTCCTGCACCCACTATGGACGCACCGCCACTGACTGGGGCCCTCACACTGCAAGGGTTAAATGCTCATTTAGTATTCCTGGCTCTGATAGGAATTCTCAATCCATGCAACCTGTCCCCTGACACATCCTCTCTATGCAGCTTCAGGCCCCTGTCACACGCCATACTCTTCATATACAATGCAGGGTTATTAGCCCTGCACTGTATATGATGATGTTAAGGGACCGCCCACAGACCAGAGCCTAAGAACAGCACTGGGGCCTTCCGGAGATCAGGGATAAGATGAGTAATTCACCTTATCCATACACCCACAGTGATGTAAGGAACTGAGTTAGAATAAACGGAGTTACGTAACGCAGTTACTTTAGGGTCCTTTAACACGGGGCGGATCAGTCATGATCCGCCCCGTGAAGCTCCGCTTGCTCAGCGGGGATCGCTCCGTTGATCCCCGCTGAGCCGACGGATGACTGGGCGGTCCCCGCACACTGTGCAGGGACCGCCCTGTCAGAGCGCCGCTCTCCCCTATGGGGAATCGGATGACGACGGACCGTAGAGTCAGTTGTCATCCGATCCGCTCCGCCGACGGAAGGAAAAATAGGGTTTTCCTCCGTCACACTTTGGCGGAGCGGAGCGGATGTCAGCGGACATATCTCCGCTGACATCCGTGCCTCCATAGGGGTACATGGAGGATCCGTTTCAGGTCCGCCTAAAAAACTGACAGGCGGACCTGAACGGACCTCCGTGTGAAAGAGCCCTTAGAGGGTAACGAGTAATCTAACTGATCACTCTTTCCCTCATGGTAATGCAGTTACCATTACTTGGGCGGCGCTACCCGAATTACATCTACCGCCACTAGATGGCAGTAGTGTAATTCCTCCTCTCCTCTATGACCGGGTCTCTCTTATGTCACGGCACTGACGGCAGTCACGCTACTCCCCGCGGCCCCTCCTCTCTTCTCGTCCATCCCCATTTGCTTGTGACATCATCTGGGATGGACGAGAAGAGAGAAGGGGCCGCCGGGGAGTAGCGTGACTGCCGTCAGTGCTGTGACATGAGAGAGAACTTATTACACACGCTTTCTGCTCTACTCTGCATGGCTGGTAAACAATGTGCTATGTGCCCTGCCCTGATGTGCTATATGCCACATGTCCTGATGTGCCCTCATGTGCTATGTGCCCTGTGCGCCATGCCCTGATGTGCTATGTGCTATCATGTGCCCTGATGTGCTGTGCGCCCTAATGTGCTGTGTGCCCTGATGTGCTATGTGCCCCATGCCCTGATGTGCTATGTGCCCCATGCCCTGATGTGCTATGTGCCCCGTGCCCTGATGTGCTATGTGCCCTGATGTGCTATGTGCCCTGATGTGCTATGTACCCTGATGTGCTATGTGCCCCATGCCCTGATGTGCTATGTGCCCTTAAAAAAAAAGTCAGTTACTTTGCTGAGTAACTAATTACTTTTTCAATGTAGTAACTGAGTTACTAACGCAATGACTGTTTGGGAGAAGTAATTTGTAACTGTAACTAATTACTTTTTTAAAGTAAGATAACCAACACTGTACACCCATAGAATAAATGAGCATTTAACTCTTGCAGTGTGGGTCTGGGCCCACTGCAGGGGTTGTGTTTGTCTCATTCTTGGATTTCAGTTTTAGTACACCTCTCTAATCTCTGTAATGCTCCATTTTTCCAATTTTTTAAAGTGGTGGTAAACCCAAAAACTAACATGTAATACATTGCAGCTTACCAATCATTAATTGTTGCTACAATAGTTTTCCCTTTACAGGCTATTTTATTACTCTGTTTTCACCTGGTGATCTGGCCAGGTAAGGTTGTGGCACGGTTGTCCGGTATTTAGCGGGGTTAAAACAGGCAGTGAGGAGGTGAAACAATGCCTCCTACCTGCTTGTATACTGCTTTCTGAAGAGCAATCCAAACATGGATCACTCTTTAGAGAGCAAAGCAGGTGTAAACAAGCCCTAACTGGTAGGATTACCAGTTGAAAATAAAGGAAAGAAAGTCTAAAAAATGTGATGGAGTGTTTGTTGGGTGACCTTAAAGGAATTAGAATTCGGGATTATAGCGGTGCCAAAAAACACGTAAAGTACAATTTTACTTACAAATTACAAATTTTATTATACATAAAATATTAAAGTAAAAAAAAAAGAAAACGAATGCAGCCATCACATCTAAGGATTGGTAAACTGCAACATAATACATATTTGCTTTTCGGTTTAATACTGCTTTAAGCTAGAGTATACTGTACATGGACAAAATATAGCATCGGGTAAGTACTGTCCATTGATATTTAACCACTTGCCGCCCGCCCTATAGCGGATTGACGTCGGCAAAGTGGTTGCAGAATCCTGACTGGACGTCATATGACGTCCTCAGGATTTTGAGCCGCTGCGCGCCCCCGGGGGCGCGCATCGCGGCGATCGTTGCTGCGGGGTGTCAGTCTGACACCCCGCAACACCGATCTAGGTAAAGAGTCTCCGACGGAGACTCTTTACCACGTGATCAGCCGTGTCCAATCACGGCTGATCACAGTGTAAACAGGAAAAGCCGGTCATCAGCTTTTCCTCACTCGCGTCTGTCAGACGCGAGTAGAGGAGAGCCGATCGGCTGTTCCTCTGACAGGGGGGGTTTGTGCTGATCGATTATCAGCACAGCCCCCCCGAGGATGCCCACTGGACCACCAGGGATGCCACTAGACCACCAGGGATGCCACTAGACCACCAGGGAAGCCCACAATAAGGTATGCCACCCTAGACCACCAGGGATAATGGATGCCAATCAGTGCCACAATAGATGCCAATCAGTGCCCACAATGGGCACCACTGATTGGCAGGCATTATTGTTTGGCACTGATTGGCATCCATTAGTACAGTACAGTGCCACCTATCAGTGCCCACCCATGCCACCTATCAGTGCCCACCCATGCCACCTATCAGTGCCCACCTATCAGTGCCCACCCATGCCGCCTATCAGTGCCCACCCATGCCACCTATCAGTGCCCACCCATGCCACCTATCAGTGCCCATCCATGCCGCCTATCCGTGCCTATCTGTGCCCACCCATGCCGCCTATCTGTGCCCACCCGTGCCGCCTATCTGTGCCCACCCGTGCCGCCGATCTGTGCCCACCCGTGCCGACGATCGTTGCCCATCCGTGCCGACGATCGTTGCCCATCCGTGCCGACGATCGTTGCCCATCCGTGCCACCTCATTGGTGCCCATCCGTGCCGCCTTATCCGTGCCCGTCAGTGCAGCCCCATCAGTGCCCATCAGTGAAGGAGAAAACTAACTTATTTACAAAGTTTTGTAACTGAAACCAAAAAAAAACTTTTTTTTTTTCAAAATTTTCGGTCTTTTTTTTATTTTTTAGCAGAAAATAAAAATCGCAGAGGTGATCAAATACCACCAAAAGAAAGCTCTATTTGTGGGAACAAAATGATAAAAATTTAGTTTGGGTACAGTGTAGCATGACCGCGCAATTGTCATTCAAAGTGCAACAGCGCAGAAAGCTGAAAATTGGTCTGGGCAGGAAGGTGTTTAAGTGCCCAGTATGGAAGTGGTTAAAAGATGCTTAAAACTGCAAAACCTCATGCTACACCAACACGTGTAAATTGAGTCTTTAAAGTGGTTGTAAACCCCTATAATTTTTTTATTTTTCTTAAAAACCACCTGTAAGAGAAAGGCATAATGAGCTAATATGACTAGCATAATAGCTCATTATGCATCACTTACCTTAGATCGGGGCCCCCGAAACCGTCCTCGTCTCCCTCTTCAGCCGCAGCCATGTTACTTCCGGGTATCGCCGCCCCGGCGCTGTGATTGGTTGGAGCGGCGAAGACGTCACTCCGCGCATGCGCGCGGGAGCCGTCAAATTCGGCTAAGCCCAAGCATTGTTGGGATTTAGCCGAATTTGTGAATGGGATTAACCCCATGAATGCGCCGTTGTCTATGGCGCGCATGCGCCATAGACACGGAGCAATGTCCCTTTTAGCAAATATCTCCTAAACCGTGTAGGTTTAGGAGATATTTCTTGTACCTACAGGTAAGCCTTAATCTAGGCTTACCTGTAGGTGCAAGTTGCAAAAGTGGGTTTACAACCACTTTAAAGTGATTGTAAAGGCAGAAGGTTTTGTGTGCAGCAGCCACCCCAGCACCCCCTCATACTTCAAAAGAAGAGGAATCTGATGCTCCAGGTGTATGCAATACCTTGATTGGAACTAAGTAGGAGTGCTAGCCCCGGCCCGCCTCCCTAAAAACTTGAGAAAAAGAAGAAATAGCTGCACATCCAAAGTTTCCAAAAGTGCCTTTTATTGCAGAAGGTCAAAATACACCAGGGACACCAGGTGTTAGTCAGGTAGACACATTTCACACATCTGATCTGTGCTTAATCATTACTTACCTAAGCCTCATCTCTCTCCACGAGTTCCTTGGCCGTCCGGGACTCTCCTCCTGATTGGCTGAGACACAGCAGCGGCGTCATTGGTTCCGGCTGCTGTCAAAGTCAGTTAGCCAATCAGGAGAGAGAGGGGGTGTGGCCGAACCCGGGCTACTTGTCTGAATGGACACAAGGAGCTGTGACTCGGCTCGGTTGTCCCCATAGCAAGTCGCTTGCTGTGGGGCCACTCGGCAGGAGGGAGGGGCCAGGAGAGCTGAAAAGGGACCTGAGAAGAGGAGGATCCAGGCTGCTCTGTGCAAAACCACTGCACAGAGCAGGTAAGTATAACATGTTAGTTATTTTTAGAGGGGGAAAAAAAAATAGACTTTACAATCACTCTAACTACTTTAGGTCTGCCCTATAGCAGTTTCAATGCTTTATACGTGATCTGGCTCTTCCAGGTAGGGGGCCAATGGCTCACTCCCACTCTGATCACACACAGCGAGAGCCCAGTGGTGGGTACCACAGACTCGATGCCTGCCGGCACCCGCTGATGATCAAGCAAAGAGGCAGAACGGCGGTCTGCCTATGTAAACAAGGCAGATCATCATTTTGACAGGAGGGAAGGCATGGATCCTGTGTTTTTGCAAAGCAGGGACTAGGATCTATGTCTTCCCTTAGTAAAAGCACATCCCGCAGTATAGTAAAACACTGGCTAGGCACATAGTTCACCCTTTGATCGCCCCTAATGTTTAACCCCATCCTAGCCAGGGCCATTAGTACAGTGACAGTGCATATTTTTTAATACACTGTATTAGTGTCACTGGTCTCCAAAAAGTGTCAGTTAGTGCCATAATGTCCACCGCAATATCGCAGTCCCGCTATAAGTTGCTGATCGCCGACACTACTAGTAAAATAAATAAAAATATCCCATAGTTTGTAGACGGTATAACTTTTGTGCAAACCAATCATTATACGCTTATTGGGATTTTTTTTTTACCAAAAATATGTAGCAGACTACATATTATCCTAAATTTGATTTTTTTATTTTTTTTATTTGATAGGTTTTAAAAAACGCAGTGGGGGTGATCAAATACCACCAAAAGAAATCTCGATTTGTGGGGAAAAAAAGGACATCAATTGTATTTGGGTTCAGTGTTGAATGACCGCACAATTGTCAGTTAAAGTAACGCAGTGCCGTGTCGCAAAAACTGGTCATGAAAGGGGAAAATCTTACAGAGGTCAAGTGGTTAAAATACCAAGTCACAGAAAAAGGTTAGAGAGACAAGTCTGCGTACAAAACAAAGGATTTGTGACATATGTACACAGCAACTGTAAGGTATCCATTGACTGTAGCCATTCAATGCCTAGCTTTGCTAAAATCAATAACAATGCCTATGCGCACATAAGCAGACTGCCTTGGGAACCAAAGGAGGGGAGCAGACTACTGGTTCATCTAGATCAGTGGGCTCCAAACTATGGCCCGTGGGCCAGATGCGGCCCTTTGCTTTATTTTATCCACCCCTTGGGGCACTCTTTCATCCACTGATAACAACAAAGGGGTATAATCTAGGGTGACCAGACATCCCCGGTTTGGTCCCCGGATTGGATTTGAACAGGGGCTGGGGCAATTTCAAGGACTGTCAGTGCAGAATTAAAAATAAAAATTCTGAATTGCACACCCCTGCTCCGCCGCTCCTACTAGCATAGGGGGGTGTATTTTTTTCCATTAGCTGTGTCCCTTTCTGATGATCATGTGCTGGTCGGAGCGGAGGGAACATTTCTTCAGTTTCGGGGGCATGCCCATTCAGCTCCGCTTGCATGTTCTTCTGCCTTGGCTCAAGTCCCGGCCACCTGCCTACCTGCTTATCTCCTTGCCTTCCCTGGTGGAGTGATCTTTCTCCGCTCCCACCCAGGAGTAGCCGGGGCTCGGAGAGTCAGACTTCACAGGTTGTGAGGCGGGTGGCGACGGGCAGAGAGAAATCTGGTCGCCTTAGTATAATCCCCCCCCCCATTGACCCATGAAAGGGCACAATTACTCCCAACTATGCCAACTATGCCAATGATGGGGCACAATTCCTTCTACTGACACCAAAGATGAGGAATTGTGTTTTCCCACTGAAGTCTGGACCTTTCCTACTCCTAATGGCCACAGTCCGGTACCCCTAAAGTCTGAAGCACTGTAACCTGGCCCATTGTTTAGGAAGTTTGGAAACCCCTGAGCTAGATTATTCTTCTCAATGGACTTCTACTTCTTTCATATGAGAGTGTCTATGTTTCAGTGCACATCTGTGGAAATACATTTATACAAAAGCTAAAAGAAACCTATGGGTACTTTGTCTAAAAAAAAAAAAAAAAAATTAAATTGAGAATTCAACTTTGGCATTTTTATAGAGAAGGGATCAATTAGGAGAGTGAGAATGTGCCACTTATATAAATTGCCACAGTGTCCTAATATAAATGATCACTTTGACCAGATAAACATGAACAAATCCTTCACCAGATGTAACAACAGAGTTGACATCTAATATAACAACAGATCTGACATATGTCCAGTGTGACTCTGGAGGATCAACATTCATATTTGCCAGCACACCGCGCATCATAAATGTCGCCTGGAAGGCTATTTTTATTGAAGAATGATCACATCACAGAAAGAAAGGTGCAACGTTTCTGAGCCGCACAGGACCCCTTCGTCAGGCATGTGTGAGTTGAAACCGAGACTGTTTAATAGGATCTTGCATAGATGTTTAAACATTGCAAGAATTTTTATTGTACATGAGTACACATTATCACTTATAAACATGTTGTAAAACTACTATACCCTGTATTTTCTGGTGATGCTCAAATCAGTGAAAATGTCATTTAGTACGGGTATTTTACTAAAGTAGTTCACAACTAAAAAGTACAGAATGCTCACTCAGACCCCTTTAACACCGAGGCGTTTTTCAGGCGCTAAAGGGCTAAAAATAGCGCCTGTAGAACGCGTCCCCTGCAACCCCAGTGTGAAAGCCTGAGTGCTTTCTGAACTGGAGCGGTGCGCTTGCAGGACATTAGAAAAAGTCCTGCAAGCAGCACTTTGGGGCGGTGGAGGAGCAGTGTATACACCGCTCCTAAATCGCCCCTGCTCATTGAAATGAATGGGCACCGCTGCCGAATCGCCTGCAAAGCGCTTTAGCAGCGGTGCTTTTTGGGCGCATTAAACTCTTTCTTCGGCCGCTAGCGGGGGTTAAAAGTGCCCCACTAGCGGCCGAATAGCGCTGCTAAATTGGCGGTTGAGCGCCGCTAAAACTAGCAGTGCTTTACCGCTAACGCGGCCCACGGCTCAATGTGAAAGGGCTCTTAGTAAAATGTATGTTCATTTAGAATAGTAAGTGTTCACTTAGTATAGTGATTAAAGAGGTATTAAACCCCAAAACCAAAAATGTTCGCATTTGGATTTTTGTTTTTTTTTTAGGTCCCTTTCACACGAGCGCCTCCACTAAGCGGAATCTGCTTTCTCAGTGGGGGATCGCTCTGCTGATCCCTGCTGAGCAGGTGGATGACAGGTCCATATCCGCTCTGCTATGCAGAGTGGACATGGACACAGTTCCGCTCTCCTCTATAGGGCAATCAGATGGAAACCAACTGACTGTCTGTTTCTATCCAATGCCATCCGATCCGCTGGACAGATGAGGAATAGGACCACCATCCGTCTGTTTTTGGCAGAGACAATAGGATCGGATGGTGGCGGGTGTCAGCGGACATGTGTCCGCTGGCACATGTCCGCTGACATCCGCCGCTCCATAGTAGAGACTGGAGGGTATAATAGGGTCCGCCTGGAAAACTAATAGGCTGACCTGATTGGACAGCCTGTGTGAAAGGCTTTATCCCCTCGGTTTTCACTTGGTGATCTGACCAGTAACACACCTCCTGTAATAGAGTGCCCCCACTCTGGATGAAGGAGCACAGGGTGCACCTTTGGACAGCAGCATTGCCAGTCAGGGTGGAAGAGAGTGTTAGGTGTAGTAGACAACAGTAAAAGCTGTAATAGCCGTACATTCTAGATGTACATAACAGTTCATACTAGCAAATACACTATCAAATTGAAGCCAAACTCCAGCTCGCACTTTATAATCAGTTACAGTAAACTGTTTTTCCCTTTTGGGACAAAGGTTTTACATAAATAAATAAAAAACGATCATTGTAAGCACCCCTGCCAGTGTTAAATGGATTGTCTCATCCCTGTAAGCTGATACATCTAGAAGAGAGCTTGTTCTTTTGAAAAACAACATACTTACAGGCTGGATCACTCTGTCTGTGACAGGAGGCGGCACTATACAGGCTTATGCAGCCGCTTGCTTCCTATACCGCCAGCTTCATTCAAAACACTGATGCTCTAGGATGGCAGGTCGGCAATCCCCGATTTGGGCTTGCCAACCTAAAGCAGGAGGTCGTGGGCCACATCAGAGGGCTTGGCGGGCAACATGTGGCTCCTGGGCCACTGGTTAGGCACCCCTGCTTTATGCCATTATATTCACAGCTTCTTCTGGACTGGTATCCTCAGGCATTCAATGCCACGTACGATGCAAGTGACATTAAAGTGGTTGTAAACCCACTTATGTAACTTGCACCTACAGGTAAGCCTAGATTAAGGCTTACCTGTAGGTGCAAGAAATATCTCCTAAACCTACACGATTTAGGAGATATTTTACAAAAAAGAATGCACCGTTGTCTACGGCACATGCGTGCCATAGACAACGGCACATTCATAGGGTTAATCCCATTCACAAATCCGGCTTAGCCGGATTTGACGGCTCCCTCGCGCATGCGCGGAGTCACGTCTTCGCCGCTCCGGCCAATCACAGCGCCGGAGCGGCGCTGTGATTGGCTGGAGCGGCGATACCCGGAAGTAACATTCCGGCCATCGCTGCAGCGATAGCTGCGGCTGGAGAGGGAGACGAGGACGGCTTCGGGGGCCACGATCTAAGGTAAGTGATGCATAATGAGCTAGTATGCTAGTCATACTAGCTCATTATGCCTTTGTCTTGCAGGTGGGATTAAAAAATAAAAAAACATTAACAGGGTTTACAACCACTTTAATGTGTTCTGGGGTTACATTGTCCAGACACTCGGCTGAACTATTGGCATCTTAGGTTCTGTTCAGACCAGCGGGCGAGTGTTATGGTCTATTTACAAAAGCATGCTGGCGTGCAATGTATATGGACAGTGCAACGCATTTTTATAACACATCTCACTGTTTACATTTATCTCTTATGTAGTCCTCATTCACGCATTAAAATGCATGACAAAATAATTAACATTATTTTCGGTAGGACCTGTTCACACCTGTGCGTTTCTCTGCTTCTGCTTCTTTTGGTGTGACAATGTGTGTTTTTGGCCCCATAGACTTCAATGGGAGTACATGAAGAACACACAAAAACATAAAGAAAAAAAATGCGTAAGATGCACTTTCCTATGCTAGAGTGCATGTACATACAGTTACATGTGTTGTGCTGTGTTACACACCATGAGACACCAATGCACATGCATGGTGTAAACAGAGCACATAGAGATCAATTGTTTTCTATGCCCCTCCATTGAACAAGCCCTTACAGATGCCAGTGCGCTACAGACATCGTGTAATTGTAAAACATTATTAGAAGATGGGTAACAGAGTTTTTTTTGCAGAAGAGACATACGACCTGCTAGCGATTTTATAGGGTGATTTCAGTTCTGCTGTAAAATCTATCTTTCTCTGACTAGATGTGTGAAAAGATTATTCTTATATAAGTCACTGTGCAAACTGACAGGTACCTCAGCAAAACTAATAAACATTTAGATTTAATAGGTAGCGCAATGGAGGAGTAATATGGAAAAACATTTATCAAACTCTAGTCAAGTGGGAATTCCTTGCAATTCTGCTCATCCTGCTCTGTTAGTCATAAAAGATAACAGAAGTCATGAAATACTTTTGCAGCAAAGGTATTTCATAACTTCTGTTATCGTTTTACTTTGCTTCAGAAACCACTGCCAGCCATACATAGATACAAATTTGGCTGCTTCAGTGAATTTCGATCATTGTGTGGCTGTCCGTACTCGCTCGAAGTTGATTGATTGACTTCTGCTGAAGGGTCATGTTGGAAAAATTTCCTCGATCAGCGACTGCAGCCAAATACCCGCCACTGTTAGAATACAAAAAATTAGCCCAAAGCAGTAGATCACATAGGCAAATGCTTAGGCACCTGATGACTGAACTCAATGAAAGGAAATTAAAACCCCTCCCTTGCAGTGGGACAGCCTGTACAGAAAGGGTTAACTGTTTTTTATGTCTAGGGCATTCGCAAAAGCAGTTTTTACTTGCCTGATCTTCTGCTCCCTCAGGCTCCTCTGCGCTACTAGACCGTTCCTTACAGCCTCGTCTCCCCCATGTTGCAGCAGTCTAAGGCCCATTTACATCAAGACCAGTGCAGGGACACGAGGATGCTGAGGGACAGGTCACCGCTGCAGCATTGGGGAGCACCGTCTGCCAGGGAAGCAGAGGATCAGGTAAGTAAAGGCAGCCATAGATGGTTTGAATCTCGGTCGGTTCATCAGGAACCGCCAAGATTCGAACCATGTATGGGCAGGCTGAATGTACCCAAGTTGATCAATCGACTTTGGTACAACCAGCCTGTTGGCTGCTATAGCCGCTAGCAATAATCACTGGGTTCTTCTGACAGGGACGGCTTCCCCTGCCGGGAGAACACAATGGCTCCATGATAGGGATTCCTTCATCAACACTAACTGTGTTGATGGGGGAATCCAGCAATTTTCCTTCCTGAAACCTGTGGTTGCAGAAAAGAAAATCGCCTCATCTATGGCTGGCCTAAAAGTGCTGTTACTGTCCCCCTATATTAGGGGTGGTCAACTTTCTTGATAGGGGGGGCCTCAAGTGTGGCCCCTGACATTACCGAAGGGCCATCGATAACATATACATTTAGGGAATATTCATTGTCAGAGAAAGCAGACACACAACTTGATATAGTCAAAGACAATGGTCATGATGATACAAGAGATGGACAGAGACTGTGGACATAATACAGGAGATGGTCAAGAAGTGAAGGGATAATCAGAGATCGCAGACTTCATACAAGAGATGGTCAAAGACTTTGGACATGCTGCAGAAGACTCTCAGAGACTGTGAACATGCTAAAGGAGTTTTTGGAGACTGGGGTTATGCTTCAGGAGACAGTCACTGACTGGAAACATATTACATGGGCTGTTAGAAATAAATGCTATAACAGGGCAATGAGGAAATACAGATTAGGGTCTGCTGGGTCCCCGTGGGCCACACAAAGAGTGCCAAAGGACTGCAAGGTTGGGTACCAGGGCCTTAGACTAAATTGAGCAGATAAAACCTGTAGTGTGTGAACACAGCCTCAAATCAAAGAAGGAGTTTTAGGTTTACTGGAGTTGGGTTTGAGGACAAATATTGATTACAACATGCCTAGCCTAGGCAATAAATGATAGAACATTACATATGTTTGGTATGCAGCACTCCCTACCAGATTTACGTACCTGCATTATAGAAGCGATCAAGCACAGTAGTCTCCCCGAAGTCGAGCTTCCCAAATGGTAGTGTTTCGAGTGTTGCCCCCTGGCTCTCACACGCCTCCTGCAGGCTGTGCAGTGCAGCATTTTCACAAGCCTGCATGCCTGAGGTGCCCTCATTAATCACATAGACAACAGTGGTTCTCCGGTTGCTGGTACTAGAGGTGGCAGCTGGGGTAATAGTTTTATTACAGCGACTGGCAGGGCAAGTCCCTCCTCCACCGGCCCCATGGATGTAATCTTCATGCCAGAAGCTGCCAGCTGCAGGCAGTCTGCTGCCAGCAGGGGCTACTGCCAGCCCTTGTTGCCGGTGCCCAACTTTATCCTCATACATGCTACACCTTACCTCTGGCAGTGGAGAGACTGGCACAGAGAAAATAATTCCTTCACTGCTGTCACTCATGGCTTCTCACAGTAAAAAGTTAGAATGAGCAGAAAGGGGAAATGCAAGTTCCCCTAACTTGTCCAGCACCCAACAGGTCTTCCTGGTTCAACAGCCGACACCAAAGACAGAGATCCAATCCAATGGGTACGTCAAAGTCCACCAGTCCCAGATCCAATAATCCAACCTCTGCAGCCCCTCTCTCTCTTCTTAGTTCAAATATTGGGACATGAAAGACAGCAATGCCCACCCAATGGGTAACGTCAGAGACCACCAGTACTAGATCCAGTAATCCAACCTGTGCAGCCCCTCTGCCCCTTTTTAGTTCAAACACTGGCACATAAAAGGCAGCGATCCTACCCAATTAGTAGATCAGAGACCACCAGTAGCAGATCCAATAATCCAACCTGTGCAGCCCCTCTGCCCCTTTTTAGTTCAAACGTTGACACATGAAAGGCAGCGATCCTACCCAATGAGTACGTCAGAGACCACCAGTACCATATCCAGTAATCCAACCTGTGCAGTACCCCCCTCCCTTCTTAGTTCAAATGTTGACACATGAAAAGACAACTATCTCATCCAATGAGTATGTCAGAGACCACCAGTCCCAGATCCAATAATCCAACCTGTGCAGCACCTCTGTCTCTTCTTAGTTCAAATGTTGGCATGTGAATGGCAACAGTTCAATATTGCTGACATGCTTCGGCCACCCGTGCTTCGTCTTCTTCTTGTCAATGCCTTGTGTTATTCTGCTTAGAGTACCAAATGTCCCCTGCTATTAAATAATAAAAAAAAAAAGCACACAAGCTTCTCAGACACTGACTGGACACCTAAGCGGTTTCAGCTCTTCGTACAAGTAGTAAAATAACAGCAGGCAGTCTTTTTTTGTTCAGTCGGTTTGTTTGCAAGTATGCAGCCTGTTGCTAGTTCAGGGAGCTGAGTGGATTGTGTGAGTTTCAGTGGCCCTGATGACTGTTGATAACACAGACTGCCTACTGGGAGGGATAATGCGTTTCCTAGCTAGAGAAAAAGCTTTGTAAGAACAAGACTGAGGAAGGGACTCGATGAAAAGCCAGCCCTTCACTTCTCTTTCCACACCTCCTGCACACCCTCCTAGCTCGTCTCATACATTCTTGGCTCAGTTAGCTGCTTTACTCATTGAAGTCATACTAAATAATCGTACAGGAAATAAAGGTGAAAGGGGAAGAAAGGGTTTACTGACTTGCAGCTTGACTAACATCAAAGTGTATGTAAACCCCAACAATAAATATCTCTTATTTGCTGCCTTTTGGTCTGTTAAATATTTATTTGAAAGTGTTTTATTATATCTGTTCAACAAGTGCAATATATATATATATATATATATATATATATATATATATATATTATATATACCCACACTCTCCGTATATCCAGTATGTCTAATCACCCAGCCAGAAATCTTGCAAGCTGATATATTTCTGTACTCTTTGGCTCTGTTCACACCTGAATGATCCGAAATCGCAGGTGGGATCGCCGCAATTCTGCCTGTAATTCAAAATCGTGGGACGCTTGTGAGATGCCATTACTACTTAATGGCACCCCAATCGCATCGCGATTTTGCCACACTAAAAATCGCGTTGCAATCGCGCCAAATCGCAACTTACAATGCTGTCGCTCCTACTCCTACTTGCCGCGATTGCGCAGCAAAATGGCACCGCAATTCGGGTGCCATTAGGAAGGAATGGCATGGCACAAGCGCCTCCGTAATTTTCCGCGATTTAAAATCGTGGCGATTCCGCCTCCAAGCTGTTTTCAGTTAGCATTGTTCCTTACTATTGCAGGGGTGTCAAACTCAATTTCATCACAGGCTTGATCAGCAGTATAAAAATGGTGAGGACAGCTGCACTCCAATCCAACGTATGTTTATTGAAAAAAGACAGGCACTACAATAACCAGCATAAACCAGGACAGCTGACGCGTTTCACACTTGTTCAGTAGTGTGAAACGGGTCAGCTGTCCTGGTTTATGCTGGTTTTTGTAGTGCCTGTCTTTTTTCAATAAACATACGTTGGATTGGAGTGCGGCTGTCCTCACCATTTTTGTTTTCATTGCTATGTGCATTGCCGGCACCCTTGGTCTCTGAGAGAGAAACATCTTTCCAAAACCTAATCTGCCTGGAGCGGCAATTTCTGGTCTTCTGGATCAGCAGTATGGTTGCCTTCAAAAGGCCAGTTGTATCTGGGGTGTGCAGGGCCAGATTTTCCACTAGGCACATTAGGCATGTGTCTACAGTTGCCATTGCCCGTCAGTATAAGTTTAAAAAAAATAAAAAAAGTTTTAACCCTTTTGCTGCCACGTCCATATGTCATACAGACCTGACAGCAGGTGTTTCAAACACAATCAGGTGGCTGCAGCACTGGGAATGTGTGTAAAACTGACAGGCGGGTGGAAGCATTCGGGCACCTTCGCTGCCGCGCACCCCCGGTACCGGCATAAACCCCCCCATACGCGCCCCCGCCATGTATTCCAGGCTCTGATTGCTCTGCTTGCCCATCTGCGGGCCTGGGACTAACATGGTGGGTGCCAGCGGGTGGAAGGGATGGAGAATAGCGGACTCACGTCCGCTCTCTTCTTGTTGGCGACGCAGAATACGACGTGTATGACGTCATGCCAGGGTCACACTGTCACTTTCCTCAGCTAGCATAGCCATGAAGGAATGTATTGCAATGGGATGTGCATTGCAATACATCTAGTGGAGATATGCAAGGTTGTTACATGCCACGTACAGCAGAGTGAGAGCAATAATTCTAACACAAGATCTCCTCCGTAACACAAAACTGATGACCTATAGGGGACTTTTGCAGTGTTGCCTATAGAAAATATAGGGTTCTGAAGTATGTCGCCATTTCAGAGGTGCACACACATTAAATCATGTAATCGCTCCTTAAGCTTAGCCCTGACTTAATCATGTAATCGCTCCTTGAGCTTAGGCCCGAGGTAATCAAGTAATCGCTCCTTGAGCTTTGGGCAGAGAGTTTTAAGGCCAGTTGGGGAGAAGCTGGAATTCCACTTTAAGGCTGGGTTCACACTGCAGCACAGAGCGGCTCCCAGCAGGGGTCCGGTGCGTCCCCACCGTTTCAGGTCCAATTTCAGCCCAAATTTTTGGCTGAATTCGGACCTGAAACAGAACAAAAGACACACAGGACTCCTGCGCAATTCGCACTGGAGCCGCTGCGGAGATGTGTGAACCGGCTCAATAGAGAGTCGATCACAATCTCCTGACATACGAATTGGATGCAGAGAAATCCGCATCCAATTCGCAATAGTGTGAAACCAGCCTTAGAGAAATCTTTACATAGACATGGTCAGGGGGTTAAAAAAAAAAAACAACAACACTTTTCTAGCAGTATGGCCCTGTAAAATGGCTTGCCGCAGATTAAAAAAATAGGATTTTTGTACTCACCGTAAAATCCGTTTCTCCGACGTCCATGGACCGACGCAGCTCTCATACTGATTACATGTGGGTATATGTCCCTGCTCGCAGGAGAAGACCTAGGCAGAATGTTAGAGGTTAAAACATTCTAGAACAAGCCAGAGCTGAACAGCCCCACCCAGGGGGGCGGTCCCTCCGGACATTACCCTTCCACCTGCAGCTAATCAGCCTCAGTTCGTAACAAAGCAGTACAAACTTAAAAGGAAGGGTGGGTGCTGTGTCGGTCCATGGACGTCAGAGAAACGGATTTTACGGTGAGTACAAAAATCCTATTTTCTCTTATCGTCCATGGACCGACGCAGCTCTCATACTGATTACATGTGGGACGTCCCAAAGCAGTATAAGAAAAGGGTGGGAGCAAAAAAAGTAAGGAACAACCAAAACTTCACTCCAAACCAGCAGAGCCCCTCAACGGAGGAGTTGCAACATTAGACAACACTTTGCGGCCGAAGGAAGCATCCGAAGATGCAGCCACATCAACCTTGTAGAACTTTGAAAAGGTATGAACGGACGACCAGGTCGTCGCCTTGCACACTTGTGCAACCGACGCTTGATGTCAGAAGGCCCGGGAAGCACCAATTGCCTTGGTGGAATGCGCCGCAACTGGAAAGGGAGGCGCCCGCCCCTTAAGGGCATAGGCCTGTATGACGGTCTGCCTGATCCACCTAAAGACGGTGGCAGACGACACCGCTCGGCCCGGTTTTGGACCAGACACAGATTTCCAAATGGAAACAGTAGCAGACAGGTACACTCGTAAGGCTTGTACCCATCTTAATGCAGGAAGCGCAAACTCTAAGGGAAGCGATGGGTGAGGACACAAGGACGGAAGAACAATGTCCTTCTTAAGGTGAAAGGCCAAGACCATCCTTAGAAAAGAAGGATGGTCTTGGGCGCAACACCAACATATCCTTATGGAGGACCAAGTAAGGCGACTTGCCAGACAAGGCTGCCAACTCAGACACCCGTCTAACCGAAGCAATGGCCAATAAGGCCAACTACCGGGACAAGGTCAAGAGAGGAATCTCTCTGATATTGTCAAAGGGATGTTCTTGGAGAACCGAGATGCATCAAAATCAGATCCCAAGTAGGGAGAGGAGGCTTGACAGGGGGGACCACATGGCGAACCCCCTGCCCAAAAGGTGCTAATCAAGGAATGGCCCGGCAGCGGTCGTTGAAAAAGACAGTCCGGGCCGAAATCCGACCCTCAAAAAAAAGGTATGCAAGGCCAGCATTTGGGTCACACCACGCTGTAAGAACAGCAAAGTCCTGGGAATGGAAAACATCCGAGGATGCCACTCAAGTTCCTCGCACATAGCGATGTAAGCCTTCCAGGTACAGTGAGATATCTTTCTGGAGGAAGATTCCCGTGTCAACAACATAGAAGAGATGACCGAATACGAGAGAACTCGGTCCTTTAGCACCTGGCTTTAAACAGCCATGCCATTAAAGCCAAGGACTGTAAAGCAGGATGAAGTATGCTCTGCGAAGCCGGCGAAGCAACAACAGTAGCAGAGGGTAAGCATATATCAGGCGATACTGCCCCCACGGGCTTCCAACGCGTCTAACGCATCCACCCAAGGGGTCCCTGGACCTGACCACGATCTTGCCACCTTGCGAGTGAGTCGAGAGGCCACAAGGTCCACTTCCGGTGCCCCATCTCCGGTAAAGAAGGTGGAAACGCCTCCGGATGCAAGGACCCTTCGCCTGCAATGCACACGGCCGACAGGACCGTCTTGCAGCGAGACGTATGAAAATCCCAAAGAGACTCCGCAATGTATCGGAGAAGGGAGGCTCCAGTGTACAGGGTGCCTCAAATGTTGGCCAATAAAGGCAACTTGACGGAACTTCCCTAGAAACTCGGTCAGAGGACTAGTACCTCAGCCTCCACAGGTGGCGCAAACCCACCCCGGGCACAGAGACCCTAAAGGCTAAAGCAGTTGTAGTGCACCTGCTAGACGACTGATGAATGAAGCAGAGGCTTTTGCCCAGTCATTGAGCTACAAAAAATGCCAGAGACGCAGCCACTAACGGGCGCAACGCCAACCCCAGCCTGGCGAACACAGTCCAAGCCAGCGCTTCTGATCACCACTGAAAGCAGGTGGAAAGTGATACCCCTGAAACCAGGGATCCTTGTGACAATGCTCCATCCAGCAGCTACCCATGGATAGGTGCTGATTGTGCAAACACATAGTTTATACTATGTATTGCGTCAAACGCACAAATGGAGAGTGTGGGAGGAAACCCACCCAGCCACAAAGAGCATAATACCACCACATACGGCGTATGTAGTTTAGTATTTGTGGATAAACCTATTAAACGCGTATATACTGTGCCAGCGACGAAGGCGTGCACATCATCGGGGCCTGGACGTAAACCAGCCACACAGATTGCGTACACAACCGTGTAGGTATGTTAGCCTGCGAATAAACAAATTGCACATGTTTATACTGTGCATAGCGCTGAGAATGCGCACACCATTGGAACGCAGGGGAGAAACCTGAGCACCCGGATGAAACCCATGCAGACTGCATACGCATACCATGTATGGTATTATAGTATGTGTGCTAAACATTTTGCACAAGCCCATGTGTGCATAGCACCGAAGGCGCGCACACTGTTGGCGCGTGGGAGGAACCGAAGTACCCCACGCATACTCAGAGAATGCAATACCTACAGCTACTGTAAATGTATTTAGTGTAGTGTATAGACATAATGTGTATGTTTACACCGTGTATTGCACCAAAGGCATGCATGTCATGTAGCATGGGCAGAAACCCACGCAGACTGCATACGCATACCGTATAGGTATTATAGTGTGTGTGCTAAACCTTTTGCACAAGCTCATGTGTGCAAAGCACCGAAGGCGCGCACACCGTTGGTGCGTGTGAGGAACCGAAGTACCCCACGCATACTCAGAGAATGCAATACCTACAACTACTGTAAATGTATTTAGTGTAGTGTATAGACATAATGTGTATGTTTACACCGTGTATTGCACCAAAGGCATGCATGTCATGTAGCATGGGCAGAAACCCACGCAGACTGCATACGCATACCGTATAGGTATTATAGTGTGTGTGCTAAACCTTTTGCACAAGCTCATGTGTGCATAGCACCGAAGGCGCGCACACCGTTGGCGCCTGGGAGGAACCGAAGTACCCCACGCATACTCAGAGAATGCAATACCTACAACTACTGTGAATGTATTTAGTGTAGTGTATAAACATAATGTGTATGTTTACATCGTGTATTGCACCAAAGGCATGCATGTCATGTAGCGTGGGCGGAAACCCATGCAGACTGCAAAGACATACCGGGTAGGTCCAATCGCACAAATTTAGACTGTGCATAGCGCCGAAGCGCCCACTCGGAAGAACTCCACGCAGACAGCACACAGATACCGTGTAGGAATGATAGCATGTGAATCAACATAATATTGCACATGTTTATGCTGTGCATTTCCATTGGAGCGTGGGGGGAAACCGGAGTACCCGGAGGAACCCCACGCAAACAGTATACCCATACTGTAAACATGTATAATATGTGCAATAAACATATTGAACATGTCTATACTGTGCAGAGAGCTGAAGCGCACATACCATGAGAGTGCGGGAGGACACCGGAGCCCCCGCCAACCCAGAGAGTATGATACATACATATACTGTGAATGTATCTGGAGTCGTGCATAAACATATTTTGTACGTTTATATCATGTATGGCACTGAAACACAGCATTGGAACGTGGGGACAGCCACGCAGACACAGAGACCAATAACACATACATACACTGTGAATGTATGCAGTGTAGAGGTATAGGATGAGTTTAAGTTATGGCGCAGAGGCGCATAATCTTCTCTGTATCATTCCAACCTGCTTGACAGTGCTGCTGAAGCAGCATACAGGTAACAGTTAACCTCTGATCCTCAGACCGTGTGTCTGTCAGAGCTCAAATCATTCCCCAGGAAATGGCGGGAAATGTTACCTCAGGTATCACACATAAGGCTCACAGGGATTAGAGACATAAATGAATAAAGTCCTCCCTCATCCATGCTGCTCTTGAGGCAGCGTGTGAGGAAAACTGTGAGGAAACTGTGTAAAAGAAAAGCTTGTCACAGCAATTCCAGCCTGAGAGTGTTCCTCACATCATCAATGAGATCACTTACAAGCGCCCTGTCATTCACTGACACAGAACTGGAGTCTTCCTCACAAGGGAATGTCCTGTTCATAAACATTAAATATTCAGAGGTAGGGTCCTGAGCCCAATAGCTAGGCCCATATCTGACTCAGAGCACTCCTTCACTAAAGATTTTTGTGGGGGGAGGGGGCTTATAGCTCCTTTTGCTCGCACACTGCTTCCATTCTGACAGGAATGATTCCAGGACTGCTGACAACTGGTCCATAAGGACCGCAGGTGCAGGAAACATATGAACATGTTTAACTGTGCAGCACTGCCAGTTGCCCCAGGCATGTGTGGAGAGCAGGTGTATCAGACTCCATAAACGCCACCCTCTGAGACCTTATACACTATACAGTGAATATACAGTCCACCCACTGGCTACGCTGAGGAGGGGATACCCGGGAGGACCCACCAACCCTTAAGGACAGCTCAGCCTGTGAGGAGATTGTGAGGGGATTCGCGCCGCCGCCAGAAATAAATGCGCGGCGGCCACAAGAAAATGGCCGCCGTCCGCAGCTATAACTGTGCCACTAAACGCCAAGATGGCCGCCGAGCACAAAATTCAAAGCTCTAATGCGCGCCAATGGCACACGCAATAACCACCTCAAACTGCGCCAATGGCGCACGCAATAATCACCTCACACACCAGAAAAAACTGCAGACATGAGCGCCCAACCAGGCCAGAGTGACCCCCAAGCACCCCACAGCACAGCACCAGTACAGGGTGCAGAGAGCAGCATAACAGGGGGGGGGGACAGGGAGAAACCCCCACACACAGAAACACAGCCAGCATGTACTCACCTGCAGTAGGAGAGACTACTTACCCGTCCCTTTCAGGGACCCACTGGCTTGTTTCAGACAGACCTATCACAGAGTCGTACTGCGTAGCTGTCGGCCCGGTCCACCGCGAGAGATACAGTCAGTCAAGTACTGTTCAATCTTAAGAGGACCGCGGGAGCATGAAAGCAACCCGGCCACCCCTGGAATCATGGGGTATGTCGTGAACTGAGTCTCACGCACGCAAGGCGAGGATCAGCACGCTCGATGGTCGGACAGGGAAGGCTACGAGGATACTAGTGTACCCAACCTGTTGCCCAGCCGACAGTTGATTGAAGGTCTCAAAAATAAAATAATAACATTCCCAAAGGAATAAAAATCAAAAGTAAAATCTTCCAGGAGACTGGCTCCTGAGAGCCACGTCTTCTCCTTCTGCTAGGCAAAAAAAACTGAGGCTGATTAGCTGCAGGTGGAAGGGTAATGTCCGGAGGGACCGCCCCCCTGGGTGGGGCTGTTCAGCTCTGGCTTGTTCTAGAATGTTTTAACCTCTAACATTCTGCCTAGGTCTTCTCCTGCGAGCAGGGACATATACCCACATGTAATCAGTATGAGAGCTGCGTCGGTCCATGGACGATAAGAGAAATTCCTGTCATCATTTTAGGTAGCTTTACCAACATACATGGCAGATTTATGTAGTTCCTAATAGCTCCACTTTTACAAAAGGACACTGTTACTGCACCTAATTAAAAAATAATTACCTCTAATTTGTAGATAATAAAACTGGAGGTAATTAAGACCAGCTTTAAAGGAGCACTAAAGCTTTTTTTTTTTGCTTAAAAATAACAAACATGTTATACTTACCTCCACTGTGCAGCTCGTTTTGCACACAGTGGCCCCGATCCTGGTCTTCTGGGGTCCCTCGGCGGCTGTCTTGGCTCCTCCCCGCAAGGACTCCACACCTTAATGCGAGTGAGCTCGCATGGTGTGGAGTGATTGCGGGCGCGCTCCCGTGATACAGCGGCGGCCATAGCCGCCGACTGTATCACTCGGCCCTGCCCCCCGGCGTGCCGCGTCATTGGATGTGATTGACAGCAGCGCCAGCCAATGGCTGCGCTGCTTTCAATCTATCCAGTGTAGCCAATCGGCGGCCAGGCAGAAAAACGAAGAGGATGACGGGGACGAGCATGGGACTTTCGAGGGGCCAGGTAAGAAAAACGGGGGCTCGGGGGGGGGCGGTATTGTCGAATGTTTTTTCACCTTAATGCATAGGATGCATTAAGGTGAAAAAACATGTAACTTTACTACTCCTTTAAGTTGGCGTACAGAGACAGGCAGAGTGTCTGTCTCTGTATGCTGTATAGCAGGTGGCATATTTGCTGCTGCTATCTCTTCCCTTCCAAACCCATCACTGGTTGTTAAGGATGCTGTCAGCTTCAAGGCAACCTTTGATGCTTACAGAGGGTGAAGCCTGATAGGGTAGCTGAAATACTGGCTTCCCATTAGGTCCGATCTCTCCCTGTGACTGGGCAGAGTCTAAAGCCAATAGCAAGCTGTGTATTGGCTATAGATCCTATTGAAAGTAGGATTTTACATAAAGAAGCAACCTAAAGGATATGGGATACACACTGGTGCAGGTAACTAATGTGTTTGGTGCTGTCTCCCCCTGCCCTCCCAAAAAGTAATCTTTACCTTTAAAGAAAAAAAATAGACGCATCAGCTGTGCAACTGCACAAGATTCCGTTAAAATTTAAGAGTACATTTATACAAGATGTGGGTTGGGTAAGTGCTGGGACCCCCTCCTGCTGTCTTTGAGACCTTGGCACTGCTCACTTGTAGGGCAGGTGAGAAGCAGGAGGCATACTTCATGATGCCCTGACCAAACCCACTAAAATTGTTCTTGCACAAGGACCCTTTCCTAACTATGTCCACCAATAAGACAAAGTAAAGTTGTGTCTGGCAGAAGGCTGGAAAGGGCATACTTTTCACATTGGATGTTACAGGACCTTGCTTACAAGGAAGACCAATTTGACATTGTCTGAAAGTTTCAGATCCACCACACTATTAATATCCTATGATCTTTTCTAGGAAAACTCCTTTGTTTACTGGGAAATAAAAAAATCTGTTATCTCTATCGTCACACATGCCTCAAAAAGAGGTATATTGCCTCTAGCACAGCATTCCTTACATGTTTAGCACATTGTAGTATAGGTTCACACTGAGAGCCTGATTTACTAAAGTCTAATGTTTCACTCACTGATTCCCAGCAATGCCAGATCACTGTCTTTCACCGTCTACTGAAAATGTTTTAATGCAAAAGGCACAAGCATGGGTATGCGTGTACTTCCTCGTGCGTGATTAGATGAATACTCACTAAAGATCCATGACTCATTCTCACAGTGAGATATACAGTTGTACACACATGCAGGCTTTATGATACATATATAAATATATATATATATATATATATATATATATATATGTAGCGCCCTCGCCTCTCTCTCTTGCTCTATCGGTTATATGGCTGTTGTCTAGGGGTACCTGGGAGAGAGAGATAAAACACACCACGGCCCATGTCCTCCGTAACTAAGAGGTGAAGGCCAGAAGATTGGGCTTTTGTGTAGGTGTCCTAGAGCCAAGTCCAGTCCTTCGTTCCTGACTCCTTTGCTTTAGTAACCCAAGTTCCACACAGTGAGTAGGTACAACTCAGTTTTATTCTTCTTGCCAAGCAATAAAACAATCTTTCTCCTTTGGAAAACGGGGACAGATCGAGGCACAATCCTTTCCCTTCATGCTGCTGCCCACTGTGCTGTCACCAGTGGTGAATAGTCACTGCCACTGACTAGGTAATATAGAACGTGAATTACCTTCGCTCACTTTGCCCCTGTCAGGGGAAGAAATCCGTCCAAGGGAGAAGTGGAGGCCTCTCCGTCACCAGCGATGCTGCGCCGGGCTCTTCAGAGAAGTTACTGCGCACCAGTCCTCACAAACTCAGACACGGGCACCCAAGGAGTTAGGGCCCCCTCGGATTCCTCCACCCTCGCGGAACTCAGTCGAAGGTACTGAGCCCCAGGCATCCGCCATAGTACCTCACCCCAGGCTAAAGGTGCCTGAGATGGACTCCATTCCTGCTCCAGCTAGGCCAAGGGCGCCTACAGGGGAGGGCTGGCAGCCTTAGGCCTGGGGGGCAAGTCCAGCCAAGTGGCCCACTGAACACTGACCCACAGGCCAGCAGCCAGGAGGACCCACAGGCCAGCGGCCAGCAGGACCCACAGGTCAGTTGGCGAACAGCAGGACCCACAAGTCGGCTGGTGGCCAGTAGTACCCACAAGTCGGCTGGCGGCCAGCAGGAACCACAGGTCAGCTGGCGGCCAGCAGGACCCACAGGTCAGCTGGCGACTAGCAGGACCCACAGGTCAGCTAGCGGCCAGCAGGACCCACAGGTCAGCTGGCGGCCAGCAGGACCCACAGGTCAGTGGCTTGCTCCCAGCAGGACCCACAAGCAATGGCCAGCTCCCAGCAGGACCCACAAGCAATGATCAGCTCCCAGCAAGACCCACAGCCCATTGGAGTTACTACCAAACTTCCAGTGCTGCAAATCAAATGTACAGTGCACTTAAAACAAACAGCCAATCAGAGACCAACTGCTCTTGTGCACATTGCTGGACGAAGATGGGGCTCAAGCAAGTGGCTGACAGATTCCTCCCTCCACACAAGTGGGTGGATGTGGGAATCCCCCCTTACTGGGACTGTCCCCTGACAGAATACACTGGTCAACACTGGTGCGGTTTGGCTGCAAGCAGCTAATTGAGCAAGGATTTCCAGCAGAAGATGATATAACAATGGGTTTCTGCCTAACATAGAGGGTTACACACCGATCAAAATTCAGCCCCTGCTGAACCCAATGAATTCTGATCTGTGTGTACCCAGCTTTACCTTATGCCTTGCTTTATCTGGCTCTCTGCAATTCTGTTACTGGTCCCCTGCAGCTCCTGTGTATGTTAGAACTGACATTGGTCACACTCCAGCCTCCACTTCATACCATACGGGGTTAATCTTCCTCTATATGTGATGATGTGTTAGACCCCTTTCACACTGAACCGCCCATAGCGTTGGCGGTAAAACGCCACTATTTTTACCACCGACGCTATGGTGGATTTGCGGCGCATTTCGGCCGCTAGTGGGGTGGTTTTACCCCCGCTAGCGGGCGAGAAAGGGTTAAAACCGCCCGCAATGCGCTGCTGAAGCAGCGCATTGCGAGCGGTATAGCCGCGCTGTCACTCTGATTTCAATGGGCAGCAGCAGTGGAGGAGCGGTATATACACCGCTCCAAAGATGCTGCTAGCAGGACTTTTTTTACCGTCCTGCTAGCGCACCCCCCGAGGGCTTTCACACTGGAGACAATGGAGCAGCTTTTTAAGGGCTGATTGCAGGCGCTATTTTTAACGCTATAGTGCCTGCAATACGCTCCAGTGTGAAATGGGTCTTAGGAGGAGGAGAACGCTGGAGCTGGCTGGAGCATAGAATCAGGTAAGTAAAAAAAAGGCTATATCCCCTTCTCCCCTTCCCCTCCCCCACACTGCAAGAGCTGGCTTCTTCTGTCCTTTTTTTGGGCTTGGGATAAGAAATCACATCCTTTGCTGTGTATTCTTATATTCTTGAACAGGTTAGGAATTATTGTGACATTTTAGGTGCTACATAAGATGTAATCCACATACTGTACACATTATATCTAATTAAAAATCATTATTTTTAGAAGATATAATGTGTATGTGGATTACATTTTATGTAGCACCTGAAATGTCACACTAATTCCTAACCTGTTGAAGAATTTTACTTTCACTTTCAATAAACCTGCACTGAAAAGTACAGAGCAGGTTCACATCACAGTATGCAGAGCAGTGGAGACTTACAGTAAGTAGACGTGCATCCAGTCTCCCTCCCATGCTGTACACAATCTTCACTCTGCCCTGGAGGAGGTCTCTGCTGTGTGCTGGGCGGGACCCAATCATCGATGCTGCAGTGTGAGGTTCTTCCTTCCCTGCAGGGACTGTACCAGCTCTGATCTGGGGTAGGGGGGGACTCAGAAACTCAAGGAGGGAGCCTGGAAATGGGTGTATCTGCTGCCACAGAGCAACGAGCAGGGGCACATACATTTTGTTTTGGGCTGGCAATAGAGGCATACAAGGGATACAACTAGACTTTGTGGGCAGATTTTCCTGCTCACAACCTGCCGCTCCCTCCAACCCCCTGTACCGCCCCTGCTTGCAGCCATCCAGCTCCCAGCCCGAGCCAGTGAGTCACACCCCTCTCTGCCTGCCTCTGAAGACTCCGTCTGTGAGAGTTGAAGTTTCTGGCTGCTGCGCACCGCTGCTCAGTTCTCTCCACCCATCGCCACCAGGAACTTGAGCACGGTCCGGACTACAACTCCCAGAATGCAGCACAGGAGCAACACAGCCAATCGGCGGCCGCCACGATCGACCTCCTGCTGCCTGCATAAAAAAAAATATGTCAGCGGCCCTTTTGAGTATAAGTTTGGCGGCCTGGGGGGAAATTTCCACTCTGCCCCCCTGCCAGCCCGCCCCTGGGCGCCTAGGCCTGAAACACCGGAACGCCAGCACCCAAGCTGAAGGTGCCTGGGTGCGGCCGCGTCCTCTGACTCTCTCCCAAAATCAGGGCGTCCGCCCCTTTTATGACCTCTCCCTTTGCGTCACAGCGGGTTCCCCGCCCCGCTGTACCAGCTCCAGGGGAGGACAAAAAGGCACAGTTTGCGGTGCGAGTTCAGCTCCGGCCCAAGGCAACAAAGCCACCTGTAGGCTCCAAGGAACCCTACACCACCAGAGTCCTCACATAAATTCAAACACCCGCTACATATATATATATATATATATATAGGGGGTTTTTTTCAGGGGAAACTTGGTGGAACTCAGTTCTACCACCTCTGGCTCAGACCCTTTGGTGCCTGCTCACCACAACCACTTGTAAACACAGAAGTCTGGTTTCTGTGTTTACAAGTGACAGCTCTGCACTCTGTATGTAATGCAATCCTGGTATTTAATGCCCCTTTAAGACCCTCCTACTGTTCACACCCACTATTTGATGTGATTTGGAGGGTGTCATGCTTCACTGATGAGGTGGTATGCTTTGGATCATGAGCAGTTCCTTTCCTTCTCCATACTCTTCTCTTCCCATCACTCTGGTACAAGTTGATCTTGGTCTCATCTGTCCATAGGATGTTGTTCCAGAACTCTGAAGGCTTTTTTACATGTTGTTTGGCAAACTCTAATCTGGCCTTCCTGTTTTTGAGGCTCACCAATGGTTTCCATCTTGTGGTGAACCCTCTGTATTCACTCTGGTGAAGTCTTCTCTTGAATGTTGACTTTGACACACATACACCTACCTCCTGGAGAGTGTTCTTGATCTGGCCAACTGTTGTGAAGGGTGTTTTCTTCACCAGGGAAAGAATTCTTCGCTCATCCACCACAGTTGTTTTCCGTGGTCTTCCGGGTCTTTTGATGTTGCTGAGCTCACCGGTGCGTTCTTTCTTTTTAAGGATGTTCCAAACAGTTGATTTGGCCACACCTAATGTTTCTGCTATCTCTATGATGGGTTTGTTTTGTTTTTGCAGCCTAATGATGGCTTGCTTCACTGATAGTGACAGCTCTTTGGATCTCATATTGAGAGTTGACAGCAACAGATTCCAAATGCAAATAGCACACTTGAAATGAACTCTGGACCTTTTATCTGCTCCTCGTAAATGGGATAATGGGGGAATAACACACACCTGGCAATGGAACAGCTGAGCAGCCAATTGTCCCATTACTTTTGGTCCCTTAAAAAGTGGGAGGCACATATACAAACTGTTGTAATTCTTACACCGGTCACCTGATTTGTATGTAAATACCCTCAAATTAAAGATGAAAGTCTGCAGTTAAAGCAGATCTTGTTTGTTTCATTTCAAATCCATTGTGGTGGTGTATAGCGCAAAAAAGATTTAAATTGTGTCGATGTCCCAATATTTATGGACCTGACTGTATATGCACACATAGAACTATATGGCAGGGGATCAGTCAGGGCAGCCACCATGAAAATCAAAAGATGCTTGAAAAAGAGGTGCGGCCATTCTTCCACCAATGGCTTGCTAGCTTTGAAACATGTCGCATGTGTGTGACATCATTGCCAGGCGCCGTGCTGTGATGCTCTCCAAGCCTCACTCTGAATCAGGCCCGGACTGGGACAAAAAATAGGCCCGGGCATTTTAGACTGAGCAGCCCGGGGGGGGCGCGGCGGCCCTTCGCGGGGACGGTTAATGATGGGATGTGGGGTTCCAGCACCCTGTACCTCTGGACCCCTTTACATTACACAGCACCCTGCACCTCTGGACCCCTTTACATTACACAGCACCCTGGACCCCTTTACATTACATATCACCGCACCTCTGGACCATTTTACATTACACAGCACCCTGCACCTCTGGGCCCCTTTACATTACACAGCACGCTGCACCTCTGGGCCCCTTTACATTACACATCACCCTGCACCTCTGGACCTCTTTACATTACACAGCACCCTGCACCTCTGGACCCCTTTACATTACACAGCACCATGCACCTCTGGACCTCTTTACATTACACAGCACCCTGCACCTCGGGGCCCCTTTACATTACACATCACCCTGCACCTCTGGGCCCCTTTACATTACACAGAACCATGCACCTCTGGACCTCTTTACATTACACAGCACGCTGCACCTCTGGGCCCCTTTACATTACACATCACCCTGCACCTCTGGGCCCCTTTACATTACACAGAACCCTGCACCTCTGGGCCCCTTTACATTACACATCACCCTGCACCTCTGGACCTCTTTACATTACACAGCACCCTGCACCTCTGGACCCCTTTACATTACACAGCACCATGCACCTCTGGACCCCTTTACATTACACAGAACCCTGCACCTCGGGGCCCCTTTACATTATACAGCACCCTGCACCCCTTTACATTACACAGCACCCTGCACCTCTGGACCCCTTTACATTACACAGCACCCTGCACCTCTGGACCCTTTTACATTACACAGCACCCTGCACCTCTGGATCCCTTTACATTACATAGCACTGCACCTCTGGACCCCTTTACATTACACAGCACCCTGCACCTCTGGGCCCCTTTACATTACACAGAACCCTGCACCTCGGGGCCCCTTTACATTACACAGCACCCTGCACCCCTTTACATTACACAGCACCCTGCACCTCCACAGTTTGTTACACAGACACCCCCTAACAGTTCTGGACCCCCTGCATGTTACACAGACCTCCCTACAGTACAGACCCCCTTAGGGCAGGGTGCGGTGGCATAGGGCAGGGTGCGGTGGCACGCATAGGCCAGGGTGCGGTGGCATAGGGCAGGCTGGGGTGGTATGGTGCCAGGTTAGGACTCTATGTAGTGACATGTGCAGCAGTGCAGTAACTTCCAGCATGCCTGGAGATGTGAACGAGTCTGTGGGAGGAGTGGAGGGGGCAGCCACACCCCCAGCTCCGCCCACCAACTCCGGCTGCCTCCGGAGACATTGGAGATGATGGGGAAGATGTGACATGCTGTCTGGCGGCCCGGGGGCCGCCACGGGCCACCGTGGGCCGTTGCGGGCCACTGGCGGCCCACCGGGCATTTGCCTGGTATGCCCTATGGCCAGTCCGGGCCTGTTCTGAATACACGGCCGTGTTTACTTCCTACTCTACAGAGACAGAGTGCACACTGAAGCCACAACACGGCTTGCCATAACCACTGACGCTTGTCCTTCTCCACTACACCTTACCTGGAACCCATATCTTCTGCAGACGGACTTTTTCTGATAGACCAAGATATGCCCAAGCCTGGATCACTGAAGAAAACCACACTGTGCTCAGCCATCCTGCACGGATCTGATGTGGTGCCAGCTCTACAGGACTTGCTGTGACTTGCAGTCCCACTCCATCTCTTCAGCCCAGCTACCGGACCTGAATGCAACTTACCTGTTCTCCATGTGAGTGGATGTTGTTGTTTATTAAATTATTCTTATGATATATACTCAGAGGCGCCCCTTTTCTTGTTTTGTTGGGTTCCCTTACCTGCAATGGTGGCGGTAGACCCTGACAGCTGATGGAAACATCCTGGGTCATGCAGCGAGTTACCTCCTTCCATTGGATTCTTCACCCTAGAGTGTAGGAAGAAGTCTATTCTCTCTTTACTTCAAGAAGGCCATTGTCCAGACAGTATTGAAACCCAATAAAAGGTTTATTTTGGTTGCTTAGGAACTTGATAGGACAGTTGGAGATAGAGAGAAATGAAATAGGAGGTAGGTTCAGGCACGCAGCACTCAATCATCAATCGTCGCCACTCAGGCCTGAGTGGGTTTTTTGCTCACCCGGATAGTCCCTCCAAGAGCGGTCCTAGCAGCCGGTGTGGAGCACGAAGCGTTTACTTGTAGTTTCCTAGGGATATGATTAGGAAATAATCTCGAAGTCCTAAACTTCCCAGCCTAGTAATATTTTAAGTCCTTAGGTGCCAATAGGGCACATTACTAGGCTTGTGGCGGGTTATGGAATCCTTCCCTCTGATAGGTAACCAGGCCTCTCCCGAGACAGTGACCTCCCTCACCGACTCCCTGGTTTCCTCTCCTTCAGAGCGGGTCACTCTCACTTGGGCACCCTGGGACTCCTCTTCTAGTGTAGGCCTCAGCTAAAGGTGCTGGGCCCACCTGGAACGATGCAGCCTCGGGCTAAAGGTGCCCGGGGCCTAACACACACACACGTACCCCTGGCCATGAGGGCCACCGAAGGTGGGGTACGTGTCTGTTCTCCTTGGACCAAGGGGTCCTCTCCAACGCCTCACGCCTAATGGCGTCTGCCCCTTAAGTACCCTCTCCCAGCATGCACAGCGGGTAGACCACGCCCACTGCACAGCTACCGAGAGAGGACATCCAATGGTGATACCCCATGTGGTTCCACCTGAGCCGGAGATGACAGCGCCACCCACAGGCAACAGGGAACACTGCAGCCAGGCAATATCACACCAGAGCAGAAGCAAGTTTTAGGAAATTAATAGTCTGAGCCCAACTATGGGCTGAGAGTAACCCCTAAATTTGAACAAAGCGCCCCCTAAATCGGGGGGGGGGGCGCTACATAGACGTTTAGTGACCACGCATAATGCATTTAAAACCAACAACACAATTCATGATGCAGGGATGGTGACTTCTTCAGGAAGGTATACGAAACATATTTAATGATGTCCTCCCCCTCTCCTCATGGCTTCATTTGAAATTTGTGTTGTGCAGACAGCCCTGTGCATATTGTCACTTCCTGCCATTGATGCTGTCTGGCTACCATCTGATGTTCACGGTCTCTTCCGGTGGAGGACGTCTGAGTATTTCCTCAGTAGATCCTCGATCCTACTAAGCGCTGTTTGATCCCCCTAAATAAGGAAGGTCACAGGCTCTCTGGTAAGCCTTTTATCCTAACGAGGTGACGGGTATCACGGTGTCAAGCACTTGGTCTACGCTCCATATTGCACTTGAGATCCCTTTCATTGGATTTCAGCTACACATGAACTTTTGATATCAGCCATTATATTGCACTTTAATGCACTCCTGTGCATCTTCATATATGTATTTTGTTGCTTATTTTATTGCCCACTAATTGCATAGAGTTGCACATTTGCATTGCTTCATATGTTTTTTGGTTGTGTGAACTATTGCACATTTATTACACTGAATTGCACATTTGCACTTTATTAACACATGTTATTTATACATGGGGTCATTTTGTGCATAACCTAGCGCTGCACTTATTTATATTGTTGTTTGGTGCCCAATATCTGGGTTAGTATCTGGATAGTGTTCAGCTACAGGTCACATTTCATTATTTAATATAATTTATCCTTTACTCACTAAGCGCAGATATTATTTTACACTTATATAAAATTTATATATTATTTGAATTAATCTGTATAAGGATGTATATTTATACCTGGAGAAAGGAAAGCGGAAATTATGTGTAACCAAGCCTCAAAAAAAATCATGAAAATAAAGATGGGAATAAACTTGAATATGTTTAAAAATAAAATAATAAATTATACAGGGCAGCACAGTGGCTAAGTGTATAGTACTTTTGCCTAGCAGCAATAGGGTCACTGATTCAAATCCCAATCACAACACTACCTGCCTGGAGTTTTGCATGTTCTCCCTGTGCCTGTGTGGGTTTACTCCGGGTACTCCAGTTTCCTCCCACACTCCAAAGACATGCTGATAGGTTAATTGCTCCCTGACCCTAGTATGTGTATGAATGCGAGTTACAGTGCCTTGAATAAGTATTCATACCACTTGTATTTTTTCACATTTTGTCATGTTACAACCAAAAATGTAAATGTATGTTATTGGGATTTTACACACAAAGTGGCACATAATTGTGAAGTGGAAGGAAAATGATAAGTGCTTTTCAAATTTTTTACAAATAAATATGTGAAAAGTGTGGTGCATTTGTATTCAGCCCCCTTTACTCTGATACCCCTAACTAAAATCTAGTGGAACCAATTGCCTTCAGAAGTCACCTAATTAGTAAATAGTCCACCTGTGTGTAATTTAATCTCAGTATAAATAAAGCTGTTCTGTAAAGCCCTCAGAGGTTTGTTATGGAACCTTAGTGAACAAACAGCATCATGAAGGCCAAGGAACACACCAGAAAAGTCAGGGATAAACTTGTGGAGAAGTTTAAAGCAGGGTTAGGTTAAAAAAAAAATATCCCAAGCTTTGAACATCTCACGAAGCACTGTTCAAACTGACAGACCGGGCAAGGAGAACAATAATCAGAGAAGCAGCCAAGAGACCAGTGGCTGCCGCTCCATATCCATGCGTCCAGCCCCCTAATCTACATGCGGGGTGCCGAACGCATGGATTTCAATGTTTTTTTGTTTAACCACTTAAGCCCCGGACCATTTGGTAGCTAAAGGACCAGAGGTGAATTCAGAATTTTGCACTGCGCTGCTTTAACTGTAAATTGTGCGGACATGCAATGTTGTACCCAAACGAAATTTGCGTCCTTTTCTTCCCACAAATAGAGGTTTCTTTTAATGGTATTTGATTGCCTCTGCGATTTTTATTTTTTGCGATATAAACGGAAAAAGACCGAAAATTTTGAAAAAAAATGATATTTTTTGTTATAAGAAAAATCGAATAAACTCAATTTTAGTCATACATTTAGGTCAAAATGTATTCAGCCACATGTTTTTAGTAAAAAAAATGTCAATAATCGTATATTTATTGCTTTGCGCAAAAGTTATAGCGTTTACAAACTAGGGTACATTTTCTGAAATTTACACAGCTTTAAATTTATGACTGCCTATCTCATTTCTTGAGGTGCTAAAATGACAGGGCAGTACAAAACCCCCCCAAATGACCCCATTTTGGAAAGTAGACACCCCAAGGAAATTGCTGAGAGGCATGTTGAGCCCATTGATTTTTTTTTTTTTTTTGTCTTAAGTGATTGAATAATGACTAAAAAAAAAAAAAATTACAAAAAGTTGTCACTAAATGATATATTGCTCACACATGCCATGGTTATATGTGGAATTGCACCCCAAAATACATTTTGCTGCTTCTCCTGAGTACGGGGATACCACATGTGTGGGACTTTTTGGGAGCCTAGCCGCGTACGGGACCCCGGAAACCAAGCACCGCCTTCAGGATTTCTAAGGGCGCAAATTTTTGATTTCACTCCTCACTACCTATCACAGTTTCGAAGGCCATAAAATGCCAAAATAGCACAAAACCCCCCCAAATGACCCCATTTTAGAAAGTAGACACCCCAAGGAAATTGCTGAGAGGCCTGTTGAGCCCATTGAATATATTTTTTTTTGTCCCAAGTGATTGAATAATGACAAAAAAAAAAATTACAAAAAGTTGTCACTAAATGATATATTGCTCACACATGCCATGGTTATATGTGGAATTACACCCCAAAATAAATTTTTCTGCTTCTCCTGAGTACGGGGATACCACATGTGTGGGACTTTTTAGGAGCCTAGCCGCGTACGGGACCCCGAAAACCAAGCACCGCCTTCAGGATTTCTAGGCACAAATTTTTGATTTCACTCCTCACTACCTATCACAGTTTCGAAGGCCATAAAATGCCAAAATAGCACAAAACCCCCCAAATGACCCCATTTTGGAATATAGACACCCCAAGCTATTTTCTGAGAGGCATGGCGAGTATTTTACAGCTCTCATTTGTTTTTGAAAATGAAGAAAGAAAATATATATATATATTGTGAGGGGGTTAGCTCGGCAGCGGGTGTGTGTGACCCCCGGGATGGGCTCCCCACACAAAAACAGGCCCAGCAGACGGAGGTTGTGGTTTTCAAAATCAAAAAGGTGCGGTTTATTTTCTATTTACAGTGACAAAAACACAGCAAAGCAAAAGAAACATAAACAAAATAAATCCTGGTCAATTTGACCTCTGACTAAACATACAGGTTTCCTAACTAACAACTGGGATCAGCCTAGTGCTGTCCTAGTCCCTAAGTCCCTGGTTTTAAATGTCCAAGCAAATAGCCACACAGGCTTTGTCTCACCGCACAGGGGTTCACTCTCCCTAGACAGTCCACACAGGTCTGGGTCCAGGCATGAGCTAACACCTAATGAAGCTGGGAGTTCTTATAGAGGCCTAAATGAGCTGACAAGCTTCAGCTGGTCTCATCAACTCCCTGTCTGCACGACGCCCCACACTCTCCCTAGAGGTATGAGTCATCCATGAGCCTACTAGCCTCAGCTGGGCTTATACAACTCTCCACCTAGTTGTATAAGTCGGCGTAAAGCCTGAATCTGGGCGAAATATATCTACCCCCCTGGATGCAACCAGGTGACTTTACCTTCCTGCTGTCACATACCCCCCCTCTTGTTTTAACCTCGGGGTTGGAACACCAGCAATCAGGCATTCATGTACTCGAGACAAAGCATCCACATTCCCCATTTGAACGCCAGGGCGATGCTTTACTGTGAAGTTGAATTCCTGGAGGGCCAGGAACCACCTATTCACTCTTCTATTTGTTTCCTTGTTTTGAGCCATCCACTTTAACGGAGCGTGATCCGTAACCATGTCAAAGTGCCTACCTAGCAGGTAGTACCGAAGGGAATCTAGAGCCCACTTCACCGCTAAACACTCCTTTTCAACGGTGGCGTAAATTACCTCATGGGACTTCAACTTCCTGCTGAGGTAAATGACTGGGTGCTCTTCCCCGTTCCAGACCTGGGACAATACTGCTCCTAACCCCACATCTGACGCATCACTTTGTACGACAAAGTCTTTAGAGAAGTCGGGTGAGTACAACACTGGCTGGCTACATAAGGCTTGTTTCAAGAATTGGAATGCTGCCTCAGCCTCGGGGGTCCATTTAATCATGACCGACCCTTTCCCCTTCGTCAGGTTGGTTAGGGGCACAGCCTCAGAAGCAAAGTGGGGAATGAATCGCCGATAATACCCAGCGATTCCCAGAAAGGCTCGTACCTGCTTCTTGCTGTTGGGACGTGGCCAACTCTGGATGGCCTCGACTTTGTTGAGTTGGGGTTTTATTACTCCCCTCCCAATGGTGTACCCAAGATATTTGGCCTCCTCCTGCCCAATGGTACACTTATTGGGGTTAGCCGTAAACCCCGCTTCCCGAACAGAGTCCAGGACTGCTTGCACTTTTGGCAGATGTGAGGCCCAATCTGTGCTATGGACAATTACGTCATCCAGGTAAGCCGCAGCATACTTCCGATGGGGCCTCAGCATCTGGTCCATTTTCCGCTGGAATGTGGCCGGCGCATTCTGTAACCCGAACGGCATTCTTTTATATTGGAACGCCCCGTCTGGGGTTACAAATGCGGTTTTCTCTTTGGCCGACTTGGCCAGGGGGATTTGCCAATACCCTTTTGTGAGGTCAAGAGTCGTCATGTATCGGGCTGTTCCCAGCCGGTCGATCAACTCATCTATACGTGGCATGGGGTAGGTGTCAAATTTTGTAACTTTGTTCAACTGACGAAAATCGTTACAAAATCGCCAGCTCCCATCCGGTTTAGGCACCAACACAATGGGACTAGACCAATCACTTTGGGACTCCTCTATCACCCCTAAGTTCAGCATTTTCTGTACTTCCTCCCGTATTGCCTCCCGTCGGGCCTCTGGGATCCGATAGGGTTTTAACTTCACCCTTTCACCGGGCGGGGTAATAATGTCATGCTCTACCCCAGATGTTTGTCCCGGCAGCTCAGAGAATACCTCCTTGTTGCGAAGCACAAACTCCTTAACCTCCTGTTGTTGGGGTTGTGACAAGGTGGCTGCGATTCCAACCTCAGGAATCACGCAACCAGTTTGAGCTGGTGACCAAGTGTCTGCGACTAGGGACTCTCTATCCCTCCAGGCTTTCAACAGATTAACGTGATAGATCTGTTCGGGCTTTCGCCTTCCTGGTTGTCTGACCTTGTAATTCACTTCGCTCACTTTTTCCATTATCTCGTAGGGGCCTTGCCATTTGGCAAGGAATTTACTTTCAACCGTAGGGACCAGTACCAGTATCCTATCCCCCGGGGAAAAGGTACGGGTCTTGGCTCCACGGTTGTACACTCTCTGCTGTGCTAACTGCGCTTGGGCCAAATGTTCCTTCACGATGGGCATTACCTGTGCAATTCGGTCTTGCATCAGGGTGACATGCTCAATCACACTCCTGTGGGGAGAACTCTCACTTTCCCAAGTTTCCTTGGCAATATCCAACAGCCCTCTTGGGTGTCTCCCATACAGTAACTCAAAGGGGGAGAATCCCGTAGAGGATTGGGGCACCTCCCTAATAGCAAACATCAGATAAGGAAGTAGACAGTCCCAATCCTTTCCATCTCTATCCACCACTTTCTTCAACATTTGTTTTAGGGTTTTGTTGAATCTTTCAACCAGCCCATCGGTTTGGGGGTGATACACAGATGTACGTAATTGCGTCACTTTGAACAATTTACATAGCTCCTTCATAACCCGGGACATAAAGGGTGTACCTTGGTCCGTAAGCAGTTCTTTACAAATACCCACCCGGCTAAACACAAGAGATAGCTCTTTGGCTATGGTTTTGGCCGAGGTATTTCGGAGAGGGATCGCTTCTGGATAACGGGTGGCATAGTCCATTATAACTAATATGTACTGGTGCCCCCTAGCGGACTTGATTATAGGACCTACCAAATCCATGGCGATCCTCTCAAACGGGACCTCAATGATGGGTAGAGGGACCAGCGGGCTACGGAAATGTGGCATCGGGGCCGACCTCTGACACACAGGGCAGGAGGAACAATAATTTTCTATGTCCTTCATCACCCCCGGCCAATAGAATCTCTGTAATACCCTCTCTCGGGTTTTCTCTGTCCCCAGATGACCTCCAAGAATGTGCCCATGGGCCAACTCCAACACCAACTTCCTGTACGGTTTGGGCACCACAAGCTGCTCAACGGTTTCTTCTGCCCTTTTTGCCACCCGATACAGTAGGTCCTTCTCTACGCTGAAGTATGGGTAAGTGCAGGTATTATCTGGGTTCACTAACTCGCCATCTATTTTCACTACGTTTTCCCGTGCCTTTATTAGGGCGGGGTCTTTCAACTGTTCTGTGGCAAAGTTTTCCCTGTGAACCTCAAGATCAGAAAACTCCACAGACGGTAGGTTTTCGTCTGAGGAGGTGGGCTCCTCTCCAGTTTCTTGAGTCTCCCCTGCCAATACTGACAAGGGAAATTCCGGAGAGTCCTCACCACTCTCAGGGGAGTTCTGGCTATCACATTCCTGGTACATAGGGGCACCAGTGGGGGGCTCAGGATCATCCCACAGTTCCCAGAACTTCGGAAAATCCCTTCCCACAATGGCGTCATGCGGTAACTGAGATACTAAGCCCACTGGATGAGAGAGGGTACCTTTGGGGGTCTCGAAACACACTGTAGTCACTGGATACTCTCGGGTGTCCCCATGCACACAAATAACAGCTACCTTGCTATTCCCAGAGACCTCTGTTTTAACTAACTCAGCCTTTATCAGGGTCACAAGGCTACCTGAATCCAGCAATACCACAACATTTCTACCATTAACACACATTTTGCATAAATGTTTCTCAGTTCCTCGAATGGCAGTGCATGCGACTGTCGCACACAGCGACTGACGTCTGCCCGTCAGAAAGTCACACTGCATGGGTTCCTCCACAACCGGGCAATTTGCTGCAATATGTCCCGCTTGACGGCAGCGGTAGCAAACGATCCTTCTTGCCGCCTCTTGAGCCGCTGATTTCCCAGGCTGTTCTCGCCAAACTTGGGGTAGAGCTCCCACCCTCTCACTCTCTCCACCCTTACCCCTTGGAATCATCTTATCCGCCCCTGGGGATGGTCTGGTCTTAGGGTGGAAAGTCCGAGTGTCTCTGGAAGAGACCGTCAGGTTCTCTGTAGCCAAGTATTTCTCCACACGATCCACAAGACCATCGGCCGTCTCTGGGTCTCCATGGCTTACCCACTTTTGGATGGCAGTAGGAAGAGCTCTCAAAAACCGATCCATTACAACACGTTCCACAATCTTTGGTGCGGACAAAGTCTCTGGCTGTAGCCACTTTCTGCTCAGGTGAATGAGATCATACATTTGAGACCTGGGGGGTTTTCCAAGCTGGAAAGTCCAGTTATGCACACGCTGAGCCCGGACAGCCAGGGTGACACCCAGCCTTGCCAATATTTCAGCTTTTAGCATCACATAGTCTTTTGCTTGGTTAGGCTCTAGGTCATAGTAAGCTTTCTGCGATTCACCAGTTAACAGAGGAGCCACTAGTCCAGCCCACTGCTCCTCAGGCCACTTTTCTCTTTCAGCGGTCCTTTCAAATGTGGTCAAAAATACCTCTGGATCATCCTCTCCAGTCATTTTTGTCAATAAACGACTCACCCCAAAGGACGCGGTATTAGTGGGACGGCTTTCCTCACTGGTCTGCGGACGTTGCTGCATTACTGCTTCCATCTGTTGTTGTAGTCTCTGCTCTTGCTTCTGCAACAGGTCTATGAAGCGGGCCTCAGATTGCTGCTGGGCTTGTTGCTGAGCCTCCAGACTCTGTTGCAAAGTTGCGTTTGTCTGCTGCTGGGCTGCAAGGCTCTGTTGATGAGCTTGCTGCTGGGCTGCGAAGTTCTGTTGTTGAGCTGCAAGGCTCTGTTGATGAGCTGCAAGGCTCTTTTGCAAACCTGCATTTGTCTGCTGTTGATTGGCATTTGCTAGAGCCAGCTGTTTCAGTATCTCCTCCATGCTGGCTTAAAAAAAACTGCCACTGGTTCTCCACCAACTGTGAGGGGGTTAGCTCGGCAGCGGGTGTGTGTGACCCCCGGGATGGGCTCCCCACACAAAAACAGGCCCAGCAGACGGAGGTTGTGGTTTTCAAAATCAAAAAGGTGCGGTTTATTTTCTATTTACAGTGACAAAAACACAGCAAAGCAAAAGAAACATAAACAAAATAAATCCTGGTCAATTTGACCTCTGACTAAACATACAGGTTTCCTAACTAACAACTGGGATCAGCCTAGTGCTGTCCTAGTCCCTAAGTCCCTGGTTTTAAATGTCCAAGCAAATAGCCACACAGGCTTTGTCTCACCGCACAGGGGTTCACTCTCCCTAGACAGTCCACACAGGTCTGGGTCCAGGCATGAGCTAACACCTAATGAAGCTGGGAGTTCTTATAGAGGCCTAAATGAGCTGACAAGCTTCAGCTGGTCTCATCAACTCCCTGTCTGCACGACGCCCCACACTCTCCCTAGAGGTATGAGTCATCCATGAGCCTACTAGCCTCAGCTGGGCTTATACAACTCTCCACCTAGTTGTATAAGTCGGCGTAAAGCCTGAATCTGGGCGAAATATATCTACCCCCCTGGATGCAACCAGGTGACTTTACCTTCCTGCTGTCACAATATATATATATATATATATTTTTTTTTCAATTTTCAAAACTTTGTGACAAAAAGCGAGATCTGCAAAATACTCACAATACCTCTCAGCAAATAGCTTGGGGTGTCTACTTTCCAAAATGGGGTCATTTGGGGGGGTTTTGTGCCATCTGGGCATTCCATGGCCTCCGAAACTGTGATAGGCAGTGAGAAGTGAAATCAAAAATTTACACCCTTAGAAAGCCTGAAGGCGGTGCTTGGTTTTTGGAGTCCCGTACGCGGCTAGGCTCCCAAAAAGTCTCACACATGTGGTATCCCTGTACTCAGGAGAAGCAACAGAATGTATTTTGGGGTGTAATTCCACATATGCCTATGGCATGTTTGAGCAATATATCATTTAGTGACAACTTTGTGCAAAAAAAAAAAAAAAAATGTTGTTTTTCCGCAACTTGTGTCAACATATAAAATATTCCATGGACTCGACATGCCTCTCAGTATATAGCTTGGGGTGTCTACTTTCCAAAATGGGGTCATTTGGGGGGGGTTTGAACTGTTCTGGCATTTTATGCACAACATTAGGAAGCTTACATCCACTCTTCTAACCACTTGAAGACAAAGCCCTTTTTGACACTTTTTGTTTACATGAAAACATTTTTTTTTTTGCAAGAAAATTATGTTGAACCCCCAAACATTATATATATTTTTAAAGCAAAGGCCCTACAGATTAAAATGGTGGGTGTTGCATTTTTTTTTTCTACACAGTATTTGCGCAGCGATTTTTCAAACGCATTTTTTGTGTTAAAAAATACACTTTTTTTAATTTTAATGCACTAAAACACACTATATTGCCCAAACGTTTGATGAAATAAAAAAGATGATCTTAGGCCGAGTACATAGATACCAAACACGACATGCTTTAAAATTTCGCACAAACGCGCATTGGCGACAAACTACATAAATTTTTAAAAGCCTTTAAAAGCCTTTACAGGTTACCCCAGTAGATTTACAGAGGAGGTCTACTGCTAAAATGACTGCCCTCGATCTGACCTTCGCGGTGATACCTCACATGCATAGTGCAATTGCTGTTTACATATGACGCCAGACCGACGCTTGCGTTCGCCATTGGGCAAGAGCAGGGCAGGACAGGGGTGCTTTTTTTTTTCATTATTATTAATTTTGCTTTTTTATTTTATTTTTAAATTGTTCCTTCCAAGTATTTTTTTTTTTATCATTTTTATTGTTATCTCAGGGAATGTAAATATCCCCTATGATAGCAATAGGTAGTGACAGGTACTCTTTTTTGGAAAAAATTGGGGTCTTCTAGACCCTAGATTTTTCCTCTGCCCTCAAAGCATCTGACCACACCAAGATCGGTGTGATAAAATGCTTTCCCAATTTCCCAATGGCGCTTTTTATATCCGGGGGGGGGGGCAATCCCTCCCACTGCTTGTAAAAGCAGTCCAGAGGCTAATTAGCCGCTAGGATTGCTTTTACATGAAAGCCGGCCGCAGGCTGAAAAGAATGATACCAAGATGATACCTAAACCCGCAGGCATCATTCTGGTATAAACATTCAAAGTCCAGCAACATACCATTACGTTGCTGGTCCTTGTTGGACATGTATTGTAATCTTTTTTTTTCATGCAGCCAGTTGGCTGAACGAAAAAAGAGATTGATCGGTGGGTATGCCCACCATTAGAATACCTCCCTTCATTCACCCACTTCTAATGATGGGCATACATGCACCATTTATATATGCCGAAGCATGGGGGCATCCTCCCGCAAAAAAGTTATGCCGCACACACATGGTCGGACTTTTCCACGGGCAAGCCTCCGTCGGAATTTCGACCGTATGTACGCGGCATTAGGAGCAAAATCGCTCCTCCGCTCCTGCTGCCCCAATGCTTCGGCATATATGCTTTTTTTATTTAACTGTGGTGGTGAAATCACCTCCTACAGCACTGGAGTCGCAGGGATCAGGCCTGTCTCTGCGAACGCTGCAGTTATGTGTGTTTTTGTTTTGTAAGTGACAGTGATCGATCGATACTGCACTTGGGTGGCCTGGGCTGGACGGAGGGGCAAAACGCAGGTGCTAGCAGGTATCTGGGCTGATCCCGCTAACACTGCATTTTTGGGAACCCTAAACTGCTGGGGACGCTAGTATAGATCTGATCAGATCAGATATTGATCTGTTCAGATACTATACCACTAAGGGGGGTGTATGCTTCACGCGTGGGTGTTAGCGTTACTGGCACTAACCTGACGCTGCCTGGGGTGTGACGCAGACCCTCTCTGACGCTAAAACCTAATTGATATCACCCGCCGGGCGATCAGGGGGTTAAACCTTTATTGGGTTATATACGGCGGGTGCCCTGACACTATAAAAAGCAAACTAACTAACCAGCGTCACCCGTAACACTTATATGGTGATCACTGGTGAAAGGGTTAACTAGGGGCAATCAGGGGGTTAAAACCTTTATTAGATAATATATGGGGGTACCTGACGCTATAAAAACCTGCGGCGAACCTAAAAAAAATTACTGGCTACCGATCTGCATCACCGACACTAAGACAGCGTTTAGAAAAACGATCGCTTAGCGACAGTGGTGATAGGGGGTGAAAGGGTTACCTGGGGGGCGATCAAGGGGGTTAAACCTTTATTAGATAATATATTGGGGTACCTGACGCTATAAAAACCTGCGGCGAACCTAAAAAAAATTACCAGCTACCGATCTGCATCACCGACACTAAGACAGCGTTTAGAAAAACGATCGCTTAGCGACAGTGGTGATAGGGGGTGAAAGGGTTACCTGGGGGGCGATCAAGGGGGTTAAACCTTTATTAGATAATATATTGGGGTACCTGACGCTATAAAAACATGCGGCGAACCTAAAAAAAATTACTGGCTACAGATCTGCATCACCGACACTAAGACAGCGTTTAGAAAAACGATCGCTTAGCGACAGTGGTGATAGGGGGTGAAAGGGTTACCTGGGGGGCGATCAAGGGGGTTAAACCTTTATTAGATAATATATTGGGGTACCTGACGCTATAAAAACCTGCGGCGAACCTAAAAAAAATTACCGGCTACCGATCTGCATCACCGACACTAAGACAGCGTTTAGAAAAACGATCGCTTAGCGACAGTGGTGATAGGGGGTGAAAGGGTTACCCGGGGGGCGATCAAGGGGGTTAAACCTTTATTAGATAATATATTGGGGTACCTGACGCTATAAAAACATGCGGCGAACCTAAAAAAATTACTGGCTGCCGATCGGCATCACTGACGCTAAGACAGCGATCAGAAAAATGATCGCTTAGCGACAGTGGTGATAGGGGGTGAAAGGGTTATCTGGGGGGTGATCAGGGGGTTAAACCTTTATTAGGGGGGGTTAGGGGGCTACACTGGACCTAAAACTGAATGTACTGACACTTTTACAGTCACAAATGTCACTGATTGCAGTGATCAGTAAATAAATGGTCACTGCAATCAGTGACACTGTGACTGGGGGCTGGGGGGGTGATCTGGGGGGTGATCTGGGGGTGTCTGGGGGGGCCTGGGGGGGCGATTTATGTCCCTATGTGTCCTGGTGTCAGTGTAGTGTTGTGTGCACTGACCTGATGTCTTCTCTTGTACGGCGCTCGGTATATGTGAGCGCCGCACCAGAGATGACATCACTTCCTCCTGCTTCCTCTGCCTGACACAGACAGAGGGGGCATTTCCATTCGCCGGGAGCGATCGCGAGGGGGTGGCCGGAAACGAATGGCTGCCCCCTCATCCCGGAACGCTCCCGGACACTTAGCCACCGCTCACTGTATAGGAGGGGGGTCCGATTGGACCCCCCAACTATACAAAGGCAATCACGTATGCTCTACGTGATTGTGCCTGTCGGTGCCATTCTGCCGACGTATATATACAGTGAGCGGTCGTTAAGTGGTTAAGCGCGTGATTAGAGCTTTAGGCTCTAATTGGCTTCAAAAAAGGGTGGGCTCGGGGGGCAGAGCCACCAAGTTGTATGACATTAGTGAATGAATATTCACTATTGTCACACTGATTCTTCTCCCGGCCAATCAGGAAGCCGGAGGAGCATGATTGGCTGAAAGGAGAAGCGATCATATTGGCCAGTATCGGGGGGGGGGTGGTTGGATGTACGGTGAGATCCAGAAGGGAAGATGGCCGCCGTCATCGGAGCATCAGAGTGATCTCTCTGTTCTGCATCGCCGTCAACCGCGTGAGTACCCCCCACCTTATGGGGATGGGGGTGGTCTGATTGCCACTGCCAGTGAGGGGGGGGGGGTTCAGGTGATTTGTTTGCCACGGCCCCCCCCCCCCCCGGGCTGGAGCACCAGCCGCCACTGCAAGAGGCCCATGGTAACTCTGGAGGAGCTGCAGAGGTCCACAGCTTAGGTGGGCGACTCTGTCCAAAGGACAACTATTAGTCGTGCACTCCACAGATGGAAGGGTGGCAAAAAGAAAGCCATAGTTGATATAAAGCTATAAGAAGTACCACTTGCAGTTTGAGAGAAGCCATGTGGGGGACACAGCAAACATGTGGAAGAAGGTGATCTGGTCAGATGAGACCAAAATTTTATTTTTTGGCCTAAAAGCAAAATGCTGTGTATGGCGGAAAACTAACACTGCACATCACTATGAACACACCAACCATTGTGGGGATGCTTTTTTTTCAGCAGAGACAAGAAAGCTGGTCAGAGTTTATGAGAAGATGGATGGAGCCAAATACGGGGCAATTTTAGAAGAAAACCTGTTTGAGTTTGCAAAAGACATGAGACTGGGGCGGAGGTTCACATTCCAGCAGGACAATGAACCTAAACATACAGCCAGAGCTACAATGGAATGGTTTGGTTCCATGTGTTAGAATGGCCTAGTCAAAGTCCAGACCAAAATCCAATTCAGAATCTGTGGCAAAACTTGAAAATTGCTGTTCACAGATGCTCTCTATCCAATCTGACAGAGCTTGAGCTATTTTTCATAGAAGAATGGGCAAAAATTTCACTCTAGATGTGCAAAGCTGGTGGAAACAAACCCAAAAAGACTTGCAGCTGTAATTGCAGCGAAAGGTGGTTCTGCGGGTGGCTAATGGCTGATGGCGAGACCGTCCGATTCTTCACCGCACCTGAGGAAGCTGCACAGTGGATTATTACCCTGCCACGCATGTGAAACAGGGTTACCGAGATCCTGTGTTGGGTCTGAACCGCGAGAGTTACATCCTGATTTGGTAACTTCCCTGCCCTTAGAGGCTGGGGGGGGGGGCTGGGGGACACATCCACTAGGTTTGGGCCTCCTGATTTAGTCTTTCCCATACTCCAAGACACACTGGGGGTGCAGGGTTACCGGCTGCCCATATCCTCACTCCCGCTGACTTCTGGGACTGTTTGGGGATAGGGCCCGCTGCCGGGTACAGGCAAATGTTACTTCTAAGACCTGGCCCGGTAGGCATGGGACTGGTCCCCTCACTTTTGCTTTTGAACAACTAACCCTTCTCTCTACAGCAGTCACACGAGTGGAGCCGCTCTCCTGCCCTACCAGTGCGCCCTGCTCTGTGGGTTCCCAGCCCGGCCATGATCCCGGCCCGAGGGACTACATCTGTCCGGTTACGGCACCATGCCTCTATCTATCTGCCCAGCTCTGCACTGGATGCACACGGATTAAGTTAGTACCCCTGGTTCTGCCAAGTGACCCTTGTTCTCTATATCCCGCTCCGTTGGCGGCATCTCTGCAGCACCCCTATGCACCTAGTGCCTGGGTTTGCATCGCCTACTTGACTTATGTTCACGACCCTATGTGTTTTCTAACCATGTTTGTTGGGGGGATCCAAGTGCATTCAAGTTGGAATGTGTGTACAAGTTTGGGGGGAGTTGGGGTTGATCTTTTGTTTTACTTTTTTGTGTTTTACGTTAGTTTCTGAAGGAATATTGATTTTGTATGATACTCTGGTGCTGCAGGCAATCCTGCAGCTGCCAGATGGCTGCCTGTGGTGGGTACTCCCCCTTGTGATTGTCATTGGGGATCCAGATGCAGTACTGAGACCCTCCCATATGTTTCTCTACTTTCCCTCATGGCCCCCCTGACAGTGATCTCTTGGAATGTCCGGGGGCTAAATTCCAAAATTAAACGGGCCCTAGTTTTTAAATTTCTTAAAAACGACTCCACTGATATTTGCATATTGCAAGAAACACACCTTGTGGGGAGTAGAATTCTCAGCCTCAGGAAACCGTGGGTGGGACACTACTACCACGCCACCCATACCACCGATGCCAGGGGGGGGGGTTAGTATCCCTATTCGCAAATCCCTGACGTTTATACTAATAGACCTGCATCTGGATCCTGAGGGTAAATATGTGGTGCTCCATGCAACTGTCGATGGCATGCCTATGGCACTGGTGGGCCTATACAAACCTCCTCCAGCCACTATTGGACTCCTCAACAGGATAGCACAGATAGTAGCGACTTACTCGGCTGCTGCAGTGATCTTGGCTGGGGACTTCAATATGGTACCATGCCCAAATACAGTATGGACAAACTGTCTCCTGACCCGGCTATGGACTATCCGCTCTCCTGTTGGGCAAAGACTTTTGGCCTCACGAACGTTTGGAGATGGAAGTACCCAGGGACTAGGGGTTATACTTGCAGCTCAGCCACACATGCAGCTATGTCGCGCATTGACCTCATGTTCGTCAGAAACCCTGCATTAGCTAAGGTAAAGGAGGTATCTGTCCTCCCCAGGGGGGGTCTCAGATCATGCCCCCATTCTTCTTAAACTGCACACCAAGGTGGCCCCAAATAATTGCCTATGGCGTCTCTCGAGATATTGGGTCTCGGATGAACGTGTTGAGTCTGTGATGGAATCTGCCATCGTGGCGTATTGGTCCCCCTGACCTTCCTGGGAGAGAGTCACCTGACCGATGGGAAGGGTTCAAACTTCATATTAAAAAACAGTATCAGTCTGTCATAGGGTCGGCATGCACTTCCTCTCAGGCTTCACTTGTCCAGGCTGAGGCTACTGCTCAGACGTTAGCGGCCCAATATGTGGAAACTGGGGGGGAGGGTCGGCGGATGGATCTGCTTGTGGCTCTGAGGGAGGTCCAGCTCCTCAGACTCTTGGCAGCCAAAATTCAGCTACTCTGCCAGTCACAGAGGGTGTTTGAGCAGGGGGAGAAGGCGGGACGTCTGCTTGCGTGGCTCTCCAGAGAGCCAATAAACTCCGCCCACCTCGCCAACATTAAAGACGGGTCAGGGAGGTTGATGTCAGAACCGGAGGAAATAAATGTCTGCTTTGCTGCCTACTATGAAGATCTATATTCCTCCAGAGTGGATCACTCCCCAGAGGAACTCCAATCCTTTTTGGACGCGCTTGATTTCCCTACTCTGTCAGAGGAGGCCCGCTCAGCACTTGACGCTCCGATCACTCTGAAAGAAATTCAGATGGCCGTGACTTCTATGCAGGTGAGTAAGACCCCTGGAGAGGACGGCCTCCCGGCTGAGTTCTTCAAAACCCACTGTGCCTCATTAGCATTGAGACTTTGTTGTCGGAAATTCCGATCGTGTGTACGCAGCATTACAGACCTATTTCACTATTGAATGTGGATGCCAAAATCCTCACCAAAGTACTTGCTAACCGTTTTATTGCAGTGATACTTTCTTTGATACATGGGGATGCCGGGTAAGGGAAAGGACATTAACTTGAGGAGATTGTTTACAGTGATCGATCGGGTGGCTGGAAGAGGGGGGGAGGAGGTGGTCGCATCTCTGGACGCAGAAAAGGCATTTGACTCGGTGGAGTGGGACTATCTATGGAATGTTCTCCAGAGATTGGGCCTGGGTCCAACTTTTATATCATGGCTTCGGATGCTATACTCTAACCCGACTGCCAGGGTTCGGACGAACGGCCTCCTCTCTACATCCTTCCCGCTCCACCGAGGCACCAGACAGGGCTGCCCCCTCTCCCCGGGACCTTATTTGTTCTGGCCATCGAGCCTTTGACAATGATGCTCTGGTAGGGTGACCACATTTCCAAACTGCTATTCAGGGACGCCCCCCCCCCCAAAAAAAAAATGTTTATTTCAAAACCCTCGCCGATAATTGAATCTGTCACTCATTTTCCTCCTGCGTGGCTGTCTCTATCATAGAACGCTAGGAGGAAGTGATGTCACTTTAGAACAGCGGTACCCAACCTTTTTTTCATGGGGGACCAGCTTTGTGGAGGAGGGGAGGAATGTAGTCTCTGGGTTGACAGGGAATTCGGCGGCGGGTGATTTGTCGGGTGAATGGCTGATGTCAGCACTTAAATCATCCCTACACCATGTTTGATATGGTGTCAGGATGATTAAATCACATTGTTTCTATTACTACATTGTAATATATAATGAAATAGTTCAACTCACCATAATGCAGAATCAGTGGGAATCTTAAGCTTGTCACTTGCCACCAGATACAGCATGCCACCGTCGCCTGCCCCCTGTCCCCAGATGCAGCTTGTCACTTGCCACCATCATCTGCTGCCATCCGATGCAGTTAGACGCTTGCCACCCATAGCCTGCCACCAGATGCAGTGTCACTTGCCAGCCAACAGTGAGGGTGTATAGTGAGGGGTGCAGGGTTCTGTGGAGGGGTTAAGGGTACTATGGGTTGGGGGCAGGATTCTGTAAAGGGGTGCAGGGTACAATGGGTTGGGGGCAGGGTTCTGTGGAGGGGTGTAGGGTACTATGGGTTGGGGGCAGGGTTCTGTGGAGGAGTGGAGGGTACTATCGGTTGGGTGCAGGGTTCTGTGGAGGGGTTAAGGGTACTATGGGTTGGGGGCAGGGTTCTGTAAAGGGGTGCAGGGTACTATGGGTTGGGGGCAGGGTTCTGTGGAGGGGTGTAGGGTACTATGGGTTGGGGGCAGGGTTCTGTGGAGGAGTGGAGGGTACTATCGGTTGGGTGCAGGGTTCTGTGGAGGGGTGCAGGGTACTATGGGTTGAGGGCAGGGTGTATAGTGAAGGCTGTAGGGTTCTGTAGAGGGGTTAAGGGTACTATGGGTTGGGGGCAGGGTTCTGTGGAGGGGTGCAGGGTACTATGGGTTGGAGGCAGGGTGTATAGTGAGGGCTGCAGGGTTCTGTAGAGGAGTGGAGGGTACTATCGGTTGGGTGCAGGGTTCTGTGGAGGGGTGCAGGGTACTATGGGTTGGGGGCAGGGTGTATAGTGAAGGCTGTAGGGTTCTGTAGAGGGGTTAAGGGTACTATGGGTTGGGGGCAGGGTTCTCTGGAGGGGTGCAGGGTACTATGGGTTGTGTGCAGTGTTCTGTAAAGGGGTGCAGGGTACTATGGGTTGAGGGCAGGGTTCTGTGGAGGGGTGCAGGGTTCTATGGGTTGGGGGCAGGGTTCTGTAGAGTAGAGGGGTGATGAGTGCAGGGTAGATGGGAGGTACAGAAAGAAGAGAAGGCTCCCACACAGGGTTCAATGGAGGAGTAGAGGGCAGAGGACAGTGTCAGAGGGGACCCTGGACATTGACAGCCTGGAACGGTCAGAGGGACCTGGATCAGAGCTGGGGGAGAGGAAGGGAGCAGCTGAGGGCGAGCGAGCACCGAGAAGGAGGGACCCAAGGACTGGAAAGCACGGAAGGGATTCGGGGACACAGACACAGGCAGCACCCCGCCCCCATTTCAGTCAGAGAGACGAGCAGTGCCAGAGCACCGATCAGCCTTACACTGCACGTTTGACAGGGAGCCAGCCCCGCTATCCCCGACCTACACCTCCATCGGCCATCCACTGTACTACTAACCCACTGCCTGCCCCGTTCCTCCAACCAATCACCCTCTACTACCTTGAGGGCAAAGACGACCCTCCCTATCAGCAGATGGAGAAAAAATTTATATGGACAGCCGAAATCAAAAAAAACCTTTACGGTTGCCTTTATTGTAAAAAAGGGATAATATGCACTACAAAACACGGCAAGCAAGGGACAAACAGCTGACACGTTTCACACTATAATCTAGTGCTTACTCATAGCCTAACTTCCTATCAGCAGAGCAGGGGGTGGAAGGAGCTGTTATGAAGACTCCCCCAATCCCGCTGTCGGTGCTGGAAGAGGAGACAGATATGGCCACAGAATCATGAACGGCTGCATCGGCCCTACGGCCACTGGTATACCAATATGCCCCATCATCGAGAAGGTGTCAATGTATGCTGACGATACCCTACTTTACCTTACTGACCCCCTGTCGGCTGCCCTAGAACTTATCGACTCGTTTGGCAGGTTCTCTGCTATTATAATCAATTGGGACAAGTCGTCCTATTTCCACTAAACCAGGTGGGTCCCCACCCCTGATCTGCCTGCCCCTCTTCAATGGGTGGATAGCTTCAAATATTTAGGTATCCAGATCCACAGACACCTACCAACTTATCTAGAGACTAATGTCCGCCCGGTTCTTCAGAAGAGCTCAGTTTGGAAGAATCTACCACTTACGCCCGTAGGTCGAGTTAACCTAATTAAAATGTCCCTTCTCCCTAAGTTCCTATATGTATTTAGACATACCCCAACTAGCATACCTAACTCCTTTTTTACTTAACTTGACCAAGCAATCAGCTCCTTTGTGTGGCAGGGTTCAGTTTCAAGAGTGGCCAGGTCCACACTCCAACTTTCATTGTCACTCCCCAATTTTAAGAAATACTATTGGGCTGCGGTCCTGATGTCGGTGAGGTGGTGGTTCACGCAGGATCACTCAAATCTGTCAGTTAACTTAGAGGTAGTCATATTGGGATCCTACTCCGAACTGAGTAACCTGATTTTCAGAGGGCCTAGATCCACCACACAAATTACTACCCCCATGAGGACCCACAGTGCTGGTCTGGAGACTTCTGGCTGAGCCGCAGACATTCTCTCCCCACACCCTCCTATGGGGCAATCCATCGATGCCCCATCTGGGGATTGTGCCTGACCCGCAGCTGTGGGCCCGCTACGGAGTGAAAACACTGAGGGACATCATGCCCGAGGGACGACTGCTTTCCTTTGCATGCTGAAGGGTAAATTTGAGCTTCCCCCTGGATGTATTTCAGGTTCTTGCAGCTAGGGCACGCTGTTCGGGCGCAGTTCCCGGGTCCTATTACAGTAAAACCTCATTCAGTGGAGAGGCTGCTTATATTCATTTTAGGACAAGACACTATCCTCTATCTATCTCCGACTCACTTGTGCGGGTAGCTCTGGGGCTAAAAGGGCTTTCTCAGCCTGGCAACATGATCTGCCGGCCCTAACAGAGGAGGACTGGTCAGAGGGCCTACAGCAGTTTATCCCTCTTATGATTTCAGCAAGAGAACGCTTCATACAGTTAAAATTTCTCCACAGGGTTTATTACACGCCACAAAGGCTAGCAATAATGTACCATAACTCTGATGATAAATGCCCCAAATGTAAAAGAGAGGTGAAAAACTATATACATATGGTATGGCTTTGCCCGCGAGTGCAGGAGTTTTGGCAGGCGGTGGCTGCTGACATGAGCTCAATTAGTGGGATAACCGTTAAGCTTGACCCCTTGGTTTTGCTGTTGGGCATCACAGACAGACAATCTACCCACAATTTTTTTTTTTTTTTATACTGCATTCTATGTGTAGCTCCCTGCTCCTATTGGGTAGGCGCTAGTGTAAATGTAGTTGTCTGAGCTATAGTTGAGCTCAGAGTAATTGTACCAAATTATGGGTCTCTGTCTCAATTCAGCTGGGTTGCACATTTTCCACCAGCCTGTAGGTGTCACTGTCACCGCAGGCCAGGGTTGGAAATGCCCAGAACAAGTTCAGTGGGTTTGGTCACCCCGCTGTGCATTCTGGGAGAGGGTACTTAAGGGGCAGATGCCATTTTCTGGGGTTTTCCGATCCTGACCTGATGGCCCTCCTGGCCTCAGGGGTGTGTTAGCAGTTTTTTGCCTCTAGGCCTGCAGATCCCTGAGGCTCTGTTACTGAGATGTAGGCCCAGGAGTTTATGGGGCCTACTGATCCAGGGATGGTCCTGTGTCGCCTTGCCTGCGGGAAGGGACCGAGCAATTGAGGACTCAATTGGAGGATGCATCCGGATCAAAGTTTGCCTCGCGGTGCTACATAGTTACATAGTTAGTTACATAGTTAGTCAGGTTGAAAAAAGACACAAGTCCATCCAGTTCAACCGTAAAAAAAAAAAAAAAAAAAAAAAAAAAAAATAAACATATATCGTACAATCCCATATACCCAATTCTATACCCACAGTTGATCCAGAGGAAGGCAAAAAAAAAACAGAAGAGCATGATCCAATTTGCTACAGCAGGGGAAAAAATTCCTTCCTGATCCCCCGAGAGGCAATCGGATATTCCCTGGATCAACTTTACCTATAAATGTCGGTACCCAGTTATATTATGTACATTTAAGAAAGAATCCAGGCCCTTCCTAAAGCAATCTACTGAGCTGGCCAGAACCACCTCTGCAGGGAGTCTATTCCACATTTTCACAGCTCTTAATGCCGCGTACACACGATCATTTTTCCCGTCGGGAAAAATTAATTTTTTTTTTTCGCCGAGAAAAACGATCGTCTGTGGGCTTTATGCCGTTTTTCTCGTTGAGAAAAACGGCAGGAAAAACGACGAGAAAAATTAGAACATGTTCTAAATTTTCTCATCGTTTTTTCCATCATTTTTTTCCGCGGCAGTTTTCCCATAGGGAGACACTGCCGCGGAGCCCACAGACGGTCGTTTTTCTCGACAAAGAAAAAAATGACGGGAAAAACGGTCGTGTGGGGGGGAAAATGCCGTTCCCTTGTTTTTCATTTAATTTCATGTCGTGATTCACAGCGGTGTTTTCACCGCCGTGAATCACGATCGTGTGTACGCGGCATTACTGTGAAAAAACCTTTCCGCATTTGGAGGTGAAATCTCTTTTCCTCTAGACGCAAAGAGTGCCCCCTTGTCCTTTGTGTTGACCGTAAAGTGAATAACTGAACACCAAGTTCACTATATGGACCCCTTATATATTTGTACATGTTGATCATATCCCCCCTTAATCTCTTCTTCTCAAGAGAGAATAAATTCAGTTCCTCTAATCTCTCCTCATAGCTGAGCTCCTCCATGCCTCTTATCAGTTTGGTTGCCCTTCTCTGCACTTTCTCCAGTTCCCCAATATCCTTTTTGAGAACTGGGGCCCAAAACTGAACTGCATATTCCAGATGAGGTCTTACTAATGATTTGAACAGGGGCAAAATGATATCTCTCTCTCTGGAGACCATACCTCTCTTAATACAAGAAAGGACTTTGCTCGCTTTGGAAACCACAGCTTGGCATTGCATGCCATTATTGAGCTTATGATCTACCAAAACCCCCAGATCCTTCTCCACTACGGATCCCCCCAGTTGTACTCCCTCTAGTATGTATGATGCATTCATATTATTAGCCCCCAAGTGCATAACTTTACATTTATCAACATTAAACCTCATCTGCCACATAGTCGCCCAATTAGATAGAGCATTGAGGTCGGCTTGTAAATTGGCGACATCCTGTAAGGACGTTATTCCACTGCATAGCTTGGTGTCATCTGCAAAGACAGAAATGTTACTTTTGATCTCAGACCCAATATCATTTATAAACATATTAAAAAGTAAGGGTCCCAGCACTGAACCTTGGGGTACACCACTGATAACCTTGGACCATTCAGAGTAAGAATCATTAACCACTACTCTCTGAATTCTGTCTTTTAGCCAGTTTTCTATCCATTTACAAACTGATATTTCCAATCCTGTAGACTTTACCTTACACATGAGCCGTGTGTGGGGAACTGTATCAAACGCTTTTGCAAAATCCAAGTATACCACGTCCACTGCCACCCCTCTGTCCAAGGTCTTACTTACCTCTTCATAAAAAGAAATCAGGTTTGTTTGACAACTTCTGTCTTTCATGAATCCATGCTGTCTGTTGCTTAAATAGTTTTTTTCCAGCAAGAACTCATCTATGTGGTCTTTTATTAATCTCTCCAGTATTTTCCCAACTATAGAAGTTAAACTAACAGGTCTATAGTTACTTGGTAAAGACTTAATTCCCTTTTTAAATATAGGCACCACATTGGCCCTGCGCCAATCCAGTGGTACTATTCCTGTCATTAATGAGTCCCTAAAAATTAAATACAATGGCTTTGAAATTACAGAGCTCAATTCTTTTAGGACTCGTGGGTGTATGGCATCTGGTCCAGGTGCTTTATCCACCTTTATTCCATCTAAATATTTCTGGACCATATCACTTTTGAGCCATTGTGGATTTGGGGCTGTGTCACTACCACTCCCATTTTGGACATGAGCTCCCCCATGCTCCTTTGTATACACAGAACTGAAGAAAGTATTTAATAAATTAGCCTTCTCTTTGTCCCCAGTCACCCACTCTAGATTATTTTGTAAAGGGCCTACATGCTCAGACTTGACCTTTTTACTATTAATATATTTGAAGAATTTTTTGGGGTTTGTCCTACTATCTTTTGCAATCTGTCGTTCATTTTGAATTTTTGCATCCTTGATTTCCTTTTTACATATCCTGTTATATTCTTTGTAACATTTAAATGACACTAGTGTTCCCTCATTTTTATATTTTTTAAAAGCTCTTTTCTTATAGTTTATAGCTTTTTTAACTTTGGCAGTGAGCCACGTAGGTTTTATTTTTAGCCTTTTAAACTTATTGCCCATGGGAATATACTTTGCAGTGAGTTCACAAACAGTCTTTTTGAAGAATTCCCATTTCTGTTCTGTGCCCATTGATGCCAATATTTCTTCCCAGTCTAAGTCCTGGAGAGCAGCGCTCATCCTTGGAAAATTTGCTCTCTTGAAATGAAGTGTTTTTATCTTTCCTGTATGTGATTTTTGCTTACAACTAACATCAAATGAAATCATGTTATGGTCACTGCTACCCAGGTGTTCCTTTATCTGAACATTAGTAATACGCTCTGCATGGTTTGAGATTACCAGGTCCAACAGTGCATCAATCCTAGTTGGGGCCTCAATAAACTGGACCATAAAATTGTCCTGCAATAGGTTTATAAATTTTTGCCCTTTAACTGTCCCAGCAGTTCCATTACTCCAGTCAATTTCTGGGTAGTTAAAATCCCCCATTATTATCACCGTCCCAGCCCTTGCAGCCCTTTCCATCTGTGCAAGGAGCTGAGTCTCTAACTCCTCATTAACATTGGGTGGTCTATAACAAACTCCAATGATTAGCTTTGAACTACGCACATCTGTATGCAGTTCCACCCATAATGCTTCAGACTCATCACACTCTCCATCCACCAGGTCCTCTTTCACACTCGCTTTGAGATCACTTCTCACATAGAGACAGACCCCTCCACCCTTCCTTTTTAACCTGTCTTTCCGAAAGAGTGCATAGCCAGGAATATTAATAGCCCAGTCATGTGAGGAATGAAGCCAAGTTTCAGCAATACCGATTACATCATAGCTCTCCTCATGCACCAGAGCTTCCAACTCACCTATTTTGCTTGGCAGACTTCTGGCATTGGTGAACAGACACTTTAATGCATTAATATTATTTGACCGGTCACATACTATCCTCTTGGGTGTTCCCAGATTGCAACTAGGACTTGCTACTATACTTACCTTGGGTTTATGTTCTTTGGTTACCCTACCACTAATGCCCCTAATACTACCCTTTAGAATATGTTCCCCGCTGACTCTCACTATCTCTGGACCCTCCCCCCTGTCACCTAGTTTAAAAACCCCTCTAACTTTTTGGCCATCCTTATTCCCAGCTGATCTGCACCCTCCTCATTTAGGTGCAGTCCGTCCCTTCTATAGTACTGGTTATCGACTGAGAAGTCGGCCCAGTCCTCCAGGAACCCAAACCCCTCCTTACTACATGGGTATAGAAAAAGTAGCGCTGTGCAGTGTAAGTGAAAACAAATCAATGTCTCTTTAGGAAAGTGTCACCTTAGTGAAAAAATATTAATGAATATCTAATCCTAAAGTGTATACGTAAGTGTAAAGTCCATGATATCTATCATAGAAAATCATGAAATAAAGAAAAAATGTCCATTCAAAACATATATCCCTTGTGATGAAAAAAAGGACGTGCAGGCTTTATGGGTCATCAAGGAAAAGACATCTTCCAACTCTATATAGAATTAGGTGGAGTACTCTTACCAGAACCCGTGGATCTGCCTGTCGATGACAGCAGATCGCGTAAGCATAGAGAATCCAACACCGGGACCAGTCAGCTTGTCTGATGACTCGTAATTTTTGGGATCTCGATCTCAGTCGTGACAACTCAGTAGTCCTCAGCTCCAAATCTTGGTAGAAAATCCAGAGTTTTGGGGACCAACCTGGATTCACCGGATGTCAGCCGTATTCACGTAGGTGTCGAGGGGGTTAAACCCAAACGTACCCCCAATGGGGGGTGACTTAAAATGTAAAGTGGTTCCAAAGGAAGCTCTCTCCGACTCACATGCAGAAAGAAAGAGACAATGCTCCAATGGTTCAGGTCAAAAATTATAGTATACGGTTTTATTGAAATAAAACCACAAAATTTGACATTATAAAAAAGTGATCACATAGAACAGAATAAAAAGCAGAATGGGAAGTGGCGTACCAAGCCCTACGCGTTTCGTCCAAGTGGGACTTCTACTGGGGCATCAACCTGCTCCCCCATACTGCACATGTATTTATACAACAAACACCAAGCTAAAAGGAAAACCAGCCAATCAGATGGCCTTCCACTGAATAAGTTCACGATAGGAGGAGAGTAGACCGGATCACCAATCAGACTCGCAGCCTCCAACAATAAACCAATTGAATACGGCATGGATGAAAGACTCCTCCCAGGTCGGCTGTCCCAGCCCTTTTGACCCCGGAAGTAGTATTACACCAGCCAATGGTAACCGTTAAAAGACCCGCCAAAAGAAAAAGGGAGTGGTGATGTGCAGTATGAACCACCTACACACTCAACCCCCATTCCCTTATTGGTCAGGTCCCGTGTAATGTATGACATATACCACCCATCAACCCTGAGTGGATGGACAGAATATGGGGGTATGTCAAAGAAATATGGCAAAATACCTGCATAATGCAACAGTAAATGGGTACCATACCTTCTATGAACCCATCGAGCATGTATGTGCTCGTGTGAGCGTTAAATGGCATGTCCCGAGATCTTTTTTTTTTTTGACCTGCACCATTGGAGCATTGTCTCTTTCTTTCTGCATGTGAGTCGGAGAGAGCTTCCTTTGGAACCACTTTACATTTTAAGTCACCCCCCATTGGGGGTACGTTTGGGTTTAACCCCCTCGACACCTACGTGAATACGGCTGACATCCGGTGAATCCAGGTTGGTCCCCAATACTCTGGATTTTCTACCAAGATTTGGAGCTGAGGACTACTGAGTTGTCACGACTGAGATCGAGATCCCAAAAATTACAAGTCATCAGACAAGCTGACTGGTCCCGGTGTTGGATTCTCTATGCTTACGCGATCTGCTGTCATCGACAGGCAGATCCACGGGTTCTGGTAAGAGTACTCCACCTAATTCTATATAGAGTTGGAAGATGTCTTTTTCTTGATGACCCATAAAGCCTGCACGTCCTTTTTTTCATCACAAGGGATATATGTTTTGAATGGACATTTTTTCTTTATTTCATGATTTTCTATGATAGATATCATGGACTTTACACTTACGTAATCACTTTAGGATTAGATATTCATTAATATTTTTTCACTAAGGTGACACTTTCCTAAAGAGACATTGATTTGTTTTTACTTACACTGCACAGCGCTACTTTTTCTATACCCATTTTGTTTATAATCTTAGTCACATTGTTGTGTAGCTGCTTGTTTTGATATACACTTTTTTGGTTTTTATTTTTCACATTAGCGCAATATTTATCCTTATTCCCTCCTTACTACACCAGCTCTTCAGCCACTTGTTCACTTCCCTAATCTCCCTCTGCCTTTCTGGTGTGGCTCGATGTACCGGTAGTATTCCCGAGAATGCTGCCGGCATGGCTGAGAAATCCTGGCACCGTGAGTTGTGTTTTCTTCAGAATTTATCCCAGTGAGTGGTTGCACAAGTCTGTGGCAGAGACTTTCTTTTCTTTTGAACAAGCTTGCACTGGCTGCTAGGTCAGAAAAGGAGACCTATCCAGTGATTGCTGAATCCAGTGTGGAGGCTGTTGTCCTCTGGATTGAAGATAATACCCATGATCCGCAAAAGTAGAGGTACCTGAATCTCCCCCAACCCTCCATCCCTCTGTCTGGAATTTTCTTTAACCACTTAAGCCCCGGACCATTATGCAGCTTAAAGACCAGAGGTGTTTTCAGAATTTGGCACTGCGCTACTTTAACTGGAAATTGTGCGGACATGCAATGTTGAACCCAAACAAAATTTGCGTCCTTTTCTTCCCACACATAGAGCTTTCTTTTAATGGTATTTGATTGCCTCTGCGATTTTTTTTTTTTGCGATATAAACGTAAAAAGACTGAAAATTTTGAAAAAAAATGATATTTTCTACTTTTTGTTATAAGAAAAATCGAATAAACTCAATTTTAGTCATACATTTAGGCTAAAATGTATTCAGCCACATGTCTTTAGTAAAAAAAATGTCAATAAGTGTATATTTATTGGTTTGCGCAAAAGTTATAGCGTCTACAAACAGTAGGGTATATTTTCTGGAATTTACACAGCTTTTAATTTATGACTGCCTATCTCATTTCTTGAGGTGCTAAAATGGCAGGGCAGTACAAAACCCCCCCAAATGACCCAATTTTGGAAAGTAGACACCCCAAGGAAATTGCTGAGAGGCATGTTGAGCCCATTGAATATTTTTTTTGTCCTAAGTGATTGAATAATGACAAAAAAAAATAAAATTACAAAAAGTTGTCACTAAATGATATATTGCTCACACATGCCATGATTATATGTGGAATTGCACCCCAAAATACATTTTGCTGCTTCTCCTGAGTACGGGGATACCACATGCGTGGGACTTTTTAGGAACCTAGCCGCGTACGGGCCCCCGAAAACCAAGCACCGCCTTCAGGATTTCTAAGGGCGCAAATTTTTGATTTCACTCCTCACTACCTATCACAGTTTCGAAGGCCATAAAATGCCAAAATAGCACAAAACCCCCCAAATTACCTCATTTTAGAAAGTAGACACCCCAAGGAAATTGCTGAGAGGCATGTTGAGCCCATTGAATATTTTTTTTTTGTCCCAAGTGATTGAATAATGACAAAAAAAATAAAAATTACAAAAAGTTGTCACTAAATGATATATTGCTCACACATGCCATGGTTATATGTGGAATTGCACCCCAAAATACATTTTGCTGCTTCTCCTGAGTACGGGGATACCACATGTGTGAGACTTTTTAGGAGCCTAGCCGCGTACGGGACCCTGAAAACCAAGCACCGCCTTAAAGGTTTTCTAAGGGCACAAATTTTTGATTTCACTCCTCACTACCTATCACAGTTTCGAAGACCATAAAATGCCAAAATAGCACAAAACCCCCCCAAATGACCCCATTTTGGAAAGTAGACACCCCAAGGAAATTGCTGAGAGGCATGTTGAGCCCATTGAATATTTTTTTTTTGTCCCAAGTGATTGAATAATGACAAAAAAAATAAAAATTACAAAAAGTTGTCACTAAATGATATATTGCTCACACATGCCATGGTTATATGTGGAATTGCACCCCAAAATACATTTTGCTGCTTCTCCTGAGTACGGGGATACCACATGTGTGAGACTTTTTAGGAGCCTAGCCGCGTACGGGCCCCCGAAAACCAAGCACCGCCTTCAGGATTTCTAAGGGCGCAAATTTTTGATTTCACTCCTCACTACCTATCACAGTTTCGAAGGCCATAAAATGCCAAAATAGCACAAAACCCCCCCAAATTACCCCATTTTGGAAAGTAGACACCCCAAGCTATTTGCTGAGAGGCATGGTGAGTATTTTACAGCTCTCATTTGTTTTTGAAAATGAAGAAAGAAAATAATTTTTTTTTTTCAATTTTCAAAACTTTGTGACAAAAAGCGAGATCTGCAAAATACTCACCATACCTCTCAGCAAATAGCTTGGGGTGTCTACTTTCCAAAATGGGGTCATTTGGGGGGGTTTGTGCCATCTGGGCATTCCATGGCCTCCGAAACTGTGATAGGCAGTGAGGAGTGAAATCAAAAATTTACACCCTTAGGCCTCGTACACACGACCGATTTTCTCGTCGTAAAAAACACATCGTTTTTTTCGACGAGATTCTTGTTAAGCTTGTCGATTTTCTCGTCAAGCTTTCTATGCGTACACACTGTCATTTTCCAATTTCCTCGTGGTTCTCTGCGCTCACGTCCAGCACGTACGACGGCACTATAAAGGGGAAGATCTTTTTTCTTGGCGCCACCCCTTGGGCTGCTTTTGCTGATCTCGTGTTACCGCGTGTGAAGTAAAAGTTTGGGAAGAGACGATTCGCGCTTTTCAGTCTTCGTACTTTTCAGATCGTTTTCTGCCGTTCAGTTTGTGCTTGTGGGTTCGTATCTTGACTTTCAGGGCGTCTAGGCAGGTCGTATCTGTTTTACAGTGCGTTCTTGCCTGTTCGTTTCTGAATTTCAGTTCGTTATTCATAGGCCTTGCTGTTCTAAAGTGCGTTCTGTTCTGTACGTTCTGATTAGACGACCGTTTCCTAGCCATGTCGCCTGGACGTTCTCGTCGTCGAGTTCGTGCTGTGCGTGCGCTTGGTGTTGGTCTGCTTGTTTTGGACCAAGACCAGTCCATGAATGGTGTGAGGAGGAGTTCATGGACCAAGAATTGGTTGCTCCAGCGGGACCAATTCTGCCACATGCCTCTGCTGCGGGAGATCGTCGAGAATAATCCTGAGGACTACAGGAATTTTCTGAGGATGTCTGACCCCGTTTTTCAGGAACTGTTGGCTTTGGTGTCCCCCTATATTACCAGGAAGGACACCGTTATGCGGGAAGCCATCAGTGCTGAGCAGAGGCTCATCGCCACGTTGCGTTACCTGGCGACAGGGAGAAGTCTTCAGGACTTGAAGTTCACCACAGGCATCTCCCCCCAGGCTCTGGGCCTCATAATCCCAGACACCTGTTCTGCCATTATACAAGTCCTGCAGGAGGACTATATTAGGGTAAGTTTTCTCCCTTAACATCACATTTTATGTATTACATGTATGCTAATGTATTGTATTTCTTTCATCCGTCCCTAATTACCATGATTGTAATATGCTGAGAATGTCCCCTTTGTCCCCATGCATGTTGGAAGCTTTAGATTGCCCCTTTTTTATCCTCCCTAAATATTTCCCCTCACTAACTTTTCCAGCAGGGGCGCCTGTTGCTCCAAATGCTGGGGGGTTCCAACCCCAATTTCGGAAATAAACTTCCTCCTTTTTTGCTCTGTTGCCTAATAAACGCCCCCAGTTGTCCCCTCCAATGCAGCCATTTTGTTCCCTCAAATGCAGCCATTTAGTCCCCTCTAATGCAGCCAGTTTCCCCCCAGCCCTGCACTTACCTTCTTGTGGTCAGCGCCATCCTTCTTCTGTCCTTGATGTCTTCTCCTTCCCTTCATGTTGCATCAGCCAATCATGTTACCATTAAACAGACTTGGTGAACATGATTGGCAGAGCAGCCTGTCAGTGTTTACACAAGGAATGCCCCCCCCTTGCGTCCCCGATTTTTCTTTGAGGAAGCCAATTACATCCCTCAGGTTGTAATTTGCAAGACTATTTTAATACCTGTTTCTGCTCTGCAATTTTAACCCCCTAAATGCCGCAATTATTCATATGTCGGTCGCTTTACAAGAGGCCATCCACCTGAATAGTGTGCGGCATAGACAATACATAGGTTCATGCAACGCATGAACCTATGTATTGTTCTGAGTGATGGGCACAGGAGAGAGGGGACAGTGCTCCAGCGCCCACTCTGGACGCACCGCCACTGCAATGCTATCCTGTGGCCAAACACATCCCCCCCCCCCAAAATAATTTAGTAATGGCCCATCAGAGGGGGTGATGAATATGATAAATGAGCCTTCCATTATACTTTTTTTACACACCTTAATAAACGTATAATTAGATTGATGTTGGTCTCTAATTTTTTGGGATAGAATTTCCTTGTAATGTATGCCTTTGTTTTTCTAATATTATTTCATCTTGTTTCACTCCACAGCTTCCTTCCACGCCACAGGAATGGCAGACTGTGGCATCGGAGTTTGCCACGCGGTGGGACTTCCCCAACTGCGGTGGTGCCATAGACGGGAAGCACGTCCGCATCGTGCCGCCACCCCCGTTCTGGGTCCTACTACTACAATTACAAGGGGTTTCATAGCATTGTGCTGATGGCGGTGGTGTCAGCACGGTATGAATTCCTCTATGTTGATGTAGGGAAGAATGGCCGGATGTCCGATGGGGGATCCTTCATCCAGACGGAGTTTGCCCTCCGTCTCCAGAGTGACGACCTTGCATTGCCACCGGATGCAGGGAATATTGAAGGACTCCCCTTTGTTTTCTTGGCTGATGAAGCCTTCGGACTCGGACGGCATCTTATGAGGCCATTTCCACAGAGGACCCTGACCCCAGAGAAGAGTGTGTTCAATTACCGGCTGGCCAGGGCCCGAAGAGTCGTTGAAAATGCCTTCGGCATAATGGCCAGCCGGTTCCGCCTTTTTATGACTTCAATCCACTTGGCGGACTACAAAATAAACTATGTAGTGTTATGCTGCTGTGTGCTACACAACTTTCTGAGCCAAAAATCTAATTCCTATATGGCCTCAGTTTTGCCAGAGGCTGGACTTTCCCCTGCAAATCCCCTTCCGGGCCTGGAATCTGCCCGTCTTGACTTGCCCCCCCAAAATGCCCGTGTGGTTCGGGACAAATACATGGAGTATTTCACGGGTAGGGGGGCAATTCCTATGCCAGCCTATGTCTAAGTATCCCAATAAAAATCTTGTTTAAACCTTTAATGATTTGTTCTTTCCTGTCTCCTAGTTTGTCTTTGTGCATTTGTAGTGGCAAGTGTATTTTACTTTAGTAAATAACAACCAATTTCACTATGTTACCTTACAAAAGAACCAAATAAGCTTAGAGAGTATTATAAAAAGAAGCTACACGTTGTTTGTGGTCAAATATTTTACTCTCTGCACATTCTCTTTTTTAATTTTTTTTTTGTTTTACTTTGGGGTTGGCCTGGCCACAACCCGGCAAATTTTGGCTTATGAAAATACAAAAATATCACTTGCATTTCTAAAATTACAACATTGGATACCTCTGAGCAATCTGAGACATTCAGTTACACAAACTATGTCTCTATGTGCCCGTCCTAATATGGGGTCCTGCCACCCCTTGCCCAGCCAAAAATTCAATATGCACACATTTTTACTTTTTTGCAAATAGGAAGTTTACAATCCTGATCCCTATTGTCAACATGTGCTATCTGCCATCAGGGGTGATCAATGGACGTGTTTTGGGGGTGCATCCCCTTCCTCAGTTCACCGACTTTTGATACAAGGAAGGGGTTGCACCCACAAAAGACGTACATGGATATCCCCTGATGGCAGATAGCACATGTTCACACACTGTGTGCATATTCAATTTTTGGCTGGTTTGTTACTCAAAAAATTATAAAAAAATATAAAAACAAACATGTAAAAACAAATGTGTTTGGATGGCTTATTGAATTCTCCCCAAAACATCGAGAATGTCTTTAAATGTTTGTTCCATCACATGGATTCTTTGTTTAATTAGGTCCAGTTCCGTGCTACATTCCACCACTTGCTGGATGAGGCGGAGGGCACTGTCAGCAGAGAACCGTGTGCTATCCTTCACAACATTTCCATCCCCTAAAAACCAAAAAAAATTTTTTATAAAACTCTGCAGGCCTACCTCGCTTACCTTAAGCTGTGGTGTCAGATACTGACCTGTTGTGGTGACCAGATCCACAACGTCATCCACCTCTCCTTCCTGCACTTCTCCTTCCTCCACCTCAACTTCCTGCACATCTTTCGGTTGTGGATCTTTGGGAGTTTGGGGTTGCTTGGAAGTTGTGGGGTGCATGTGCTCCCTGGAGTGTCCTCCTCCCAGTCTTCTCTCCCCTATGAGAATAAAACCAAAGGTCTATTTATCACACTGTAAAAATCTCATTGTTAAACTAAAAACAGGCTAAATTGTTTGGAAGTGGGGTACAAGTGTGTGTTTGTGCGGAATTTAAAGAAGAATGCATTATTTATGACCCCAAATATGTTTAGTATTCACATTTGGATGTAATTTTTTGGACATGGAGGCACCACAAATAAACTCTGATGCACCTGTGTGGGACACCCAAAAAAGGCGGGTCTGGTGGCCCACACTATAGTGCTCCAAAGTACAGATGTGGAAGCAGCTGCTGAGTGTCCTCTCCTTTACACTGATAAAAGTTTGCATTTCATTCTCCTTACAAACACATCATCTAGACTTAAAAATTAACCACAATACTTGATCAAAAATGGCAGATGTCTAATTACTTTTGTGGCTCTTAAATAAGCCAAAACCGCGGATAGTGGCCGAACGAAGTGTCGGTAACGTAACGAACGATTACTGTGCCCAACCTAGTTCAAAATATTACATTTTGGAAGGGAGTCCAATATGATAAAAAAAAAAAAAAAAATGTCAGTTTCTAAAAAGATTAATAGCAGAAAGGTCGTCATTTTACTTACTTTTAGTGAGCATCCTCTTTATGATCCTCAACTGGTCTGGCTCCTTCAGTTTGAGGTCTGACCACCTCTTTCTGAGCTGCTCATTTGAGCGTTTCACCCCGAACTTCGCCCTCAGACTCTTCACAACTTTAGTGAGGATTTTGGCCTTCCTTCTATTTGGTTTGCTATACGGCCCATGCTTGGTATCATAATCAGCCTTGACCAAGATGTCCACCATCTCCGCCATCTCCGCCAAAGACATATTCGATGCCTTGAATCTCCTCCTTGATCGTGACGTGTCCTCGGTCTCCGGGCTTGTCTCCTCGCTAGTTGCGGAATTATCAGACACCTGCTGTAACTCCGCCATATCTGTCTGCGCGCCGAAAGAGAAGGGGCGGGGAAAAGATGTTAGTTAGAACGTCATGGGCGGGCGACGTATTCGAATTTTGACGCATGCGTGGTGTGTATATAGCAAACACACATGTGACTATAGTACGTTCGGTGTGCGGAGAGAGGAGTTCAAGTGACGGACGTGCGAACGAAGGTATGTGATTTTGTGAGACTTGTAAAAATTGTTGGCCTATACTGTCTTGAGATTGGTGGAGGATATATATGGTGACTAGGATGTGAAGGAGGTTAGACTGTTTGCCTCACATTATTTAAATATAATTTATTTTACTTGCAGATACAATATGAATGTCTTTATTAGCGACAAAGAGTTCCTGGCGGAATTTATTGACCGGGTAAGGGAGCTGCCGACTCTGTGGGAGACCAAAAACCCCATCCATAAAAAAAAAGGGGTGAGAAAAGCAGCGCTGGAGAAGCTGCTCCCATTTGTGCAGTCCAAGGTGCCCACAGCCACAGCAAAACAAGTGGACACTAAAATTGGGAGCTTGAGAGGCACCTACAGGACTGATTGCTCTAAGGTCCTGGCTTCTCAGAGGTCAGGAGCAGCAGCAGATGATGTGTATGTCCCGATTTTGTGGTACTACAGCAGGATGTCCTTCCTGGATGACCACATTGAGGCAAGGCCATCACTCTCCACTCTTCCCCCCAGACTTCCCTGCAGCCAACCTGAGCCTTCTCTGGAGCAAGAGGAGGCAGCCATCCTGGATGATCCTGATTTGTCCATCTGGAGCCAGGTATAGTATTAACTGAAAATGTAGTGGGATAAAATTAATGTTTCCCAAATATGTCAGGATGAGAAACATACATTATTTTGTATTCCACAAGTGAAATCAAGATCTGTAGACATTATTCTGCACTTAATTGTGTGGTAAATAGTCAAGCTGATGTAGTGGTAAATTTAAAGCAAGGATTTATGCATTTACATTCTAATTGCTTCCATCAGGATTACAAAGTTTGATGCAAAGATTAAACCAACATATTAAACTATGTTCCTTTTTCATACACAGGATGAAATCAGCCAGGAGGAGGGTCTGGAAACTGTCAGGCAGGAGGTGGCAGGGCCCAGTGGCAGCCAGGAGGTGGCAGGGCTCAGTGGCAGCCAGGAGGTGGCAGGGCCCAGTGGCAGACAGGAGGTGGCAGGGCAAAGGAGAAGCACCAGATCCCAGGTGCCTCCCATCCGGCTTCACAAAAGAGGCAGGAGGGACAGGACCACCAGTGAGGCAGCAATGGCCCTTATTAAAGAGGCCCATGCCACCCTCAAGGAGCTCACATCCCCTGAAGAGGCCATTGCCGGCCTAGTGGAGGCTAAGTTCAAGGTGATGAGCATGGAGCAACGCCTCCTATGCAAGCCCCTGCTCATCACCTTGCTCAACAAGGGGGTGATGGAGCAAATTACCCCCAATACCGCCATATGTGAGGTGGCCCAACTGACCCAACCTCAACCTCCACCTCCCTCTTCTGCCCCACCCCCTTCTGCTACACCTCCACCTTCTGCCCCACCCCCTTCTGCTACACCTCCACCTTCTGCCCCACCCCCTTCTGCTACACCTCCACCTTCTGCCCCACCCCCTTCTGCTACACCTCCACCTTCTGCCCCACCCTCTTCTGCTACACCTCCACCTTCTGCCCCACCCCCTTCTGCTACACCTCCACCTTCTGCCCCACCCCCTTCTGCTACACCTCCACCTTCTTCTTCTGCCCCACCCCTTTCTGCTACACCTCCACCTTCTTCTTCTGCCCCACCCCCTTCTGCTACACCTCCACCTCCTCCTCCTGACAGGAGTACCCCTCCAGTGGGCCAGCCTCCAGCCAAACGAAGAAGGAAGGCTGCAGGAAAGGCTGCAGGAAAGGCTTCAGGAAAGGCTTCAGGAAAGGCTGCAGGGAAGGTTGCCAGGAAGAAGAGGAAGTGATGGCCTTGCTTCATTGTGGTCGGACAGAAGGCAGCCTGTTGTAGTACCACACACTTGGGACATATATCTCACCTGCTGCTGTTCCTGACCTCTGGGAGGCCAGCATCAGATTGTGTTCGGAAATGTGGGCCTTCTCAAGCTCCCAATTTTAGTGTCCACACAGGGTTGCTGTGTGCTCTGGGGTCCCTGGGATGCACAAATGGCAGCAGCTTCTCCAGCGCTGCCTTCTCTTTATTTAATTTATAAACATGAATAAATGTGTTTTTTGTTTAAGTTCATACTTGACTATGTGTATTTTTAAATAAAAAAAATCAAGCTTTGGAGTAAGCAGATACATTTGACTGACAATAAAAGGCACAGATATCACCCCCCCAAAAGAATAACTAAATCTGATTAGCACAAAAACATGGTGTGAAATTTTAATAATATAGATTCCAAAATTAAATGGGAGATCGCTATCAAAACATTGAGAAATTATAATTAACATCATTTTGAAAAATCTAACCATTTAAATTATTCCTAAAAACTTGCACGATATAATACACATAAATCTTATAAAGAGCAGCATGAAAAATGTTAAAAATAAGGCAGAACTCTGTGTGAATATCAGCAGCAAAAGAAGGTCACTCGTTTTGATTAATGTAACATTCTAACGAAGATTTCAATGCAGAACATTTAAACTATGAAATATTTATGAGCGTGACGAATGTGCTCTCTCCATTATGAAGGCTTGTTTTACCAGAAGATGCGCTCCCGTCTCATAGTTGCTTGTGAGCATGCGCGCTTTTGGAAGAGTCGTAAAAGCACACACACGAACCATTTTCTCGTCACAAAACAGGCCGACGAGAAACACGACGAGGAAATCTGGAATCCTGACGAGAAAATAGAGAGCAGGTTCTCTATTTTCTCGTCGAGATTCTCGTCAAGTTTCTCGTCGTAAAACCATACACACGAACGTTTTTCTAGACAAAAAAACTCTCGCGGCACTTTTCTTGACTGTTTTGGACGAGAAAATCGGTCGTGTGTACGAGGCCTCAGAAAGCCTGAGGGCGGTGCTTGGTTTTTGGGGTCCCGTACGCGGCTAGGCTCCCAAAAAGTCTCACACATGTGGTATCCCCGTACTCAGGAGAAGCAACAGAATGTATTTTTATTTCGGGGTGTAATTCCACATATGCCCATGGCATGTTTGAGCAATATATAATTTAGTGACAACTTTGTGAAAAAAAAAAAAAAAAAAAATTATTTTTTCCGCAACTTGTGTCAACATATAAAATATTCCATGGACTCGACATGCCTCTCAGTATATAGCTTGGGGTGTCTACTTTCCAAAATGGGGTCATTTGGGGGGGTTTTGAACTGTCCTGGCATTTTATACACAACATTAGGAAGCTTACATCCACTCTTCTAACCACTTGAAGACAAAGCCCTTTCTGACACTTTTTGTTTACATGAAAACATATTTTTTTTTGCAAGAAAATTATGTTGAACCCCCAAACATTATATATTTTTTTTAAAGCAAAGGCCCTACAGATTAAAATGGTGGGTGTTGCATTTTTTTTTCACACAGTATTTGCGCAGCGATTTTTCAAACGCATTTTTTGGGGAAAAAATAGGATTTTTTACTCACCGTAAAATCCTTTTCTCTGAGTCCATGGACCGACACAGCTTCTCTATTGACAAAGTGGGTATTATCCGTTAATTAGGAGTGACTAGGCAGAAAAACTTGTAAAAAGTGTTGCATCACACCTTCTACAGTACCGCCCAGGGGGCGGACCCTCTGGGTATAACCTCTCAGTCTGCATCTTGCAGATCAGTTCGTCAAAAAGCAGTACAAACTTAAAAGGAGGGGTGGGTGCTGTGTCGGTCCATGGACTCAGAGAAAAGGATTTTACGGTGAGTAAAAAATCCTATTTACTCTTTCGTCCATGGACCGACACAGCTTCTCTATTGACAAAGTGGGACGTCCCAAAGCAGTGTCAGAGAAAAAACGAGGGGTGGTAACAGCATAAAAAAAAACTTCACCCCAAAACACAAAACAGCACTCCTCCAATGGAGGAGTTGCAACTCTAAACAGCCGCTTGCAAAACCTTGCGGCCGAAAGAGGCATCCGAAGATGCACCTACATCAACTTTGTAGAATTTTGTGAAAGTGTGAGAGGACGACCAAGTCGCCGCTTTACATAATTGGGAAACAGACGCTTGATGTCGGAAAGCCCAAGAGGCACCTATTGCCCTGGTCGAATGCGCCGTGACAGGAAAGGGGGGCGCCTGACCCTTTAAGGCGTAAGCCTGGATTACTATCTGTCGAATCCACCTAGAGATGCTGGTCAATGAGACTGCTTGGCCCTTCTTGAGACCAGCCACCGAAACAAACAGTGAGTCTGACTTCCGGAACAGGGAAGTAGCAGATAGGTATACTCTCAAAGCTCGGACAACGTCCAAGAAATGCAACGCCGACTCCTTAGGATTCGACGGATGAGGACACAAGGATGGAAGTACAATGTCTTCGTTGAGATGAAAAGCCGAGACGACTTTCGGAAGAAAGGAAGGGTGTGGCCGCAGCACCACCTTATCCTTGTGGAAAATCAAATAGGGAGCCTTGCAGGACAAGGCTGCCAGCTCAGAGACTCGTCTAACTGACGTAACAGCCACCAAAAAGACCACTTTCTGAGAAAGTGTCAACAGGGGAATATCTCTAATCTACTCAAACGGTGCCTTCTGAAGCACCGAGAGGACCAGGTTCAAGTCCCACGGAGGTAACGGGGGACGGACCGGAGGGGCCACATGTCGAACCCCCTGCACAAATGTACTCACGAGAGAGTGAGTCGCCAGGGGTCACTGAAAAAAAACAGCCAGGGCAGATATCTGACCCTTAATCGTACTTAGAGCAAGCCTTTGGTCCACCCCATGCTGTAAAAACAGCAGGATTCTGGAAACCAAATAGGTACGCGGATGCCATTTCATTTCCTCACACATGGAGATGTAGGCCTTCCAAGTGCAGTGATAAACCTTCCTAGAGGACGGTTTTCGAGCACTTCTCATAGTAGAGATTACTGAGTCTGACAGGCCCCGGTCTCTCAGTACCTGGTTCTCAACAGCCATGCCATTAAAGCCAATGACTGTAAAGCAGGATGGAGTATGGGACCTTGCGATAGCAGGTCTATCTGTAGTGGTAGGCGCCAGGGGACGTCTGCTACCAGACGTACTAGATCGGCGTACCAAGGACGCTGAGGCCAATCTGGAGCGATTAGGATCATTGGAATTCCCTCTGCCTCCACCCTGTGGAGCAGAAGAGGAAGAAGCCTTAAGGGAGGGAAGGCATAGATTAGCCGATACTGACCCCACGATGCTACCAACGCATCCGTTGCGTCTGCCCATGGGTCTCTTGACCGGGCCACAAACCTCAATACCTTCCGATTGAGTCGGGGAGCCAGAAGATCTACGTCTGGTGTGCCCCATCTTTGGCAGAGGAGTTGGAACACCTCCGGGTGTAAGGACCATTCGCCCTGGTCCAGCATCTGGCGGCTCAGGTAGTCCGCCTGCCAGTTTTCCACACCCGGAATGTACACGGCTGATAGTGCCGGTATGCTCTTCTCTGCCCACTTCAGGATGCGAGCAACCTCCGATGCTGCAGCTGAGCTTCTCGTTCCTCCTTGATGATTGACATATGCCACCGCTGTGGCGTTGTCTGACTGGATCCTGACTGGACGCCCTTGCAGCCTCTGAGACCATTTGAAGAGGCACAGCTTGATCGCCCGGATCTCCAGGACATTGATCGGCAGGAGGGCTTCCTCTGGGGTCCAGCGACCTTGCGCCGACTGGACACCCCAGACTCCCCCCCAACCTGTAAGGCTGGCGTCCGTCGTGATCACTATCCAGTAAACCGGAAGAAATGACTTCCCGGCCATTAGAGCCGGTGCTGTCAGCCACCATACCAGGGATCTTCTGACTAGGTGGCTCACTCGGATTTGATAATCCAGAGATGAAGGGCATCTGTTCCATCTGGACAGAACTTCCTTCTGTAACACTCGAGTGTGGTATTGAGCATATGGGACCGCCTCGAAGGAGGCTACCATGAGGCCCAACACTCGCATGCAAAAACGGAGTGACGACCAATTCCTGGAAGTCAGCTGCCATACTGCAGCCCGGAGGGTCTGCAACTTCTCCACAGGGAGGAATACCTTTGCCTCTGAGGAATCCAGAATCAACCCCAGGTACGCTAGGCGTTGAGTGGGCACCAATACTGACTTTTGCGTGTTTAGTATCCAACCACAGTCTCGAAGAGTCTGACAGGTAATGGACACGCTTACCTCTAATTCTGAGCTTGAAGGGGCCTTCAGCAGAAGGTCGTCCAAGTAACCTGTGATAGCGATACCCCGCTGTCTTAGAAGTGCCAGAATCGGAGCGAGCACCTTGGTGAAAGTCCTGGGTGCTGAGGCAAGGCCAAACGGGAGGGCCACAAACTGGTAGTGGTTCTTCCCGATAGCAAATCGCAGAAACCTCTGGTGTCTGGAGTATATGGGGACATGCAGGTATGCGTCCTTGATGTCCAAGGAGGCCAGAAAGTCCCCCAGATGGAGAGCCGTGACTACAGATCGAACCGACTCCATCCGAAATCTTTGTACTTTCACAAAGCGATTGAGGGCTCTGAGATCCAAGATTGGCCGAACCCCCTCCTTCTTCGGCACAATGAACAGATTTGAGTAAAAACCCTGACCCCGTTCCTGTTCTGGAATAACTACCCCGCGTTCCAGTAGACCCTGGACCGCCCCATACAGGGCCTCCCGACGGGTCGGTAGTAGCTGGAGATTGGAGGTGATGAATCTGTCCGGTGGACAAGAGAGAAATTCTATCTTGTAGCCTGAGGAGATTACTTCGCAAACCCACCTGTCGGAGACTAGAGCAGTCCACTGAGTCGCGAATTTGCGAAGACGTCCCCCCACCCGTGAGCTGGGTGGGGGCGGACCTTCATGCGGACGCAAATTTGTCCGCAGGCTTGTTGGGTCTGCGGGACCAAGGACGCTTTTGTCCTTGGGCAGGCGCTTTATCAGCCTGGGGTCTTTTCCCTGTCGCCCTAAGGGGGCGAAAAAAACGCTTGCGTGCAGTAAAGGAGGGCCCTTGCCCTTGGCGTGGCCCCTTACCCTTGCTAGTTGGGGGAAGCAAAGTGCTTTTACCTCCTGTGGCATCCTTGATGATGTCATCCAGAGAAGCCCCAAAAAGTTTGTCGCCCTTAAAAGGAAGACCCAACAGGGCTTTCTTGGAAGTCTGGTCCGCAGACCAGCCCTTTAGCCAGATCAGGCGGCGTATTGCTACTGCATAAACCGAAGCTTTTGACAGCAGGGGAATAGTATCCATGTCTGACTCGCAGACAAACTTAAGGCCCTGGACCAACTGGTCGGCCAAAGTTATCTCATTAGGAGGAGCATCTCGCTCCTTTAACCCCTGGAGTAGCAATTTTGCCCATTCAGTAAGTGTCTGAGACACTAGGGCCCCCGCCAATACCGGGCGTACTGCCGAGCCTACCACTGAGTATAGGTAGCGAGCGAGTGCTTCAGCCTTCTTATCCACAGGGTCCTTGAAAACAGGAGCCCCTTCTACTGGAATAGTGGTGGCTCTATTAACCACCTTGCGCCCGCCGTACGAGTATATACGGCCGCAAGGTGGTTGTCAAATGCCGGGAGGCCGTTAATATACGGCCTCCTCTAATTTGGCCACTGGGGGGCGCGCGAGCGCCGACGGCGGCGCGCGCGCGTGCCCGGCGCGTCACTGCAATGCCGATGCGCGTGCCTGGTGGCCGCGATGTCCGCCAGGCACCCACGATCGGCTGTTACAGAGGCAGGACGTGGATCTCTGTGTGTAAACAGAGATCCATGTCCTGTCAGGGAGAGGGGACCGATGCTGTGTCCCTTGTACATAGGGACACAGATCGGTCACCTCCCCCAGTCAGTCCCCTCCCCCCACAGTAACAATCACTCCAGGGAACACACGTAACCCCTTCCTGGCCCCCTAGTGGTTAACCCCTTCCCTAGCAGTCACATTTATACAGTAATCAGTGCATATTTATAGCACTGTTCGCTGTATAAATGTGAATGGTCCCAAAATAGTGTCAAAAGTGTCCGATGTGTCCGCCATAAAAAAAAAAAAATTATAAAAATGCCATAAAACTACCCCCTATATTGTAAACGCTATAACTTTTGCGCAAACCAATCAATAAACGGCGATTGCGATTTTTTTTTTACCAAAAATATGTAGACGAATACGTATCGGCCTAAACTGAGAAATTTTTTTTTTTTTTTTTTTAAATTGGGATATTTATTATAGCAAAAATCAAAAAATATTGTTTTTTTTTCAAAATTGTCGCTCTATTTTTGTTTATAGCGCAAAAAATAAAAACCGCAGAGGTGATCAGATATCACCAAAAGAAAGCTTTATTTGTGCGAAAAATAGGACGTCAATTTTGTTTGGGAGCCACGTCGCACGACCGCGCAATTGTCATTCAAAGCGTGACAGTGCTGAAAGCTGAAATTTCGCCTGGGCAGGAAGGGGGTATATGTGCCCAGTAAGGAAGTGGTTAAGTCTGGACACCGAAGGGTCCACTATAGGGGGAGAGGTCCATATCTTCAGAAAACTCTCCTCAAAGGGGTACCGTACTGAAAACCTCTTTGGGGCTGTAAAGACCCTCAGTGGGTTCTCCCATTCCTTGTATAAGAGTTTGTCAAAATAAGACACACAAGGGAACACCTTAGCAGTGCGGGCAGGTCCTGAAAACCAAAGGGGACTGGAGTATCTGCTACTTCTGCAGTATTTTCCAACTTTAGCGTATCCCGCACAGCAGTAATAAGGTCAGATACCAAAGCCGTCTCGCGTACTGACCTGGACTTGGAGTTATCCTCACTGTCCGATCGGTCACGGTCTGCAGTCTCTGATGCATCAGAATCTGGGCCATGAGCTGTAGCTGGACCTGGTTCTGCATCAGAAATATCCCCAGAAGATTGCAGGGGACGGGGGCGTTTATTACCCCCTGTATTCCCGTGTGCTGCTTCCACCCTGGCAGCAAACGCCTCTAGGATTGCTGACATAGCGTCCATAGACACCTCAGGGACACCAGCTGCTAAATCTGGTGTTTCAGGGGAGAATACATCTGGTTTAGATGCCATGCTGACCACATGCTGACACCCACAGGGCTCCAGGCAAGATATCAATAGGCCACCCTCCTGTGCTGCAGAGACGCTGGGTCACCCAGAGGACTCACCACCCTGGATAGGTACTGCTATGCTGCCGTGTGCTGCGTCTGTGATGCTGTCCCACTGCTGCTGTGTCAGTCTGCTTCTTTTATCAGCACTTCCTGTGTGAATTTTCGCGCCAGTGTAATGCACCCTAGAGGCCAGAGGCTCTCGCAAAATGGCTGCCAAAAACGTTTTTATGGAAGATAATGTGGGCTCCAAGAAAATGGCCGCGGAGCCGAAGATAGAGGTCAAGCAGCCGTAGCCCACAAAAAGATGGCCGCCGAATGGCAATATCTACATACAGGGTGGACAAACATGGCCGCCGATCACCTGATAGGGGCCAGTGGGTGTGGCCAAACCACAGGAAGATGGCCACCGGGCAGTCACAAGAGGCCAAACTTGGCATGGACCACCTCAAAATGGCCGCCGACAGCATGGAGGAGGAAGCACACACACACACACAGGTAAGCAGAAATGACATTTCTTTTAAATGTTAGTTACAGCCAGCCCCGCTCCAGTGGAACCCCTTAGGTGACCCCCAGCAACCTTTAGCTAGAAGCCCAGGGAGGAGGGAAACGCAGGGAGAGAGGGAAGAAAGGGGCCACAACCACTTACTTGATCTCTCCAGGAATGTCCAGCTAAATCACCCAGCCGAGGCAGGGGAGTTTTACTTACCTATCCTGCATGTATTATGCTGGAAGACATTCCAAACAGATCATCGTCTGCGCACGGAAGGTGACTGTTGGCCAGGCATGCTGTGATTGGACCCAAAAGGGACGATCATATGTATGCCCTGGAGCGTGACGCTCACCGGATAGGCTGCTGCGACTCGGCCGTAAGGTCAGCCGAAGCTGAGCGGTCCAATGCAAGCCTTGGAGCGTAAGCTCACCGGCCAGGCTGCTGCGACTCGGCCGTAAGGTCAGCCGAAGCTGAGCGGTCCGATGCAGGCCCTGGAGCGTAGGCTCACCGGCCACCCGTGGAGCGACGGGCATGTCGTGGAAAACCCAGCGCGTAGCTAGGGTCGGCACACGCTCGATGGCCGAAACTGGGGAGACTACAAGGATCGAGGATCCAGCCTGTCACCCAGTCGGCAGTTGATCAAAGATCGCAGGAAACAACAAATGTAGCAAAAAAAATATATATATATATGTGACAGTGGGGTCACTTTGGACACAGGGTGAATAAAAGAAACCCCCGATATGGTCTGTGATAGCCATATTCAAGGCTGTATATACATTGTATATAGATTGGATGTATACTGTGTGGGGGTTATGTAATCATTGCTGTGAGGAATTAAGGTGTTTTGCATTCTATTGTTCATTAAGTCTGTCCTTGTGTGTATTGTAAAGTGCCAGACAGACTGGCTGCCAACCCTTTGTGAGAAGATGTGTATTGTGTGGGATCTTTTGAAGCCTAACAGACGTCAGGATGAGGTGTTGAGTCTTGGGATGTGTGGGTGGAGCTGGGCCCTTGTTCATGTTAAATCCTGTGTATTGAATTGTGTATAAAGTTACAATGTTTCTCAATAATAAAGTCATTCCTATTACAGAAGAAGACAGAGTGTGTCTCGTTTTCTTCCAGAGGGATTGGTTCCTATGGGAAAGGGTCATTGGGCTGTGGATATTGGTAGCGGAGTGGATGTGTGTCTAGGAGAGGGAACATCGTAAACTGCGTTTTACCCCTTTATATTGGGGTGCCGTTATATTGGTTGGCAGCAGCGGGATTTTTCCTCCAGTTCCTGGGACACTCCAAGCCACCACAGTGAATGACCAGCTATGCAGCCTGCAGGAAAGTCACGCTGAAAGACTTACTTGAGAGCCGAGATGGACCAGAGAGATGGTGATGCAGGACCCCGGTCAGTTGAAGATATGTTTCAGCAACGAGTGCGACAGCGGTTGGCATTATATGGTGCTAACCCATCAGAGACCGCCATTAAGGAAGCCATTAGAGGCATCCAGCTGCAGGATGCGCGACAAAAGAGAGAACTAGAGCGGCAACATGGAGTGGAGAATGGCGGAAATACGACAATCGGAGATCGCCTACAGACAGCTGCTAGAATCTGCTCAACAGCAGGGTGGGGCTCCCTTTGCCTGGAACTATCAGGAAATACCAGTTGACAACTATGAAATCCTGGCTGAAGAATCAGCAGTGGAAAATCTGAAGATGGCCATCCCTAAAGCCGAAGTGAATGATACAGAGTTCCAGGGAGCTAGCCTGGCTGAAGAATCGGCAGTGGAAAAGCTGAAGATTGCCCTCCCTAAAGCCGAAGTGGATGATATGGAGTTCCAGGGAGCTAGGGCAGTTGGCTCATCTCCCCAGCCACAGATTACAGAAGGTATGGACTTAAGTGACTGTTCAGAGGATGTTAGGGATTATGCATCGCCTGCCCAAGTACTGGCAGCAGGACAGAGTACTACAGACCCCTGCTCTACACCCATGGCAGTTTTGGAGGCCCGAGTTGAGAAGGTGATGGTTCCTCTTTCTGAGTGGATTTCAGAGATGCAGGGAGGAGAAGCAGCCATTTTCCCTCCCCAACAGGTAGCCAGAGCAGATGGTGTGGAGTCCCCAGCAGAAGTGCTGGCAACAGGGCAGAGTGATAGCAACCTCTGCCCAGCACCGGAAACAACTGTGGAGTTTCAGGGAGCCGGGGCAGTTGGCCCCTCTCTCCAGCAACAAGCTGGGGTGGTAAAGCTTTTACCCCCAGCTGAATCACTGGCAGCAGGGCAGAATGCTACTGGCCGCTGCACACAACTGCCACTTGAGCGGATATCGGTGGATGGGACTGCGGTCTCCACTCACAGCAACCCAGCAGAAGAGCTGGCAACAGAGCCGAGTGCCACGGGCCTCTGCTCTCAACTAACAGAAGAGGGAGTTCCTGTGGTAGTAGATGGGAGTTCAGTCCTCACTGACACAACCCCAGAAAATGGTGTGACACTGAGACAGGAGGATGTCAGCCTTGCTTTGCAAGCACTGGGGGATTTCCACCTACCACAAGTGGATGGGACTTCAGTCTCCACTTGTATACCCCAGGGATGCCGGGCAGTCGACCCAGATCCCCAACAGCATGACGGACTGAGCCCAGTCACCCTGTCTTCTCCCCAGCGGCGGGTATGTTCTCTGAGAGAGGCAGAGGTTGGCTGGGTAAGTAATGCTCTGCTTGGAGCAATTCATTTGTGGTACTGGGTGGATACCAGCATTGGAAGAATGGACCCATGGACTAACTTCGGAGTAGACCCGTCTGGGGTCCCCTCCTCTGTTAGTCCCCTGCCGAAAGGGGAGATGTGTGACAGTGGGGTCACTTTGGACACAGGGTGAATAAAAGAAACCCCCGATATGGTCTGTGATAGCCATATTCAAGGCTGTGTATACATTGTATATAGATTGGATGCATACTGTGTGTGGGGGTTATGTAATCATTGCTGTGAGGAATTAAGGTGTTTTGCATTCTATTGTTCATTAAGTCTGTCCTTGTGTGTATTGTAAAGTGCCAGACAGACTGGCTGCCAACCCTTTGTGAGAAGATGTGTATTGTGTGGGATCTTTTGAAGCCTAACAGACGTCAGGATGAGGTGTTGAGTCTTGGGATGTGTGGGTGGAGCTGGGCCCTTGTTCATGTTAAATCCTGTGTATTGAATTGTGTATAAAGTTACAATGTTTCTCAATAATAAAGTCATTCCTATTACAGAAGAAGACAGAGTGCGTCTCGTTTTCTTCCAGAGGGATTGGTTCCTATGGGAAAGGGTCGTTTGGCTGTGGATATTGGTAGCGGAGTGGATGTGTGTCTAGGAGAGGGAACATCGTAAACGGCGTTTTACCCTTTTATATTGGGGTGCCGTTACAATATATATTTTTTTTTCCCCCGGACCAATGGGCCCGAAGGGAGCCATGTCCTACTCCTTGCTAGACAGAAAAAAACTGATCTGCGAGATGCAGACTGAGAGGTTATACCCAGAGGGTCCGCCCCCTGGGCGGTACTGTAGAAGGTGTGATGCAACACTTTTTACAAGTTTTTCTGCCTAGTCACTCCTAATTAACGGATAATACCCACTTTGTCAATAGAGAAGCTGTGTCGGTCCATGGACGAAAGAGTAAAATACACTTTTTTTTAATTTTAATGCACTAAAACACACTATATTGCCCAAATGTTTGATGAAATAAAAAAGATGATCTTAGGCCGAGTACATAGATACCAAACACGACATGCTTTAAAATTTCGCACAAACGCGCAGTGGCGACAAACTACATACATTTTTAAAAGCCTTTAAAAGCCTTTACAGGTTACCATGTTAGATTTACAGAGGAGGTCTATTGCTAAAATGACTGCCCTCGATCTGACCTTCGCAGTGATACCTCACATGCATGATGCAATTGCTGTTTACATATGACGCCAGACCGACGCTTGCGTTCGCCATTGCGCAAGAGCAGGGCGGGACAGGGGTGCTTTTTTTTTTTTTTTTATTAATTTTGCTTTTTTATTTAATTTTTAAACTGTTCTTTCCAGATTTTTTTTTTTTTACCATTTTTATTGTTATCTCAGGGAATGTAAATATCCCCTATGATAGCAATAGGTAGTGACAGGTACTCTTTTTTTGAAAAAAACTGTGGTCTATTGGACCCTAGATCTTTCCTCTGCCCTCAAAGCATCTGACCACACCAAGATCGGTGTGATAAAATGCTTTCCCAATTTCACAATGGCGCTTTTTATATCCGTAAAAGCATTATATATGTAAAAGCAGTCCAGAGGCTAATTAGCCGCTAGGATTGCTTTTACATGAAAGTCGGCCGCTGGCTGAAAAGAATGATACCAAGATGATACCTAAACCCACAGGCATCAATCTGGTATAACCAAAGTCCAGCAACATACCAGTACGTTGCTGGTCCTTGTTGGACATATATTGTAATCTTTTTTTTCATGCAGCCTGTTGGCTGAAAGAAAAAAATAGATTGATCGGTGGGTATGCCCACCAATAGAATACCTCCCTTCATTCACCCACTTCTAATGATGGGCACCATTTATATATGCCGAAGCATGGGGGCATCCTCCCGCAAAAGTTATGCCGCACACACATGGTCGGACTTTTCCACGGGCATGCCTCCGTCGGAATTTTGACCGTGTGTACGCGGCATTAGGAGCAAAATCGCTCCTCCGCCCCTGTTGCCCCCATGCTTCGGCATATATGCTCTTTTTTTTTTAACTGTGGTGGTGAAATCACCTCCTACAGCACTGGAGTTGCAGGGATCAGGCCTGTCTCTGCGAACGCTGCAGTTATGTGTGTTGTGTTTTGTAAGTGACAGTGATCGATCGATACTGCACTTGGGTGGCCTGGGCTGGACGGAGGGGCAAAACGCAGGTGCTAGCAGGTATCTGGGCTGATACCGCTAACACTGCGTTTTTGGGAACCCTAAACTGCTGGGGACGCTAGTATAGATCTGATCAGATCAGATATTGATCTGTTCAGATACTATACCACTAAGGGAGGTGTATGCTTCACGCGTGGGTGTTAGCATTACTGGCACTAACCTGACGCTGCCTGGGGCGACGCAGACCCTCTCTGACGCTAAAACCTAATTGATATCACCCGCCGGGCGATCAGGGGGTTAAACCTTTATTGGGTTATATACGGCGGGTGCCCTGACACTATAAAAAGCAAACTAACTAACCAGCGTCACCCGTAACACTTATATGGTGATCACTGGTGAAAAGTTAACTAGGGGCAATCAGGGGGTTAAACCTTTATTAGGTAATATATGGGGGTACCTGACGCTATATAAAAACCTGACGGGGAACCTAAATAACAAAATAACTAACTGGCTAACCAGTGTCACCAGTAACACTTATACGGTGATCACTGGTGAAAGGGTTAACTAGGGGCAATTAGGCGGTTAAAACCTTTATTAGATAATATATGGGGGTACCTGACGCTATAAAAACCTGCGGCGAACCTAAAAAAAATAACTGGCTACCTATCGGCACCAGCATAACTAATACAGCCATCAGAAAAACGATCGCTTAGTGACACTGGCAAAAGGGGGTGAAAGGGTTACCTGGGGGGCGATCAAGGGGTTAAACCTTTATTAGGTAATATATGGGGGTACCTGGCGCTATAAAAACCTGCGGCGAACCTAAAAAAAATAACTGGCTACCTATCGGCATCACCAACACTAATACAGCGATCAGAAAAACGATCGCTTAGTGACAGCGATGCTAGGGGGTGAAAGGGTTACCTGGGGGGCGATCAAGGGGTTAAACCTTTATTAGGGATGGTTAAGGGGCTACACTGGACCTAAAACACTCTGCCCTGACACTTTTACAGTCACAAATGTCACTGATTGCAGTGATCAGTAAATAAATGGTCACTGCAATCAGTGACACTGTGACTGGGGGGCGATCTGGGGGTGTCTGGGGGGGTGATCGTGTGCCTATGTGTGTGGTGTCAGTGTGCTGTTTAGTGCACTAACCTCTGTGTCTTCTCTCATGCGGCGCTCGGTATATGTGAGCGCCGCATGAGAGATGACATCACTTCCTCCTGCCTGTGTAAACATTACACAGGCAGAGGAAGCTTTTCATTCGCCGGGAGCGATTGCGAGGGGGTGGCCGGAAACGAATGGCCGTCCCCTCATCTTGGATGACCCCTTACCCTCCCGCTCTTCCTGGGCGCAATCCCTGTATGTTATACTCAATGTACTGCTTTTTGTTTTGCTCCTTTCGTAACGTTGCATTGTCCTTTAGGCCCGGTTCACACTTGTGCAAGTTCATAACGAATGCGATGCGTCAAAAACACTTTGAATTCACATGTCATCCTTGTTTTCAATGACGGTCGTTCACATACATGCGTTGCGATTCCAGTACGATTGTGATGCGATAAAAAAAAGGGTCTTGTCTGACTTTACTGCATTGCGTTGCAAATTTAGTCTCCATAAACATGAGTGTAAATCGTTCTGGAATCGCAATGATGGTACACATATGTGCAAATTCCACCACGCGATTCTCCACAAAAACCAGGAAGTTAACACCTTTTTTTTTTTACCCCAGGATTCCATTGGCTAGAACATTAAATCGCAGCTATGTCCAACTCCTGAAATTCGCGTTAAAATCGTGGTAAATTTGCGGTAAAATTCGCACCTCTGAATGGACAAAAAATGGACCAAATTCACAGCGCATCAGTGTGAACCGGGCCTTACTGTAACACCTGCTGTTATTAACCTGTAACTGATTGATTATGTCAATAAATATTCCTTCTGTTAAAAAAACAAAACAAATGCATGCCACACTTTTCAGATATTTACAGTGGATATAAAAAGTCTACACACCCCTGTTAAAATGTCAGGTTCCTGTGATGTAAAAAAATGAGACAAAGATAAATAATTTCAGAAATTTTTCCACCTTTAATGTGACCAATAAACTGTACAACTCAATTAAAAAGCAAACTGTAATTTTTTTTTTTGGGGGGGGGGGGAGTACAAATAATAAAACAATTATAATATGGTTGCATAAGTGTGCACACCCTCTTATAACTGGGATGTAGCTATGTTCAGAATTAAGCAATCACATTCAAACTCATTTTAAATAGCTGTCGGTACACACCTGTCATCATTTAAAGTGCCTCTGATTAACCCCGAATAAAGTACAGCTGTTCTAGTAGGTCTTTCCTGACATTTTCTTAGTCGCATCCTACAGAAAAAAGCCATGGTCCGCAGAGAGCTTCCAAAAATCTGTGGGGTGATCTGAATAGGGCTGTGGACAGGTGATGCCCTTGCAATCTGACAGATTTGGAGTGTTTTTGCAAAGAAGAGTGGGCAAATATTGCCAAGTCAAGATGTGCCATGCTGATAGACTCATACCCAAAAAGACGGAGTGCTGTAATAAAATAAAAAGGTGCTTCAACAAAGGTATAGTTTAAGGGTGTGCACACTTATGCAGCCATATGATTTTATTTTTCCCTCTGTGATATTGTATACTGACAGCAGGGAACCTTCCCCGCTGTCAGAATACAATGAACAGTGTTGCTGACACTGACCGTTCAGGAAAAACCTGACAGGCCCTGCAGAACTGGCCGAATTTCAAGCCATGTATGGTCCACTTAAAGCTCTGAAATAAAGAGGTGGCTTTATTACAATTCAGTTCAAAGAACTACCTAACAGATTTTATCTAAACATTTACAAATGCTAATAAGCATAAGAAGCCACCAAACAAAAGAGCCAGGCAACATAATAAAGACATTCCTTTATTAGTAGGTCCTTGAAGAAAGACAAGTAAATCATTTTCTGATTAGTCTGTAAACAAGGATATAATCAGCCATGTTTTCTCTGAGGGGATAATAAGCACGGGAGGGGTCTGAAATGCTCCAGGAATCCAGTCTCATGCAGGGATCACTGATAAACATTTAGTGACTGTTACTACCACTCCCTTCCTTAGGATTCACAGCCTGGTAGCAGCCTCCAGGGTCAAAGTCTGAGTTTCTCAATCTCACAGGAAAGCTAGAGCTAAAAATAATCGTTTTACAAAAGGAAAAAAGGCACATGACATTCCCAAGCAGAAAATATAATTTCTAGATGTTACAGATGTACAGCAAAGTTTGTCATGCCTCTGAAAAGTGATATGCCTTGTGATCACTTTTCATGGGCATTTGAAAGGCAGTGAGGAGGCAATACAACACCTCATCGCTGCTTTTTTTTTTTTACCCAGTTGTAGCGGGGTCTTTAAATCTAGGGGAATGTTTGAGTGGTAGTTGTACTCAAACACAATATTTGAGAGGGTTCTGTTAAACCATTTTATACTGCAGGTGGGATACTGGTGTATAGTTCCCTGTGGCCTGTTGATGGCGCTGCAATCGAAGGTTAGGGTTGAAAAGCTGGTACAGCGCTGTGCCTTGGATGTCCCCTCTCGGTGGTGGTGTGGTGGGCGTGTTGGCCTGCTGTGCATGCTGGGAGAGGATATAAAAGGGGCAAACACTGCCTGTGAGTGAGTGAGTTCCCGGGGGTCCGACCCAGGGGAGTGTGTTTTGTTTGTGGGACACCCCAGGCACCTTTAGCCCTGGGGTGGGGTTCCAGGCCCGGTACACTGGCGGATCAGTCCCAGGCACCTTTAGCCCTGGGGCTGCAACTGAAGGCCTTGGGTCCAGCACCTTCGGCTGGAGCCCACGGAGGGAAGAGGAATCCCAGAGTGCTGCCTTGCGAGGAGAACCGTATCTGGAAGAGGAGGCCGGGGAAGGACCGTTTCGTGGGACTGGTGAGAGATCACAGTGAAGGAAGGGGCCCGGTAACTCTCTGGAGGGATGTCATCTCCCTGAAAGAGGCCTAATACCAGAATCAAAGTTCACCAGGTCTGTGGCAGAGACCCAAAGTTCACCAGGTCTGTGGCAGAGACCCAAAGTTCACCAGGTCTGTGGCAGAGGCCTAAATTCACCCGTAACAGTTTGTGCAGAGACTGTGTGTGTTATCTAATTCGAGCATCACTCCGACTGCTAGGAACCACTCTAATGGGAGACTATCCGGGTGAGCTGAGACTACTTGAAGATACAGGTAGTGAATATGTCTTCGTTTGTGCCTGGACCTACTCCAACACCTCTTGCTGTCCTGTTCTCCATCCATCCTTTCCTATCTAATGACTATGCATATGAGAAAATAAACTCTACGTTGGAGTTTCAATTGGTGTGGACCTTGGAGTTATTGGGGAATGGAGACTTGTCTTTATTGCAGTAGAGATGAGAACCATTCTCTGGAGAACCTAGCCGTGGAGACCCAGGTACATTACACCGCTCAACCTCTTCACACAGGAGGGTACTGGCATGTGGTACAATGTGCTCCTTTTCTTACAAGTGAGCCGAAGGTAGGAAGAGGGGTCTGTGTGCTACACGTGGGGGCTTGAGTCCGGGATTTCTATGGCTAAACCCCCCCCCCAGAGTTTGGACTTTGTTCCCCCTGTGAGGCTCCGTGGAAGAAATTTCTTTGGAAGAAATTTGACTGCGCCACGAGGAGAGCCCAAGCTGCGTAGTTCGTGGGCGTGTCAAGAGAAGAGAAAGCCTGCGAACATTGCAGGAAAATGGGAGGAGCCTCGCCATGCGGTAAGATGTGCGTGGTGACTTTGGCGCCAAATGGACAGTGCGTGATGGATTAGCGAGTGAGCAACATGGCGACTAATACTCCATGGATTCCAGTTCCTACAACCATGAACGTTGCCTCACTGGCTGCTCCCTTGATGGATGCGGGGATTCGGTTGAAGCCTCGGGGTCGCTTCGCTTTCTATGTCTGCAGAGACGCGGAGACCCTTGGAGTGGTTTGTCCCGGATGCCAGGGACTGGTAGTGCACCTTCGGCCCTTTGGAAGATGTGACAAGTGCAAGGAATTTATCTTCGAGGTAGAGCAACCTACAGAAAAACCTCGGGCCTACCGTTTGAATTGCCTTACGGGCGCCACTACTCTTGAGGAGGAAACCTGTGCTTCTACAGCCACCCCCGCGCGCACTGTCGTGACTTCGGAGGAAGTCGTTGCGGATGTTCCGGTAGTTGAGGAACCGGAGACGGAGAAGCCGGCGGATGCTGCCTCTGTCACTACAGAGTCTTCGCTCCCACCGCCAAAGCGAAAGGTGGGCTATGTGAAAGCCTCCTGCGGCCGTGGTCGAGTTACATAACCAGCATTTGCCTGAATCGGATTGTTCAGTCGGAGGGACCTTCAGACGATCCAGGACAGTTACAGGCCGAGGTAAGCCGGGGAAAGGGACAAAGATTAGTATCCGAAGTATCGGGGATGTTTGGGTTCCCGACCCCAAAAGAACTTGTTAAAGACAGTAATTCCTCCACCACCAAAAATTATTTGCCGGCAGAGGAGTATGATACCTCTGACCTGGAGTCGTCTTCTGAGGTGGGAGACGATGCAGAGATAGATGAACTGTTAGTCAAAAAGGGCTGGGATAGAATACCCCTATCCTCCGCCAGAAGTAGAAGGGATTCACCCAAAGACTCTGGGGATATCGCACCCCGGGTGGAGGCCCATGTGCTTGAGGAGGTACCTGACCCCATGCCTACATCATCCAGACCTATATTGCCTGTGCCTACCGCTGTGGCTGAGTATGCGCCATTGCGGGCTGCTATGTTGGGTCTCAAGGCAGTGAAAGTGCCTAGGCATCCGGATGCCATTGTCCTACCTGGTGCGGGAGACCGTGCTGATCTTCCTTCGCTTTCCAGGATGCAACGGCTGTTCAATCAGAGTGGCCGCTGATTACCGATGGGAGTACCTGTATGTCCCAAAGGACTTGCTTTTTGAGGTGGAGGCCTACAGGGAGAGATGGTAAGCTGACTTTCTGTGGAACTATTTGAAAGTGCCAAATGCCCACAGGTATCTCTCTTGTTCTGCTGCTGTTGCTGAGAGGTACAAGGGGTGTAAGCTGGACTGGGTACTTGGTCGGCACATACACGCAGATCGGGTGGTTGTGTGTCGGAAGGAGCGGGAGGATGCCGTGTATTCCATTAAAACTTTTGACCAGAACTGGAAGCTCCTTGTTTTGCCCGATCCAAAATTATACCTCTAAAAAGACTGGACTCTAATGTGTTCTATTGTTTTTTCCGGAGTGTACTCTCTTGGAGTCCAGGGACTTTGCCCTTGTGAATCGGGGTAATCTAGCTGGAGAGCCAGGAGAGCTGTTGTCGTTTCTCTCCGCTCACAGCGCCACAAAGACAGAAACTTTGGGGGTAGATACAGTTAGAACCAAATAAGAAGAAAAGAAGGAGATTTATTTCCAAATGTTTGGGACAGTGTTATGACGGTAGCACTTCCACTAGGTGGCGGTGTTCGTAAAGGGTTTCTGTGCGCCCAAAAATAGGATTTTTTACTCACCGTAAAATCCTTTTCTCTGAGTCCATGGACCGACACAGCTTCTCTATTGACAAAGTGGGTATTATCCGTTAATTAGGAGTGACTAGGCAGAAAAACTTGTAAAAAGTGTTGCATCACACCTTCTACAGTCCCGCCCAGGGGGCGGACCCCCCGGGTATATCCTCCCAGTCTGCATATCGCAGATCAGTTCGTCAAAAAGCAGTACAAACTTAAAAGGAGGGGTGGGTGCTGTGTCGGTCCATGGACTCAGAGAAAAGGATTTTACGGTGAGTAAAAAATCCTATTTACTCTTTCGTCCATGGACCGACACAGCTTCTCTATTGACAAAGTGGGACGTCCCAAAGCAGTGTCAGAGAAAAAAACGAGGGGTAGTAACAGCATAAAAACAAACTTCACCCCAAAACACAAAACAGCACTCCTCCAACGGAGGAGCTGAAACTCTAAACAGCCGCTTGCAAAACCTTGCGGCCGAAAGAGGCATCCGAAGATGCACCTACATCAACTTTGTAGAATTTTGTGAGTGTGAGCGGACGACCAAGTCGCCGCTTTACATAATTGGGAAACAGACACTTGATGTCGGAAAGCCCAAGAGGCACCTCTTGCCCTGATCGAATGCGCCGTGACCAGAAAGGGGGGCACTTGACCCTTTAAGGCGTAAGCCTGGATTACTATCTGTTGGATCCGCCTAGAGATGGTGGCCAACGAGACTGCTTGGCCCTTCTTGGGACCAGCCACCGAAACAAACAGTGAGTCCGACTTCCGGAACAGGGAAGTAGCAGATAGGTATACTCTCAAAGCTCGGACAACGTCCAAGGAATGCAACGCCGACTCCTTAGGATTCGACGGCTGAGGACACAAGGATGGAAGTACAATGTCTTCGTTGAGATGAAAAGCCGAAATGACTTTCGGAAGAAAGGAAGGTTGCGGCCGCAGCACCACCTTATCCTTGTGGAAAATCAAATAGGGAGCCTTGCAGGACAAGGCTGCCAGCTCAGAGACTCGTCTAACTGACGTAACAGCCACCAAAAAGACCACTTTCTGAGAAAGTGTCAACAGGGGAATATCTCTAATATTCTCGAACGGTGCCTTCTGAAGCACCGAGAGGACCAGGTTCAAGTCCCACTAAGGTAGCGGGGGACGGACAGGAGGGGCCATATGTTGAACCCCCTGCACAATGTACTCACGAGAGAGTGAGCCGCCAGGGGTCGCTGAAAAAAAGACAGCCAGGGCAGATATCTGTCCCTTAAATCGTACTTAAGGCAAGCCTTTGGTCCACCCCATGCTGTAAAAACAGCAGGATTCTGGAAACCAAATAAGTACACGGATGCCATTTCATTTCCTCACACCTGGAGATGTAGGCCTTTCAAGTGCGGTGATAAACCTTCCTAGAGGACGGTTTTGGAGCACTTCTCATCGTAGAGATTACTGAATCTGACAGGCCCCGGTCTCTCAGTACCTGGTTTCTCAACCGCCATGCCGTTAAAGCCAATGACTGTAAAGCAGGATAGATTATGGGACCTTGCGATAGCAGGTCCTTCTGCAGTGGTAGGCGCCAGGGGACGTCTGCTACCAGACGTACTAGATCGGCGTACCAAGGACGCTGAGGCCAATCTGGAGCGATTAGGATCATTGGAATTCCCTCTGTCTCCACTCTGCGGAGCAGAAGAGGAAGAAGCCTTAAGGGAGGGAAGGCATAGATTAGCCGATACTGACCCCACAATGCCACCAGCGCGTCCGTTGCGTCTGCCCATGGGTCTCTTGACCGGGCCACAAACCTCAATACCTTACGATTGAGTCGGGAAGCCATAAGATCTACGTCTGGTGTGCCCCATCTTTGGCAGAGGAGTTGGAACACCTCCGGGTGTAAGGACCATTCGCCCTGGTCCAGCATCTGGCGGCTCAGGTAGTCCGCCTGCCAGTTTTCCACACCCGGAATGTAAACGGCCGACAGTGCCGGTACGCTCCTCTCTGCCCACTTCAGGATGCGAGCGATCTCCGATGCTGCAGCTGAGCTTCTTGTTCCTCCCTGATGATTGACATATGCCACTGCTGTGGCGTTGTCTGACTGGATCCTGACTGGACGCCCTTGCAGCCTCTGAGACCATTTGAAGAGGCACAGCCTGATCGCCCGGATTACCCGGACATTGATCGGCAGGAGGGCTTCCTCTGGGGTCCAGCAACCTTGCGCCGACTGAACACCCCAGACTCCCCCCCAACCTTTAAGGCTGGCGTCCGTCGTGATCACTATCCAGTAAACCGGAAGAAATGACTTCCCGGTCATTAGAGCCGGTGCTGTCAGCCACCATACCAGGGATCTCCTGACTATGTGGCTCACTCGGATTTGATAATCCAGAGATGATGGACATCTGTTCCATCTGGACAGAACTTCTTTCTGTAACACTCGAGTGTGGTATTGAGCATATGGGACCGCCTCGAAGGAGGCTACCCTGAGGCCCAACACTCGCATGCAAAAAAACGGAGTGACGACCAATTCCTGGAAGTCAGCTGCCGTACTGCAGCCCGGAGGGTCTGCAACTTCTCCACAGGGAGGAATACCTTTGCCTCTGAGGAATCCAGAATCAACCCTAGGTACACTAGGCGTTGAGTGGGCACCAATACTGACTTTTGCGTGTTTAGTATCCAACCAGTCTCGAAGAGTCTGACAGGTAATGGACACGCTTACCTCTAATTCTGAGCTTAAAGGGGCCTTCAGCAGAAGGTCGTATAAGTAGCCTGTGATAGCGATACCCCGCTGTCTTAGAAGTGCCAGAATCGGAGCGAGCACCTTGGTGAACGTCCTGGGTGCTGAGGCAAGGCCCAACGGGAGGGCCACAAACTGGTAGTGGTCCTTCCCGATAGCAAATCGCAGAAACCTCTGGTGTCTGGAGTATATGGGGACATGCAGGTATGCGTCCTTGATGTCCAAGGAGGCCAGAAAGTCCCCCGGATGGAGAGCCGTGACTACAGATCGAACCGACTCCATCCAAAAACTTTGTACCTTCACAAAGCAATTGAGGGCTCTGAGATCCAAGCTTGGACGAACCCCCTCCTTCTTCGGCACAATGAACAGATTTGAGTAAAAACCCCGTTCCAGTTCTGGAACTGGAATAACTACCCCGCGTTCCAGTAGACCCTGGACCGCCCCATACAGGGCCTCCCGACGGGTCGGTAGTAGCTGGAGATTGGAGGTGTTGAATCTGTCCGGTGGACAAGAGAGAAACTCTATCTTGTAGCCCGAGGAGATTACTTCGCAAACCCACCTGTCGGAGATTAGTGCTGTCCACTGAGTCGCGAATTTGCGAAGACGTCTCCCCACCCGAGAGCTGGGTGGGGGTGGACCTTCATGCGGACGCAAATTTGTCCGCAGGCTTATTGGGTATGCGGGACCAAGGACGCTTTTGTCCTTGGGCAGGCGCTTTATCGGCCTGGGGTCTTTTCCCTGTCGCCCTAGGGGGACGAAAAAAACACTTGCATGCAGTAAAGGAGGGCCCTTGCCCTTGGCGTTGCCCCTTACTCTTGCTAATTTGGGGAAGCAAAGTGCTTTTACTTCCTGTGGCATCCTTGATGATGTCATCCAGAGAAGCCCCAAAAAGTCTATCGCCCTTAAAAGGCAGATCCAACAGGGCTTTCTTGGAAGTCTGGTCCGCAGACCAGCCTTTTAGCCAGATCAGGCGGCGTATTGCTACTGCATAAACCAAAGTTTTAGATAGCAGGGGAATAGTATTCATGTCTGACTCGCAGACAAACCTAAGGCCCTGGACCAACAGGTCGGCCAATGTTATCTCATCAGGAGGAGCATCTCGCTCCTTAACCCCTGGAGTAGCAATCTTGCCCATTCAGTAAGTGTGTGAGACACTAGGGCCCCCGCCAATGCCGGGCGTACTGCCGAGCCTACCACTGAGTATAGGTAGCAAGCGAGTGCTTCAGCCTTCTTATCCACAGGGTCCTTGAAAACAGGAGCCCCTTCTACAGGAATTGTGGTGGCTCTATTAAGTCTGGACACTGGAGGGCCCACTATAGGGGGGAGAGGTCCATTTCTTCAGAAAACTCTCCTCAAAAGGGGTACCGTACCGCAAACCTCTTTGGGGCTGTAAAGACCCTCAGTGGGTTCTCCCATTCCTTGTATAAGAGTTTATCAAAAGACACACAAGGGAACACCTTAGCAGTGCGGGCAGGTCTATGAAACCCAAGTCGACCGGAGTCTCTGCTGCTTCTGCAGTATTTTCCAATTTTAGCATATCCCGCACTGCAGTAATAAGGTCAGATACCAAAGCCGTCTTGCGTACTGACCTGGACTTTGAGTCATTCTCACTGTCCGGTCACGGTCTGCAGTCTCTGATGCGTCAGAATCTGGGCCCCGAGCCGTAGCTGGACCTGGTTCTGCACCAGAATTATCCCCAGAAGCTTGCAGGGGACGGGGCGTTTACTACCCCCTGTATTCCCGTGTGCTGCTTCCACCCTGGCAGCAAACGCCTCTAGGATTGCAGTCATAGCTTTCATAGACACCTCAGGGGCACCAGCTGCTAAATCTGGTGTTTCAGGGGGAGAAGACATCTGGCTCAGATGCCATGCTGACCACACGCTGACACTCACAGGGCTCCAGGCAAGATATCAATAGGCCACCCTCCTGTGCTGCAGAGAGGCTGGGTCACCCAGAGGACTCACCACCCTGGACCGGTACTGCTATGCTGCCGTGTGCTGCGCCTGTGATGCTGTCCCACTGCTGCTGTGTCAGTCTGCTTCTTTTATCAGCCTTTCCTGTGTAATGCACCCTAGAGGCCGGAGGCTCTCGCAAAATGGTTGCCAAAAACGTCTGTATGGAAGATAATGTGGGCTCTAAGAAAATGGCCGCTGACCGAAGATAGGGGTCAAGCAGCCATAGCCCACAAAAAGATGGCCGCCGAACGGCAATATCTGCATACAGGGTGGACAAACATGGCCGCCGATCAGCTGATAGGGGCCAGTGGGTGTGGCCGAACCACAGGAAGATGGCGGCCGGGCAGTCACAAGAGGCCGAACTCGGCATGGACCACCTCAAAATGGCCGCCGACAGCATGGAGGAGGAAGCATACAAACACAGATAAGCAGAAATTACATTTCTTTTAAATGTTAGTTACAGCCAGCCCCGCTCCAGTGGAACCCCCTAGGTGACCCCCAGCACCCAGCAACCTTTAGCTAGAAGCCCAGGGAGGAGGGAAAGGCAGGGAGAGAGGGAAGAAAGGGGCCACAACCACTTACTTGATCTCTCCAGGAATGTCCAGCTAAATCACCCAGCCGAGGCAGGGGAGTTTTACTTACCTATCCTGCATGTCTTATGCTGGAAGACATTCCAAACAGGTCATCGTCCGCGCACGGAAGGTGACTGTTGGCCAGGCATGCTGTGATTGGACCCAGAAGGGACGATCATATGTATGCCCTGGAGCGTGACGCTCACCGGACAGGCTGCTGCGACTCGGCCGTAAGGTCAGCCGAAGCTGAGCGGTCCGATGCAAGCCTTGGAGCGTAAGCTCACCGGCCAGGCTGCTGCGACTCGGCCGTAAGGTCAGCCGAAGCTGAGCGGTCCGATGCAGGCCCTGGAGCGTAGGCTCACAGGCCACCCGTGGAGCGACGGGCATGTCGTGGAAAACCCAGCGCGTAGCTAGGGTCGGCACACGCTCGATGGCCGAAACTGGGGAGACTACAAGGATCGAGGATCCAGCCTGTCACCCAGTCGGCAGTTGATCGAAGATCGCAGGAAACAAAAATGTAGCAAAAAAAATATAATATATATATATATATATATATATATATATATATATATATATATATATATATATATATATATCTTTTTCCCCCGGACCAATGGGCCCGAAGGGAGCCATGTCCTACTCCTTGCTAGACAGAAAAAAACTGATCTGCGATATGCAGACTGGGAGGATATACCCGGGGGGTCCGCCCCCTGGGCGGGACTGTAGAAGGTGTGATGCAACACTTTTTACAAGTTTTTCTGCCTAGTCACTCCTAATTAACGGATAATACCCACTTTGTCAATAGAGAAGCTGTGTCGGTCCATGGACGAAAGAGTAAGAGAGATTTTTGTTTTTATATATCTTAATGTTTATTTTACACTAGGACTAGTGTATTAGGTACTTAATTTAGAAGGAAAATGTCCTTCCCTCAGGGAAGATAGTTCCCTTCCTATGTAGATAATAGTATAGGATGTTATTATGCTGGTTTTATGTGTGTTTTCACCCTTTGCAGGTGAACGACTGGCAGCCGCTGAGCATGGCTGGGTCAGCTAGTATAGGAGGGGAGGGAGATGCAAGTGTGAATACAATGATGTGATTTACAGTTGCAATAAAAAGTATGTGAACCCTTTTGGAATGATATGGATTTCTGCACAAATTGGTCATAAAATGTGATCTGATCTTCATCTAAGTCACAACAATAGACAATCACAGTCTGCTTAAACTAATAACATACAAAGAATTAAATGTTTACCATGTTTTTATTGAACACATCATGTAAACATTCACAGTGCAGGTTGAAAAAAAGTATGTGAACCCTTGGATTTAATAACTGGTTGAACCTCCTTTGGCAGCAATAACTTCAACCAAACGTTTCCTGTAGTTGCAGATTAGACGTGCACAACGGTCAGGAGTAATTCTTGACCATTCCTCTTTACAGAACTGTTTCAGTTCAGCAATATTCTTGGGATGTCTGGTGTGAAACGCTTTCTTGAGGTCATGCCACAGCATCTCAATCGGGTTGAGGTCAGGACTCTGACTGGGCCACTCCAGAAGGCGTATTTTCTTCTGTTTAAGCCATTCTGTTGTTGATTTACTTTTATGCTTTGGGTCGTTGTCCTGTTGCAACACCCATCTTCTGTTGAGCTTCAGCTGGTGGACAGATGGCCTTAAATTCTCCTGCAAAATGTCTTGATAAACTTGGGAATTCATTATTCCTTCGATGATAGCAATCCGTCCAGGCCCTGACGCAGCAAAGCAGCCCCAAACCATGATGCCCCCACCACCATACTTTACAGTTGGGATGAGGTTTTGATGTTGGTGTGCTGTGCCTCTTTTTCTCCACACATAGTGTTGTGTGTTTCTTCCAAACAACTCAACTTTGGTTTCATCTGTCTACAGAATATTTTGCCAGTACTGCTGTGGAACATCCAGGTGCTCTTGTGCAAACTGTAAACGTGCAGCAATGTTTTTTTTGGACAGCAGTGGCTTCTTCTGTGGTATCCTCCCATGAAATCTATTCTTGTTTAGTGTTTTACGTATCGTAGATACGCTAACAGGGATGTTAGCATATGCCAGAGACTTTTGTAAGTCTTTAGCTGACACTCTAGGATTCTTCTTCACCTCATTGAGCAGTCTGCGCTGTGCTCTTGCAGTCATCTTTACAGGACGCCCACTCCTAGGGAGAGTAGCAGCAGTGCTGAACTTTCTCCATTTATAGACAATTTGTCTTATGGTGGAATGATGAACAGCAAGGCTTTTGGAGATACTTTTATAACCCTTTCCGGCTTTATGCAAGTCAACAATTCTTAATCGTAGGTCTTCTGAGAGCTCTTTTGTGCAAGACATCATTCACATCAGACAATGCTTCTTGTGAAAAGCAAACCCTGAACTGGTGTGTGATTTTTAGAGGGCAGGGCAGCTGTAACCAACAACTCCAATCTCATCTCATTGATTGGACTCCAGTTGGCTGACACCTCACTCCAATTAGCTCTGGGAGATCTCATTAGTCTAGGCGTTCACATACTTTTTCCACCTGCACTGTGAATGTTTACTTGGTGTGTTCAATAAAACATGGTAACATTTAATTATTTGTGTGTTATTAGTTTAAGCAGACTGTGATTGTCTATCTATTGTTGTGACTTAGATGAAGATCAGATCACATTTTATGACCAATTTGTGCAGAAATCCATATCATTCCAAGGGGTTCACATACTTTTTATTGCAACTGTATATTGATATGTGACATTGAGAATGGGATGTACACATTAATTTTTTTTCTTCTCTTGTTGATCTTCCTTCATCTCTTTACTCAATCCCTTTCCCCACATTCAGGTTCCGGCACAAACAAACAATTTCTTTCTATTTTTTTTTTGTACATCGTAGACTCAGGCTTGAGGTACGCGAGTTTACCCCAGACACTGGGGACAGTATCTATCTGTCCTGGGGGAGTGTGTAGCGGGGTCTTTAAATCTAGGGGAATGTTTGAGTGGTAGTTGTACTCAAACACACTATTTGATAGAGTTCTGTTAAACCACTTTGTACTGCAGGTGGGATACTGGCGTATAGTTCCCTGTGGCCTGTTGATGGCGCTGCCATCGGAGGTTAGGGTTGAAAAGCTGGTACAGCGCTGTGCCTTGGATGTCCCCTCTCGGCGGTGGTGTGCGTGTCGGCCTGCTGTGCATGCTGGGAGAGGATATAAAAGGGGCAGACACTGCCTGTGAGTGAGTTCCCGGGGGTCCGACCCCGGGAGTGTGTTTTGTTCGTGGGCCACCCCAGGCACCTTTAGCCCTGGGGTGGGATTCCTGGCCCGATACACTGGCGGATCAGTCCCAGGCACCTTTAGCCCTGGGGCTGCAACTGAAGGCCTTGGGTCCAGCACCTTCGGCTGGAGCCCACAGAGGGAAGAGGAATCCCAGGGTGCTGCCTTGCGAGGAGACCCGTATCTGGAAGAGGAGGCCGGGGGAGGACCGTTCCGAGGGACTGGTGAGAGATCACATTGAAGGAAGGGGTCCGGTAACTCTCTGGAGGGATGTCATCTCCCTGAAAGAGGCCTAATACCAGAACCAAAGTTCACCAGGTCTGTGGCAGAGACCCAAAGTTCATCAGGTCTGTGGCAGAGGCCTAAATTCACCTGTAACAGTTTGTGCAGAGACTGTGTGTTATCTAATTCGAGCATCACTCCGGCTGCTAGGATCCACTCTAATGGGAGACTATCTGGGTGAGCTGAGACTACTTGAAGATACAGGTAGTGAATATGGCTTTGTTTGTGCCTGGACCTACTCCAACACCTCTTGCTGTCCTGTTCTCCATCCATCCTTTCCTATCTAATGACTATGCATACGAGAAAATAAACTCTACGTTGGAGTTTCAATTGGTGTGGACCTTGGAGTTATTGGGGAATAGAGACTCGTCTTTATTGCAGTAGAGATGAGAACCATTCTCTGGAGAACCTAGCCGTGGAGACCCAGGTACATTACACCGCTCAACCTCTTCACACAGGAGGGTACGGTCATGTGGTACGGTGTGCTCCTTTTCTTAAGTGAGCCGAAGGTAGGAAGAGGGGTCTGTGTGCTACACAGAAAAATGGTGCACCAACGCACCACGACTGAGTGTGTTGCTTGCAGTTATGGGGCCGTTTGTGGTTCTTCCCCATTTGTGTGAATAAGTTGCATTCGGCAGTGACAATTGCAAGTTTAAACAAGCCCTTAAAATGTCCTAACAGTGGAATATCAGTTTATGTTACATTATATGACATTTACATCTTAGGAATTTTTTCTTGCTCTTACCTACAAGAAGATATTTTAAAATACTTTATAAAACTCAAGATAAAATCAGAAAGACTTGGTTCACATATACGGGGTGCAGGAAATGCAGCAAATTCTGTGCGTTTCCCACACCGCATTGAAATCGCACAGAGTTCATACCAACCACAGGGGGGTAGTCAGGGTTAGTAAGCGTTATTAAATGCAAAAGTAAAAATGTAATATTATAGCTTACCAATTAATATTATTATTACAGTATACAGGATTTATACAGCGCCAACAGTTTCCGCAGTGCTTTACAAGATGAGGGCAGACAGTACAATTACAATACCAATTCAAAACAGGAGGGTCAAGTGATACGAAAGGGTAATAACTGTGGGGGATGAGATGATGAAGAAAATAAAATAACAGTTGTTAGGTGGAGGCCGATTAGGGTGATCACGTGTCCCGGACTGCCCGGGATTATCCCGTAATTTAAATTTGTGTCCCGGGCACCTTCAATCTGGGACAATACATTGTCCCGGAATGAAATAATGACTGGCTGCCACAGTGCCACTGTAATAAAATATTGCCAAACTCACTGGTTGCTAGGGCCGCCCCGCTTGGCGTGTAGCAACCAGTGACGTAACATGCAGAGAGAGCAGAGGGAGGCGGCCGGCTGAGGGAACAGGCCTTTACCCAGTGCTGCCTGAACTGCGCTCTCCGACTCGACTCCACCCACCTCCTCTCCTCGTCCTCCAGCTGCGGCAGCAGCAGCAGAGAGAGCATCACCAGTCACCCACGTCACCGCTGACTCCGAGTCCTCCGACCAGACCTCCACCTCCACAGTCCAGTGACCTCTCGGCGCCGCTGCCCGCCGCATTCTGCAGTGCCTTAGATCCACCGGCTCGGCTCAGCTGTTTCCGGTCCGTCCCGACTCCCGACTTCCCGCAGTGCTTTTCAGGCTGCAGCCCGGGTCTGCGCGACATCCGACCTCCTCCAGGCTCCTCCTCCTCCCGCTCGAGCGGCCCGACTGCCTGCCTGTGCCTGGACCAGGGAACCAAGAAGAGAAGAAGATAGGCGCTGGCTGAAGTCTGCCCCACCAGAGTAGGCTTCTCCGAAGAGAAAAGGTTTTCAGGGATGTGGTGGCTGCAAAGTAGATGGGGTGGCTGCATTTGTTTTCTTTACGGCTTTTTCCCCCACAGTGATCCAGCCAGTAACACACCTCCCTATGGATGAAGGAGCACAGGGGCAACTTTGGGCAGCAGTAATGTCAGTTTGGGGGGAGGGGAGTGTAAAGCCTCGTACACACGGTCAGACTTTTTGCCAACAAACTTCAAAATGAGCAAGTTTGACAAAAAATCTGACCGTGTGTACACTCCATCGGAGAAACTTTTTTGGTTTTCATCGGACAAATGTTCGGTCTGCAAACGGACAAACTTTTTGCCAACAAAAGTCCGATGGAGCAAAGTCCGACCGTGTGTACAGAAATCCATCGGACTTTTGTCCGATGGACAAATAAGCATGGCCAGAACCAATGTTAAAATCAACCAACAATAGCAGAAGTTGAAACAGTGAAAAATATCTGCGCTAACGGTGAAATAAAAAACTATATATAAATGTGAATGAATGAAAAGCAGCTAGCACAGTCTGTAGATAGCAAACATAAATAATAAAGTCCAAAATGCAGCGCTATAAAAAATGTGAAAAAAAGATCCAAAAAATAGAAAATCAATCAATAGTAGATGGACGTGAAAATGATGTAATACCGCCACCAGACTTCAGTGTGCAAAAGAAAGCACACCACACCACCGTGCTCACAATCTGCTTACCAGAAATTGGAGATGAGTAGACAATGTATTCAAATATTGTGGAGGGTCAAACGATGACAGCAGAATGTTCTAGATCAGATGATCATAGGGAAGACCAGCATCAAAGCAATCTCCAAAACTCAGAAGGTAAATGTGGATGTGGTACAAATCTCGGCCAGAAGTTATGCCCAAATACAAAGAAATAAAGGCAGCATAGTGAAGCCCATAGGTAAAAGGCATAAACATTTATTTATGTTCTACTTACAAGAAGGCAGAAGACATCAAAGCATAAAAAAACAGTTCCGCGGCTCTCAGCGTGCTTGCATCGGCCAGCCTGACATGTTTCATCCTATGTGGATATCATCAGAGGCGTGGCCAATGATGCAAGCACGCCCACATAAATCCTAAAAGTCCAGTCCTGCCAGCCAATGACAATGCAGCATAGGCTGAACAGCTGGAATAATTAAAAACGTAATGCAAACGTTGGCCGCACCTGCGCAGTGCGGCCAAGCTTGCACTAAAATACAAACTCCTTATACATGTTCCAACCAGCAATAGTAAACAAAAAAGGAAGGTGGGGACGGGGGACAGAAGCTGTTGGTAGTTATAAACATACCATGTCGTTCCCGAGAAGAATGAACAGTCTCTGCATCCCCCGGAAATAGATAAAACCTCCTACTCTAATAGGTGGAAACGATTTCCTGTACAGACATCTATATCCGGTCCGCGGACCCAATCGCAGGAACCGGAAATGACGTCAGTGGAGCGCAAACAGTGGAAAGATGCGCTCCACTCACAAAACTAAGTCCACTTCCGGCTGACGGATTCAATTGCCAAAACCGGAAGTGATGTCAATGAGGCGTAGACTTTAAGAAAATGCGCTCCACAGAAAAAACAAGGACATGCAAAATGGAGCAAAGCTTGGATTAGCCGTGAAACCAAATAAGCATCATAATATTGTACAATAAATGTTAAAAATTACTAAAAACAAGTAAAAGTACCAAAACATACATTGTTTCCATATATAGATTACACTAAGATTAATTGCCTGAAGGGAGGAAAAAAAAGGGGGGGGGGAGGCTCACAGCAGCCAAAACCTCTGTAATCTAGAATGGAAAACCAGGAGAAGAAGCCCCCTGGTGGTATAAATACACAATTGTGTAAAAACAACCAAAGAATGACACAAACATATCAAGTCTGTAATCAATTGGTGTTTCAAGTGCAATATCCCAAACAATGTAACATAGGGACTAAAAATGCAATAAAAAATATTAAAAATAAATGTGTGTGTGTAAACACCCCGCCCACTGGTGGCATAAAACACATAACTCAGACGTTAACTATTATTTATAAAACAATTCACATCCCAATCAACATTCATGCCGAAAGGGGTGTAGCATTTGAGGTCATATATCCATCGAGTTTCAAGCCTGGAAATCTCTCGCTTGGACATACTACCTCGCCAGTGAGGATTAAAACGGTCAATGGCCAGAAAGGTGGTGCCTTTGGGGTTCTTTTTGTGACACTCCAAATAATGTCTAGACACCGTATGTTTGGGAAAACCTTTCCTAATGTTCGTGATATGTTCATTAACACGAACATGCATTGCACACGTGGTACGTCCAACGTACTGAAGCCCACAAGGACAAATCAGGAGGTAAACCACGTTCAAAGATGTGCAGGTGATAAAGGTGTTAATGTCATAAACCCTGCCAGTAGTGTGAGAATTGAACTGGCATATTTTTCTCCTCCTGTCTTTGTTAATAGCACATACATTGCAATTATGACACGGATAATATCCTTTAGATTTCTGAAAAAATGATACTCTATTAGGAGCATCCAGAATATTGGGAGCGACTTGAAGCTTAAGAGGAGGAACACCCCTGAAAACTATCTGCGGTCGATCAGGAAGAACTGGCCCCAGACATTTGTCATTTTTCAAAACGCTCCAATGTTTGGTGAAAATCCTCTTAATATCACCAAATTGATGTGAAAAGGTTGTGACCATGGCAAAATTATACTTATCATTCGAAGGTGCCTTAACCTTACTCTGAAGAATAGAGGTTCGATCTACATTGCTTATTTCGTCAATCACAGTATCGAGATCACTATTTCGATAGCCCTTTTCTTTGAACCTCTTCTTCAGGATATTAGCCTGCAAGACAAAATCCTCTTTTAAGGTACAGTTCCGCCTTAAGCGGAGAAACTGGCTTTTAGGGACAGACTTCAGCCATGAAGGGTGATGGCAACTCCCCTGTCCAATGTAGCCATTACGAGCCGTACTCTTAAAGAAAGTGGATGTGTGAAAAGCACCATTCCTGACCCGGATGTTAAGATCCAAGAAATTGATGTTATCGGTGCTCATCGCAAAGTCCAACACAATTCCCAATGAATTAACATTAAGATGTTGCATAAAGGAAGTGAGAGAGGCCAAATCTCCATCCCATAGGAGGAGGATGTCGTCTATATAGCGACCCCAAAAGATCAACTCCGATCTCCTGTTAGTATAGACGACATCCTCCTCCCACTTTGCCATAAAGAGATTAGCCATGCTGGGCGCAAACTTGGCGCCCATGGCGACCCCTCTGTCCTGGAGGTAGCGAGTCCCTCCAAACCAAAAATGTCTGTACAGGAAATCGTTTCCACCTATTAGAGTAGGAGGTTTTATCTATTTCCGGGGGACGCAGAGACTGTTCATTCTTCTCGGGAACGACATGGTATGTTTATAACTACCAACAGCTTCTGTCCCCCGTCCCCACCTTCCTTTTTTGTTTACTATTGCTGGTTGGAACATGTATAAGGAGTTTGTATTTTAGTGCAAGCTTGGCCGCACTGCGCAGGTGCGGCCAACGTTTGCATTACGTTTTTAATTATTCCAGCTGTTCAGCCTATGCTGCATTGTCATTGGCTGGCAGGACTGGACTTTTAGGATTTATGTGGGCGTGCTTGCATCATTGGCCACGCCTCTGATGATATCCACATAGGATGAAACATGTCAGGCTGGCCGATGCAAGCACGCTGAGAGCCGCGGAACTGTTTTTTTATGCTTTGATGTCTTCTGCCTTCTTGTAAGTAGAACATAAATAAATGTTTATGCCTTTTACCTATGGGCTTCACTATGCTGCCTTTATTTCTTTGTATTTGGGCATAATTTCTGGCCGAGATTTGTACCACATCCACATTTACCTTCTGAGTTTTGGAGATTGCTTTGATGCTGGTCTTCCCTATGATCATCTGATCTGGAACATTCTGCTGTCATCGTTTGACCCTACACAATATTTGAATACATTGTCTACTTATCTCCAATTTCTGGTAAGCAGATTGTGAGCACGGTGGTGTGGTGTGCTTTCTTTTGCACACTGAAGTCTGGTGGCGGTATTACATCATTTTCACGTCCATCTACTATTGATTGATTTTCTATTTTTTGGATCTTTTTTTCACATTTTTTATAGCGCTGCATTTTGGACTTTAATAGCAGAAGTTGACCAAAGGGTAAAGAGCAGAAAAGAGCAGAAAAACCACGTGATGTTGGAAAAGTTTTGGGAAAGTTTGCAGAAAAGTCTGAGCGTGTGTATGCTATGGGTGTGCCCAGCCAACTCCCTTCGGACAAAAATCCACAGAAAAGTTTGTTTGAAGTCCGACCGTGTGTACGAGGCTTTAGATGGACTAGCACAACAGATTTGCTGTCTGGATCACCAGATGAAAATAGAAATAAAAAAGCCTAAAAAAGAAGATAAAGACAGCCATCACATCTAAGAATTGTTAAGCTGCAAAATAATAAATTTTTGCTTTTGGGTTTATTACTGCTTTAAGGCTAATATAATTTATTTGAAAGTAATATCTCATTATTATGACATGACTAAAAAAGCAAAAAGCAAAAAAATAAAAAAAAGAGAAAGAAAAGGAATAATAGATTTTAGGCCCCTTTCACACGAGAGAGCGGTTAGCCCGACCCGATCGGACCCTGCATTGTTCCAGGTACTGAAGAAACTGCATGTCAAATCTTTTAAAAACAAATCATAAGCCCTGTACACATAATCGGTTTTACCGATGAAAACAGTCCGATGGACTTTTTTCATCGGACAAACCGATCGTGTATGGGCCCCATCGGTCTTTTTTCCATCGGTGTTAAAAAATAGAACATGTTTTAAATTTATCCGATGAAAAAAAAAACGATAGCAAATTACTATCGTCTGTGGGGAACTCCATCGGATAAAAAACCCACGCATGCTCAGAATCAAGTCAACGCATGCTCAGAAGCATTGAACTTAATTTTTCTTGGCTCGTCGGAGTGTTTTACGTCACGGCGTTTGGGCCGATCGGTTTTTTGACTGATGGTGTGTAGGTAAGACTGATGGGAGTCAGCTTCATCGGATTTCCGATGGAAAAATCCATTGGTTTAAAATCCATAGGAAATCCGACCGTGTGTACAGGGCTATACTCTACTTTTCTGCAATACAACAGGCTCAAAACCAGTTTGAGGACAAAAATCCAAATTCTTGAGCTTTGTAATAAAAATGCAAATGCAGAGTTTCCCTGAGTCAATACAACATGCCAAAAGCACTAATAGATGCAGAGATATAAGTAGACAAACCTAAGGCTTGATTCACACTAATGCGTTTTTTGATGCATTTTGCATGTTGCAGAAATGCAGGGAAATTTTTTAACATGGGTTCCTATGGAACATGTTCACATTAATGCATTTGTGTGCCTCTGCGTTTTTGGAAAGGGTCGGGGACTTTTTTTCCCGCAAAAAGCAGCATTTTGCATGTAATAGTATTCAATGGACCCGCATCCAAAACGCAAGTACCGCGTTTTTATCGCGATTTTGCAGCGATTTGCGTTTTTTTTATTTCTTTTTTTTACACTGTATATAGCTGGCCGCCGCGTCCTTAACAACCGATGAGTCATCAGTTGTCAGCGGGCTTCCCGTTGAATGTAAAAAAAAAGTAAAATGTAAAAAATTTAAAAAACAGCGTGCCCCCCCCCCCCCCAGGTCCATACCAGGCCCTTGGGTCTAGTATGGATTCGGAAGGGACCTCCCACACCAAAATAAAAAAAAAATGGCATGGGAGTCCCCCCAAAAACCATACCAGACCCTTATCCGAGCATGCAGCCCGGCAGGTCAGGAAAGGGAGGGGACTAGTGAGCGCCCCCCCCCCTCCTGAACCATACCAGGCCGCATGCCCTCAACATGGGGGGGATGGTTGCTTTGGGGCAGATGGGGCTCTGCGCCCCCCACCCCAAAGCACCTTGCCCCCATTTTGATGGGGACAAGGGCCTCTTCCCGACAACCCTTGCCTGGTGGTTGTCGGGGTCTGAAGGCGGGGGGCTTATCGGAATCTGGAAGCCCCCTTTAACAAGGGGGCCCCCAGATCTCTGCCCCCCACCCTACGTGAATGAGTATGGGGTATATTGTACCCCTACCCATTCACCAAAAATCAAAGTAGTGAAGTGTTAAAAAAGACAGTAGACAGTTTTTGACAAGTCTTTTATTAAAAATCTTCTTCTTCTCCCTCCGGTCTTCCTCCATCTTCTCCCGCATCTTCATCCTCCGGTCTTCTCCTTCTCCCGCTCTTCTGTCTTCTTTGTCCGGTGTTCTTCCTCTGCCGTCGCTCCCGCCGACGCTCCTCCTTCGATGCTGCTTCCCACTGATCTGTCGGCGCCGATGTCCTGCATTACTTAAATAACGGCGGGAGCGTGGCTATCAGATTACATCATCCGGTGGCCACACCCCCTTGTGACGTCACGGGCCCATAATGCCCCGGGCGGTGACGCCACAAGGGGGCTCGGCCACCGATTGATGTAATCCGGTAGCCATGCCCCCGCCGTTATTTAACCACTTGCCGCCCGCCCTATAGCGGATTGACGTCGGCAAAGTGGTTCTAAAATGCTGACTGGACGTCATATGACGTCCTCAGGATTTTAAGCCGCTGCGCGCCCCCGGGGGCGCGCATCGCGGCGATCGTTGTTGCAGGGTGTCAGTCTGACACCCCGCAACTCCGATCTAGGTAAAGAGTCTCCGTCGGAGACTCTTTACCACATGATCAGCCGTGTCCAATCACGGCTGATCACAGTGTAAACAGGAAAAGCCGGTCATCGGCTTTTCCTCACTCGCGTCTGTCAGACGCGAGTAGAGGAGAGCCGATCGGCTGCTCCTCTGACAGGGGGGGGGGGGTTTGTGCTGACAGATTATCAGCACAGCTCCCCCGAGGATGCCCACTGGACCACCAGGGATGCCACTAGGCCACTAGACCACCAGGGAAGCCCACCATTAATGGTATGCCACCCTAGACCACCAGGGATAATGGATGCCAATCAGTGCCACAATGGATGCCAATCAGTGCCCACAATGGGCAGCACTGATTGGCATCCATTAGTACAGTACAGTGCCACCTATCAGTGCCCACCCATGCCACCTATCAGTGCCCATCCATGCCCATCCGTGCCACCTATCAGTGCCCATCCATGCCACCTATCCGTGCCCACCCGTGCAGCCTATCTGTGCCCACCCGTGCTGCCTATCTGTGCCCACCCGTGCCGCCTATCTGTGCCCACCCGTGCCGCCTATCTGTGCCCACCCGTGCCGCCTATCTGTGCCCACCTGTGCCGCCGATCGTTGCCCACCCGTGCCGCCTCATCAGTGCCCACCCGTGCCGCCTCATCGGTGCCCATCCATGCCGCCTCATCGGTGCCCGTCAGTGCAGCCCCATCAGTGCCCATCAGTGAAGGAGAAAACTAACTTATTTACAAAGTTTTGTAACTGAAACAAAAAAAAATATTTTTTTTTCAAAATTTTCGATCTTTTTTTTATTTTTTAGCAGAAAATAAAAATCCCAGAGGTGATCAAATACCACCAAAAGAAAGCTCTATTTGTGGGGAAAAAATTGTAGCATGACCGCGCAATTGTCATTCAAAGTGCAACAGCGCAGAAAGCTGAAAATTGGTCTGGGCAGGAAGGTGTATAAGTGCCCTGTATGGAAGTGGTTAAGTAATGCAGGACATCGGGGCCGACAGATCACTGGGACGCAGCATCGGAGGAGGAGCGGCGGCAGAGGAAGAAAAACACCGGACAAAGAAGACAGAAGAGCGGGAGACAGAGAAGACCGGAGGATGAAGATGCGGGAGAAGATGGAGGAAGACCGGAAGAAGTAGTAGAAGAAGATTTTTAATAAAAGACTTGTCAAAAACTGTCTACTGTCTTTTTTAAACACTACACTACTTTGTTTTTTGGTGAATGAGTAGGGGTACAATGTACCCCATACTCATTCACATAGGAGGGGGGCTGGGATCTGGGGGCCTCCTTATTAAAGGGGGCTTCCAGAGTCCGATAAGCCCCCCGCCTGCAGACCTCAACAACCACCGGTCAAGGGTTGTCGGGAAGAGGCCCTTGTCCCCATCAACATGGGGGCAAGGTGCTTTGGGGTGGGGGGCGCAGAGCCCCCCTGCCCCAAAGCACCCATCCCCCCCATGTTGAGGGCATGCGGCCTGGTATGGATCAGGAGGGGGGGCGCTCGCTCGTCCCCTCCCTTTCCTGACCTGCCGGGCTGCATGCTCGGATAAGGGTCTGGTATGGATTTTGGGGGGACCCCACGCCATTTTTTTTTTATTTTGGCATGGGGGTCCCCTCCAAGTCCATACTAGACCCAAGGGCCTGGTATGGACCTGGGGGGGACCCCACGCAGTTTTTTTTCTCAATTTTTTTTTTTTAGCCGGCAATTATTTTTGTTTTACATTTAGCGGGAAGCCCGCTGACAACTGATGACTCCTCGGTTGTTAAGGACGCGGCGGCCGGCTTCCCGGCCCCCTCCTTAGCAACCAGCTATATACAGTGTTAAAATAACCGCAAAACGCAAATCACTGCAAAATCGCGGTAAAAAAGTGGGTCAAAAAACGCAAAAAGCACTGCAGAAACGCTCAAAAGCAACATGCATAGATGCGAATCGAGCCTTAATGTATACGTTGAGCCAAACTCAAACCCCATTGATTTCAAGGGAGCTAAATCTGTCAAATAAAAAATATCCCACTAATGTTTGGACAGAACACTGAGCTCATCCCTACTCCCTATAGCTCAATGAGGCTGCCCATCACATGATAGGACCAGAGATGGTGAGACCAAGCTTGACTTTTACAGCTAAAGTCACAATTTGCATTTAAATTCAGTCGTTTGTATTTCTGTATCTATCTTTGTATATTTACCAAGTGTTTTGTCATACACTGAGGTGATTGTAGCTACTTGTACTTCTTGGACCTTGAAGAAGGTGTACACCCCAAAAACTTTTCCTGAAGAATTGGATGTTAAAGTGGAGCTCCACCCTAAATTTTATCTTCTGCTAATCGGAACCCTCCCCCCCCCTCAGGTGTCACAATTGACACCTTTCAGGGGGGAGGGGGGTGCAGATACCTGTCTAAGACAGGTATTTTCACCCACATCCGGGAGTCCTCTCTCCGGGAAATCTGCGGGAGACACGTCACTTCCCGTAGTGTTCTGGGAGACACTCGGTTCCCAGAACACAGGAGGACAAATCAGAACGGCGCAGCGCGACTCGCGCATGCGCCGTAGGGAACCGGGCAGTGAAGCCGCAAGGCTTCACTTTCTGGTTCCCTCAGCGAGGATGGCGGAGGGGGCAGCAGAGTGATGAGCGATCGCTCGTCCTCTGCTGTGGACGTCGCTGGACTCCAGGACAGGTAAGTGTCCAAATATTAAAAGTCAGCAGCTGCTGTAGCTGTAGCTGCTGGCTTTTAATATTTATTTTTTCAGCGAAGCTCCGCTTTAACGCAAATAAAACCAAATTATCAAGGACAGTACTCAATTGTTTCTGCCATAAACTGACATTTTTTTCATTATTATGCTTGTTGAACTGCCCAGATCTTTCTTTAAGAGGGCTTCTGTTTTAAGTGGAAGACTGCTGCAAGTGTAATAATAAATCCTCAGCAGTCTAAAGTGCAATACAGCATTTACTTGAGAATGGCACCAATAGGAAATTAAGTAGAGGAAAAACTTACATTCTACTTGTAACATATGTCTAGGTAAACCGACATGAACAGTGTGATTGGAATAAAGCCAGCCATAGATGGGCAATTTTCTTTCCTGCAAACACGAGTTGCAGTAAAGAAAATAGCTTGATTTCCCCACTAAAGTGGTTGTAAACCCTTTACAACCACTTTTACCTACAGGTAAGCCTAGATTAAGACTTACCTGTAGGTGCTCGAAATATCTCCTAAACCTCCACAGTTTAGGAGATATTTGCAAAAGAGACGGGAGCCGATGTCTATGGTGCTTGCGCCGTAGACAGCGGCGCAGGCGCACTGTAGAAACCTTTAGAAACGCCGATTGTGCCGCTTCTAAAGGAGATCTGCCATGACTGGTGGCTCCCGTGCGCCAATCACAGCGCCAGAGCCGCAATACCCGGAAGGAAGAGGGTGAAAGATGGACGCTTCGTGGAGGTGAGGAAATCGGGGACATCGCAGGCTTCGGTTTCAGGTAAGTGACACATAATGGGCTACTATGCGATGCATAGTAGCCCATTATGCTTTACCTTTGCAGGGAAACAAAGAGGAAGTAAAACCCATCAGGGTTTACTTCCTCTTTAACACAGTGCGTGTTGATGGGGGGATGTTGCTGGCGGGGAGGGAGGGGGGAACCGTCCCTGTCGAGAGAACACACAGTGATTACTTTATTGCTATCGAACAGTGGTGGTCGGTGGTTATTTTCTTTGGAGGAGCGGCAAACAGTAACACCCCCCCTCATTGGTCGGCCGGCCATCTGCGGGTCTGGTGCACTGACTTACCCCATCTAATCAGCGCTTCTCCTCTCCCGGGCTCTCTATCGGAGGTGGCGGCTCTCTCTCTGTTTCCTCTCTCCTGGCTCTGGCTTCTGTTTTCTCCATCCTTCCCCTCTTTTTGGCGAATCAAAAAACAGGTCTCAGACCTGCTTCTGATTGGCCGGATTGAAGATCAGTGTTACAACAGCGAATATTCATCCGCTGTTGTAACACCTGGGTGGACTCTGAGCACAATGCTCTGTGCCACGAGTCCACCTTATTTGAAGCCTATTAGAGCCTATGGCTCTAATCAGGTGCTTCAATAATACACCCCCACTGCTGTAATTCAAGGGCCCGGTGTCCGAAAAGGGGTCGGACGCCTGAATAGGGGGGTGGCAGCGGCGGCTGTGGATAGATTCATGCTATGCATGAATCTATTCATTAGTCATATAGGGGGCAGCTGGAGAGAGGGGGCGGCACTCGGCTGCCCCTAATGGACGGGCCGCCACTGCTAGCAGGTATAGCTGCAGGCAATAATCGCATGAAAAGTCCAACAAGCTGGTTGTACCCAAGTTGACCAATCGATCAATCAACTTGGGTACAATCAGCGTGCCCATAAATGGTTTGAATCTCAGCCGGTGCCTGCTGAACTGGCCAGGGTTCAAAACATCTAAGACCGGCTTAACACGGAACACATTGGCAGATTATAGTGGGGCAAAATGGGCACATCTCAGAAGCCCCTGACTCTTGGCTTAAAGTATGTAATATATATTATTTTATTAGTATATGTATTAAAACAGATGAAAGCTTAACCAAATATAAAAAATTAAAGTAGAACTATAGAACTTTTTTTTTTCATTTTGGGTTTGGGCAAGGGAGGGTTTGCTAGCCATTTGTTTCCCATTGGGGAGATTTCCATTCACTTCCTGTCCCATAGCCAAACAGGAAGTGAGGATATATCCCTGCAAATTAAGGTAATTTCTTGGGGACCCCCAGGTCACCAGAATTTTCTGAGGGCAACCCAACCCCAATTTGGGATTTTATTTTTACTTTCATTTATAATGATAAATAGGACAAATAGAGAGGATGCATCTTCTTAACGGGGGGGGGGGGGGGGGGGGGTCAGAAACAGCAATAAAAATTGACAGGGGTTCCAATCTCTCTGCACTCTATCTAAAACCTTAAAAAAAAGTTTTGACTTTAGCTATACTTTAAGGTCTCTGTAAATAGGAGAATTGAAGGTTGCTGTTTGAGAAGTTCTGTTCTAATATGCGAAGGCTTCACTTATGCCTTAAAGCGGACCTTCAGTAATTTTTTCATCTTTCCATCTATTAAATCTTCTGCCCTTGTTGTTTTAACTTTGGATAGTAAAACATTTTTTTTTTTCTGCCAGTAAATACCTTATACAGCCCACTTCCTGTTTCTTGTCTGGTAAAAAGCCCAGGCTTACGACATCATGCACAGCTCTCTCTTTCACCCTCATGAGAGTTTGCCAGGAAGGGAGGGAGGATGAGTCATAAGAGGGCCAATGAGAGCTGCAGGGCTGGAGGTGTGCCTCTGTGTGTTTGCGTAAATCCAGGAAGTGAACAGGCAGCAGCTTCAGCTGCCCACAGTTAAAATGGTTGCAGCCAGACTCAGTGGAGGGAGATTTCTGAATTATATTTGGCAAGTACAGAATCACAGTATATATAAAATAATATGCAAAGTTGTTGGAGGGAAGCTTCAGAATGGCAAAAATGATTTCATTACAAATTATGTGAGGAGGCTGCAGTTCCTCTTTAAAGCAGAGTTCCACCCACTTTTGAGAGGTGGTCTTAAACAAAAGACCACCTCTCCACCCCTCGTTTTTGGATATTGAAAAATATATATTTTTTTCCTTTAGTACCTTTTTTGGAAGTACAAGTGTACTTCCGATTCAGCCGGGCCGCGGCCCAGGACATCACATCCTCTTCTTCGGCGAGCACCCTCGTTGTCTTCTGGGACCTGTGTGTGTCCCCCAGAAGACAAGCTGGCTATTCACAAAGCGCTGCCGGACTCGCGCATACGCAGTCGGAAAACGGCAGTGGAGCCGCAAGGCGGCACCTGTACCCGATCCTATGGACGGATTGGCCTCAGGGGGGGCGACATCACAAGCTCCCTGGACAGGTAAGTGTCCATTTTAAAAGTCGGCAGCTACAGTGTTTGTAGCTGCTGACTTTTAAAAAAAATAAAGTTTTGCGACCGGAACACCGCTTTAATGTCAGTTGTCTGGATGTCATGTTGATCCAATGATTTCAGTGTTTTCCCTGACCCGGAACAACTATGCAAATCTGTAGTTTTTACTTCACATTCACTTCACTAGCTTCATACAGTGATACCTCGGTTCACAAAAGAGTTCACAAAAATTTGCTTTGGTTCGTGAATTCCGCTTCGGTTCACGAACACGTTCATAGAGTCTTAGGCAAACCAGTCCACTCAGATAGGGGTTTCTGCCCCCCCCCCCCGACTACCACGAGGGTGGGCTCACTTGAATGGGAAACATGAAAAAACGGTTCATATGAATTCCACAACATTATCATGCACGCAGATGATCTTTTCCAGGACGCACAGTGCTGTTTTCTGGCCCCTAGATTAGTCATTTAAATTAGGGTTTGGGATTGTTTCAAACAAGGATTAAAGAGGAGCTATAGTTTTTTTGTTTTGTTTTTTATATATACACATGAAAGAGGTCAGCTTAATGTAAAAGACTGTATGTAATATATGTTTAAAATCCTTTGTTGTACATACATTTCATAATTTTATATACACTGTATAAACCAAAAAAAGTGCAGAACTGATTAACCTGATTTACATTGAACCCTATGGGAAAATTTGCCTCGGTTCACAACCAATTCAGTTCGAGTCAGTTCACGAATTAAGTTTGTGAACCGAGCTATCACTGTATTTGTTCTGAGCTGGTGACTCAATCGAATAAAGCCATTAGATCAACATGACAGCCAGGCACCTAGCATTTTATGAAGGAGGGCAGCAAAAAATAGAGTGAAGTTTTCCTTTAAATACATAATATATTATACTTTGCTTATTTTGTGATTAAACACTGACATCTACTGGGAGATTGAAATAAGAAGGAAATACCAGTTTGTAAAGCATTTTCCTTTTCAAAAATTGCTACAGTCAGCTTCTAAGTAGAGATGAGAATAGGGTTGCCACCTTTTCTTCAAGTCAAACCCAAACACTTTAGCGGCGCACAGCAATTATTTTTTTATAGTATAAACTATACATATATTTTGCTATTAAATACAATTTCTAATCATATGAAGTTAATAACAAGAGTTCCCCTTTACAGCAGAGTCCACAGAGTTCCCCTTTTACATCTAAACTCGAAGAGTTCCCTTTCACTGTAAGGCAGGACTCTGCAGATTCTGATGTAAGGGAGAACTCTGGGGCCTCTAACACAAGGGTTGCTCTGGGAACCCTGAATTAAGGGTGAACACCGAGAACTCTGATGTACGGAGAAGACTCTGATGTAAGGGGGAACTCTGATCTAAGGGGTGCTGATTTACCTTAGTGTACTCTCTCAGAGGCAGGAGAGAGAAGGGGAAAGTCTTCAGTCAGAGACAGAGATGGATGGTGAGCTCGCTCACCCCTTGGCAGTCAGCACCTCTCATCCAGATGTATCTGACGCTGCTGGATTTCAAATTTCTGGCCCCCACTTTCCCCGCTGGGGAATGGAGTGTGTGTAGACACAGAGAGGTAGGGGCGGGAGGAAGAGGTGCAGATCGAGCCCTCTTTCCTCTTCCATCTGTGTGTGTGTGTGGGGGGGGGGGGGAATGTTAGTGCTGGCTTTGGGCAGTGTGAAAGAGTGTAACAGACACTCTCAGCTTAGACAACTGCAGCCAGCAAACCTACTGGGAAGCCATAGTCCAGTCTGAGAAATGTGTCCGGGTTTCAGGCAGTCTGAAACCCGGACGCATGGTTCCAAACCCGAACTGTCCAGGTGAATCCCGGACAGGTGGCAACCCTAGATGAGAATCATATTTGCCCTTACCATGGGATCAGGGCAAATCCTGCGGGTTTGAGATTTGCAGTCCAAGCAGATTTGCCCAGGATGATAAGGCAGCCCCCCCAGCCCCCTCCCCCCAGGTGGGGGCACAGAGCAGCCATATTGTCGCTGGGTTAGAAGTTGCTGTAGTGAAAGCATATGGAAAGCTGATAAACTGCATAGAGAGTTGTAGGTCAGTTGGGAACCTGTGCTTTAACTGATTTAATTATATTTGGGCAATCAACCCTTTCACTGCCTTTCTTCGTTCCTAATATCTTTTTATATTCTTTTTTTTTGTTTTTGTCCGTTTTTTTAAATTTATTTAGCTACAAGGCGTCCCTTTAAAAACATAGGCGTTTGTTTCAGGGGCAATATTTTAGGGGATTTTTTTATTTTTATTTTGGGGTTACATTGGTTAGGCCTATTATTTCTGATTAGACTCTCCTGCAATATAGAGTGTAGTAGTGCATTTTGTTGAAGTACATACTGAGGGAATAAGCTGTCTGTATTGAGGAACTGGAGATATTGTTGGTATGAGCTGTATGTCTTGGGGTGCTGTCGATATTGGGGCTCTGTTTTTTGGTAACTGGGGTGTAGTAGACATTGGGATATTAGCTTTTTTATTGAGGTGCTGTATACATTGGGGGTATGACAGGGCTTGACAAATTTGCTTAGAATCTAGGAGCCAGCTAAAAAAGTTAGGAGCCAGGTTTTTTTTTTTTTAACAACCGATGCGTGCAGAAGCGACCACATACGTGAGTAGCGCCCGCATATGAAAGCAGTGTTCAAACCACACATGAGGTATCGCCACGATCGGAAGAGCGAGAGCAATAATTCCAGCCCTAGACATCCTCTCAAACTCAAAACATGCAATCTGTAGAATTTTTTAAATGTCGCCTAAAAGTTAAAAGTTTGTCGCCATTCCACGAGCGGACGCGATTTTGAAGCGTGACATTTTGGGTATCAATTTACTCGGCGTAACATTATCTTTCACAATATAAAAAAAAATTCAGCTAACTTTACTTTTGTCTTATTTTTTTATTAAAAAAAGTGTATTTTTACCTCAAAAAAGTGCGCTTGCAAGACCGCTGCGAAAATACGGTGTGACAGAAAGTATTGCAACGACCGCCATTTTATTCTCTAGGGTGTTAGAATAAAAAATATATATATATAGTTTGGGGGTTAACTTCTAAGTAAAGGGAAGGAGATGGGCAGGCAGTGAAACAGGCAAGCATTGCTGGTTGTCTTGTCATACCAATGGCCACCACAAGAGGGCACCAGATTACAGAATGAATCATAGGCCTGCAGAAGGCCGCAAAGCCGCGGCCCGACGAGATTGCGCGATCGCGCACGGGGGGGGGGGGGGGCGCACGGAGACACAGGAAACCTCAGCTGTGCTGCCTCAGGCGCCAGGTCTCTAATTCTAGTCGCATTTGTGACGTGGCGCCCGGGTTTTGTCGAACCATGTGTATTGGGTTGCACAATATATAGGGGTTTGCAGTAGATATTAGGGGTCTAAGCTGTGCACTTTGAGGTGTGGAAGATACTGGAGGGAAATGGGCTTTGTGACCTGGGAAATGACCAGTGTTAGTGTTGTGCATATTAAGCTGCAGAAGATATTGGGATGTTTGAGATGCCTATACAGGTGCAACTCGAAAAATTTGAATATCGTACAAAAGTTCATTTAGTTCACTAAAGCCTCATACACACCGTCGGACTTCAAACAAACTTTTCTGTGGATTTTTGTTCACAGGGCGTTGGCCGTGAACTTGGTATGCATACACACGGCAGGACTTTTTTTAGCCAACTTTCACCAAATCACGTGGTTTTTCTGCTCTTTTCCGCCACCCTTTGGTCAACTTCTGCTATTGTTGGTTGATTTTAACATTGGTTCTGACCATGCGTGTTTGTACTTTGGACTAAAGTCCGCTGGACTTCTGTACACACGATAGGATTTTGCACCATAGGACTTTTGTTGTCGAAATGTTTGTCTGTTTGCAGAGCGAACATTTGTCCGATGAAAACCGAAAAAGTTTGTCCGATGGAGCACACACACGGTCGGATTTTTTTTAAAACCTGGGAATTTAGAAGTTTGTTGTCAAAAAGTCCGACTGTGTGTATGGGGCTTTATGCAACTTAAAAGGTGAAACTAATATATGAGATAGACTCATTACATGCAAAGTAAGATAGTTCAAGCTGTGATTTGTCATAATTGTGATGATTATGGCTTACAGCTCATGAAGACCCCAAATCCACAATCTCAGAAAATTAGAATATTACATGCAATCAATAAAACAAGGATTGTACATAGAACAATATCGGACCTTTGAAAAGTATAAGCATGCATATGTACTCAGTACTTGGTTTGGGCTCCTTTTGCAGCAATTACTGCCTCAATGCAGCGTGGCACTGCTGAGGGGTTATGTAAGACCAAGGTGCTTCAATAGCGGCCTTCAGCTCTTCTGCATTGTTCAGTCTCATGTCTCTCCTTTCTCTTGGCAATGCCCATAGATTCTCTATGGGGTTCAGGTCAGGTGAGTTTGCTGGGCAATCAAGCACAGTAATCCCACGGTCATTGAACCAGGTTTTGGTGCTTTTGGCAGTGTGGGCAGGTGCCAAGTCCTGCTGGAAAATGAAGTCGGCATCCCCATAGAGCTTGTCTGCAGAAGGAAGCATGAAGTGCTCAAAAATCTCCTGGAAGACGGCTGCATTGACCATGAACTTAATGATGAAGCACAGTGGACCGACACCAGCAGATGACATGGCTCCCCAAATCAACACAGACTGTGGAAACTTCACACTGGACTTCAAGCATCTTGCAGTGTGTGCCTCTCCATTCTTCCTCCATACTCTGGGTCCTTGGTTTCCAAATGAGATGCAAAATTAGCTCTCATCAGAAAAGAGGACTTTGGACCTCTGAGCAACAGACCAGGTCTGTTTTTCTTTAGCCCAGGTAAGACGCTTCTGACATTGTTTGTTGTTCAGGAGTGGCTTGACAAGAGGAATACGACATTTGAAGCCCATGTACAGGATCCGTCTGTGTGTGGTGGCTCTAGATGCACTGACTCCAGCCTCAGTCCACTCCTTGTGAAAGTCCCCAACACTTTTGAATAGCCTTTTCCTGACAATCCTTTCCAGGCTGCGGTCATCCCTGCTGCTTGTGCACCTTTTTCTTCCACACTTTTCCCTTCCACATAACTTTCTATTAATGTGCTTTGATACAGCACTCTGGGAACATCAAACTTCTTTTGCAATTACCTTTTGAGGCTTTCCCTCCTTATGGAAGGTGTCGATGATGGTTTTCTGCACAACTGTCAGCAGTCTTTCCCATGATTGTGATTCCTACTGAACCAGACTGAGAGACCATTTAAAGGCTCAGGAACTCTTTGCAGGTGTTATGGCTTAATTAGACGATTAGAGTGGGACACTTTGAGCCGAGAATATTACACCTTTTCACAATGTTCAAATTTTCTGAGATTGTGGATTTGGGGTTTTCATGAGCTATGCTTCCTTGTGGAATCTGGCGCCCTCTTGTGGTGGCCGTTGGTATGACAAGACAACCAGCAATGCTAATGGGACTTCCCTGCCTGTTTTCATTGCCCGCCCATCTCCTTCTCTTTACTTAGAACCCCCAAACATTATGTATATTTTTTATTCTAACACCCTAAAGAATAAAATGGCGGTCGTTGCAATACTTTCTGTCACCAAATTTGCGCAGCGGTCTTACAAGCGCACTTTTTTGGGAAAAATAAAATAAACATTTTAATTAAAAAATAAGACAACAGTAAAGTTAGCCCAATTTTTTTTATATTGTGAAAGATAATGTTACGCCGAGTAAATTTATACCCAACATGTCTCGCTTCAAAATTGCGTCCGCTCGTGGAATGGCGACAAACTTTTACCCTTTAAAATCTCCATAGGCGACGTTTAAAAAATTCTACAGGTTGCATGTTTTGAGTTACAGAGGAGGTATAGGGCTAGAATTATTGCGTTCGCTCTACCAATCGCGGCAATACCTCACATGTGTGGTTTGAACACCGTTTTCTTATGCGGGCGCTACTCTCGGCGGGACGGGACGCGTTCCTGGCTCCTAACTTTTTTTTAGCTGGCTCCTAGATTCCAAGCAAATTTGTCAAGCCCTGATGTAATGAGTCTATCTCATATAATAGTTTCACCTTTTAAGTTGCATTAGTGAAATAAATGAACTTTTGTACGATATTCCAATTTTTTGAGTTTCACCTGTATAGTGGTGTGATAGATAGTGGTGATTTGGACTGGGGTAAAAGAATGAGGTTAGATAATGGGGGACATAAGCTACAGTGCCTTGAAAAAGTATTCATACCCCTCGACATTTTCCACATTTTGTCATGTTACAATCAAAAACTTAAATGTTTTTTATTGGGATTTTTATGTGATAGACCAACACAAAGTGGCACATAATTGTGAAGTGGAAGTAAAACGATAAATAGTTTTCAAAATTGTTTACAAATAAATATGTGAAAAGTGTGGCATGCATTTGCATTCAGCCCCTTAAGGCCCCTTTCACACGGGCGGACCGTATGTCAGTTTTTCACCCATCCGTTTTCGGATGAAAAACGGACATACATGTATCCCAATGGGATAGCGGATGTCAGCGAATGAACATCCGCTGACACCCGATCTCACCCGTGTCCGCTATGCTCAGTTTTTCAGGAAATAAAAATTTATATTTTTCTATCTGTCTGCGGAGCGGATCGGATGAACTAGGACAGATGGTCCGTGTTCATCTGATCCCCCATAGGGGAGAGCAGAGATCTGTGCAGGGACCGCCCAGTCAATCGCCGGCTCAGCGGGGATCAACGGAGCGATCCCCGCTGAGCAAGCAGAGGTTCACGGGGCGGATCATGACTGATCCGTCCCGTGTGAAAGGGGCCTTACTCTGATACCCCTAACTAAAATCTAGTGGAACCAATTGCCTTCAGAAGTCACCTAATTAGTAAATAGAGTTCACCTGTGTACAATTTAATCTCAGTATGAATGCAGCTGTTCTGTAAAGCCCTCAGAGGTTTATTAGAGAACCTTAGTGAACAAATAGCATTATGAAGGCCAAGGAACACACCAGACAAGTGAGGGATAAAGTTGTGGAGAAGTTTAACCACTTAAGGACCGAGCCTCTTTGTGAGATTTGGTGTTTACAAGTTAAAAACAGTTTTTTTCTAGAAAATTACTTAGAAAAAAAAAATATAATGTTTGCAAAGACACATTCCTAAGTTCAAATGTGATGCATGTTAATGGCCCATTTAGACCCTGTTTAATAGAAAACACCAGTTGCCTTTCACTAGAAACTTTTGCTAGTCCAGTCCTGGAAATCTTCATCTGCTTTACTATTAATTTCCTCAATATGGGGGGTCGCTATTTACTAAATTTAGGGGTTCTCTGATTTTTTACTGGACTCTGCTCTGCTGTAAAGTGTTGTCTGGTGTATGGTTCCCCTTTAGCCTGTAGGTGGCGCTGTTGCCCAGGCCCAGGATCGAACCTCAGGCGACACAGTGGCGTGATTGGGTGTCCTCTCTCGGCTACCGTGCGGGGGTGGGGTTTTGCCTGCTGTGCATGCCGGGAGAGGATACATAAAGGGCAGACGCCATTAGGAGGCAGGCATGCCCCTGGAGGAGGGCAAGGGAGTGTGCCCCATGGGGGTGCGTGATCTGGACGAGGAGTCTCGGGCACCTTTAGCCCGAGGCTACAACGTTCCGGGTGGGCCCAGTACCTTCAACTGGGCCTACAATTAGAACACTGGAGTCCCAGGATACCCAGGTGAGGGTAACCCGCTCTGACTGAGAGGAAGCCAGGGGAGGATCGGTCCCACGGAAGAGATGAGTGATAGTAGGTCGCTGTCTCGGGAGAGGCCTGGTGACCTGTCAGAGGGAAGGATTCCTTGCTCCGCAAGATAACCCTGTAAAGTGCCCATTGGCATCATCAGTTCTTTAAGTTTACAGAGGTTCAAGTAAAGTTCTGGATTCAGGAATAACAGGATTCTGCTCTAGTAGAGGATCTCCTGAACCCGTCCCATGCGGGGGACAAAGTTACAGCATTGTTCGAGCTCCGCTCCGGCTGCTAGAACTGTGAGAGGGATCTATCCGGGTGAGCTAAACCCACTCGGGATCGAGTGGCGACGAGTAAGTCAAGTGGTATGTGCCTGAATCTACCTTATAACTTCGCTAGCTTCTTTCTCTCTTCAATTTCCCCATTAACTGAGGCAAAGGAAAATAAACTTTGTTGAAGTTGTGTGGACATTGACTTTCTCTGGGGAAGGAACATAGACTTTTCCCTATACTCTAGGGATGAGAACCAATGGATGGAGGTAACTCGCTGCAGGACCCAAAATTAAAGAACACCGCTCAACCTTCTAAACCAGGAGGATCCGGGCATGTGGCACGGTGTGCCTTTATCTCTGCAAGGAGGAAGTAAGCAGGCAAAAAGGGTCCGTGTGCTACATAGATAGATATCTATCTATATATAGATGTAGGTTCTTGTGTCCACCAGCCGAGAGAAGTTGGGTAGATGCCACGCTTCAATGTGCGCAGGTTCGCATGTTCGATTAATGACTTTTCCGTCGCACCAATTAATGTATGAACTGGTGCAGTGTCGCCTGCTTAGTAAATCACCCCCGAGGTATTGGCCCATAAATAAAACATATTGCATCATTGTAAGCCCGACACATTTCATGGCAATAAAGCCACTCTTCAGGGGCAAATGCGTAGTAAATTGGAATCTGCAGAGAGACATAAACATATCACATATAATTTATGATCATGCAGCCCCACTATGGGAAGCAGAGATATTGGGTGGAGAAAGTAGAATTTTAGAAATCTCCTGCACTACTTACATGTTGGAAGCATGTGAAGGTATGCACACTGGAGCAATTGGGCCGGTATATTTGTCTATGCATGGGAGCTGAGGTTGGGTCTGTAGCAAGACAGGGAACATGGATGTGATTCCTAAGGACATGCATGTCCAACCAAGGGTGCAACAGGGGCTCAAAATCTAGAAGTGGATAAAGAATACAATAGTGTAAAACCCAAGTGGGCTAGAAATAAATGAAACCCCCCGAGCCAAGTGAATGTAACAGAGAGAATAGAGAATGGCATGTATGTGTAAATATCCACATGCATGCAATGAAATAAATGTGAGTAGATCCTAAAGGTTGTTGAATTTGAGCAAGATGAGCAGGTAATTACCTGGAGAACTGAAATACCAGTGATGAAAAAGGTAGTGCTCAGTGAATGGGGTTGTAGTAGTGATGTAGTGACCCATAATGTGTGCAAAGTGCATGTTGTTCCCGGCGTAGCAAAACAGGACTCAACCAGCGTCACGCTGGCATGACATGAAGGAAGTTTCGGTGTCAGGGCGGCGACCGCTGCTTATATATACCCAGACGTAGTTCCCCATTGGTCAGCAAAGATGGATAGTCACGCCCCAGCCTGAACATCACACGGACGTCAGGTGTGCAGGGCAGGTGCGTGGCGCCGATTCGCAGAGGAACAGACCCGCCCATATCCTCATACCAACAAGTGGTCACACATTTCCTACTACCTGGTTTTACTTGTTGAGTCCTATATACACACACCTCATCCAAAGTACGAAACTCCTTCCATATACCAGATTTAGGGATGGAGATGCATGGCAACATGCATCTCATTTAAAGTCCCAAAAAAAAAATTTTTTTGCTCGAATAGGGATGGAGGTTGTATTTGTGGCCTTTACCTAGGCTAGTGACTCCTTCCAGATTGTCCTCCATTACACTCCTAACAGTTCAGATTAAGTAGTTGTCCGTTTTATAACACCCCCATCACCCTGTTTATATTAATGACGCCTACACGGCAGCATGTCATGTGGTGTAATGCCACGTACACACGGACCATTTTTCATGACGAGAAAAATGCCATTTTTAAAAATGGTTGTGATAAACCGTCATGTATAGGCTTCAGAGCATTTTTCTCAACGAAAAAAATGCCCGAAAAAAAAAAATAGAACCTGCTCTATTTTTTCTTGTCATTTTTCACGTCGTTCTTTTTAACGTTGTGAAAAACGGTCGTGTGTATGCTTTTTCGAGGGAAAAAAAAACGTGCATGCTCGGAATCAAGTATGAGACGGGAGCGCTCGTTCTGGTAAAACTAGCGTTCGTAATGGAGATAGCACATTCGTCACGCTGTAACGGACTGAAAAGCACAAAGACTGAAAAGCGCAAATCGTCTCTCACCAAACTTTATTAACACGAGGATCAGCAAAAGCGGCGCCATTCGAATGAAACTTCCCCTTTATAGTGCCGTTGTACGTCACCGCACTTTGCTCGAGCGTTTTTTTTTTCATGAACGTGAGTATGCAAGGCAGGCTTGAGAGGAAACACGAAAAATCACGTTGAGAAAAAAATAGGATTTTTGTACTCACCGTAAAATCCATTTCTCTGACGTCCATGGGCTGACACAGCTGGATACTGTAAAACGTGTGGGTATATGTCCCTGCTCGCAGGAGAAGATCTAGGCAGAATGTTAGATGTTATAAACATTCTAGAACAAACCAGAGCTGAACAGCCCCACCCAGGGGGGCGGTCCCTCCGGACATTACCCTCCCACCTGCAGTCAGCAGACCTCAGTTCGTAACAAAGCAGTACAAACCTTAAAAAGGAAGGGTGGGTGCTGTGTCAGTCCATGGACGTCAGAGAAATGGATTTTACGGTGAGTACAAAAATCCTATTTTCTCTTATCCTCCATGGACTGACACAGCTGGATACCGTAAATGTGTGGGACTTCCCAAAGCAGTATCAGAAGGGTGGGAGCAGTAGTAAAGGAACAACCAAAACTTCACTCCAAACAAGCAGAGCTCCTCAACGGAGGAGTTGCAACATTAAACAGCGGCCTGCAATGCTTTGCGGCCGAAGGGAGCATCCGAAGATGCAGCCACATCAACCTTAACCACTTAAGCCCCGGACCATTTGGTAGCTAAAGGACCAGAGGTGAATTCAGAATTTTGCACTGCGCTGCTTTAACTGTAAATTGTGCGGACATGCAATGTTGTACCCAAACGAAATTTGCGTCCTTTTCTTCCCACAAATAGAGCTTTCTTTTAATGGTATTTGATTGCCTCTGCGATTTTTATTTTTTGCGATATAAACGGAAAAAGACCGAAAATTTTGAAAAAAAATGATATTTTCTACTTTTTGTTATGGGAAAAATCGAATAAACTCAATTGTAGTCATACATTTAGGCCAAAATGTATTCAGCCACATGTCTTTAGTAAAAAAAAATGTCAATAAGCGTATATTTATTGGTTTGCGCAAAAGTTATAGCGTCTACAAACTAGGGTACATTTTCTGGAATTTACACAGCTTTTAATTTATGACTGCCTATCTCATTTCTTGAGGTGCTAAAATGGCAGGGCAGTAAAAACTCCCCCAATTGACCCCATTTTGGAAAGTAGACACCCCAAGGAAATTGCTGAGAGGCATGTTGAGCCCATTGAATATTTTTTTTTTTTGTCCCAAGTGATTGAATAATGACAAAAAAAAATACAAAAAGTTGTCACTAAATGATATATTGCTCACACATACCATGGTTATATGTGGAATTGCACCCCAAAATACATTCTGCTGCTTCTCCTGAGTACGGGGATACCACATGTGTGGGACTTTTTAGGAGCCTAGCCGCGTACGGGCCCCCGGAAACCAAGCACCGCCTTCAGGATTTCTAAGGGCGCAAATTTTTGATTTCACTCCTCACTACCTATCACAGTTTCGAAGGCCATAAAATGCCAAAATAGCACAAAACCCCCCCAAATGACCCCATTTTGGAAAGTAGACACCCCAAGCTATTTACTGAGAGGCATGATTAGTCCATGGAATATTTTATATTTTGACATAAGTTGCGGGAATATGACAAACTTTATTTTTTTTGCACAAAGTTGTCACTAAATTATATATTGCTCACACATGTCATGGGCATATGTGAAATTACACCCCAAAATACATTCTGCTGCTTCTCCTGAGTACGGGGATACCACATGTGTGGGACTTTTTGGGAGCCTAGTCGCGTACGGGACCCCGAAAACCAGGCACCGCCTTCAAGGTTTCTAAGGGCATAAATTTTTGATTTCACTCCTCACTACCTATCACTACCTATCACAGTTTTGAAGGCCATAAAATGCCAAGATGGCACAAAACCCCCCCAAATGACCCCATTTTGGAAAGTAGACACCCCAAGCTATTTGCTGAGAGGCATGTTGAGCCCATTGAATTTTTTTTTTTGTCCCAAATGATTGAATAATGACAAAAAGAAAAAAAAAAGAAAAAAATGTACAAAAAGTTGTCACTAAATGATATATTGCTCACACATGCCATGGTTATATGTGGAATTGCACCCCAAAATACATTCTGCTGCTTCTCCTGAGTACGGGGATACCACATGTGTGGGACTTTTTGGGAGCCTAGCCGGGTACGGGGCCCCAAAAACCAAGCACCGCCTTCAGGATTTCTAAGGGCGTAAATTTTTGATTTCACTCCTCACTACCTATCACAGTTTCGAAGGTCATAAAATGCCAAAATAGCACAAAACCCCCCCAAATGACCCCATTTTGGAAAGTAGACACCCCAAGCTATTTACTGAGAGGCATGATTAGTCCATGGAATATTTTATATTTTGACATAAGTTGCGGGAATATGACAAACTTTTTTTTTTTTGCACAAAGTTGTCACTAAATGATATATTGCTCACACATGTCATGGGCATATGTGAAATTACACCCCAAAATACATTCTGCTGCTTCTCTTGAGTACGGGGATACCACATGTGTGGGACTTTTTGGGAGCCTAGCCGCGTACGGGACCCCAAAAACCAAGCACCGCCTTCAAGGTTTCTAAGGGCATAAATTTTTGATTTCACTCCTCACTACCTATCACAGTTTTGAAGGCCATAAAATGCCAAGATAGCGCAAAACCCCCCAAAATGACCCAATTTTGGAAAGTAGACACCCCAAGGAAATTGCTGAGAGGCATGTTGAGCCCATTGAATATTTTTTTTTGTCCCAAGTGATTGAATAATGTCAAAAAGAAAAAAAAAAAATGTACAAAAAGTTGTCACTAAATGATATATTGCTCAAACATGCCATGGTTATATGCGGAATTGCACCCCAAAATACATTTGGCTGCTTCTCCTGAGTACGGGGATACCACATGTGTGGGACTTTTTGAGAGCCTAGCCGCGTACGGGCCCCCGAAAACCAAGCACCGCCTTCAGGATTTCTAAGGGCACAAATTTTTGATTTCACTCCTCACTACCTATCACAGTTTTGAAGGCCATAAAATGCCAAGATAGCCCAAAACCCCCACAAATGACCCCATTTTGGAAAGTAGACACCCCAAGCTATTTGCCGAGAGGCATGGTGAGTATTTTACAGCTCTCATTTGTTTTTGAAAATGAAGAAAGACATATTTTTTTATATTTTTTTCTCTTTTTTCAATTTTTAAAACTTTGTGACAAAAAGCCAGATCTGCAAAATACTCAACATACCTCTCAGCAAATAGCTTGGGGTGTCTACTTTCCAAAATGGGGTCATTTGGGGGGGTTTTGTGCCATCTGGGCATTCCATGGCCTCCGAAACTGTGATAGGCAGTGAGGAGTGAAATCAAAAATTTACACCCATAGAAATCCTGAAGGCGGTGCTTGGTTTTCGGGGTCCTGTACGCGGCTAGGCTCCCAAAATGTCTCACACATGTGGTATCCCCGTACTCAGGAGAAGCAACAGAATGTATTTTGGGGTGCAATTCCACATATAACCATGGCATGTTTGAGCAATATATAATTTAGTGACAACTTTTTGTACATTTTTATTTTATTTTTTTTGTCATTATTCAATCACTTTGGACAAAAAAAAAAATATTCAATGGGCTCAACATGCCTCTCAGCAAATAGCTTGAGGTGTCTACTTTCCAAAATGGGGTCATTTGGGGGGGTTTTGAACTGTCCTGGCATTTTATGCAAAACATTAGGAAGCTTATGTCACACATCATCCACTCTTCTAACCACTTGAAGACAAAGCCCTTTCTGACACTTTTTGTTTACATGAAATATTTTTTTTTTTTGCAAGAAAATTATGTTGAACCCCCAAACATTATATATATTTTTAAAGCAAAGGCCCTACAGATTAAAATAGTGGGTGTTGCATTTTTTTTTCCCACACAGTATTTGCGCAGCGATTTTTCAAACGCATTTTTTGGGGGAAAAACACACTTTTTTATTTTTAATGCACTAAAAAACACTATATTGCCCAAATGTTTGATGAAATAAAAAAGATGATCTTAGGCCGAGTACATGGATACCAAACACGACATGCTTTAAAATTGCGCACAAACGCGCAGCGGCGAGAAACTACATTCATTTTTAAAAGCATTTAAAAGCCTTTACAGGTTACCACGTTAGATTTACAGGAGGAGGTCTACTGCTAAAATTACTGCCCTCGATCTGACCTTCGCGATGATACCTCACATGCATGATGCAATTGCTGTTTACATATGACGCTAGACCGACGCTTGCGTTCGCCTTTGCGCAAGAGTAGGGGGGGACAGCGGTGCTTTTTTTTTTTTTTTTTTTTATTATTTATTTTGCTTTTTTATTTTATTTTTAAACTGTTCCTTCCATATTTTTTTTTTTTATCATTTTTATTGTTATCTCGGGGAATGTAAATATCCCCTATGATAGCAATAAGTAGTGACAGGTACTCTTTTTTTGAAAAAAAAATGGGGGGTTAGACCCTAGATCTTTCCTCTGCCCTCAAAGCATCTGACCACACCAAGATCGGTGTGATAAAATGCTTTCCCAATTTCCCAATGGCGCTGTTTATATCCGGGGGGGGGGGGGGGGCATTCCCTCCCACTGCTTGTAAAAGCAGTCTAGAAGCTAATTATCTGCTAGAATTGCTTTTACATGAAAGCCGGCCACTGGCTGAAAAGAATGATACCAAGATGATACCTAAACCTGCAGGCATCATTCTGGTATAAACATTCAAAGTCCAGCAACATACCAGTACGTTGCTGGTCCTTGTTGGACATGTATTGTAATCTTTTTTTTCATGCAGCCTGTTGGCTGAACGAAAAAAAGAGAGAGATTGATCGGTGGGTATGCCCACCATTAGAATACCTCCCTTCATCCACCCACTTCTAATGATGGGCATATATGCCGAAGCATGGGGGCATCCTCCCGCAAAAAAGTTATGCCGCGTACACACGGTCGGACTTTTCCACGGGCAAGCCTTCGTCGGAATTTCGACCGTATGTACGCGGCATAAAAGGTTATGCCGCGTACACACGGTCGAACTTTTCCACGGGCAAGCCTCCGTCGGAATTTCGACCGTATATACGCGGCATTAGGAGCAAAATCGCTCCTCCGCCCCTGCTGCCCCCATGCTTCGGCATATATGCTCTTTTTTTAACTGTGGTGGTGAAATGACCTCCTACAGCGTTGGAGTCACGGCTTTATGTATCGTGGGAGCAAACGCTGTTGCTGTCAAGATAAATAAATCCGCGATGCAACTGAATGGCGTACCTGCTAAGCAAATGATGGTTAACATTAAAACAAAGTAACATTACAGTACAACAGTAAGACCTTACCATACCATACCTGCAAAGCAAATACCAAAACAAAACCTAGTAAAAAATAAAACATTTTTTTAACGCAACCTGTGCCTAAAATATATATATGCCGAAGCATGGGGGCATCCTCCCGCAAAAAAGTTATGCCGCGTACACACGGTCGGACTTTTCCACGGGCAAGCCTTCGTCGGAATTTCGACCGTATGTACGCGGCATAAAAGGTTATGCCGCGTACACACGGTCGAACTTTTCCACGGGCAAGCCTCCGTCGGAATTTTGACCGTATATACGCGGCATTAGGAGCAAAATCGCTCCTCCGCCCCTGCTGCCCCCATGCTTCGGCATATATGCTCTTTTTTTAACTGTGGTGGTGAAATGACCTCCTACAGCGTTGGAGTCACGGCTTTATGTATCGTGGGAGCAAACGCTGTTGCTGTCAAGATAAATAATTCCGCGCTGCAGTTGAATGGCGCACCTGAAAACAAAAAATTACATACCTGAAATGCAAGCATGATAAAACATTGCAGAATAGAATACAGTAAAAAAGAGCAGAACAATAGAGAGAAAATAGAGAGAGAGAGAGAGAGAGAGAGAACAATAAAACGACAACTATTTTTGGTTTTTTTATTTTATATATTTTTTGTGTTTTTTACGTTTTTTTTTTTCTTTTTTACACTTTTTTTTTTTTTAAACTTTAACAACTGTAATGGTTCGGGTCTCTCAAAATGTAATGGCATCTTGGGAGACCCTGTGTAAGTGTGTCCTAGTCTGTGAAATGCTGTACCCTACGCTAAAACTTCACTTTTGAGTGGTAGCGTTCAAAACATTCACCAAGGCAAAGACCAGGTTTGTCAGGACAGAGTGGACAATAATAACAGGTGTCACGCCTAAATCCGCGCTTGCTACAGACACGACATCTTTTTTGGGGGGCTCGTTGGGTAGGGGTACTCGGGAGGAGATGCGTATAATGCCTCTCATGCAGCCGGCTTACTGCATTTGGTAGGGGATGGTGAGGTGCAGAACCACCTGGATACAGGAGTTCTGTGACAATCTCATTCTGGAATTTTAGGAGAGATAACGTCCCGCCTGAAGCTCTGTTTAGCACATGAGCATTCAGCAAAGCCAATTGGAATAAGGATAGAGACACTTTTTTGTACCAGCGTCTCGCCTTACGGTCAATTAGATACGGCGCCATCAACTGGTCGTTGAGGTCCACCCCTCCCATGTTTTTGTTATATTCGTGGACACAGAGGGGTTTCTCCACAACACCAGTCGCCGTAGGAATTTGGACTGTCGTGTCTGCATGAAGGGAGGTAAGAAGGAAAACATTCTTATTGTCCCTCCACTTCATAGCGAGCAAGTTATTACACTTTACGCAGGCTCTCTCCCCCAGCCTAAGATGGGAATCTACAAGCCTCTGGGGAAAGCCCCGGCGATTAGGTCGCACGGTGTCACATGCTCCAATCTGATGATCAAACAAGTGACTAAACAGTGGCACGCTCGTGTAATAATTGTCCACATACAAGTGGTACCCCTTTCCGAATAAGGGTGACACACCAAGTTCCACACTATCTTGCCAGCGCTCCCTATGTAATCCGGGCAGTTGACCGGCTCAACCTGACTAGCTTTTCCCTCATAAACCATAAAGCTCCATACATAGCCTGTTGCCCTGTCACAGAACTTATAGAGCTTGACCCCGTATCTGGCACGCTTGCTGGGAAGGTACTGCTTGAAAGCCAAGCGGCCAGAAAATTTAATCAGGGACTCATCAACGCAGACAGCTTGATCGGGAATAAACAAGGCTGCAAAACGTTCGTTGAAGTGGTTTATGAGGGGCCGAATTTTATAGAGCCGGTCGTATTCAGGGTCTCCACGTGGACGACAAAGTTCATTGTCGTTGAAGTGCATGAACCGCAAAATCTGCTCGTATCGTTTCCTGGGCATGGAGGCAGAGAACACAGGTATGTGGTCAATTGGGTGCGTGGACCAATAAGCACGCAATGACCGGAATTTATGTGTGCCCATGTTGAGGGAAAGGCCCAGAAAGGTCTTAAATTCGGAAACCGTAATTGGTTTCCAATCTTTGGCAATGGAAGGCAACTGGGGATTAGCGGCGATGAATTGACCAGCATATAAATTACTCTGGTCCACAATAGATCTATAGAGATCTTCCGTGAAAAACAGCGAATAATAATCGATTGGCATAAAATCAGCTGTTTCCACCTGAATACCGGGTTGGGCAGTGAATGGGGGAAGTACGGGTTCTGCAGAAGTGGTGGGGACCCAATCAGGATAGGCGAATTCTGCAGGAAGAGCACTATGGGTACGACGGGCCTGCCTTTGTCTTCTTATTGGTGGCAGCGGGACACTACTGGTGCTTGCCACCTCGCCAGCTTGAACTGCACTTATGGGACTCGCCACGTCACCACGTGATACTGCAGTGCTGGATGTACGCCCAGGCTGTACTAGGCCGCTGGTGCTTGCCAATTCACCAGAAGGAATAGCGGCGCTAGTACTCCTCTGCTTCATGATACGAGAGTCCTGCGGTTCTTGCTCCTCAACAACCTCAGAAGATCGGGATCGGGTACGCCTGACCTTAGCAGGGACCTCAACTTCGTCGTCCGAGCTATCTGACGTGGGGCCGCTGACGTCACTGTCTTCTACGGGAAGATATTCTGAGCCTGAATCTGACAGATACGTGACCTCCTCTTCACTATCTGTCATGCTCAGAATCTCGTAGGCCTCTTTACTAGTGTACCTTTGACTTGCCATTTTGGGCTCTAAATTTAGGGGTACACTAGTAAGATTCACAGGAAAAAAAGCACCCGACTGTCGTCAGCAAATATATCAAACGCTACAAAAAAAACTGTTAGCGGTCGCAGGGATCAGGACTGTCTCTGCGAACGCTGCAGTTATGTGTGTTGTGTTTGGTAAGTGACAGTGATCGATCGATACTGCACTTGGGTGGGCTGGGCTGGGCTGGGCGGAGGGGCTAAACGCAGGTGCTAGCAGGTATCTGGGCTGATCCCGCTAACACTGCGTTTTTGGGAACCCTAAACTGCTGGGGACGCTAGTATAGATCTGATCAGATACTATACCACTAAGGGAGGTGTATGCTTTGCGCGTGGGTGTTAGTGTTACTGGCACTAACCTGACGCTGCCTGGGGCGACGCAGACCCTCTCTGGCGCTAAAACCTAATTGATCTCACCCGCCGGGCGATCAGGGGGTTAAACCTTTATTGGGTTATATACGGCGGGTGCCCTGATGCTATAAAAAGCAAACTAACCAACCAGCGTCACCCGTAACCTTTATATGGTGATCACTGGTGAAAGGGTTAACTAGGGGCAATCAGGGGGTTAAAACCTTTATTAGGTTAAATATGGGGGTACCCGACGCTATATAAAAACCTGACGGGTTAACTAAATAACTAACTGGGTAACCAGTGTCACCAGTGACGCTTATACGGTGATCACTGGTGAAAGGGTTAACTCTAGGGGCAATCAGGGGGTTAAAATAATATATGGGGGTACCTGACGCTCTAAAAACCTGCGGCGAAACTAAAAATAAATAACTGGCTATCTAGGGCACCACCGGCACTAAATACAGCGATCGAAAATACGATCGCTTAGTGACGCTGGCGTTAGGGGGTGAAAGGGTTACCTGGGGGGCGATCAAGGGGTTAAACCTTTATTAGGGGGGGTTAGGGGGCTACCCTGGACCTAAAGGGGCCTAATCCTAACTGCCCTGCAACTTTTTACTATCACAGATGACACTAAATGCAGTGATCAGTAAAATAAATGATCACTGCAATCAGTGACACTGTGATTGGGGGCTGGGGGGTAACCTGGGGGGTGATCTGGGGGTGACTGGGGGGTGAAATGTGTGCCTATGTGTACCTATGTGTCAGTGGACTGTTGGTGCACTAACCTGCTTCTTCTCTCCTCTGCGCCGGAATCGAAAAGACCGCCGCGAGGGAGATGACATCACTTCCTCCTGCCTGTGTTTACATCACATGGCGGAGGAAGCATTTTCATTCGCCGGGAGCGATCGCGAGGGGGTGGCCGAAATCGAATGGTCACCCCCTCATCTCTAAACGCTCCCTAACGATTAACGGCCGCTCACTGTATAGGAGGGGGGTCCGATCGGACCCCCCAACTGTACAAAGGCGATTACGTACACTCTACGTGATTGTGCCTGTCGGTGCCATTCTGCCGACGTATATATACAGTGAGCGGTCGTTAAGTGGTTAACAAATCTTGAAAAGGTATGAACGGACGACTAGGTCGTCGCCTTGCACACTTGTGCAACCGACGCTTGATGTCGGAAGGCCCAGGAAGCACCAATTGCCTTGGTGCAACGCGCCGCAACCGGAAAGGGAGGCGCCCGCCCCTTAAGGGCATAGGCCTGTATGACGGTCTGCCTGATCCACCTAGAGACGGTGGCAGATGACACCGCTCGGCCCTGTTTTGGACCAGACACAGACTTCCGAATGGAAACAGTAGCAGACAGGTACACTCATAAGGCTTGTACCCATCTTAATGTATGAAGCGCAAACTCTCAGGGATGCGATGGGTGAGGACACAAGGACAGAAGAACAATGTCCTTCTTAAGGTGAAAGGCCGAGACCATCCTTAGAAAAAGGACGGTCGTGGGCGCAACACCGCCATATCCTTATGGAGGACCAAGTCAGGCGACTTGCAGGACAAGGCCGCCAACTCAGACACCCATCTAACCGAAGCAATGGGCACTAAAAAGGCCACCTTCCGTGACAAGGTCAAGAGAGGAATCTCTCTGATATTCTCAAAGGGATTTTCTTGGAGAACAGAGATGCATCAAATTCAGATCCCAAGTAGGGAGAGGAGGCTTGACAGGGGGGATCACATGGCGAACCCCCTGCACAAAAGGTGCTATCAAGGAATGGCCCGGTAGCGGTCGTTGAAAAAAAGACAGCCCGGGCCGAAATCCGACCCTCAAAAAGGTATGCAAGGCCAGCTTTTGGGTCACACCACGCTGTAAGAACAGCAAAATCCTGGGAACGGAATACATCCGAGGACGCCACTCAAGTTCCTTGCACATAGCGATGTAAGCCTTCCAGGTACGGTGAGATATCTTTCTGGAGGAAGATTCCCGTGTCAACAACATAGAAGAGATGACTGAATACGAGAGAACTCGGTCCTTCAGCACCTGGCTTTAAACAGCCATGCCATTAAAGCCAAGGACTGTAAAGCAGGATGAAGTATGGGATCATGAGACAGAAGGTCCACCCCAATAGGCAGTCGCCAGGAACTTATGCGACTAGCCGAAGTAGATCGGCGTACCAATGTCGCCGTTCCGGAGCAATGAGGATCACTGGAATGGCCTCAGCCCCTACTCTGCAAAGCCGGCAAGGCAACAACAGTAGCAGAGGGTAAGCATATATCAGGCGATACTGCCCCCACGGGCTTCCGACGCGTCTGACGCATCCGCCCAGGGGTCCCTGGACCTGACCACGATCTTGCCACCTTGCGAGTGAGTCGAGAGGCGATAAGGTCCACTTCCAGTGCCCCACCTCCGGTAAAGGAGGTGGAAACACCTCCAGATACAAGGACCCTTCCCCTGCAATGCACACGGCCGACAGGACCGTCTTGCAGCGAGATGTATGAAAATCCCAAAGAGACTCCGCAATGTATCGGAGAAGGGAGGCCCCGGTGTACAGGGTGCCTCAGTTGTTGGCCAATAAAGGCAACTTGACAGAACTTCCCTAGAAACTCGGTCAGAGGACTAGTACCTCAGCCTTCACAGGTGGCCCAAACCCACCCCGGGCACAGAGACCCTAAAAGGCTAAAGCAGTTGCAGTGCACCTGCTAGACGACTGATGGATGAAGCAGAGGCTTTTGCCCAGCCATTGAGTTACAAAAAACGCCAGAGACGCAGCCACTAACGGGCGTAACGCTAACCTCAGCCTGGCGAACACAGTCCAAGCCAGCGCTTCTGATCACCACTGAAAGCAGGTGGAAAGTGATACCCCTGAAATCAGGGATCCTTGTGACAATGCTCCATCCAGCAGCTACTGTGACAGCAGGAAGGTAAAGTCACCTGGTTGCATCCAGGGGGGTAGATATATTTCGCCCAGATTCAGGCTTTACGCCGACTTATACAACTAGGTGGAGTGTTGTATAAGCCCAGCTGAGGCTAGTGGGCTCATGGATGACTCATACCTCTAGGGAGAGTGTGGGGCGTCGTGCAGACAGGGAGTTGATGAGACCAGCTGAAGCTTGTCAGCTCATTTAGGCCTCTATAAAAACTCCCAGATTCATTAGGTGTTAGCTCATGCCTGGACCCAGACCTGTGTGGACTGTCTAGGGAGAGTGAACCCCTGTGCGGTGAGACAAAGCCTGTGTGGCTATTTGCTTGGACATTTAAAACCAGGGACTTAGGGACTAGGACAGCACTAGGCTGATCCCAGTTGTTAGTTAGGAAACCTGTATGTTTAGTCAGAGGTCAAGTTGACCAAGATTTATTTTGTTTATGTTTCTTTTGGCTTTGCTGTGTTTTGTCACTGTAAATAGAAAATAAACCGCACCTTTTTTTGATTTTGAAAACCCCAACCTCCGTTTGCTGGGCCTGTTTTTGTGTGGGGAGCCCATCCCGGGGGTCACACACACCCGCTGCCGAGCTAACCCCCTCACAGTTGGTGGAGAACCAGTGGCAGTTTTTTTTTAAGCCAGCATGGAGGAGATACTGAAGCAGCTGGCTCTAGCAAATGCCAATCAACAGCAGACAAATGCAGGTTTGCAAAAGAGCCTTGCAGCTCAACAACAGAACTTCGCAGCCCAGCAGCAAGCTCATCAACAGAGCCTTGCAGCCCAGCAGCAAGCTCACCAACAGAGTCTGGAAGCTCAGCAACAAGCCCAGCAGCAATCTGAGGCCCGCTTCATAGACCTGTTACAGAAGCAAGAGCAGAGACTACAACAAATGGAAGCAGTAATGCAGCAACGTCCGCAGACCAGTGAGGAAAGCCGTCCCACTAATACCGCGTCCTTTGGGGTGAGTCGTTTATTGACAAAAATGACTGGAGAGGATGATCCAGAGGTATTTTTGACCACATTTGAAAGGACTGCTGAAAGAGAAAAGTGGCCTGAGGAGCAGTGGGCTGGACTGGTGGCTCCTCTGTTAACTGGTGAATCGCAGAAGGCTTACTATGACCTAGAGCCTGACCAAGCAAAAGACTATGTGATGCTAAAAGCTGAAATATTGGCAAGGCTGGGTGTCACCCAGGCTGTCCGGGCTCAGCGTGTGCATAACTGGACTTTCCAGCTTGGAAAACCCCCCAGGTCTCAAATGTATGATCTCATTCACCTGAGCAGAAAGTGGCTACAGCCAGAGACTTTGTCCGCACCAAAGATTGTGGAACGTGTTGTAATGGATCGGTTTTTGAGAGCTCTTCCTACTGCCATCCAAAAGTGGGTAAACCATGGAGACCCAGAGACGGCCGATGGTCTTGTGGATCGTGTGGAGAAATACTTGGCTACAGAGAACCTGACGGCCTCTTCCAGAGACACTCGGACTTTCCACCCTAAGACCAGACCATCCCCAGGGGCGGATAAGAGGATTCCAAGGGGTGAGGGTGGAGAGAGTGAGAGGGTGGGAGCTCTACCCCAAGTTTGGCGAGAACAGCCTGGGAAATCAGCGGCTCAAGAGGCGGCAAGAAGGATCGTTTGCTACCGCTGCCGGCAAGCGGGACATATTGCAGCCAATTGCCCGGTTGTGGAGGAACCCATGCAGTGTGACTTTCTGACGGGCAGACGTCAGTCGCTGTGTGCGACAGTCGCATGCACTGCCATTCGAGGAACTGAGAAACATTTATGCAAAATGTGTGTTAATGGTAGAAATGTTGTGGTATTGCTGGATTCAGGTAGCCTTGTGACCCTGATAAAGGCTGAGTTAGTTAAAACAGAGGTCTCTGGGAATAGCAAGGTAGCTGTTATTTGTGTGCATGGGGACACCCGAGAGTATCCAGTGACTACAGTGTGTTTCGAGACCCCCAAAGGTACCCTCTCTCATCCAGTGGGCTTAGTATCTCAGTTACCGCATGACGCCATTGTGGGAAGGGATTTTCCAAAGTTCTGGGAACTGTGGGATGATCCTGAGCCCCCCACTGGTGCCCCTATGTACCAGGAATGGGATAGCCAGAACTCCCCTGAGAGTGGTGAGGACTCTCCGGAATTTCCCTTATCAGTATTGGCAGGGGAGACTCAAGAAACTGGAGAGGAGCCCACCTCCTCAGACGAAAACCTACCGTCTGTGGAGTTTTCTGATCTTGAGGTTCACAGGGAAAACTTTGCCACAGAACAGTTGAAAGACCCCGCCCTAATAAAGGCACGGGAAAACGTAGTGAAAATAGATGGCGAGTTAGTGAACCCAGATAATACCTGCACTTACCCATACTTCAGCGTAGAGAAGGACCTACTGTATCGGGTGGCAAAAAGGGCAGAAGAAACCGTTGAGCAGCTTGTGGTGCCCAAACCTTACAGGAAGTTGGTGTTGGAGTTGGCCCATGGGCACATTCTTGGAGGTCATCTGGGGACAGAGAAAACCCGAGAGAGGGTATTACAGAGATTCTATTGGCCGGGGGTGATGAAGGACATAGAAAATTATTGTTCCTCCTGCCCTGTGTGTCAGAGGTCGGCCCCGATGCCACATTTCCGTAGCCCGCTGGTCCCTCTACCCATCATTGAGGTCCCGTTTGAGAGGATCGCCATGGATTTGGTAGGTCCTATAATCAAGTCCGCTAGGGGGCACCAGTACATATTAGTTATAATGGACTATGCCACCCGTTATCCAGAAGCGATCCCTCTCCGAAATACCTCGGCCAAAACCATAGCCAAAGAGCTATCTCTTGCGTTTAGCCGGGTGGGTATTTGTAAAGAACTGCTTACGGACCAAGGTACACCCTTTATGTCCCGGGTTATGAAGGAGCTGTGTAAATTGTTCAAAGTGACGCAATTACGTACATCTGTGTATCACCCCCAAACCGATGGGCTGGTTGAAAGATTTAACAAAACCCTAAAACAAATGTTGAAGAAAGTGGTGGATAGAGATGGAAAGGATTGGGACTGTCTACTTCCTTATCTGATGTTTGCTATTAGGGAGGTGCCCCAATCCTCTACGGGATTCTCCCCCTTTGAGTTACTGTATGGGAGACACCCAAGAGGGCTGTTGGATATTGCCAAGGAAACTTGGGAAAGTGAGAGTTCTCCCCACAGGAGTGTGATTGAGCATGTCGCCCTGATGCAAGACCGAATTGCACAGGTAATGCCCATCGTGAAGGAACATTTGGCCCAAGCGCAGTTAGCACAGCAGAGAGTGTACAACCGTGGAGCCAAGACCCGTACCTTTTCCCCGGGGGATAGGATACTGGTACTTGTCCCTACGGTTGAAAGTAAATTCCTTGCCAAATGGCAAGGCCCCTACGAGATAATGGAAAAAGTGAGCGAAGTGAATTACAAGGTCAGACAACCAGGAAGGCGAAAGCCCGAACAGATCTATCACGTTAATCTGTTGAAAGCCTGGAGGGATAGAGAGTCCCTAGTCGCAGACACTTGGTCACCAGCTCAAACTGGTTGCGTGATTCCTGAGGTTGGAATAGCAGCCACCTTGTCACAACCCCAACAACAGGAGGTTAAGGAGTTTGTGCTTCGCAACAAGGAGGTATTCTCTGAGCTGCCGGGACAAACATCTGGGGTAGAGCATGACATCATTACCCCGCCCGGTGAAAGGGTGAAGTTAAAACCCTATCGGATCCCAGAGGCCCGACGGGAGGCAATACGGGAGGAAGTACAGAAAATGCTGATTTTAGGGGTGATAGAGGAGTCCCAAAGTGATTGGTCTAGTCCCATTGTGTTGGTGCCTAAACCGGATGGGAGCTGGCGATTTTGTAACGATTTTCGTCAGTTGAACAAAGTTACAAAATTTGACACCTACCCCATGCCACGTATAGATGAGTTGATCGACCGGCTGGGAACAGCCCGATACATGACGACTCTTGACCTCACAAAAGGGTATTGGCAAATCCCCCTGGCCAAATTGGCCAAAGAGAAAACCGCATTTGTAACCCCAGACGGGGCGTTCCAATATAAAAGAATGCCGTTCGGGTTACAGAATGCGCCGGCCACATTCCAGCGGAAAATGGACCAGATGCTGAGGCCCCATCGGAAGTATGCTGCGGCTTACCTGGATGACGTAATTGTCCATAGCACAGATTGGGCCTCACATCTGCCAAAAGTGCAAGCAGTCCTGGACTCGGTTCGGGAAGCGGGGTTTACGGCTAACCCCAAGAAGTGTACCATTGGGCAGGAGGAGGCCAAATATCTTGGGTACACCATTGGGAGGGGAGTAATAAAACCCCAACTCAACAAAGTCGAGGCCATCCAGAGTTGGCCACGTCCCAACAGCAAGAAGCAGGTACGAGCCTTTCTGGGAATCGCTGGGTATTATCGGCGATTCATTCCCCACTTTGCCTCTAAGGCTGTGCCCCTAACCAACCTAACGAAGGGGAAAGGGTCGGTCATGATTAAATGGACCCCCGAGGCTGAGGCAGCATTCCAATTCTTGAAACAAGCCTTATGTAGCCAGCCAGTGTTGTACTCACCCGACTTCTCTAAAAACTTTGTCGTACAAAGTGATGCGTCAGATGTGGGGTTAGGAGCAGTATTGTCCCAGGTCTGGAACGGGGAAGAGCACCCAGTCATTTACCTCAGCAGGAAGTTGAAGTCCCATGAGGTAAATTACGCCACCGTTGAAAAGGAGTGTTTAGCGGTGAAGTGGGCTCTAGATTCCCTTCGGTACTACCTGCTAGGTAGGCACTTTGACATGGTTACGGATCACGCTCCGTTAAAGTGGATGGCTCAAAACAAGGAAACAAATAGAAGAGTGAATAGGTGGTTCCTGGCCCTCCAGGAATTCAACTTCACAGTAAAGCATCGCCCTGGCGTTCAAATGGGGAATGTGGATGCTTTGTCTCGAGTACATGAATGCCTGATTGCTGGTGTTCCAACCCCGAGGTTAAAACAAGAGGGGGGGGGGTATGTGACAGCAGGAAGGTAAAGTCACCTGGTTGCATCCAGGGGGGTAGATATATTTCGCCCAGATTCAGGCTTTACGCCGACTTATACAACTAGGTGGAGTGTTGTATAAGCCCAGCTGAGGCTAGTGGGCTCATGGATGACTCATACCTCTAGGGAGAGTGTGGGGCGTCGTGCAGACAGGGAGTTGATGAGACCAGCTGAAGCTTGTCAGCTCATTTAGGCCTCTATAAAAACTCCCAGATTCATTAGGTGTTAGCTCATGCCTGGACCCAGACCTGTGTGGACTGTCTAGGGAGAGTGAACCCCTGTGCGGTGAGACAAAGCCTGTGTGGCTATTTGCTTGGACATTTAAAACCAGGGACTTAGGGACTAGGACAGCACTAGGCTGATCCCAGTTGTTAGTTAGGAAACCTGTATGTTTAGTCAGAGGTCAAGTTGACCAGGATTTATTTTGTTTATGTTTCTTTTGGCTTTGCTGTGTTTTGTCACTGTAAATAGAAAATAAACCGCACCTTTTTTTGATTTTGAAAACCCCAACCTCCGTTTGCTGGGCCTGTTTTTGTGTGGGGAGCCCATCCCGGGGGTCACACACACCCGCTGCCGAGCTAACCCCCTCACACTACCCATGTACAAACACATAGTTTATACTATGTATTGCGTCAAACGCGCAAATAGAGTGTGGGAGGAAACCCACCCAGCCACAAAGAGCATAATACCACCACATACTGCGTATGTAGTTTAATATGTGTGGATAAACCTATTAAACATGTATATACTGTGCCAGCGACGAAGGCGCGCACATCATCGGGGCTTGGACGTAAACCAGCCACGCAGATTGCGTACACAACTGTGTAGGTATGTTAGCCTGCGAATAAACAAATTGCACATGTTTATACTGTGCATAGCGCTGAGAATGCGCACACCATTGGAACGCAGGGGAGAAACCTGAGCACCCGGATGAAACCCATGCAGACTGCATACGCATACCGTGTAGGTATTATAGTATGAGTGCTAAACATTTTGCACAAGCCCATGTGTGCATAGCACCAAAGGTGTGCACACTGTTGCCGCGTGGGAGGAACCGAAGTACCCCACGCATACTCAGAGAATGCAATACCTACAACTACTGTGAATGTATTTAGTGTAGTGTATAGACATAACGTGTAGGTTTACACCGTGTATTTCACCAAAGGCATGCATGTCATGTAGCGTGGGCGGAAACCCACGCAGACTGCACAGACATACCGGATAGGTATGTTAGTATGTGGATATCCAATCGCACAAATTTAGACTGTGCATAGTGTCGAAGCGCCCATACCAATGGAGTGTGGGAGGGAACCGGAGTACCCGGAGGAAAACCACACAGACTGCCTACACATACCTTGTAGGTATTATAGCATGCGTGCTAAACATTGAACATGTTTAACTGTGCAGAAGGCCAAAGGCGCACATACTGTCAGCGCGTGGGAGGAAACCGGAACACCCGGAAGAACTCCACGCAGACAGCACACAGATACCGTGTAGGAATGATAGCATGTGAATCAACATATTGCACATGTTTATGCTGTGCATTTCCATTGGAGCGTGGGGGGAAACTGGAGTACCCGGAGGAACCCCACCCAAACAGTATACCCATACTGTAAACATGTATAGTATGTGCAATAAACATATTGAACATATCTATACTGTGCAGAGAGCCGAAGCGCACATACCATGAGAGTGCGGGAGGACACCGGAGCCCCCGGAGGAAACCCGCGCCGACCCAGAGAGTATAATACATACATATACTGTGAATGTATCTGGAGTCATGTATAAACATATTTTGTACGTTTATATCATGTATGGCACTGAAACACAGCATTGGAACGTGGGGGGACAGCCACGCAGACACAGAGACCAATAACACATACATACACTGTGAATGTATGCAGTGTAGAGGTATAGGATGATTTTAAATTATGGCGCAGAGGCGCATAATCTTCTCTGTATCATTCCAACCTGCTTAACTGTGCTGCCGAAGCAGCATGCAGGTAACAGGTAACCTCTGATCCTCAGACCGTGTGTCTGTCAGAGCTCAAAGCGTTCCCCAGGAAATGGTGGGAAATGTTGCCTCAGGATATCACACAGAAGGCTCCCAGGGACTAGAGACATAAATGAATAAAGTCCTCCCCCCCACCATGCTGCACCGACCAGGGGGAGGGAACACTGTGTACCAATGTATCATCCATGCTGCTCTTGAGGCAGCGTGTGAGGAAAACAGTGAGGAAGCTGTGTAAAAGAAAGGCTTGTCACAGCAATTCCAGCTTGAGAGTGTTTCTCACATCATCAATGAGATCACTTACAAGCGCCCTGTCATTCACTGACACAGAACTGGAGTCTTCCTCACAAGGGAATGTCCTGTTCATAAACATTAAATATTCAGAGCTAGGGTCCTGAGCACAGTAGCTAGGCCCATATCTGACTCAGAGCACTCCTTCACTAAAGATTTTTGTGGGGGGGAAGGGGCTTATAGCTCCTTTTGCTCACACACCGCTTCCATTCTGACAAGGAATGATTCCAGGACTGCTGACAACTGGGCCATAAGGACCGCAGGTGCAGGAAACATATGAACATGTTTAACTGTGTAGCACTGCCAGTTGCCCCAGGCAATTGTGGAGAGCAGGTGTATCAGACTCCATAACGCCACCCTCTGAGACCTTATACACTATACAGTGAATATACAGTCCACCCACTGGCTACGCTGAGGCTGAGGAGGGGATACCCGTAGGACTCATCAACCCTTAAGGACCGCTCAGTCTGTGAGGAGATTGTAAGGGGATTCGCGCCGCCGCCGCTAGAACCGAAAATAAATGCGCGGCAATGGTGCAATTCAAAGCTCTAATGCGCGTCAATGGTGCACGCAATAACCACCTCAAACAGCGCTAATGCGCCCACTAACGGCGCACACAATAATCACCTCACAGGCTCACACACCAGAAAAAAATGCAGACATGAGCGCCCAGCCAGGCCAGAGTGACCCCCAAGCACCCCACAGCACAGCACCAGTACAGAGTGTAGAGAGCAGCATAACAGGGGGGAGACAGGGAGAACCCCCCACATAAAGAAACACAGCCAGTATGTACTCACCTGCAGCAGGAGAGACTACTTACCCGTCCCTGGAGGGACCCACTGGCTTGTCTCAGACAGACCTATCACAGAGTAGTACTGCGTAGCTGTCGGCCCGGTCCACCGCGAAAGAAACAGTCAGTTACTGTTCAGTCTTGAGAGGACCGCGGGAGCATGAAAGCAACCCGGCCACCCCTGGAGCCACAGGGTATGTCGTAAACTGAGTCTCACGCACACAAGGCAAGGATCAGCACGCTCGATGGTCGGACAGGGAAGACTACGAGGATACTAGTGTACCCAACCTGTTGCCCAGCCGACAGTTGATTGAAGGTCTCAAAAATAAAATAACAAAATTCCCAAAGGAATAAAATTTAAAAGTAAAATCTTCCAGAAGACTGGCTCCTGAGAGAGCCAAGTCTTCTCCTTCTGCTAGGCAGAAAAAAACTGAGGTCTGCTGACTGCAGGTGGGAGGGTAATGTCCGGAGGGACCGCCCCCCCTGGGCGGGGCTGTTAAGCTCTGGTTTGTTCTAGAATGTTTCTAACATCTAACATTCTGCCTAGATCTTCTCCTGCGAGCAGGGACATATACCCACACGTTTACAGTAACCAGCTGTGTCAGTTCATGGATGATAAGAAATGTCGTTTTTTTCCATGACATGAATAACGGTCGTGTGTACGCGGCATAAGACTGGGTTCTTTTTGAGCTGGCTCTTGCCGGGAGTTTCGATGCTTACAGGTGTCCCTCCCACTTCCTCCGTGACGACTTGTTGGTATGAGGAGATGGGCGGGTCTGTTCCTCTGCGCATCAGCGCCACGCACCCGCCCCGCACACTACATAACCACTACAACCCCATTCACTAAGCACTACCTTTTTGATCACTAGTATTTCAGCTCTCCATGTTCTCCTTTCGTTCCAAACTGCCATTCAGGGACAATTTTGCTAAATACAGGGGGGGGGGGGGGATGTAGTCTCACGGTTGATCAGTGGCAGGGTTGACTTGACGGGCGAATGGCTGGTGTTAGCAATTAAATCATCCAGACACCATGCTTGATATGGTGTCATGATGATCAAATCACATTTCTATTTTTACATTTGTAATATATAATGAAATAGTTCAACTCACCATAATGCAGAATCAGTGGGAGCCCTGAGATTGTCGCCTGCCACTAGATGCAGCGTGTCACGTGCCACCGTCGCCTGCTGCCAGATGCTATGATGTAAGGAGGGACTCTGCTGGGGACGCCTGATGTAAGGAGGGACTCTGCTGGGGACGCCTGATGTAAGGAGGGACTCTGCTGGGGACGCCTGATGTAAGGAGGGACTCTGCTGGGGACGCCTGATGTAAGGAGGGACTCTGCTGGGGACGCCTGATGTAAGGAGGGACTCTGCTGGGGACGCCTGATGTAAGGAGGGACTCTGCTGGGGACGCCTGATGTAAGGAGGGACTCTGCTGGGGACGCCTGATGTAAGGAGGGACTCTGCTGGGGACGCCTGATGTAAGGAGGGACTCTGCTGGGGACGCCTGATGTAAGGAGGGACTCCGCTGGGGACGCCTGATGGCAGGCGATGTGACAAGTGACACACTCAGGGCTCCCACTGATTCTACATTATATAGAGTTGAACAATTTAATTTTAGATGTAAGATTGGGGATTGTTAGCTCTTGTAGTAGATACGTTTTTCCAGTGATTCAGGCCAGTCAGGAACTCTGTTTAAGGGCATGGCAGCCCATTTTTATTTAAAAGCACAAAAGTTCACAAATACATCCGTAGCATTTCACAGGGGGGTTCCACCATCCCTGTATCTTGCATACTTCACAGTTTAGCCTCCTAGCTATCCGGCTATTTCAGGCCTTTAGCCTAGGCCTTAGGTCTGCTCCTCAGAACAAACAGTTTCCAAGAGATAAGCTCACTCCTCGCTTACTCCCGGCCAGCACTTTCTTGCTTACTTCAGCAATGACGTCTGCCTCTTGCAGACACGCACACTTTGGCTGCACCCATGCAGCATAGATAGCCTCTGACTCCACTTCAGAGGGATGGGAGAGTCCAGCTGACTCTCCCAGCACAGACTTCCTGTCTGTTGGGTGGGGCCCTGATCCATAATCATGTCAGAACTAAATAGCCCAAGACACAGCTGTTCAATCAGCATGTCTTTCTTTAACAGATCTGGCGTAAACCCACATTCTTGAAGGTCGCACAGAGTCGCACCCTCACATAGATTACAATGTCATAATAGAAATAATGCGCTTCAATTATCCTGACACCATAACAACTTGGTGCTGGGGTGATTGAAGCGCTAACAACGGGTGTTTGAAGTATCTTTATCTGCCGATTGTTACATTTTCTGGGATACACATATTTCTATTGTGGTGTAGGATCTGGGCCTACTGTCCCTCCATCCCTCTTTCTTTCCTTCTCTCTCTTTCTCCCTTTGTTTCTCCCTCCATCCCTCGTTCATCTCAGACTCTAAACCACACCCCCTTTGAGTCACACCCCCTTTAAGCCCAATATTTAGCTTAAACCATGGCTATTTTTTGCCGTGGCGCGCTTAGAGTGCCACATTTTTCTTTCCCCACTATGTCACACCTACTGTACAAACGAATGCCCCCCTCTAATTATAATAAGACCTCGCCCACAGACAAAAGTGTCCCTATAAATTTTTTTACAATGTTGGCAACTATGCAACATGCAGTCCAATACTCACAGCCATGGGCGTCCACTGAAATGTTTTGGGGGGGGGGCCCGCTTCAGCAGCGGCGATACACAGTCGCATTTTACCCTTTCTTCGACCGCTAGAGGGGGTTAAAAGCGACCCCCCCACGATAAAATGTAAAAACACCCCCTGTGCCCCTTGCATCTTTAAATATCTCTTTGTCACTACTGTGTACCCCCTCTCCACAACTGCACCTCTGGACCCCTTTACATTACACAGCACCCTGCATCACTGGACCCCTTTACATTACACAGCACCCTGCATCACTGGATCATTTTACATTACACAGCACCCTGCATCACTGGACCCCTTTACATTACACAGCACCCTGCATCACTGGACCCCTTTACCTTACACAGCAGCACCCTGCACCTCTGGACACTACACACACTACACTCTGACCACTACACTGTACACTGGCCACACTGTTGTGGAGATTTTTATGGAAATGTATTAATGTATGTTGTCAGATGTCCCCCCAGTGTCAGTTTTGCTGTAATGCGCTCATCTGAGCGTATTTGCACATACAGACGTTGGTGGAAGACCAATGACGGGAAAATCTTCCTATGGAAACAGCGATGTTTGCTCCATTTAGAGATGTTGTTTTGCGCCCCGTTGGGGGAACTGGCGGGGGGTGTTAAATGACTCTGAGCGCACAGATCTGTGTCCACAGGAACAGTAGCATAACTGTAAAATAGTTGTGGTCCATTTGAGGCATAATTATTGTGTAGTTCCCATCATTGGTGAATGTCACTGCTAGTCAATTTAAATGTACATTTATCTGTTTGAAAGGATGTCCTTGTATGGTCATTCTTCTGTGTAGAGGGGACATGCTGTGATGTCCCCGCCCATGGGGGAGGTGACTAGTTGCTACAACCAACCTGTCTTGAGATCTTTTGAGTTTAATAAAAGCCTATTAGTAGGCTTTGGCTAAACGGTCTTTGCTGGAATGGCCTGATAAGAAGATAAGACCTGTGTTGGTGGTTTCCTTGATTGAATGATGGAATGAACGGTGAGTGGACTTTAGCAAACTTAACGATAGCATTACTTCAAAAAGATGAAACTGATGTGTGCTTAGATAGAGCACAGGAATTATAGGCTGTGTGCTCTGTAAACAGCAGCCTGAAATTCCACAACAACACTGACCATATGTATGACATGTCCTATGATGTCATGTCTCTGCAGTCACACACACACACACGTGTTGTAGGACATCTCCTCCTCCCTCCATACCGCACACACAGCCCGGCTCTCCTTCCTTCTCACCTTCAGCAGGTCCAGCGGGGCTGGAAGTGGGTGTAAGGGCGGCGGAGGGTGTAGAACACTGCCAATTTGGCCAACACCTTCTCGATTCCAGGGGGGGGGCAAACGACCCCCCTTGCCCTATGGAGCGGACGCCCATGCTCACAGCACCATAAACCCTAATACTATAGAAACCATTTCCCCCCAATATGTACTGCACTGGGCTCCCCAATAAACACATAACATCTCACTACACAGAGCAACATAAACACCAATGAGAACTATTCCTCCAACATGCACCACATTCATCAATATACTCAGTAATATATTATCCAATGCATGCGGCATCACAAACCCCGATACATACAACACAGAGTCCAGAGTACACAGAGTACCTCAATACACATCACATCATGCACCCCAACACTTCATTATACACCCATATACTTCAGGGCTGCCAAGGTTCGCCATCAGTGGCATAGAGGGTTTAATCATAGCTCCCAACTGTCCCTGATTTCGAGGGTCTGTCCCTGATTTGGAACAATGTCCCTCTGTCCCTCTTTTTATATCATACCCCTTAATACACATTGCTCTGGGAACTCCACACCACATAGTGAACATAGTGGAAAGTAGACATCCCAAGGAAATTGCTGAGAGGCATGTTGAGCCCATTGAATATTTTTTTTTTTGTCCCAAGTGATTGAACAATGACTAAAAAAAATTTAAAAAAAATTACAAAAAGTTGTCACTAAATGATATATTGCTCACACATGCCATGGTTATATGTGGAATTGCACCCCAAAATACATTTTGCTGCTTCTCCTGAGTACGGGGATACCACATGTGTGGGACTTTTTGGGAGCCTAGCCGCGTACGGGACCCCGAAAACCAAGCACCGCCTTCAGGATTTCTAAGGGGCGCAAATTTTTGATTTCACTCCTCACTACCTATCACAGTTTTGAAGGCCATAAAATGCCAAAATAGCACAAAACCCCCCCAAATGACCCCATTTTAGAAAGTAGACACCCCAAGGAAATTGCTGAGAGGCCTGTTGAGCCCATTGAATATTTTTTTTTTGTCCCAAGTGATTGAATAATGACAAAAAAAAAATAAAAATTACAAAAAGTTGTCACTAAATGATATATTGCTCACACATGCCATGGTTATATGTGGAATTACACCCCAAAATACATTTTGCTGCTTCTCCTGAGTACGGGGATACCACATGTGTGGGACTTTTTAGGAGCCTAGCCGCGTACGGGACCCCGAAAACCAAGCACCGCCTTCAGGATTTCTAGGCACAAATTTTTGATTTCACTCCTCACTACCTATCACAGTTTCGAAGGCCATAAAATGCCAAAATAGCACAAAACCCCCCCAAATGACCCCATTTTGGAAAGTAGACACCCCAAGCTATTTGCTGAGAGGCATGGTGAGTATTTTACAGCTCTCATTTGTTTTTGAAAATGAAGAAAGAAAATATATATATTTTTTTTTTTCTTCAATTTTCAAAACTTTGTGACAAAAAGCGAGATCTGCAAAATACTCACAATACCTCTCAGCAAATATCTTGGGGTGTCTACTTTCCAAAATGGGGTCATTTGGGGGGGTTTTGTGCCATCTGGGCATTCCATGGCCTCCGAAACTGTGATAGGCAGTGAGAAGTGAAATCAAAAATTTACACCCTTAGAAAGCCTGAAGGCGGTGCTTGGTTTTTGGGGTCCCGTACGCGGCTAGGCTCCCAAAAAGTCTCACACATGTGGTATCCCCGTACTCAGGAGAAGCAGCAGAATGTATTTTGGGGTGTAATTCCACATATGCCCATGGCATGTTTGAGCAATATATCATTTAGTGACAACTTTGTGCAAAAAAAAAATTGTCTTTTTTCCGCAACTTGTGTCAACATATAAAATATTCCATGGACTCGACATGCCTCTCAGTATATAGCTTGGGGTGTCTACTTTCCAAAATGGGGTCATTTGGGGGGGTTTTGAACTGTTCTGGCATTTTATACACAACATTAGGAAGCTTACATCCACTCTTCTAACCACTTGAAGACAAAGCCCTTTTTGACACTTTTTGTTTACATGAAAACATTTTTTTTTTTTGCAAGAAAATTATGTTGAACCCCCAAACATTATATATATTTTTAAAGCAAAGGCCCTACAGATTAAAATGGAGGCTGTTGCATTTTTTTTTCTACACAGTATTTGCGCAGCGATTTTTCAAACACATTTTTTGGGGAAAAAATACTTTTTTTAATTTTAATGCACTAAAACACACTATATTGCCCAAATGTTTGATGAAATAAAAAAGATGATCTTAGGCCGAGTACATGGATACCAAACACGACATGCTTTAAAATTTCGCACAAACGCGCATTGGCGACAAACTACATACATTTTTAAAAGCCTTTAAAAGCCTTTACAGGTTACCCCGTTAGATTTACAGAGGAGGTCTACTGCTAAAATTACTGCCCTCGATCAGACCTTCCGGGTGATACCTCACATGCATGGTGCAATTGCTGTTTACATATGACGCCAGACCGACGCTTGCGTTCGCCATTGGGCAAGAGCAGAGCAGGACAGGGGTGCTTTTTTTTTTTTTTTATTATTATTTTGCTTTTTTATTTTATTTTTAAATTGTTCCTTCCATATTTTTTTTTTTTTATCATTTTTATTGTTATCTCAGGGAATGTAAATATCCCCTATGATAGCAATAGGTAGTGACAGGTACTCTTTTTTGAAAAAACTGGGGTCTTCTAGACCCTAGATCTTTCCTCTGCCCTCAAAGCATCTGACCACACCAAGATCGGTGTGATAAAATGCTTTCCCAATTTCCCAATGGCGCTTTTTTATATCCGGGGGGGGGGGGTTATTCCCTCCCACTGCTTGTAAAAGCAGTCCAGAGGCTAATTAGCCACTAGGATTGCTTTTACATGAAAGCCGGCCACTGGCTGAAAAGAATGATACCAAGATGATACCTAAACCCGCAGGCATCATTCTGGTATAAACATTCAACGTCCAGCAACATACCAGTACGTTGCTGGTCCTTGTTGGACATGTATTGTAATCTTTTTTTTTTCATGCAGCCAGTTGGCTGAACGAAAAAAAGAGATTGATCGGTGGGTATGCCCACCATTAGAATACCGCCCTTCATCCACCCACTTCTAATGATGGGCATACATGCACCATTTATATATGCCGAAGCATGGGGGCATCCTCCCGCAAAAAAGTTATGCCGCACACACATGGTCGGACTTTTCCACGGGCAAGGCTCCGTCGGAATTTCGACCGTTTGTACGCGGCATTAGGAGCAAAATCGCTCCTCCGCTCCTCCGCCCCTGCTGCCCCAATGCTTCGGCATATATGCTTTTTTTTTTTAACTGTGGTGGTGAAATCACCTCCTACAGGACTGGAGTCGCAGGGATCAGGCCTGTCTCTGCGAACGCTGCAGTTATGTGTGTTGTGTTTTGCAAGTGACAGTGATCGATCGATACTGCACTTGGGTGGCCTGGGCTGGACGGAGGGGCAAAACGCAGGTGCTAGCAGGTATCTGGGCTGATCCCGCTAACACTGCGTTTTTGGGAACCCTAAACTGCTGGGGACGCTAGTATAGATTTGATCAGATCAGATATTGATCTGTTTAGATACTATACCACTAAGGGAGGTGTATGCTTCACGCGTGGGTGTTAGCGTTACTGGCACTAACCTGACGCTGCCTGGGGTGTGACGCAGACCCTCTCTGGCGCTAAAACCTAATTGATATCACCCGCCGGGCGATCAGGGGGTTAAATCTTTATTGGGTTATATATACGGCGGGTGCCCTGACACTATAAAAAGCAAACTAACTAACCAGCGTCACCCGTAACACTTATATGGTGATCACTGGTGAAAGGGTTAACTAGGGGCAATTAGGGGGTTAAAACCTTTATTAGATAATTTATGGGGGTACCTGACGCTATAAAAACCTGCGGCGAGCCTAAAAAAAATTACTGGCTACCGATCTGCATCACCGAGGCTCAGACAGCGATCAGAAAAATGATCGCTTAGCGACAGTGGTGATAGGGGGTGAAAGGGTTACCTGGGGCGCGATCAAGGGGGTTAAACCTTTATTAGATCATTTATGGGGGTACCTGACGCTATAAAAACCAGCGGCGAACCTAAAAAAAATTACTGGCTACCGATCTGCATCACCGACACTAAGACAGTGATCAGAAAAACGATCGCTTAGCGACAGTGGTGATAGGGGGTGAAAGGGTTACCTGGGGGCGATCAAGGGGGTTAAACCTTTATTAGATAATTTATGGGGGTACCCGACGCTATAAAAACCTGCGGCGAACCTAAAAAAAATAACTGGCTACCGATCTGCATCACCGACGCTAAGACAGCGATCAGAAAAATGATCGCTTAGCGACGGCAGTGCTAGGGGGTGAAAGGGTTATCTGGGGGGTGATCAGGGGGTTAAACCTTTATTAGGGGGGGTTAGGGGGCTACACTGGACCTAAAACTAACTTTAGTGACACTTTTACAGTCACAAATGTCACTGATTGCAGTGATCAGTAAATAAATGTGACACTGTGACTGGGGGCTGGGAGGTGATCTGGGGGGGCGATTTGTGTGCCTATGTGTCCTGGTGTCAGTGTAGTGTTAGTGTACTGACCTGTGTGTCTTCTCTTGTATGGCGCTCGGTATATGTGAGCGCCGCATGAGAGATGACATCACTTCCTCCTGCTTCCTCTGCCTGTGTAAACATTACACAGCAGAGGGAGCATTTTCATTCGCTGGGAGAAACGCGGGGGGGTGGCCAGAATCGAATGGCCGCCCCCTCATGTCGGATCGCTCCCCAACGAATACCGACCGCTCACTGTATAGGAGGGGGGTCCGATCGGACCCCCCAACTGTACAAAGGCAATCACGTACACTGTACGTGATTGTGCCTGTCGGTGCCATTCTGCCGACGTACATATACAGTGAGCGGTCGTTAAGTGGTTAAGGTAAAAAACGTTTAGGCTTTACAACCACTTTAAGGTTTTTATCTGAGCCCATCCGATCCAGTATGGTGCACGAGTGCAGTGGCTCCCGCCGCGGTCTCTCTCCTCATTGGACAGACTGATAACAGCGGGAGTGATTGGCTCCCACTGCTTTCAATCAAATCCGGTGACATGGGAGCGGGGTCGAGTCCTGCTGTCTGTGTCAATGGACACAGCAGCGGGGCTCAGGAGCGAGCATGCACAGGTCTCCCTGGGGAAACCCGATGAAGAGGAGGGGTCTGGAGCGCTGGCGGGGACCCCAGAAGAAGAGGATCGGGGTTGCTCTGTGAAAAAACATTGCACAGATGAGTACTGTCCATCATAATTTATTTTGCACTAACAATTACATTTTCAGGACAAGCTTTTGGGGGTCTACCGTTTACTTTTAAGGCAGATTTTTTAAACCAGGGTGTACCCTGGGGTGTCTTCAGGTGTGCCTAGGCAAAAGCCTAAAAATTGCCCCAAATTTGTATTCAAGCAAGTGGGTGGATCCAGTGGCGTTGCTATGGGGGTGCGGCCCGCACCTGGGTGACACCCGCCAGAGGGTGACACCCGGCTCAGACTGGCACCGGCACCGCATTGAGAGGGGTGCCACGGCTCCCTCCTTCCCTTCCGGGATCTCCTCTGCTCCATGCGATGTGCGGGGAGAGTGGGGAGGAGGGAGTGAGGCAGAGACAGACTGGGTGCCCGGGGTCCAACCCTCCCCCCCACACACCTCCACACGGCACGGCCGCAATCAGATCTCTGTTCTCACTGCTGCTTCCTCCTCGGCTCGGACAGGTACACAGGCTGGGAGAAAGAGCCAAGGATGAGGAAGGACACCATCCACGCTACAGTCAGCACCTTCCCTGAGGTATGCTACAGGAGTACTGTATTGCAGAGGAGGGGAACATAGTGGTTGGAGGGTTGGGGGGGGGGGGGCATTTGCAGGTAACAATTATGCTGCCAGGAGTGATTTTAGGGGGGTTAGAGAATAGGTGCTAGGGGGTGCTATTTGTTTTGGGTTAGAGAGGACTTGTACTAGAAGTAGGAGGGGGCAGATTTGAAGTTTGACCCCCTCCCCCAGCGCAATTCCTCTCCCCTCCCAAAGCACCCCCTAGCACATATCCTTTAAACCCCCCCAAATCAAAGATCCCATCCCCGCTTCATCCACCCCCCCAATCCCATCCCAGCTCCATCCATCCCCCTGATCCCATACCCACTCATCCATCCCCCCTAATCCTGATCCTATCCCGTCTCCATCCCCCCGATCCCATACTGGCTCCATCTATCCCCCCCATCCCATACCGGCTCCATCCATCCCCCCCATCCCATACTGGCTCCATCCATCCCCCCTGATCCTATACGCACTCCATCCATCCCCCCTGATCTTATCCTCGCTCCATCCAACCCTGTGATCCCATCCCGCCTCCATCCATTCCCCTGATCACTTCTCAGCTCCACCCAGCCCCCTGATCCCATACCTGCTCCAGCCATCCCCCTGATCCCATCCCGGCTCCATCCATCCCCCCTAATCCCATCCAGGCTCCATTCATCCTCCCTGATCCTATCCTCGCTCCATTCCAACCCCTGATCCCATCCTGCCTCCATCCATTCCCCCCGATCCCATCCTGCCTCCATCCATTCCCCCCGATCCCATCCTGCCTCCATCCATTCCCCCCGATCCCTTCCCAGCTCCATCCAGCCCCCGTTCCCATACCCGCTCCAGCCATCCCCCGATCCCATCCCGGCTCCAGCCATCCCCCCATCCCATCCCGGCTCCAGCCATCCCCCCGATCCCATCCCTGCTCCATCCATCCCCCCGATCCCATCCCTGCTTCATCCATACCCCTGATCCTATCCCCGCTCCATCCATCCCTCATGACTCTGCTGGGGACGCCTGATGTAAGGGGGGACTCTGCTGGGGACGCCTGATGTAAGGGGGGACCCTGCTGGGGACGCCTGATGTAAGGGGGGACCCTGCTGGGGACGCCTGATGTAAGGGGGGACCCTGCTGGGGACGCCTGATGTAAGGGGGGACCCTGCTGGGGACGCCTGATGTAAGGGGGGACCCTGCTGGGGACGCCTGATGTAAGGGGGGACTCTGCTGGGGACGCCTGATGTAAGGGGGGACTCTGCTGGGGACGCCTGATGTAAGGGGGGACTCTGCTGGGGACGCCTGATGTAAGGGGGGACTCTGCTGGGGACGCCTGATGTAAGGGGGGACTCTGCTGGGGACGCCTGATGTAAGGGGGGACTCCGCTGGGGACGCCTGATGTAAGGGGGGACTCCGCTGGGGACGCCTGATGTAAGGGGGGACTCCGCTGGGGACGCCTGATGTAAGGGGGGACTCCGCTGGGGACGCCTGATGTAAGGGGGGACTCCGCTGGGGACGCCTGATGGCAGGCGATGTGACAAGTGACACACTCAGGGTTCCCACTGATTCTACATTATATAAAGTTGAACAATTTCATTTTAGATTACAATGTCATAATAGAAATAATGCACTTCAATTATCCTGACACCATAACAACTTGGTGCTGGGGTGATTGAAGCGCTAACAACGGGTCTTTGCAGTATCTTTATCTGCCGATTGTTACATTTTCTGGAATACACATATTTCTATTGTGGTGTAGGATCTGGGCCTACTGTCCCTCCATCCCTCTTTCTTCCTTTGTTTCTCCCTCCATCCCTCGTTCATCTCAGACTCTAACCACACCCCCTTGGAGTCACGCCCCCTTTAAGCCCAATATTTAGCTTAAACCATGGCCATTTTTTTGCCGTGGTGCGCTTAGAGTGCCACATTTTTCTTTCCCCACTATGTCACACCTACAAACGAATGCCCCCCTAATTATAATAAGACCTCGCCCACAGACAAAAAAAAGTGTCCCTATAATTTTTTTTACAATGTTGGCAACTATGCAACATGCAGTCCAATACTCACAGCTATGGGCGTCCACTGAAATGTTTTGGGGGGGGGGGGGGCGCTTCAGCAGCGGCCATACACAGTCGCATTTTACCCTTTCTTCGACCGCTAGGGGGGGTTAAAAGCGACCCCCCCACGATAAAATGTAAAAACACCCCACTGTGCCCCCTGCATCTTTAAATATCTCTTTGTCACTACTGTGTACCCCCTCTCCACAACTGCACCTCTGGACCCCTTTACATTACACAGCACTCTGCATCACTGGAACCCTTTACATTACACAGCACCCTGCATCACTGGACCCCTTTACATTACACATCATCCTGCATCACTGGACCCCTTTACATTACACAGCACCCTGCATCACTGGACCCCTTTACATTACACAGCACCCTGCATCACTGGACCCCTTTACATTACACAGCACCCTGCATCACTGGACCCCTTTACATTACACAGCATCCTGCATCACTGACCCCCTTTACATTACACAGCACCCTGCATCACTGACCCCCTTTACATTATACAGCACCCTGCATCACTGGACCCCTTTACATTACACAGCACCCTGCATCACTGGACCCCTTTACATTACACAGCACCCTGCATCACTGGACCCCTTTACATTACACAGCACCCTGCATCACTGGACCCCTTTACATTAACACAGCACCCTGCATCACTGACCCCCTTTACATTACACAGCACCCTGCATCACTGGACCCCTTTACATTACACAGCACCCTGCATCACTGGACCCCTTTACATTACACAGCACCCTACATCACTGGAACCCTTTACATTACACCGCACCCTGCATCACTGACCCCCTTTACATTACACAGCACCCTGCATCACTGGGCCCCTTTACATTACACAGCACCCTGCATCACTGGAACCCTTTACATTACACAGCACCCTACATCACTGGAACCCTTTACATTACACAGCACCCTACATCACTGGAACCCTTTACATTACACAGCACCCTGCATCACTGACCCCCTTTACATTACACAGCACCCTGCATCACTGGACCCCTTTACATTACACAGCACCCTACATCACTGGAACCCTTTACATTACACAGCACCCTGCATCACTGAACCCCTTTACATTACACAGCACCCTGCATCACTGGAACCCTTTACATTACACAGCACCCTGCATCACTGGACCCCTTTACCTTACACAGCAGCACCCTGCACCTCTGGACACTACACACACTACTCTGACCACTACACTACACACTGACTACTGACCACTACACTGTACACTGACCATATGTATGACATGTCCTATGACATCATGTCTCTGCAGTCACACACACGTGTTGTAGGACATCTCCTCCTCCCTCCATACCGCACACACAGCCCGGCTCTCCTTCCTTCTCACCTTCAGCAGGTTCAGCGGGGCTGGAAGTGGGTCTAAGGGTGGCGGAGGGTGTAGAACACTGCCAATTTGGCCAACACCTTCTCGATTCCAGGGGGGGGGGGGCAAACGACCCCCCTTGCCCTATGGAGCGGACGCCCATGCTCACAGCACCATAAACCCTAATACTATAAAAACCATCTCCCCCCAATATGTACTGCACTGGGCTCCCCAATAAACACATAACATCTCAGAGCAACATAAACACCAATGAGAACTATTCCTCCAACATGCACCACATTCATCAATATACTCAGTAATATATTATCCAATGCATGCGGCATCACAAACCCTGATACATACAACACAGAGTCCTGTACATGTACCTCAATACACATCACACCATGCACCCCAACACTTCATTATACACCCATATACCCCTTAATACACATTGCTCTGGGAACTCCACACCACATAGTGAACCCCAATATATGTATCCTGCAGGCAACTACAGAGTACAATGCACCCCACAACTAGTAATATACACACTAATAGGAACCATTTCCCAAAATGTGCTGCAGCTTGCTCCCCAATATAGATCAATAAATACATGACTTAACACGCTCCACCCCAAACAATATCACAGCAACATGAACCTCCATATACACCCTGCACCCCAACACTGTATTATGCAGCACAATGTGCACCCAATACAATATCATCTTCCATAGTAACCTGATGTCATAATGACAATGATAATCAGTGAAATGCGCAATCTTCATCAATGACAACACAGAGTAACACTGCACTACTATTTACTAATACAGAAATGTTCACATGGACATCCATAGGAAGCTTTCCAATTGTGACTGGAGTCTTGCTTTGTACTCCAGGCACCAGACAGCCAATCACATCTTCTTTGGTTGCAGACACAGCTCCGCCCCTCTGGTCGGGAAGCATGCCCCTCCCTCTCCCCAGCAGCCGTGCAGAGAGAGTAAGGGCGGAAGTGCTTGATAGAGAGAGTAAGGGCGGAAGTGCTTGATAGCAGGATGTAACTGAGGCTCGCTCGCTGATAATATATCACGGGACAAGCAGAAAAAAATATATATATATATATATGTCATGTATTGCATTAGTTCCGCCTGAAATTAAACAAATATTATTTTGGTTAAGAAAGCATTTGGACACCTAGCCTAACGAACGCAGTCACGTCACATTCGATGCATGCCAAACAAATTATGTGGGGAACCTTCACACAGCCTTGAAACGGCCGTGAGGGGAGCCTTAAAACAGCCTTGAGGGGAGCCTTGAAACAGCCGTGAGGGGAGCCTTGAAAGAGCCGTGCGGGGAGCCTTGAAACAGCCGTGAGGGGAGCCTTGAAACAGCCGTGAGGGGAGCCTTGAAACAGCCGTGAGGGGAGCCTTGAAACAGCCGTGAGGGGAGCCTTGACAACAACAACACTGTGACGTCAGAACACTAGTCTATATAAGGCGGGTGCTGGAGGATTGCAGTCAGTCTATTTTGACATTTGTACAGTTCAGACGTGTTGCTGAATTCTGCATTCAAAATGATCAGAAAAGTGATTGTAGCGTTATTCCTCAGCTTTTTAATATTAGAAGAGGCGAGGGCAGCCCCTATTCCTCTTCACTACAGGAAGGGACTAGAGGAAAAAACGAAATTCGGAGTGGAAAAGCGTGAGGATGAGAAGAGATTTGAGGAGCAGGGATTAATGAAGGATTGGTTAGAGGAGCAGCGTCTGCAGGAGATAAAGCTGCAGGATGAGAAAGAATTAGAAAAGGAGGGAATGAAGGAGAAAGCCATGGAGGAAAATTATGCAGAAAAAAGAGGGATTGGAGGAGAAGGGCTTGGAAGAACATGGCAGGGAAATAAAAATCTTAGAAGGACACTGCTTGAAAGGACAGGGTTTGGAAATGCAAACCTTGGATGGGCAGGGCATGGAAGAGCACGGTTGGAAATGCAAAGCTTGGAAGGGCATGGCATGGAAAATCAGGGCTTGGAAATGCAAAGCTTGGATAGGCATGGCTCGGAAGAGCAGGACTTAAAAATGCAAAGCTTGGAAGTGCAGGGCATGGAAGAGCAGCATGGCATGGAAAATCAGGGCTTGGAAATGCAAAGCTTGGATAGGCATGGCATGGAAGAGCAGGACTTAAAAATGCAAAGCTTGGAAGTGCAGGGCATGGAAGAGCAGCATGGCATGGAAAATCAGGGCTTGGAAATGCAAAGCTTGGATAGGCATGGCATGGAAGAGCAGGACTTAAAAATGCAAAGCTTGGAAGTGCAGGGCATTGAAGAGCAGCATGGCATGGAAAATCAGGGCTTGGAAATGCAAAGCTTGGAAGTGCAGGGCATGGAAGAGCAGCATGGCATGGAAAATCAGGGCTTGGAAATGCAAAGCTTGGATAGGCATGGCATGGAAGAGCAGGACTTAAAAATGCAAAGCTTGGAAGTGCAGGGCATTGAAGAGCAGCATGGCATGGAAAATCAGGGCTTGGAAATGCAAAGCTTGGAAGTGCAGGGCATGGAAGAGCAGCATGGCATGGAAAATCAGGGCTTGGAAATGCAAAGCTTGGATAGGCATGGCTCGGAAGAGCAGGACTTAAAAGTGCAAAGCTTGGAAGTGCAGGGCATGGAAGAGCAGCATGGCATGGAAAATCAGGACTTAAAAATGCAAAGCTTGTTAGTGCAGGGCATGGAAGAGCAGCATGGCATGGAAAATCAGGGCTTGGAAATGCAAAGCTTGGATAGGCATGGCATGGAAGAGCAGGACTTAAAAATGCAAAGCTTGGAAGTGCAGGGCATGGAAGAGCAGCATGGCATGGAAAATCAGGGCTTGGAAATGCAAAGCTTGGAAGTGCAGGGCATGGAAGAGCAGCATGGCATGGAAAATCAGGGCTTGGAAATGCAAAGCTTGGATAGGCATGGCTCGGAAGAGCAGGACTTAAAAATGCAAAGCTTGGAAGTGCAGGGCATGGAAGAGCAGCATGGCATGGAAAATCAGGGCTTGGAAATGCAAAGGTTGGATAGGCATGGCATGGAAGAGCAGGACTTAAAAATGCAAAGCTTGGAAGTGCAGGGCATGGAAGAGCAGCATGGCATGGAAAATCAGGGCTTGGAAATGCAAAGCTTGGATAGGCATGGCTCGGAAGAGCAGGACTTAAAAATGCAAAGCTTGGAAGTGCAGGGCATGGAAGAGCAGCATGGCATGGAAAATCAGGGCTTGGAAATGCAAAGCTTGGATAGGCATGGCATGGAAGAGCAGGACTTAAAAATGCAAAGCTTGGAAGTGCAGGGCATGGAAGAGCAGCATGGCATGGAAAATCAGGGCTTGGAAATGCAAAGCTTGGATAGGCATGGCTCGGAAGAGCAGGACTTAAAAATGCAAAGCTTGGAAGTGCAGGGCATGGAAGAGCAGCATGGCATGGAAAATCAGGGCTTGGAAATGCAAAGCTTGGATAGGCATGGCATGGAAGAGCAGGACTTAAAAATGCAAAGCTTGGAAGTGCAGGGCATGGAAGAGCAGCATGGCATGGAAAATCAGGGCTTGGAAATGCAAAGCTTGGAAGTGCAGGGCATGGAAGAGCAGCATGGCATGGAAAATCAGGGCTTGGAAATGCAAAGCTTGGATAGGCATGGCTCGGAAGAGCAGGACTTAAAAGTGCAAAGCTTGGAAGTGCAGGGCATGGAAGAGCAGCATGGCATGGAAAATCAGGACTTAAAAATGCAAAGCTTGGAAGTGCAGGGCATGGAAGAGCAGCATGGCATGGAAAATCAGGGCTTGGAAATGCAAAGTTTGGATAGGCATGGCTCGGAAGAGCAGGACTTAAAAATGCAAAGCTTGGAAGTGCAGGGCATGGAAGAGCAGCATGGCATGGAAAATCAGGGCATGGAAGAGCAGCATGGCATGGAAAATCAGGGCTTGGAAATGCAAAGCTTGGATAGTCAAGGCATGGAAGAGCAGGACTTAAAAATGCAAAGCTTGGAAGTGCAGGGCATGGAAGAGCAGCATGGCATGGAAAATCAGGGCTTGGAAATGCAAAGCTTGGATAGGCATGGCTCGGAAGAGCAGGACTTAAAAATGCAAAGCTTGGAAGTGCAGGGCATGGAAGAGCAGCATGGCATGGAAAATCAGGGCTTGGAAGTGCAGGGCATGGAAAATCAGGGCTTGGAAATGCAAAGCTTGGAAGTGCAGGGCATGGAAGAGCAGCATGGCATGGAAAATCAGGGCTTGGAAGTGCAGGGCATGGAAGAGCAGCATGGCATGGAAAATCAGGGCTTGGAAATGCAAAGCTTGGATAGTCAAGGCATGGAAGAGCAGGACTTAAAAATGCAAAGCTTGGAAGTGCAGGGCATGGAAGAGCAGCATGGCATGGAAAATCAGGGCTTGGAAATGCAAAGCTTGGATAGGCATGGCTCGGAAGAGCAGGGCTTAAAAATGCAAAGCTTGGAAGGGCAGGACATGGAAGAGCAGCATGGCATGGAAAATCAGGGCTTGGAAATGCAAAGCTTGGATAGTCAAGGCATGGAAGAGCAGGACTTAAAAATGCAAAGCTTGGAAGTGCAGGGCATGGAAGAGCAGCATGGCATGGAAAATCAGGGCTTGGAAATGCAAAGCTTGGATAGGCATGGCTCGGAAGAGCAGGGCTTAAAAATGCAAAGCTTGGAAGGGCAGGACATGGAAGAGCAGCATGGCATGGAAAATCAGGGCTTGGAAATGCAAAGCTTGGATAGTCAAGGCATGGAAGAGCAGGACTTAAAAATGCAAAGCTTGGAAGTGCAGGGCATGGAAGAGCAGCATGGCATGGAAAATCAGGGCTTGGAAATGCAAAGCTTGGATAGGCATGGCTCGGAAGAGCAGGGCTTAAAAATGCAAAGCTTGGAAGGGCAGGACATGGAAGAGCAGCATGGCATGGAAAATCAGGGCTTGGAAATGCAAAGCTTGGATAGTCAAGGCATGGAAGAGCAGGACTTAAAAATGCAAAGCTTGGAAGTGCAGGGCATGGAAGAGCAGCATGGCATGGAAAATCAGGGCTTGGAAATGCAAAGCTTGGATAGGCATGTCTCGGAAGAGCAGGGCTTAAAAATGCAAAGCTTGGAAGGGCAGGACATGGAAGAGCAGGACATTGAAGAGCGGGGCTTGGAAAAGCATGGCATTGAAGAGCAGGGTATGGAAGAACACAGTTTGAGAGAGCAGGGAAAGAAAGGGAAGGACATGGAAGAGCAGGGAAAGAAAGAGAAGGACATGGAAGAGCAAGGCTTGGAAGACGTCCGGGAAGTGAACGTAAATGAGCAGAGTGGCCAAGAAGACTCTGCTACCCAAGAGAACAGATATAAGAATGGCTTTCTCGTTACGTATGACGATGAAAATCAGGAGGTGGATAATGACCACAAAAAATCATTCCCAGATGACCACATTAAGGACAGAGGGTGGATCCAGGAGAGTGTATCCCACCTTACTACATGGTTGTGGATTGGGGGCTTGATCTTTGTGATTGTAGTAGTGGTAGGAATTTGTCTTTGCTACAGACTCCTGAATCGTTATGGTGACAATCTCCCCATCAAAGATATGGTAGCTCAGTACCAAGCACAAGAAAGTAGGATGAAAATGTTTGTGTGAATCCACCATAAAATAATTTTAAAGATGCTATGCAGGTAAGTAAAAAAAATGATTAGCTACATAGATAAATAAATAAATAGGATACATAGACATAGATACAAAATGAATAGGATATATAGATAGATAGATATTGTCTGTTCATAGATACAGTGGCGTCACTGGGGTTGATGTCGGGGTGGTGGATGGAGCCGGCATGGGATGGGGTGGGGGATGAAGCCCGGATGGGATCGGGGTGGTGGATGGAGCCGGCATGGGATGGGGTGGTGAATGGAGCCCGGTTGGGATCGGGGTGGTGGATGGAGCCGGGATGGGATCGGGGTGGTGGATGGAGTCGGGGATGGGATCTGGGTGTTAGATGGAGCTGGGATTGGATTGGGGGGGTGGCAGATGGAGCCCGGACGGGGTGGAAGATGGGATCGGGGTGTTGGATGGACGTGGGATCGAGGCGGTGGATGGAGCCGGGATTGGATTGGGGGGAGGTGGATGGAGCTGGGATGGGATCGGGGGGGGGGGTGGATGCAACCGGGATGGGGGGATGCAGCTGGGATACGATTGGGGGGATGGATGGAGCTGCAATGGGATCTTTGATTTGGGAGGGGGGTTAGGGGATATGTGCTAGGGGGTGCTTTAGGAGGGGAGAGGAATTGTTGCTGGGGGATATACGATTGAGAAAGGTGCCTATTGTTGCTGGGGGATCTACTGTTGAGAGAGGGGTCTTTTGTTGCTGGGGGGTCTACTGTTGAGTAAGGGGTCTATTGTTGCTGGCTGCTGAAGGGTCTATTAATGTTGGCTGCTAGGAGACATATTTTTGCTGGGGGGGGGGGGGGTCTATTGTTGCTGAAGTGGATCTATTGTTGGTGGTGGGTCTGTAATTGCTGGAGGTATCTGTGTTACTACTTTTCTTGTTATAATTAACAAATTCCATAAAATTACTCACTACCCAAAAAAATTATACTTGGTTCTGTATTCTCTAAAAGAGGCGGTACTGGGAGGTGGCTAGAGGGTGGTACCAAGGGATGTGTTTAAAGGTGGGTACTGCCCCCTAACTGTCCTGCTTACAGCAGTATTAACCCCCTCAGCTCCTGAAGGTTGTACCCCCTTAATGACCAGGGCATTTTTTTTGCTATTCGGCACTGCGCTACTTTAACTACTTCAGCCCAGGAAGAATTTACCCCCTTCCTGACAAGAGCACTTTTTGCGATTCGGCACTGCGTCGCTTTAACTGACTATTGCACGGTCATGCGACGTTGCACCCAAACAAAATTTGCATCCTTTTTTCCCCACAAATAGAGCTTTCTTTTGGTGGTATTTTATCACCTCTGCGATTTTTATTTTTTGCGCTATAAACAAAAGAGCGACAATTTTGAAAAAAAAAAGCAATATTTTTTACTTTTTGTTATAATAAATATCCCCCAAAAATATATATATATAAAAAACGAATTCTTACCTCAGTTTGGGCCGATAGGTATTCTTCTACATATTTTTGGTAAAAAAAAAAAAATCGCAATAAGCGTATATTGATTGGTTTGCGCAAAAGTTATAGCGTCTACAAAATAGGGGATATTTTTATGGCATTTTTATTATTATTTTATTTTTACTAGTAATGATGGCGATCTGCGATTTTTATCGGAACTGCGACATTATGGCGGACACATCGGACACTTTTGACGCCATTTTGGGACCATTGTCATTTATACAGCGATCAGTGCTATAAAAATGCACTGATTACTGTGTAAATGACACTGGCAGGGAAGGGGTTAACCACTAGGGGGCGAGGAAGGGGTTAAGTGTGACCTAGGGAGTGATTCTAACTGGGGGGGATGGGCTTCCAGTGAAACAGTGATCACCATCACCAAAAAACTGGCTAGGCACACATTTAAACATTTGATCACCCTAGATGTTTAACCCCTTCCCAGCTAGTGTCATTCGTACAGTGCATATTTTTAGCACTGATCACTGTATTAGTGTCACTGGTTCCCAAAAAAATTTCAAAAGTTTCAGCTCGAATGCCGCCGCAATAACGCACTTTCGCTATGAGTTGCAGATCGATATTACTAGTAAGAAAATTCCAGTATATATCCCAAAGTTTGTAGACACTATAGTTTTTGCACAAAGCAATCAATATACGCTTATTGGGATTTTTTTTTTACCAAAAATATGTAGCAGAATACATATTTGTCTAAATTTATGAAGACATTTTATTTTTACAATTTTTTTTTTTTGGACATGCTTTATAGCAGAAAGCAACAAATATTTTTTTTTCTTCAAATTTTCGGTCTTTTTCTATTTATATACAGTAGAAAAAAAAAAAGAAAACGCAGTGGTGATCAAATACCACCAAAAGGAAGGACATACTTTTTTTGGGTACAGCGTTGCATGACCGTGCAATTTTCAGTTAATGAATTGCAGTGCTGT